>BLKR01000307.1:2500-606052 GCA_011170035.1 Teleogryllus occipitalis | reverse complement strand
AGGGAACTAAACCTATTAACAAATATCGTAAAGAGACTAATAACTAACTTCAATAGCCAAAACTATCATAACTTAATCCAGTCGCTCAGCGTCAGTAATAACACCCTGTGGCAATTCACACGAAAAATACTTAAGAAGAAAAACACGATACCTCCTATAAACTCAACAACAGATAAAGCATACACATCCTACCAAGAGGCAGAAGAACTAGCAAGATATTTTGCTTCAACTTTCACTGTCAACAACACTAATTTCCATCCTGGACACATCACTATAACCAAATCAGCATCAGAACAAGAATATGGACCTCACCAAAAAATACACTACATTTCACCCTCTGAAATCAAAAAAAATATTAATAAACTGCCTCTTAAAAAATCACCCGGACACGACAATATAAATAATATCGTATTAAAACATTTACCCCCACCAGCAATAGCCACCCTCACAAACATCTACAATTCGTGTCTCAGAATAAGCTACTTTCCGCATACCTGGAAACATGCTATCATTATTCCCATTTGTAAACCGAACAAAAATCCTGCAAACGTTGATAGTTATCGTCCGATCAGTCTATTACCATCCTTATCAAAGATATTCGAGAAAATTATTCTTAAAAGATTAAACAATTACCTACACATAACGAAAATAATTCCTAAAGAACAATTTGGATTTATGGAAAAAGTGTCTACTCAACACCAGTTACTAAGAATTTCCGAACACATATACACAGCATTCCAGAAAAAACATCACACAATAGGCGTATTTATAGATATCACTCAGGCGTTTGATCGGACATGGCACCAAGCCTTAATGTACAAGATTAAACAAATTGGCACCTCATACTACATAAAATCAATTATCAATAGCTTTCTCAACAATAGAACTTTTTCAGTAAATGTTAATAATCATCACTCCAACCCTAGACTAATTAACGCAGGACTCCCCCAAGGCTCACCACTTTCACCCACACTATTCAACTTATACGTTGCAGATCTTCCTAAATTAACGAACATTCACATAGCTCAATTTGCGGACGATACAGCAATATTTTCTTCTGGCAACTCTATCATTGACATCAGAAATAGAACACAACTATACATCAACTTACTCGTTAGCTGGGCATCCAAACTTAAAATACAACTGAATTCATCCAAAACCGCAGCAAAAATATTCACACTAAGACCCTATACCTTCCCCACCCCCTAACAATAAACAACAATCAACTAAACTGGTACCCCCCTAACAAACCTATTAAATACCTTAGATTAAACTTAGATACTAAACTGAATTGGAAACAGCACATAGACGAAAAATAAAACAGGCTAAAATAAAACTACTGTAATTAAAACCTTTAATCTATAGAAACAGTCCATTACCATATCATTCCTCAATTGCAATATACAAAGCCATTCTAAGACCGCTACTGCTGTATGCTTGTCCCATCTGGATAAATTCCGCAAAAACCAATCTAAAGAAACTACAAATCATTCAGAACCAATTCCTCAGAACCATCACCAATGCACCGTGGATTGTCACGAATCATCAGCTTCACAAAGAACTCAACTTAGAACTTATTGAACATCACATCACATATTTAGCCACCAACTTTTATTATTATTTACCTCAAATCTCTTCCCTTGCAACCTTTAGACTCGCTAAAAACCCAAACCATACCAGAATAAAAAACAGATACCCCTACAATATATTCCTTAAAACCTTCTCCGAATTTGAACCAGAATAGAAGACCCAATAGGGCATCCTCAACCTTATGTTAGATTTAATTCTTAGAAATGTTTTAAATATAAGTTAGTAAGTAAGTCTATCAAACATATGTAAAGTTTATACTACAACTGACCTATGTACATCCATCAAAATCAATAAATAAATAAAAAAAAAAGGATCCGAGACCCAGTGGTGGCAGGATTTTCGACACTACTATGTCAAATTTAGCCGCTGTCTCAGGAGAATTTTAGCAACGCTGATCGGCAGTTTTTTGTGGTTTGTTCTATTAATACCAGGCGAATGCAGGAACGTGCCACGGACAGCGCGCGATCTTTCCTACCTTTTCCCTGTCCTATCCACCTCTTACTCACACGCACTACACTACCTGACAGGTCGAGAGCTTTGAACTTGTCGCGGAAGGGTGGGTGGGAGGCTGATGGAAGAAAAAAACGCAAGTCGACTTGTAGGTCGGAGTCGAATCTCGCCATTCAGCGAGGGAAAAACACCGCCACCTCCCGCGATAAAATCATGCCCCACACTTACGGCGCTAAGGACCTTGTCAGTTGACGCGGCCGGAAACACGAAATCGAAGGCACGAATTCGCCAACTTTATCTTGAGCAACGCGACCGCCGCTGGCAAAATTGAGACCTCGCCACAAGGCGCCGCGATCGCGTGAAGAACGCGCCACAGAAAGCCTTAAACCGCGTGGGCGGCTCGCGCCAGGGATCTCCGTGCGTTAGTCACACCTGGTCCGGTCACCGCGCAGCTCCCCCCCCCCACTCCTCTTCCCATTGTAGAGCGTCCTGCGGGCGAAGGGAGCCCAAAACTTCGGCGGCACAAGTTCGAGTTGGCAACCACATATCGATCAAGCGGGCTGCTCCACCCAAAACACAGAAAGCGAAAAACGAAATATTTTGAGAAAAGCAGCTTCAATATTCCAAGCAGCGACATTATTCCATTTTTTCATAATTCCATTCCAATATAATGTAAGTATAGAAGAAAAACTAACAGTAATTTATTAAACAAAACGATTAGAAACACTTGATCTTTGAGGGGAAGGTAATACCTCAGGAGCTAAGATAGCGAGTGAGGTATCTTTCTCGAGCATTGTCGAGAAGACTTGTGTAATATTTGACTCTATTTTAATCCAAATTGTAGCCAAATACAAAATAAAAAATATGTTAGGTTATGTCAGGAGAAATAGTTCGCTGCGCCACCGGCAGGGGAACGTGCTTCTCCGTTTGGAACGTCGAGGAGAATAGATAAGACATTTTGTCACCCATAGGAGCTGCCGTACTTTAACAGTATAATATTGGACCCAAAGAAAAAAGTACGCCTACGAAAAAAATAAATACTTTTAAGTCTTAGGTTAGAATATATATATATATATATATATATATATATATATATATATATATATATATATATATATATATATACCGGGTGAGGCACCTAAGTTGGCCACAGCAAATATCTCCGAAACGGTTTGAGGTATCGGAATCCGGTTTGCGCCAATTTGGTGTAGATGATTGGGGAAATAACATACTTAATTTTCTGGTTTGTAACTGGTGTAGTTTTGGAGATATTGACACAACTTTGATTTTTTAAATGGAAGTATACATTTTTTTCAGCATCATTGTAAAGATCTCAAAGAGGCGAATAGAGTGATAGTGATATTGTTAACATTTGAAGAGAGACTTTTGCAAATATCCATGGTTTTCTCAGCAACCACGTGATGGACGCGGGAGAACGCGTTCCGTAGACGTTTTCGTTGTTGGAAAATGCGTCTGACCTTGTTTGTGCCCACAGATTTAAACTTTCTACATTCCCGTGTCCAATCTCGCCTTCGCGAGCCAAAAGTGCACTCGACTAAGCATACCTACAGAGGCTCACTTTAAGATTCGGTCACCCTCTTATTCTAATTTGTTTAATTTTTACAAAAGAAGTGGGACGAAAAAAATAAAACTGATATGTGCATTCAATAGTAACTTGTTTATTGCAACAAATGTGCCGTTCAAAATTATTGAAATTAACATGAACATTTTAAATTTTGGGAAAAGTACAATAGAATGAATAATATACGCCACTTTGAAATTCGGTCACACACAACATAATTATAGAAGCAATACTGACTATAGAACTAATTACAACTAATACTAACACAAAAAATAATTTTAATATCTAGTGGGGTAACCTTTACGATTAATCATCTCTCGTAAACGTTGGGGCATATTTAACACAATTTTCTGTTTCTTTTGAACTTAAATATCCCCATTCCTCTTTCAGTCTCCTCTTCAGTTCTTCTTTCGAAGAAATTGGAGTTTTCCTGACTTTCCTGTCTAGAATTTCCCAAAGATTCTCAATGGGGTTGAGGTCTGGGGATTGAGGAGAAGTGTCCAAAACCTTTGGGCAATTATAAAGTAACCATTCTCGTACTATATGGGCTTTGTGTTTTGGGTCATTGTCGATAAAAGTGAAAAGTCTGTCTTATTCCCAAATTTTCAGCACTTTTGTGTAAATTTTGTCGTAATATTGTCAGGTAGTGTTCCTTATTCATTGTGTCATCAATAAAAGTCATTTGTCCCACACCAGCTGCTGACATGCATCCCCAAACCATGATGTTACCCCCACCGTGCTTTACAGTAGGCTGCATATTTTTTTGGTCGAGTTCTGCGTTCACTTTACGCCACACAAGAACTCTTCCATCTGACCTCATGAGATTGAATTTGCTTTCATCGGCAAATATCACATCTCGCCACCACTCTGGGGCCTTGTGAATATACTTTTTGGCGAACTCTAGTCGTTTTCTTCTATTCACCTTGCTTACGAAAGGTTTCCTTCGGGCTACTCTTCCGTTATACCCCGTAATTCTTAACACTCTCCGCACAGTTTCGGGATGAACAATCTTCCCACATTCCACCCGAACCTCAGCAACTATTTTAGGAGCACTCAGACTTGGATTTTTTTCACTTTTTTCATGACAGACCGTCTCTCTCTCTCGGTCAGCTTCCTTGGTTGACCTCTGTAGCTGTTGGACTCGATTCTATCCTCGTTCTTGTATCTTCGTATGATGTCTTCTACGGTGCTTCGAGGAATATTCACTAAATTGGCGATGTTCCTGTGAGACATTCCTTTCTCATAGTGAAAAATCACCAGCTGGCGCTGTTCGAATGTTGTGTTCTGACCTTGACGTCTCATTATACGCAGAAATCACCTCTACAACGGTAAGCAGGTGCGACAGGGTTGAAAGCTATTTCTAAACTGAAGGTCGAGGGTAGTTAAACTGTAACTGGCATTTACTATGCTCTTAATAACGGAAATTTGTGACGAAATCAGCGCCAGCCAATAGTGACCGAATTTTAAAGTGGCGTGATTGATAGACTCTGAAGAAAATCGGAGAATATTTCTGGTCTTGTGCTTTAAAATTTGTTGATTTTTTGAAAATTTACCGAGAAAATACTGACAGTGTCAAGGATATAATTTTTCTTTAATTGTGTAGGCTTATGGAGAAATGTAGAGCAAATACGTAAAAAGTTGCTGACTGACTGAATCTTAAAGTGAGACTATGTACGTTAAGTGATATCGACATGAAACCAGACGAAACCGTGCAAGTGACAATTTATATTAATGAAATTTATTTAACAAATTTAAATTAATTTAACATGACGAATAATAGTTGCACATTTTTCTGTACTATACTAAATAGGAAAGCTAGTGAAAAATAGTGTCCTTTAGTAATTTTAATGGGTATGGAATGAGATAAATTCAAGTGCCGAGAATTCTTGTACTTCAGATCTCATATTTCAGTAAAAAATACATTATGTATTAATCAAAGGAAGAGGAATCTAGTATGAATGCGACAACTTAATAATGTAAGAGAATCAAAGACCAAATTTACATTTTATGAGCGAGTCCGAGCAAAGTGTCAATTTGGCCGCTGATTATCTTAATTCAACAATAAATGCCTACCATGGTGCAATACGAACACAAATTTTATTCTCTAAATTTTATTTACAAAGAATACATTTGCTATTCTTTAAGTCAATACATGGAAATCAAACAATTAAAGAAAATATTGACAACATTACAAGTTCATTAACATGCATAAAAACAAATTTACTTTCCCACAAAATAGTATCATGCGGGATTCTGTTCACGTCATGTGCTCAATGTGTTTACCGTCCACAGCAATACACATTTGCAACCTCGTTTCCAGCGACCGACGCACAGATTGGAACGTCTCTTGCTTGATGTGGCCGCAAGCTTCTTTTATACGCCTCTTCATGTCTTCTGGAGTCGTAGGAACGTTTGCATAGACAATGTTCTTCAAAGTTCCCCAGAGGAAAAAATCGAGTGGTGTGAGATCAGGTGAGCGTGGAGGCCATTTTGCTACACCACCTCTCCCTATCCACCGACCTGCATACATTTCGTTTAAAACTTGCCTTGACACAATAGCAGAATGTGCAGGGCAACCGTCGTGCTGATACCACATACCAAGACGCAACTCCAAGGGCATTTCCTCTAGCAGCGTTGGCAAGGTCTCTTTGAGGAACTTTGAATACACTTGACCTGTCATGTTTCCTTCAATGAAGTATGGACCGACTATAAAATCATCAAGGATCCCACACCAGACGTTCACACTCCACTGCCGCTGATACTCCACTTGACGAATCCACTTCGGGTTCTCCGTCGCCCAATAGTGCATGTTCCGTAGGTTCACTTGTGCGTGATTTGTGAATGTCGCTTCATCGGTGAAAAGTATTTTGTTGAGGAATTTTTTGTCGTCTCTCAGTGACATTAGAGCAAATCTACAGAATTGCACACGTTGTTCATAATCATTTTCACTCAATTGCTGGTGCAGGCTAACGTGGTAAGGATGATATTTGTGCCGGTGCAGTATACGCAGAACACTCCTTTGACTTATACCACAAGCTCGGGAAATATCTCGCGAACTCACATGGCGGTTTGTAGTTACATATGCCATTATATCAATTTCCCTCTTCTCATCAGTAGCAGGCTTCGTTCTCTCTCGTGGTTTGGAATTCCAATTGCCGCTTGATAACAGTCGTTGGCATATTCTTACTAACGTTTTTCGTGACACAGGCTTCCGATTAGGATATTTTTCTGAGTACATTTTCACAGCTTGCTTTGCGTTTCTTCCACACTCACCGTACACAAGAAGAACATCAAGTTTTTCTTCATTCGTAAATTTCATCATGTACGCCTATGCTCAATTAAACCGTTTAAAGAGTGTCAAACTGTGCTACAATTATGAACACTCGCTCGTGAACAGTTTCAGGGGCGAAGTGAAAAGAGATTTCAATTTCACTTTACAGAGCGCAGCGCTATGACGGCAAGAAAGGACAAACACTATTTCCGCCTGCCGGAAAACAGTTACGAAATGGCGTGGATCACGTGGTTTTAGAGGAACTGTAGAACGCATTTTTTTCTACAGTTTCTCTCCAAATATTAGGAAAACTTATATTACTGCATTCGTCTCTTTGAGATCTTTACAATGATGCTGAAAAAAATGTATACTTCCATTTAAAAAATCAAAGTTGTGTCAATATCTCCAAAACTACAACAGTTACAAACCAGAAAATTAAGTATGTTATTTCCCCAATCATCTACACCAAATTGGCGCAAACCGGATTCCGATACCTCAAACCGTTTTGGAGATATTTGCTGTGGCCAACTTAGGTGCCTCACCCGGTATAAAACTTTTAAGTTAATATTTTCAATTCAATTTATCATTCCTTTCTAAAAACTGTTAATTTGATGATTTCATTGTATAATATCTAAATCAGAGCTTTATGTGCTAAATCTACGCATTGTTAATACATATTTTTAAACAACATTAATACATTTAATATACATTTAAAAGATTTTTAGATTGGCGAACGTTTCAATGAAATTTCATGAATTCCTAAATGCTTGACAATAAATACTTGTAAAATTAAATAATTGTAGCGTGTAAAAATATAACAAACTCACGTATTTGGTAAAACGAGTTGATATTACTAAAAGAAAGCAAAACAGATGTTATAACACTTCAAAGAGATTTAGCGTTTGTTTACAGTTTAGTAAATATCAATGCACTAGCATTTCCCAGTGAAAATACATAGAACGAACTTGGTGGTCAAGTGATATGACCTTCCCAACACAGACTACATTTCAGTATCGTCAGAGTTCGAAGGTCGTTTGTTGGCCGCCATTCTACGAATCTATCAAAACCTTGAATTTTGCACGACCGTCTGTACAGGGAGAACGTAGCGGTTTATTATACGGAAACGGGCCATTCGAGGTATCTAATGTGCACTCTTTGAAAACGTTTAACCATTATAAACTATCCCTAAGAAAAATATCAAATAAACAATGTTAAAGGTCACCAGCTTAACATTGCCTTTACTATTTGAATGTTTTCAACATCCCCAAAACCAATAGAAAACCCATGTTTTTACAGGTTATTATAAAACCAATTCAATAAATATAAGCATTTATTCACGTTATTATTTTTAAAACACTCAAATATCTACGATGTTATTTGATTAATGTCTCCATCGAAGATCTGAGATTAAAGTAATTTTGAGTGATTGATGAAGTTGAATGATCAAATGAAAAACAATGTTTCTTGCTTCATATAATGCTATCGTGTTTAACAGACATGTAATTACACATGATACCTATATTTAAACATCCAAATTAATGAAAATTTTCAAAATTAAAATCATCAATAAAACGTTGATTCATCAGTAAGGATTATATTATTAAATACTTTTTTGAGATTCATGTGATCCTGTGTGAATAACGTAGTAAACGTGATTCATATGATCCAGTTTCTCAGAATAATACAAAACCTGCTAGACACATACACTAAACATAATAGTTGTCAAATAGTTATTTACGACATGAGTATCATAACAATATAAATTAATATATTAGTTCAGAAAAAAATTAACCGAGAAATAAAAAAGCTGTCGAACTGTGAAAATTGGGTGCTTTTTTATTTCTAGGTTAATTTTTCTTTCTGATCAAATGTATTCATTTATTTTATTAATCATAAACAATTTAGATATTAATGAAGTGTTTATATGCTTCTACAACGCAAATAGTTGCCTAGAAAACATATATCCAAACCAACTTTAGAATGTTTATTGCGGTTTAGCCATTTGGAATATCCGTGTAGTTTATTAGACAAAATAAGCTTAAAATTGTCTTAACAGCTATTTTTCGAAGATTCGACATTTCTTCCCGGAATATCCTGTATATAAAAGGCTTGATTTCTGTTGGTACGCGACGGAACGGCGTTCCGGTTCTTTGGAAATAATTATGAAATTATATTATATATAAATAGCTATTGCTATTATATTAATAATTAATTTGAGGCGCGTTTCGGAGCCTAAGATTTTAAAAATAAAGGATATATGTATCATAATAACTCTTATGACGACACTGTTCTCAGTTACGTCAAGTTTTAATTTAGAGAATCAAAGTGAATGGTCTAAGTTTACTCACCTAAATAAAGCTTATCTTACTATACATACTATTTAGAAAGTGTTTTATGTTCAAAACAAGTGTTGCCTCAACAGCATATATTTTCACGTATTATTCGTAATTGCTATGCAATATTCAATACGGACTATGTGAACCTGCAAAAAAGAAACAAAAAAAAAAGACCTACTGCAGCAGAAAATATTTTCCACTCGTCGGGATTCGAACTCGGGTCTTTAAAGTTAACTCACCTGACACGGTTCCCCCTCACCACCAGGTACACGACAAGACTATCTCCTTTCCGATGCGAAAAGAAAGTGAAGCATTTGCAGTTTTTTAAAAAAAAACAGGGTGTTCAATTTATCTTAATACAAGATCTATTTTTAAAAGAGATTTCATTAAACAAAAATCTCTAGCGTTCATATTGTTTTTCGACAATGTTATAAAGATCAGTCGGGGCTAATATTATACAGTAGAAAATTGGAGTTAATGTATTACACTTTAAGAGTTGTTATTTATTTATGTCCAAAATTAACAAGAAAATGACAAATGATAGGAAATATATTCTATTATAATGACCATATAGCAAACACTCAGAATGTAACAATATTTGTGAGGAAAAAAATCAAAACTGAAATGCCTAATTTTTCCAGTCAAAAACTTTACCACCGTGATATAAATCTTTTGATGTTACTTCGTTATTTTTATGACACGATATTTTTGAAAATAGGTTATCATTAAGAAAGAATTAATATTCTTTTCTGCGTTAAAATAATGCAATAATATTAATCGTGTCATGATATATACAGCCTCAAATTTGTGGGGCTAATATGATACAACTTAAGAGGCTAATGTAATATGGGTGTCGGGGCTATTTTGATACACTAAAAATTAACACGCAGACAACTGGAAGGTATTTTTTATGTTTAATATTACATCAAAGGCGCTAAAATTCCGATTTGATGTTGATAAACTATCCAAGTGTTTATCTGAGAAAGAAAGACCAGGCGACAATTCATATAGATTTCCTCGTTCTCCTCCCTACCCAGTACATAGTGATTCACTTATGATTATCAATTGGCGGAAGCTTCTGCTGTTTCAGTGCAGTTACTGATTTTTCACTGGAATCACAAGGAACCAGGCCTACAATAGGAACTAACACCATCAATTCAACTCAAGATATCAACTGTTCTCATCCAGTACATTTGAGATAATACTGTTGGAAAAAAAATTTAAAAAAACAGTAGCCCTCCAAAGAATAAGGAAGCGGTTAGACCCAATAGCAGCAATCATTACTAGTGAAGAGTGGATCATTACTAGGAAAGAGGGGAGTGTTTAATTTACATTAATTTAATATCTCTTTTTAAAAAGAGATTTCATGAAACAAACATCTCTAGCGTTAATATTTGTTTTCGACAATGTTAATAGGTATTTGTTTGCAATTTTCGAAAATTGAGATCGTTCGCCCAAAATTGAACGTACGCCACTTTTAAACATCTTGTGCTTCGAGGAATAGAATTACAGAAAAATTGGAGCTCTTTTTGAGGAAATTATATAAATATGATGGGGTTTGGTGTAAAGTACCTTCAAAATTAAAAGATTCGTTTCAAATTCGAAGATTCGTAATATTAGCCAGATCGTTTAAGGAATATCCATTTTGGTGAAAATCGTGTTTACTTTAGGCTCTAGAATTACTCACACGAAGACGGATTCACAAAGAGGTTTTTTGGAAAATCACTTTTTCGGGTTCAAAAAACAAGCGCTTTGACAGCCTTGTGTATAGAAAATAAAAGAACAATACCAACAATCCACTTTTTTCGAACTAGCTACTTACAAAACGTGTTTTCTGTGAAAATTTCGACACTTCCTGCTACAGCATTACGTAACTCTCTTTACACGTGGAGGTAAAAATATTCCAGCGTTACTGGGATTTGAACTCGGATCCCTGTGGTCCGTAGGTCTGGCTCGACCGCACTGTGCTATCACAGATATTTCTCAATACGCTGTCCAAGCACACTTATTACGAAAAGAATAGTTACGTGATATTCATTGCACTTAGATTTTTTATTAGAGGAATGTTCTACATGTGTCAAAGGTATCAAATTCGCAATAAGAATTCAAACGATTACAACCCACGCAACTACATAGCTCATTTTACTTAGAAATATTTTCAACCAGAAGCCGTGGTCTTTAGAACCCTCTGTGGAAGTCGTTCCCGGTCTTATCTTTCGGCGACTATGTCCAAGGTTGAATTACGTCACAGATGAAAGTTGCGATAACGCTAGAGCTCAACACGGGCGCTCATGCAGACGTTCTGAAGCCAGAATCGCAATAGGGGCATATTTATACGTGATTCTTAAAGACATTAACACACTAAAATAAGTGGCGCCTCAAAACACATGCTTTATGTGATATTTATAATGGATACGAAGGATTATAACTATACAACTAACCGCAAAATTTTTTCTACCCGCAAAAATTATTCGCCGTGGATGAGATTCGATCTTACGTGCCTAAGCTTCTCCAACAGTGCGCTTACCTGCTATACCACAGAAACTCTTATAACTTTTGTCTCTCACAAAGATGGTTTTAATGTCATGTATCACAGATTTGACTAAAAAACGTGCGGCGTTTAGATGCTTGTGTTAACTACAGACGGACAAACAGACGTTTTGTCGTAAATAGATTTTTTAGTAACAAGGACCCACAAAACATGGATTGTGTCTACAAACGTATTGACGTAATGCACTATATACAAGAATAAAATTTATCTACTTTTGTCGAGACCAGTGATCGGAATTTAGAGGTTTTTGTCGAAAAATCCCCGTCTCCCGGCGCATGATTACAATACTTTTTCTTCTTACCACATAATTACCAGAAAGGAAGAAAAAATTGTTTTTCATTGTTTCTATTCAACGAAAATTTTCAATCAATTTCAAAGGTGAAATAATCAGTAAATATTAAAAAGAGATTTATTAACAATATGAAATGAATTACAATAAGAAAGGAATCGTCTGTTCTTTACTTGGTATTCTTAACAAATCTATAGGAAAATCATAATAAAGGCATTATTTCAACAACATTCGAATATTATTGTTGAGAATCTGTGGGGAAGTTGTTAATGCCGGGTCCTGGTAACGTAAAAAGGGTTAACTAATGTTGTGAAATGTAGAAAAAAATCCTTTAACTCGTGTTGCCCGAAACCAATGTTTTGTGGGTCGTTGATACAGAAAAATCGAACGACGACGAAAAGCCTGTATGTTCGTATGTCTGTTGATGTGTCTGTTCGTCTGTCTGTCTGTAATTTTCAAAAAAAATTATATGACCTTATTGAAAGAATTATTTATGGACAACAAATTTCATTTGAAAAAAAAATCTGTGTTCAATTTTAGAGTTGTAGGAAAATGCCGAAAAAATTCAAACTTTTCCAATTTTCGAAAATTCAGAGTTTACAGTGGACATAGGACGTATGTCGCCTTTATAAGTGTATTTTACTCTATTCTTAGAAGAAATTTAAACAGACTGACGTTTTGCTTTCAATTGGTGTTTCGGCATCAAAGACCCACAAAACAGGAATTATGGTTACATCACGTGTTAGAGATTTTTCTCTTAATTTAGTAACTGGATTTATCCACTCCTTTGTTTTCAGGGCCCGGCAATACATTTTTTCTGCCGAAAATTCGCCGTTTTTTTCGCGGAGCATTACATAACTTTCTCTATACTACGTATATTATTCCGTATGTATGTGCGTATACGAGAAAGTAAAAAGTTACGTAATTCTACGGAGGAAATCGGCTAATTTTTGACACAAAAAACTGTATTTTCCGGGCCCTGGTGTCAAAAAAAGTGGATAAATTCAGTTGATAAATATAGAATAAAATCTCTTTAGCATGTGGTGTAGCCAGAAGCCAGGTTTGGTGGGTAGTAAATACAAAAAACAAACGATTAATTGTAAAACGTATTTTCTTCTGTGAACAATGCTAGCGGCTAAACTGTTCAGGCAATTTTCTCCAAAGTTGATATTCCGCAAGCGATCTGGCTGATGTCGAGCCCTCCTGAATTTCAAATCAATATTTTATTTTTGGATGGTACTCTACAAGAAGCCCCTGAAACATTTTCAAAAATTTAAAAATGGCATGAACTTTTCTGGTTAAATTTTATTGCCGGATGGCGTAATGGACGCTATAAGACGATGGCGGAGATGATTTTCGTTCATATACTGAATTTTTCCAAAAATGCAAGAAAACAATTTTTTTTCGCCGTTTTCCTACAACTTGAGTATTGAAGATAGTTTGTTTCCTTAATGAAATGTGTTCATCAAAAACAGATCTTCAAATATTAATTTCAAATAATCAGTCCTTTAATAAAGATCACGTACAATTGTTTAAAAATATAAGTACTTTAGATAATTTTACAATTTTTGAAATAGCAAATTTGAATTTTCCCCGCTTCGTTTGACGAGCTGTCATTCTGAATTTCTTTTGAATTCTGATGATTGTCGGGACGGACAAGGCGCTATTACGACGCTGTATTTTTCATTTAATGTCAAAAACAGTTAAAAATTATGTGTAATGTACTGTAGGGAGAAATGAATTCTGTGAACGTTTTCTTAAATTTTGGTATCCCCGTGCCCTAACTCATATACAAGACGAATTCTGAGTACAGAAAGAAACTAGCGTTTATTCTTCAAATCGCACGAGCGTTTGCTCTTCCAGTTGCATTGATTTAATTGAAATTATCTCAATGAGGTTTTCTCTCTTAATAATAGTATTTAAATATAACATGAAAGAAAAACATAAAATACCGGAATTTTGAAGGAACATTTATTACAAAAATTTGATATTTTGTTGTTATAATATTCAACTATGGATATTTGAGATGTGTTTCCGAGAAGTTCATTGTTGGCGACATGAATGGGAAAGATATAACATACGGCGGCTTTGGCCGGTATTACACTGTAAAAGTTATATGACATATCTTTGATAAAGAACTTTGTGGCAATCTTTGAACTTTGATGAGAAAACTTTGACAAAGAAATTTGATGAGCGTATTACATTTCGTCCAAATTTTATGTAGGTTTGCTCGCCATTTACAATCAATTACGCACAAATAGTTGTGTTTTGCTACTTTATGTTTTATTATAACTAATCTATGTTTAATGCTAATGTAGCAAAAGGTAAATAAGAAAACGTTTGAGGGTGAGGCTTTAGAACAACGCCATGGTGAGGTTATGGGTGGCACATTGTGAAGCATTGATTAAAGACCTTCGAAGTGAAGAAATGTTTGAGTATGGATGAGGAAACATTCAATTTTCTTTGTCGTTCTTCCTTCTTTCGAAATTCAGTCCTCTGGTAGGGAAGTATAAAAAAATTATCTTCCTGAACTGGGCATTTTCTAAACACCATATTTTCCACTTCCCGGGAAAATGTGTCCAACAAACGTTAATTCGTTTGGTTTTACTTTTGTAGTTCGGATAGACAGTATTATATAAACATTCTAATTACTCGCACTCAGCAATTATGACTTTGGTTGAAGCAATACTCCTATATCGGACGCCATGTTACCAAATATGATAAAACTTGGAAGCCGGAGACTACATTTTATCCAAGAAATTTTATAAAAGAAATCTTTTATAAAATATTGGCTTATACACTGTCATATTTCTTTTATAAAATATCTTTGACAAAGATCTTTTACAGTGTAATACCGACCGTTATTTACTTAACGTTAATGTTAGAATATCTCTACGTTCAATAAAATGTTGTAATCAAGTTTAAAGTCGAGAAGTATATATATACGCAGATATGCATTAGGTAATACGTATTTATAATAGTATTCATTCATTTACTTTCCAAATTATTTTACCTTTTTCAATAACTAAAGTAGTAAATTAAAATAGATTTTGAAATAGAGTTCGCAGCGAAAATGAAATGTTTTAGCGGGCTTACTGCTTTCCGGGGCATCTATAACTGTTTAATTTCTTAATTATTTATGAAGAGACTAAATATGATTTGTTTGGTTGTACTTGTAGGTCATCATTGAAAAGAAAATATAATATTTAAGAATGATATCTTGAGATCGGGCAAAAATAATTTTATGTATTCGAAACACGAATTAGTGGTTCATAAACAAGACTTATAAGAACATTTAATCACAGCAATGCTAACTGAAAAACAAAACAATTTTAACAGGAATTGATAAGCAAATATGTGTCCAATTTTGGCAGCGTCAATTGTTGCTGCCCACAGCATCCATTGTTGCGCTCATTGCCGACGCTTCTGAGGTTGATGCTCTCTTCAGTTGCCTGTCCCAGTTGGGACTCTACAGCCAGGTGTTAGTGGTGTGGGATTTTTCTTCTCCTAGTTTTGCCTCCACTCCCCTGTACTGAGACGGGGATTGGTAAACTAGGAAAAATAACATAAGGGTTAATTCATTTTATGTTGGACAGGCTATTTTATTAGGCCTTTAGGAAGACGGAAATGGGGGTGGAAAAAAGGATTAAATGTTTTTATTGATTTTTACTTTCTCGCACTTACTGTCGTAAGAAGAAAAGGTATTGTAATCGTGCACCAGTATACGGCGAATTTTCGGCAGAAAAACCGTCCCATCCTGGTAACGAAAAAGTGAATAAATTTATTTGCTAAATTAAGGGGGAAATCCTTTAACGCGTTGTGTAGCCAGAATTCATGTTTTGTGGATCGTTGTTACCGAAACATTGAATGACGGCAAAACGTTTGTCTATCAGTCATCCGTCTGCGAACAACGCTAGGGGTTAAATTGTTCAACCGATCTTGTCCAAAATTGATAATACCCAATCGATCTTGTTGATATCACGGTCCCATTAGTTCGAAACCGATATTTTAATTTTGGGAGGTACTTTAGGTAGCCCCAGAGATATTTTCAAAATTTTCTCAAAAGCGGCGTCATCGGTTTTGATTAATTTTTTCTCCATAATCTCAAGAACGTTTAAGAGAATTGTGTAGATCTCATGTTGGCGTCTGTCTGTCCGTCTGTAGTTAACACAAGCATCTAAACGCCGCACGTTCTTTTTTAGTCAAATCTGTGATACATGACACTTTAAAATCATCTTTGTGAGAGACAAAAGTTATAAGAGTTTCTGTGGTATAGCAGGTAAGCGCACTGTTGGAGAAGCTTAGGCACGTAAGATCGAATCTCATCCACGGCGAATAATTTTTGCGGGTAGAAACAATTTTGCGGTTAGTTGTATAGTTATAATCATTCGTATCCATTATAAATATCACATAAAGCATGTGTTTTTGAGGCGCCACTACTTATTTTAGTGTGTTAATGTCTTTAAGAATCACGTATAAATATGCCCCTATTGCGATTCTGGCTTCAGAACGTCTGCATGCGCGCCCGTGTTGAGCTCTAGCGTTATCGCAACTTTCATCTGTGACGTAATTCAACCTTGGCCATAGTCGCCGAAAGATAAGACCGGGAACGACTTCCACAGAGGGTTCTAAAGACCACGGCTTCTGGTTGAAAATATTTCTAAGTAAAATGAGCTATGTAGTTGCGTGGGTTGTAATCGTTTGAACTCTTATTGCGAATTTGATACCTTTTAAACATGTAGAACATTCCTCTAATAAAAAATCTAAGTGCAATGAATATCACGTAACTATTCTTTTCGTAATAAGTGTGCTTGACAGCGTGTTTAGAAATATCTGTGATAGCACAGTGCTGTCGAGCCAGACCTGCGGACTACAGGGATCCGAGTTCAAATCCCAGTAACGCTGGAATATTTTTACCTCCACGTGTAAAGAGAGTTACGTAATGCTGTAGGAGGAAGTGTCGAAATTTTTACAGAAAACACGTTTTGTAAGTAGCTAGTTCTAAAAAAGTGGATTGTTGGTATTGTTCTTTTATTTTCTATACACAAGGCTGTCAAAACGCTTGTTTTTTGAACCCGAAAAAGTGATTTTCCAAAAATCCTCTTTGTGAATCCGTCTTCGTGTGAGTAATTCTAGAGCCTAAAGTAAACACGATTTTCACCAAAATGGATATTCCTTGAACGATCTGGCTAATATTACGAATCTTCGAATTTGAAACGAATCTTTTAATTTTGAACGTACTTTACACCAAACCCCATCATATTTATATAATTTCCTCAAAAAGAGCTCCAATTTTTCTGTAAATCTATTCCTCGAAGCACAAGATGTTTAAAAGTGGCGTACGTTCAATTTTGGGCGAACGATCTCAATTTTCGAAAATTGCAAACAAATACCTATTAACATTGTCGAAAACAAATATTAACGCTAGAGATGTTTGTTTCATGAAATCTCTTTTTAAAAAGAGATATTAAATTAATGTAAATTAAACACTCCACTCTTTCCTAGTAATGATCCACTCTTCACTAGTAATGATTGCTGCTATTGGGTCTAACCGCTTCCTTTATCTTTGGAGGGCTACTGTTTTTTAAATTTTTTTCCAACAGTATTATCTCAAAAGTACTGGATGAGAACAGTTGATATCTGGAGTTGAATTGATGGTGTTAGTTCCTATTGTAGGCCTGGTTCCTTGTGATTCCAGTGAAAAATCAGTAACTGCACTGAAACAGCAGAAGCTTCCGCCAATTGATAATCATAAGTGAATCACCATGTACTGGGTAGGGAGGAGAACGATGAAATCTATATGAATTGTCGCCTGGTCTTTCTTTCTCAGATAAACACTTGGATAGTTTATCAACATCAAATCGGAATTTTAGCGCCTTTGATGTAATATTAAACATAAAAAAATACCTTCCAGTTGTCTGCGTGTTAATTTTTAGTGTATCAAAATAGCCCCGACACCCGTATTACATTAGCCTCTTAAGTTGTATCATATTAGCCCCACAAATTTGAGGCTGTATATATCATGACACGATTAATATTATTGCATTATATTAACGCAGAAAAGAATATTAATTCTTTCTTAATGATAACCTATTTTCAAAAATATCGTGTCATAAAAAATAATGAAGTAACATCAAAAGATTTATATCACGGTGGTAAAGTTTTTGACTGGAAAAATTAGGCATTTTAGTTTTGATTTTTTTCCTCACAAATATTGTTACATTCTGAGTGTTTGCTATATGGTCATTACAATAGAATATATTTCCTATCATTTGTCATTTTCTTGTTAATTTTGGACATAAATAAATAACAACTCTTAAAGTGTAATACATTAACCGCAATTTTCTACTGTATAATATTAGCCCCGACTGATCTTTATAACATTGTCGAAAAACAATATGAACGCTAGAGATTTTTGTTTAATGAAATCTATTTTTTAAAATAGATCTTGTATTAAGATAAATTGAACACCCTGTTTTTTAAAAAAAAACTGGAAACGCTTCACTTTCTTTTCGCATCGGAAAGGAGATAGTCTTGTCGTGTACCTGGTGGTAAGGGGGAACCGTGTCAGGTGAGTTAACTTTAAAGACCCGAGTTCGAATCCCGACGGGTAGAAAATATTTTCTGCTGCAGTGGGTCTTTTTTTTGTTTCTTTTTTGCAGGTTCACATAGCCCGTATTGAATATTGCATAGCAATTACGAATAATACGTGAAAATATATGCTGTTGAGGCAACACTTGTTTTGAACATAAAACACTTTCTAAATAGTATGTATAGTAAGATATTCCAAATGGCGGATATTCCAAATGGCTAAACCGCAATAAACATTCAAAAGTTTGTTTGGATATATGTTTTCTAGGCAACTATTTGCGTTGTGGAAGCATATAAACACTTCATTAATATCTAAATTGTTTATGATTAACAAAATAAATTAATACATTTGATCAGAAAGAAAAATTAACCTAGAAATAAAAAAGCACCCAATTTTCACAGTTCGACTGCTTTTTTATTTCTCGGTTAATTTTTTATGAACTAATATATTAATTTATATTGTTAATAATAAACATGGTACATGTTTCTGGTCTGTTTACATGATTCTGGAATGCAAAGTTTTGCGTAGAAATCATATTTTCAAACCAACATTTGCGTGTTTATTGCAGCTCAGCCATTCAAAATATCTATGTAGTTTATTAGACAAAGTATGATTAAAATTGTTTAAACAGCTTTTTTCAAACTTTCGACGTTTCCTTCCCCGATACTCTGTATATCCATGCTTCTTTAAAACCAAAAACAATAATTTGCGTACTGAAAACTAATTAATTAATCCCATGGCAGTATAATTGTTAACATAAGTACTGTCACACATCTTTCGCGGGATAAGGAGTAAAATTTAAAGAACATTTATAGTTCACATGAATTTTGACAAATTGCGTCTTACTTTCTATGATATTCAAATGGTAACATTATATTACAATATTCAATTGGTTAACAATTTCGTCTAAAGAGTCTTGTTTGATAATTCTCCAATTTCGTATTGTGATAAGATATCTTATGATACTCATGTCGTAAATAACTATTTGACAACTATTATGTTTAGTGTATGTGTCTAGCAGGTTTTGTATTATTCTGAGAAACTGGATCATACGAATCACGTTTACTACGTTATTCACACAGGAGCACATGAATCTCAAAAAAGTATTTAATAATATAATCCTTGCTGATGAATCAACGTTTTATTGATGATTTTAATTTTGAAAATTTTCATTAGTTTGGATGTTTAAATATAGGTATCACATGTAATTACATGTCTGTTAAACACGATAGCATTATATGAAGCAAGAAACATTGTTTTTCATTTGATCATTCAACTTCATCAATCACTCACAATTACTTT
Organism: Teleogryllus occipitalis; assembly: GCA_011170035.1. Lineage (NCBI taxonomy): Eukaryota > Metazoa > Arthropoda > Insecta > Orthoptera > Gryllidae > Teleogryllus > Teleogryllus occipitalis. The sequence goes on along the minus strand of BLKR01000307.1, from coordinate 586,089 downwards.
AATTTTCTCTGCTTATCAGTATTTTAATCTCAGATCTTCGATGAAGACATGAATCAAATAACATCGTAGATATTTGAGTGTTTTAAAAATAATAAAGTGAATAAATGCTTATATTTATTGAATTGGTTTTATAATAACCTGTAAAAACATGGGTTTTCTGTTGGTTTTGGGGATGTTGAAAACATTCAAATAGTAAAGGCAATGTTAAGCTGGTGACCTTTAACATTGTTTATTTGATATTTTTCTTAGGGATAGTTTATAATGGTTAAACGTTTTCAAAGAGTGCACATTAGATACCTCGAATGGCCCGTTTCCGTTTAATAAACCGCTACGTTCTCCCTGTACAGATGGTCGTGCAAAATTCAAGGTTTTGATAGATTCGTAGAATGGTGGCCAACAAACCACCTTCGAACTCTGACGATACTGAAATGTAGTCTGTGTTGGGAAGGTCATATCACTTGACCACCAAGTTCGTTCTATGTATTTCACTGGGAAATGCTAGAGCATTGATATTTACTAAACTGTAAACAAAAGCTAAATCTCCTTGAATTGTTATAACATCTGTTTTGCTTTCTTTTAGTAATATCAACTCGTTTTACCAAATACGTGAGTTTGTTATATTTTTACACGCTACAATAATTTAATTTTACAAGTATTTATTTTCAAGCATTTAGGAATTCATGAAATTTCATTGAAACGTTCGCCAATCTAAAAACCTTTTAAATGTATATTAAATATATTAATGTTGTTTAAAAATATGTATTAACAATGCGTAAATTTAGCACATAAAGCTCTGATTTGAATATTATACAATGAAATCATCAAATTAACAGTTTTAGAAAGGAATGATAAATTGAATTGAAAATATTAACTTGAAGTTTATATACGTTTATTTAGAAATTTCTATACTTGTGTAAATATTGTGATGTGTGATTCTACTCATGTGATCTCTCAAAACACAAAATTGAATATTTCTGTATTTGAAAACCTTAACACTACATTCATCCAATCCAGTGCAGTTTATAGCAAACAGCTAAGAAATATGTTTCCCTATTTTTTAATGGTAATGGTTAAACAAGAGGAACAAATAGTTTCTGACTCTCGGTGTTAACAGGGGACTTAAAAAAATTAATAATACAGTTATTCGGTTGCTCAACATCCCTTTGATAGAAAAACAGAAACAATTGTTTGGGCGTAATGCACCTTGAAAAAATTTTTTTCTAATCAATTTCTTTCATATTTGATAAATATATCGACTTGCAAATTGTAGGACTTAAAAGAGAATATAAAAACCAAATAAAAGTTATGCTCATACTCACCGTAAAAATACAAATTTAGCATAATTAAATTGGCCACAGAATTTGTTTACAAGCAAGTGCATTTTAAGCGTATTAGGTATGCAAAAGCGCGGCATTGGAGAACTGTTTTTTCAGTATGCCCATTCTGCTAGCGCGAATGAATTAAGCGCAAACAAATGGGGTCTACTAAGATGTTAAGTTCTTATAAACAATTACATATATCTCGAGAACGAGATATAATAGCACCGAACGGATTCCGGAATTTTGCATCACATTTAAACGCCATTCAGATTAGACAATAAAAAAAATTGCAACAATTGCAAATTTATAAACAATTTCCAAATTTTGCAAATCTAAAGTGGGGAGAGTCTCCCGATGTCCCAGAACCAAAAACAGCAAATTAACAATTTTGCAACAATTTATAATTTTATAAACAAATTCGAAATATGCGTTAGAACGGCCAGGAAGGCTCCGCAAATTGTGCCTGAAATGAATATCTCAAAATAGCAGTTTGTCAGGAGTTACAAATCGATTACTAAAAGTTAGAATAATTGTTGCTAAAATGATAAATATTTACTGGTCTATAGAAAATCATTCTGGACGGAAAACCCGGCTGTGAAATATTTTTTTCGTCGTGGCGTACGCGCAAGCAAACTATCTCCTTCGGCAGGGAAATATGACGATATTTCCGTCTCGTACGTAAACGAACTAGCCCCCTCCCCCTGAGACAGTGTTCTTTCTGCCCCTTGGGATGTTGCACCAATCACAGACAAGTGTGGTTCTACCTGCTAGCGATTGGTCAACGCGTCCCTCCCCCTGCCCTCCCCCAGGCCGAGGGGTGTCCAAGTTTGTCGGCGCGGTGTGGAAGATAGAATTTTGAACGACATTTTTTCTGAGGGAGAGGGTACATTACTGTGTATTCCGTACCGTATATTATTGTACTTTTTATTCTCTCAACCTACCTCAATTATTAAACACTTTCAAACTCACAATGATTTCTTGTCACTTAGTATATAACACGGACAAAGAGCAATACATGAACATTGATATTAATTACTACTTCAGTTACGACGTTCTTTCAAATATTCACACAGGTACATTACATAACCTTATTCAAACTCTTATGAATTTTGCAATAATTCTGGACATTGATGAAATCAGTAGTAGATCTCAGACGTCATCCTCTGGTGGCGCGCAGCTAAACTATTGACATTGATGCACTCTTGAATCTATGATGTAAGGCTAGGCGAAAAATGTCCAGAAAAGTAATTATTTTGAAAATATATTACCGTTTATGTTTGTAAGTCATAGCCTATAGTACTCCAGGCCTTTAAAGGATGCTAGCACAAAAGTTTCATCGGCATTGGTTCAGTAGATTCAGAGATTACCGCGCTGGAAGACAACGCACTTCTGTCTTTATATATTAGTATAGATATAGATATAGATATAGATATAGATATAGATTAACAGTTGTGAAAAAGTGGTAATATTTTTTAAATTTATAAATGCAACCTTGTGACTTTTTTCAATTTGCAGTTGTTTGTCAAAATGTGGAACAAGGATGTGGATTTTTAAATTTGCGCCAAGACATTTGTATACTCGGAAATGTAGACAATTGCTCTTGCTTTTAGTGCCTGAGTGATGTTGCAATATCGTCATTTCAGTAAAGTCTTATCCTTGATGTGTTATTATTATGTTTCGAAATACACTGACATAAGTGTCAACTCCTTCAGTAAGTATTACCAACATTGGTGTCTATTTCTTTTCTAGAATAAAAATAGGTGTGAATGACTTTTTTATGCATACGAATGAACTGTTGTATGATATAACACTTACTTACGGAAGACAGTAGCATAGAATAATATTAGTTTACAGAACATTCCTTAAATAGTATTTAACTGAAATCCTATCAAACTGCCAGAATGTAGGAAAAAATGTTGCCTATTCAATAAATTGAATAGATTTAACTTTTCTATGAGTAATAAAAGTTCTAATACTCTCTTATCCAACTGTCGACGTTTAGCGATTGTAAAATATAAACAAATGAAATTATAATGTTAAAAGTTTAATTATTATCAGATTATTACAAAAACAATTTCATTTTCGAATTGAATTTTTTTAAATTAGTGCTAAATAGAGTTTATAGACGGAATTTCTGACACAACATGAAGCTCACCTTTGCGTAGTTGCCAACAGAGCAAATGATAAAAATGACACCCTGACACTCAACTAAATAATCAATCACAACAAAACACTTCTGTCACTTATGGAGAATAATATTGCAATAATATTACACACCTGTCCTAAACAGTCAAGCCACAGAAAATAAAACGATCCTCCGCCCTATTGAGGACAGACGGCATTAGGCTCGATCGCGTGGGAGTCGAACAAGGCAAAACGGGCCTGGTTATTGAAAGTCGACCGCTGAGAAGGCACAGAGCACTTTTTATCCCATGACGCGGTTGTTTATGCGGACAAAGGTTAGAAAAGCAGCGCCCGGCACGCGGACCCGCCTGTCACAATGAGCCCAGGAAATTATTAGGTGCAATAACACTCATTCAAATATTGACAAAAGAAGAATGACCGTCGGAAACGTACGAACAACGGCGCGCGCGCTCGTGGACCGTGAGACGGCGCTTTCCGGACGATGAGGGGGTAGGGTGGGGTCGGGGGAGGGGAGGAGGGGCGGAGAGGAGGCAGCGTATGGGAAGAAAGCGTCAGGAGGTGATAGTGACGCGGAAGTTTCCTTTTTTAAATATTAATTTATTTCTCCTTGTCCGACACTATTACCCGTTCCAGATTTTGGATGATGATTCATGAACACATAAGTGCAATCGTACGATATATAAATTTTACACTCATACATTTTTACATTAATTTATTAACATGATAAATATTAATATAAACATAAAATTACAATATACCACAATAAACGTAATAAATCCCACTTGACTTTAAGAAGGGTCCCCTAACACGTGAAACATTTTGTAAAATTTTGCACACTCTATTTCAAGAACTGTTATTGGTGGCTTATATTCAAGAAAAAAGTATGGGGGATGAAGTATACCCATACCCATAATAACAAAAACTTTATTCCAGAAAAGGGATTAATAATTTTATTAAACTATCTATTTTGAGTCACGTAGAGAGAGAAGTATAAAAACTGTTCGATAATTAGTGATCTATGCTTTAAATGGATCTACGGTCCTATAATATATTTAAAATCAATGATCGTGTCAATATTAATTGTACAATGATTACCAATAAATTTATAGTTTTACTATTTTAATAAAAGTTTCATTAGCATCTAGAACTGTAAGTTTTTTTCAGATCAGTCGAGTATCTAAATGAAAGCCAAGATATTGAACAGAAGAATCGTTTGAAAATCGTTTTAATGGGTTTGTTATTTATAATTAATTTTCCTGCATCGGTGACACTTGAATTTATAACAGATGTATATGCGCTGTTAGGTACGGGCAACCACGAACTCACATTCTGAAGAAAAATAGAAACCAACCGAAATTGTTCATAATAGTTGTCCTCGCGTAGTTGTGGTCACTGACGCTCGTGTTTAGGGATGAGTCAAGACTGCGAATAAAACTGTCGTTTATTTTGTTTATTCCTCTACGCATACCGGAGTATCTTTCACCCTAACCCTGCAGATGAAACACGATGTACGAACCACGAAAGCTTCTAAGTTTCTTCGGATGACGTGCTCATCATATTCCGTATTTTGAAGGGTCGCAAAGGAGAGAAAAATGGTCGCTGAACTGAGAACATGAGATGCTTCAAAATTAAATAGGCAAAACTGGGCGTTTGTAGGCACCTTCCGTATACGATTAAACGTGAAACGTCCAACAGGCTGGTTGACCTGTGTCGATTTATGAGCACTTGCAAACCGCTTATGGCATAAATAATTTCACCAACCCAAATTGGCCGATTGGTCTCCTACAGGCCGCCAAATAACTGCGAGGTCGTGGAGAATACATTGCCAGGTCCAAGAGGATACATTATGAGGTCCAGGAGGAAAAACTGCGAGATCTACGAGGATAAATCGCATATAAGATGTGTTCTGATAAGGTCTGCCAGGAAAAACCGTCCTGTATTTCAAACATATATCAGCCCTATCCTTACGGTTTCCCCAGCGGCATGAAGACAGCGATTGTGGCGGCGAGGTGAGAGAAGGGGGACCGAATATCAGCGTCGTTTTACCGCTGCCGACGTCAACAAAGTTACTCCAACAGAGGCCCCGTCGAGGTCCCCCGTTGCGCGCTGGCACACTTTCCTCCTATTCCTTGGTCTCCCTCGCTCCAGCCGCCGTCGCCACCCCACCCCCGCACGCTAGTCGCACCCCTCAGCGCCCTCTCGAAGCTTCCCCCTTGGAGGGGAACCTGTCCCAGCACTCCCCTTCAGATGACACACGACAAACGCTCCGAAAGGGAGCCTAATTTTAAATTAGTCATTAGCCACCTCACATATCGTCGGCGCACGAGAAAAGAGAACCTTCTAAAAAAATCGTCATTTTTGCGTTAAATGAAGAAATATATTTGTAACAAAAAATTTTATAAGTATAAATTTCATAAATGTTGCTCAAAAACGAGCGGAGATGTGGAGTAAAGTGCATGTTTTTTTCTTCAAAGAAAGTGGTCCAATATCGATGAAAACCATTTCTCTTCGAAATGAGAAATTGGAAGATGTTACTTTTCTTATTTGCAACTACACGACGAATAATTTAGTTCTGAATCAAAAGCATTTGGAGATAGAATAGTAATTAAATTATTCTGTGAATGCTCAGATTAAAACACGTGGACAGATTGTAACATGTTTCGTTTACATCAAGATCTTTCCTCAGTTAATATACTGATCTACGGCAAATCATAATTACCAAGTCGCTAACTTATGTCTGTAAAAGCTAGGATGTAGCTTATGACAAGGCTGCTAATTTAAGTACGGTGTTCACACGGTACAGTATAGGGTCCCCATGCACGACCTAGCAAAAGGCATTATCTCGACAATTTTTTAGCATCTGCGCATGCGCCACCGGATCTGCTATAGTGCAGAAGGTTAATATTTCTGTCCATTGATACACGCTCCGCTTAAACACGCCAATATTTCTGCAATCGAATCTTTATCATCTGCGTATCATCAAACGGGTTATCCATCGTTCTCCTGAATATTTCGATATAAAGGTAGAAAACATTCAATTTATTTTGTTCGAGCTCTGAAAGGTAGTATAAGTACTAGGAGGGCATTCCAATTTAAAATCCAAATCAACTCCCAGGCGTCGAATTTTAAATCATTCTGTTTTAAAAACAACACGATTTCCCCCCTTCGGGAGAGGAAATTGATTCCCGTTGACGCCGCTCGGAGCGGGCCGCTTCGGTTGCCGCACACTGATTGGATCGGGCCAAAAACCTGGCAATAATGGCAAAATTCAAAGTGCACGTTCGGCATTCTAACTTAGCAAATGTCGTTCGGAAGACATTGGAGCTCACTAGTTCAGCACCAGAACGTTATTTCAAACACTTTTGTCGTCTTCGCGGTCTCGTAAAGTTACCGTTGCACGAATCACTCGAATTAATTCATTCTTGTCGACTATATTTGTGAAATTAAAGAGTATTTAAATTATTTTTTGTGGATTCTTTTCGTATTTACGCACAGAAGACTCTTTTGACAATAAGTGAAGTATATTCTTAAGAAAAAGAGTAATTTTATACATAACATGGCTGTGCTCTAACCAATGGAGAGTAACAATGTAGTCATGTATATTCTGGATTATATTTTTTGTCCTGCGTATTCCTGCCTCAATCGATTTCTTTATTTATCAAGTAGAATGCCCTTAATCATAATAACACATATTTAGCTACTCATTCTTGCACCTTTTTGTTTCATAGCCACTTTACTGCAATGCTGCATAATCAGATTTAAACACTAGATATCTCAGACGTGTGTTCGACGAACCAGGAAATTATTTTCTCTGTATACTTTTTCGATTTTTCCTTCTGATAATTACTTTTAATTTGAAAATGACTGATATAAATTTTTGGAATGATAACAATATTACCCATTATACACATACATCATTGTATCCATATTTCTACACATATCAAGTTCATTTTAAAGAGTCACTTAGCCTTTTCGAAACCGCCATTTTGAAGGTTGAAATTTCATTATGATATTCGAAATTTCAATTTATTATCTCCAGATCCCCAAATGTATATTTATTATGCGTTTTGTTTGATTTAAAAGAGTAAATTCGCCATTTTGAAGCTGCCATTTTGAATTTTTAAATTTCATTATGATATTAAAATTCAGCGACCTCAAAAACACGTTGATACCTATTTTTACGCAAATTCACTGGCATTTGCAATTATGACCAGGTTTTAGGCCCAATTGAACCAGTGTGCGCCGGCAGCGCGCGAGGTGTGAAGTTCTTTTGCGCCTCGCAGTACCTGCGCGCGCAGGTAAGATTTCGGGGGTTCCCGCGCCCGCTGCGGCCACGCCCCCTGCGTTTTTCACGCCGCCGCCGCCGCAGGAGGCCGTGGGCGGGGGAGGGGGTGGGTGCGGCGCAAAGGGCCCGCCGGGGCCGACGGGGGCTAAACGACCGGCCTGCGGTGTCAGTACTACACAAATGTGTTTGAGTTGCCCTTAATTACAGGGCGCTGCTCCGCGCCGGAGCGTCCGCCTCCGGGCGGGTGGAGGAGGAGGGGAGGGGAGAGGGAACGAGCGGGAGGTGTCGGCAGGGAATCCGCCGCAGGCACGAGGCCCTGCACGGAGGCTCACCCGCCCGCGCCACCATGACCCGTCTCACTGTTTTCTGTCCTGCTTTGACCTGCCCCGACCCACCATTTTAGTTTCCCTTTCCCGCCTCGTCCTTTCGCGCCCAGCCATGTTCTCCTATCGCTCCCTTTCTTCCCCTCTCCATACTTTCTCGCTCCCTTCCTTTCCCGCTCGCTCCCTTCCTTCCTTCCCCGCTCCCTTCCTTCCCCGCTCCCTTCCTTCCTTCCCCGCTCCCTTCCTTCCTTCCCCGCTCCCTTCCTTCCTTCCCCGCTCCCTTCCTTCCTTCCCCGCTCCCTTCCTTCCTACCCCACTTCCTTCCTTCCGCGCACCTTCCGTTCCCCGCTCCCTTCCTTCCCCGCATCTTTCCTTCCCCGCTCCCATTTTTCCCCGCTCCCTTCCTTCACCGCTCCCTTCCTTCCCCGCTCCCTTCCTTCCCCGCTCCCTCCCTTCCCATCTCCTTACTTATCCACTCTTTACCTCCTCGTTTCTTACTTTCCCGCTCCTTACTTCACCATTTCATTCCTTCCCCTCTCAATCCTACCGCCAGACGTTCTCCTTCCCCGCCCTGCTCTTCCTTTCCCGCTCGTCCTGCTCTTCCCTATCACGCTCTTTCTCACAATGCCACGCCCTTTCCCTCAGCTCTAATATTTCCCCAACCCTCTCATCCCTTCAATGACTCTCTCAGTCCTTCTCCACCTGATCCATTTATTCACGCCTCGCTTCGTGCTGCCCCGCCCCATTCTGCACGCATCGTCGTGATCTTCCTTCAGCCCCTCGATCCATCCTGCCTCGAAACACTTAAAACACTTTGACCAAGAAATAGCCCAGAACGTTTTCATGGAGAATCATTTTTTGTTCATGTGTTTACTGTCTGCCCTACACAGCTCAGAATCATATATGCTCTCTACTAATGGAAGGAGGGTCAGTCTCGCACATCTGGCCATCTCTTCGAAATGTTACATGTTACTCTCTAAATGTTACACCCATCCATTTGTGACTTAATATAAGTAACCCTACTACGCATATGTCAATAAAAAAGTGCGATTCCTGCTATAGTGTACTGCCGTGTATGCTACCGAAAATTCCATTTATTCTTTTCCGTTGATGACCTTTTAACTGTCTCTCGATTCTCTCTTTGGGTAAGACCGCGTAACAATATTTAAACTAATAAAACGAATACATAATTTGGAAATTTGACGCTGTAAACGGACCTCACGGTCAACGGAAGATTATTCATTACTCCAAAAGTTCTTAAATGTATTTAAAGTATTCAGAATAATTTAAATCGTGTATATCAACATACAGATTGTGCTGCAGGTGTATAATGCATACAGGCGTTTTGTACTATGAGTTTTAGTAAAACGAATTTTCTAAACTATTCCAGTCAGTTTCATCATCACGTTTCTGACCCAAATAAAGACTTCACTTTTCCTAGGTATTAACACTTATCTGCAAAAGTTTGTTTGTATTATACAATAGCAGTTGCCCTAACAATGCGATTGGAGTATTTGATAATCTGCCTGAACATACCAGTAACAGACTATACAAAACAACCTGGAGTAACTCACCTTCTATGTCGCGTGATTGTGAAAGCCCGTACCGCAAGGAATTGTTTCAAATGCTGCAAGCTTAACAAATCCTACATTGAAATTAGGCATTTGAGGTGTGCAAAATGCCGATGTAACTAAAGAAACATTTGAAAATACACATAACTATTTGTTAACACATTTTAGCATGTAAACCGATTTCAACAAAACATTATTTTAAAAATTTTTTACCTTTCAACGAGATTCCTCTTTCAGTTTAATATTCAAAAACTTCTGAATGAAACAAGTTATTTTTCGTATGTTTCACGAAACTTGAAATAATTACCTCTCACCCAACTGTCACTACCCATTCTCAACCTCTCAACGAATCTCGTTTGCCTGAAAAGAAGTTGAGCCTTCAAAGACGAGACGGAAGGGAGAAAAGCCCGCTTACTGATTCTCGTTTCGCGTGATGTCCGCAGTTCCGAAAAATTTAATGAGAACGTCCGTGATTTATATTTTTCGCCCGAGAAAACCAATTGAAAGCGTGAGTTGGCGCATATTCACGACGCAGTCGTCGAGAGCTCTTCCACAGGCGTTCGTCCGGCGTTGCATGTCGGCGCGAAAGAGGCGAGGGAGAGGCATTTCAATTCAATTGATCTCCGTGATTAATATTAAACGCACACACAGACCGCCGCGCCGGGGCGGTGCTCGGACCAAAATGGAAATGACGGCTTGAGGGTTGGAAAGAAAAGACGGCGGAAGGGGAAGGAGGTGAGTCTTTCTATTATATTATAATACTTTCCTGTTCTCTTTTCTTTCTGAATAACGCCCGGTGCCACCCTTTTATCCCTTACTCCTTCTATTGTAGCGGAACGATAAGTTTGCATGCTCGTATAAAATATTGAAAGAAGAGAGGATAGGGCCCGGGCAATGTTGTAAAATATCGGCCCATTGTTGGTAAGCCTGGCGCGGCGCGAGGCGAGGCGCGGGGCGCGCCCGCCATCTTGAGGTAATTACCCCGAGTCATGTGATCACGCAATTAACGCAGCAGCCGCCGCCGCGGTGGAGGCCACGTCAGCGGCGGCGAAGGGCTCCCCCTTGAGGGAGCTGCTTCTGGGCGCGTCGATACAGAGCGGACACGGACCACTGGCGAGGCGGTGGTGGTGCTGGTGGTGGTGGTGCTGGTGCTTGTGCTGGTGGTGAAGGCGAGGGCAGGGCCGGTGACGGAGGAGATCGTGGAGGTAAAGGTAGAGGCGGTAACGGAGGCGAAGGTAGGGACGGTGATAGAGGAGAAGTTAGGGGCAGAGACGGAGGTGAAGGTTGGAGCGGTGACGAAGGCGAAGGTAGAAGCAGGGATGGAGGCGAAGGTAGGGGCGGTGACTGAGGCGGAGGTAGGGGCGATGACGGAGGCGAAGAAGGGGAGCGGTGGTGCAGGCGAAGGCAGGGGCGGTGGCGGAGGGTAACAAGGAGGCCATGATGGAGGTGAAGAGGAAGAAGGTGGTGGTGGCGGCGAAGGAAGGGACAGTGACAGACGCGGAGGAGGCAGTGTTGGAAACGAAGGTGAAGGCAAAGGTGGAGTAGGGGGAGAAGCGATAAGCGGAAGTGGAGGCGAAGAAGGTGTCGCAGGCGGTGAGGTGATAGTAGCGACTGGGGCAGAGGCAGAAGCTAATGGCGATGAACGCGGATGCGGAGGCGTCGCGGAGCTGGAGGGGAAATCACACACGGTGTTGATGGGAGATCCGAAGACTAGTTCAGACGACAGATGGGATAGTAAAGAGAATGTTGGAGCAGTGCCCCCATGTGGAATTTGCGCTGGGGTTGGACGCGGAGAAAGGGGGGAGGGCAAGGTGAAGGCGACGAACGTGACAGCAAACGTTCACGGGGCGAGCTGTCGGCAGGGTCTGTGCAAAAGCCCAAAGCGACCGCAGGGGGCGTCTGCGGTTTGCGCACGAGTTCTCCCTTCAGTGGATAAGGAACAAAGCACGCGTCAATTCTCCTCAAAACTTCGCCAGACTCTGCACGCGCTACACTGCCTGGCCCACCCCACCCCCGCCCCACCCCGCTCCTTCCCGGCACGCCCCTACTCTCTCCAACCCCTCCCCATCGCTCCCCACCCCCGCCGCTCTGCCCCGCTCTGTCGAGCAACACCCCGACCCTCCCCGCCTCACCCCGCATCATTCCGCCCTCCCCGATCCGCCTCGCCCCTCCCCAACCAGTCTCTCACAGCCCCGCTCCGCACATCCCACCTCATCCCCACCACCTATCCCCGCACCACCCTTGACCGCTTTCTTCAGCGCGGCGTCGTGCCACCCGCCCCCAAAATTGTAGATTTACGATCTCAGTGTACCAACTTTGTGATGAGCATTATTTGCATGCTACGAAACTTCACATCACGGTGGTGGAAGTGTAAACCTGTTAACTACGAAGTTGGTTGGAGAATTATTTTCACATTCCATGGAGCGCAGCACACTTGTTCAATTACAACTTTAGTTTTACTCCTTCTATTGAGACAGCTGTGTAGAGGGAAGTGAACATTTTAAATTTACGTGTACACGAACAAGGTTAAATACATCTGTAATTTATGAAGAAGACGTGTCAATCCAGTTGTATTAAACTTACCAAAATTAAATATTTCTTAGATATTTATTGCCTACAGTACCTCTTCAAAACAAATCAAAAAGAAACAAAAAAAAACGTTTTGGTGGCGGTTATCATCTTAAATATTAAACTTTTCAAAAGGTTATAATTATAATTCTCTAACTGTATTTTTCGATTTTTATTAAATTTACAATTCATTGTATTCATTACTTTTACAAAAATATATCAAGTAGCTATTTTTAAAAAGTACACATTCTCAAATGTGATTATGCAAGTCATTAAAGGTAACTATCAAAATATTTTTGGAAATTTCAAAGATATCTTCTAACCAATCTATTTAATGTAAATCGCTGTTTGAAAGTTTAGAATAATTTACTGAATGTGAAAAAATTGACGAATCTTCTGAACCTTACGTTCCCACAACAGCGTAGGCTCCTGAAGTTCTGGCGAATTCTTGTAACGTCAACAACTAAATCAGCTGCCGCTGTAGTACCAATCACGAAACATTGCTATCGGTTGGCCTCTATCTTAAAGTAGTTTAAATAATATCACTTCAAGTTCTAAACACAAAACAAGAATATTGTTCATGAATGCATACAACAGGGGTCAATCGGAAATTTTACCTTCTACGTTTACACTTCGGAATCTCCTTCCCAAGTTTTCGCTTTTATTAGGGTTTTATCTAGTTGATACCATACGGATATTCAAGAGGTCTTCACTCAGGCGTTTATTCTCCAGCGAACTCAACCGAATTCTCAATTACCCCGCGTCCATGGTAAGTGATGATCCATGTCTATTCTTCTCTCAACTGTTCTTTTTAACGAGTTACAAACAACTCCTACAAAATGTATACATTCATATCGTACCAGTAAAGTACTGTTTCAACTTAATTTGCGTCATAACTGTACCCAAGTTTAATAGTAAAGTAGATCACATGCTCCTAATTTATACTTCTACATATTTTATAAAAGCTTTTGTCGCTGTCGACGATTGAATCTCTGAACATTTCCCGTCCCTTAAGACGCTTGATTGATGTTTATAGAAAATAATTGGTCTGGAATGCTAATAAAAGGATAGAGATGTCGTTTGAGGAAACCATTTTGAGATTCCTAATGCCCTGTCAGAAATAGATTATACGACTGGTTATGGTGCTGTATTGTTCGAATTCGTATTTGGTATTGTAATACGCTCTCAAGTTTATCCACTAACTTGAAAAAAGAGATTTCAGTTCCCTGCCGAGCTGCTCTATGTGGGATGTGGGACTAAAACACGAAGTCGTAACCTCAATCCCTCCCGCAGGGACTATTCTACGGGTTCTGTGAACTTAGCTGGCTGTACTTTTGATTGAAATGATTGAAGAGTCTTTGTCAACAACACTATTTATTTCAATAAGAGCAGCTTTCGATGGCTTAGCCATCATCATCAGTTTTCTGCGGTCTGGAAGTCACAAATACGACTACACTACGGTTTTGTGACTTCCAGGCAGCAGAAAACTGATGATGGCTAAGCCATCGAAAACTGCTCTTATTTAAATAAATAGTATTGTTGACAATGACAACGCCTTCAATCATTTCAATTATGTAAATGTCAACTATAACTCACCACTAAACCAATGTACTTTTGATTCCAACTTCTCTCCTTGTCCGTAGGTTTTCAGGTGTCTCTTTTATAAGCGTCGTAGTTCTGTCCAACTTCGACATCGTCAGTCTCGCCAACAGAAAACGTCAGCTAAAATAGGCTTGGGCAATTATACCGAAAGAGTGGAATGCAATTGTCTTTTTGAATGTTATTTAAACACTATTTGCTGACCAGGGTGGCCTTTCGACTTGAACTAGCTTGCAAGTTCGCGAACATAAATGATGCTGGTTAACCCAAGCTGCTTAAGCCAAGTCATCTTCAGCATTTGGTTGAGACATGTTTAGCATCTTATTCCACCATTCTTCTAATTCGTATTAATTCATCTTCATTACCATTATCATTTAACCGTCCTTCGCACAATGGACGGCAAAGGCATTCACCATTGCATTGATCGTCCTAGGAAAGGATAGGATATAAGCCCCTCCCTGCCTGTACTCAGAAATGAGTACCTCACTCATTAATCTAAACATTTATTGGTGTGTGTGTAACAATGGTTTGAAAAATAAGAATTGGAGACCTCCCACTTGCTTCAAATTTGCACAACGTGGAATTCCTACGTTTTTGTTTGGAAATGTCGAACGAAGATATTTCATTCACTTTCTCTTCTTTCATAAATAAAGAATAACGACTTATCAATATTGGAATTGCAAAAATGTAACATAAAGGAATCATCAAGGTATTCCTGACTGGACGCGAGTCCTTTCCTCTCGTAAATAACTCGACCCTAACGAGCTCTTCGCGTCCGCTTTTTGCCCTTCGGTACAAGACAACAGCAGCGGCGGAGGCGACGGTGTTGGCGGTTCCGCACGTACTCCAGGAATAGGACGCCGCGAGCTACACGCGTGTGATTGGGGGGGGGGGCAAGACGACCGCGAGCCGGTGGAGCTGCCCGAGGCAGGCGGCGGCGAACAGCGGCCGAACACTGTGTCCAAACGCTCGTTCACAGCGGGCACAAAGTTTGAGACCACTTTTGTTCGAGATAGAGGGATGCAGCCACAACTAAGACTTAGGGTTAAAGATGACTTTTTAGAAGTAATCATAACCACATTAGGATAAGATTTTATTAAATTAGTATATGATACAATTATATTCAAACTAGTTTTGGAAGAATTTCCCCAACTTCAGACTGTTTACAGCAATGGCATGTAGGTAACGTGAAAAAATTGAATTTTGAATGTAATAGTATGATGTGAACAAACCAAGTCTAACAGTCAGAGGTTAAGTGTTTCAGAATGTCTTCGCTTCCTTTCTACCCCAACACTTAACCTCAAAATGTTAAGTTTGTTTACACTATACTATTACTCTAAATATTCAATTTGTCCAGGTTAACTAAATGCCATTTCTGAAACACTACTGAGGATAAGAAAATTCTCCCAAAACTAGTTTGGACATTAGATTTTACTATACTTCAAAATAAAATAATTATCGTAGTGTGGTTAAGATTATTTATCTAAATGCATCTTTAATATGAATATACATTTCAATATCTCGGCTGAAAGTACCTAGTTCAGACGTACTATATTATTAATTTCCGCACGTGATTGGAATATTCGAATTAAAAAGTGATTAACTTCCTATTAGCCAAATTTTTACCGGCTAGTCTGCTTCCAAACTCATTATCCACCTGAATATCGTTCACTGTATTTTCATCAATTTGTATTTTAATTCGGTCTGAAATCGATACAGCAATATTGTTCGTATACTTTTTATGTTAACTTGGTGTGCACTTTAAAAGTTGTCAGCGATGTTTTGACAGGATTTCTATGCCCTATCAAATGCTAAAATAAGCATGCAAACATGCACTATCAAATAGCCAAATATGCACAATGCAGGGTAAAAATTGAGAAAACATAACCAGTAAACTTTTATTTTACTTAATTTTTTGTTATATTGCCTTTTGAGAAAGTGAACAATTTATAACTTTTATAAACTGTATTATGTCAAATTCATTCTTTTATTAGAAAAAAAATTTGAACACAGAATATGACCCTTTCAAGACTCAAGACGTCTTTGGAGCATACTTCAAAGAAGAAATCTAAGCCAAATTCCGTAATTCCGGAATTTCTTATTTTTCACCACAAATAATGCTTTTTTATATTTTGGAAATATTTCAAGTCACGATTTGAATTTAACACAATGTAATTTTTCCGTATCAGTCTCACTCACATCTATCATAAATTCCAGGCACTTTAATGCCTTCAACAATTTTTAATGAAGCCTCTAGAGGAAGACCTACTGATTCTTATTCTAAAGATAATGAAAATAATGAAGATAATTTTTCTTCATGTATATTTATCCGGGACGTCATGTCTTGTATATTTCTCTAGAAAGCCTTTAAACGTTGGATTCGCTACTTTTTCGAACGGTATATTTGCTCCTACTATAACATCACACATTTCCATTAAAAGTTAATTTGTTACAGGCTTCAATGTTGCCTCGGTAACAAACTAAATGTGACATAGTTTATTTCCTTTCTCTAACTTTGTCACTACGAGAAGAAGATGCAAGGTGCTAGCTCACTTGAAACATTTTAGAACATTTAATCTATATAAATAAATTCAAATTATATAGAGCTACATATTTCTTAAAAAGAAGGGTCCGTCGTTAGGGGGACAACAGAAAGGGAAATGTAAACTGAAATGTAATCTCCCAGGATGATTAACCGTAATCGTGATTACTAAGAAAGTATAATTACACTGTAATTTCACACACAGTAATGCTTTGTTTAATTAATTACAAATATAATCCATTATGTTCAACTCTGTTAAGCGTATTAACAATAAAATTGACTTTGGAAGAAAGAAATATGAGTCTATTATCGGTGTTTGATAAACGTTCCGGAAATTCTTTTCAGTGAAAATATTGACAAAACATTAAGTATATTTTGTACTAAATAGCGTGTATTAAGCATCGGAGAAACATTGGATTGTACATTTAACGAATGAAAAAATATTCTAATAGTTTTACGTCAGTAAATCTACATTTACTTTACCTAAACTTTAAGAAATACTGACAAGTTTCTCCGAGGAGAAATACGCATGCACCAAATGTAACGTTCTTTCAAAACCAGCAAGAATCTCTCTTTACAGCATAATAATCCCTTCTGCTAAGTCAATTAGTCGTTGCAGCATGGCCTCATTTTCCCGACATTTCACATTTTATGTGAATTGGGAAGTGCACGCTGAGAAATTGCGAGAGAATAGCGATTGGAAGTGTTTCGCATCGACAACACGAAGCTTCAAAAGAAACTGCTCAACTGGAGCTGTCATTCACTCGTTAATAGACGCACTTCACAATCTATAAAGGTGTATTCCGATCTCATTAAAAGAAAGCCAACTTTACGGCAACCGGCTCGCGCTGAAAGTTGTCTGTTTTCCTCTCTAATTTACTGGAACGTAGTGGAGAATTGCGGAATCACAACTCCAAATCCCGATGACTTGTCGCTTCGAGCAGCGTCGTAAGGCTGAAACATTTCCACATCCAACCGAACGTCGGCGATTCCTGCGGTGAAAAACGAATAGTCAACATATTTAACATACCACAGTCACGTATACAAATGATTTCACATCCTAAACCGAAACAAGTAGCTAGAAGCAACTAATTATACGCATTAACACTCCTCTCTTTTAAAATATCGTATTCCCTCTGAAATGATTCCGATCGGGGAGGAAGCGTTACGAGGTACTTACGTCGTAACAGTAGCATTCGCGCATAATACGGCCGTCCGTCAGCGATTGCGTCGGGAGGCGCCCGGAAGGTGCGTTCGATTGGGCCAATCGCGGCGCTCGATATCCGGCGCGTGGGGCTCGCCGCGCCGCCGCCTGTTAATCGCCGCTAATTGGAGCCGTAAATATGCGCGGCCGAGGAGTGCGCTGTTTATTTGGGCGGTTTATGGGGCGCTACGCACAGCTGCGCGCCTCCGCCCGCGGGGCGCCCTCGCGCGCACTGGCCGAACATCCAGTCATGATGATGGTGGTGGTGGTGATGATGATCTGTGATGATTCATTATTAACTATTATATTATTATTCATTCACTCGGCGCGAGTCATTATGATGGTGATGATGATGGTCCGTGGTGGTTCGTTATTAATTTATTATTACATTATTATTCATACACTCGGCGCGAGTTATTTTGACGATGATGATGATGATGATGATCATCATCATCATCCGTGATGGTTCGTTATTAATTATTATATTATTCGTCCACTCGGCGCGAGTCATTATGACGGTGATGATGATCCGTGGTGGTTCGTTATTAATTTATTATTACATTCTTATTCATACACTCGGTGCGAGTCATTATGACGGTGATGATGATGATGATGATGATGATGATGATGATCCGTGGTGGTTCGTTATTAATTTATTATTACACTAGCTGAAGTACCCGGCGTTGCTCGGGTATTTATTACAGTAAATTATTTTACATGAAGAGGAATTCAATCTGTTCATGCCCTGCGGCGGGACCTATCTCTATCTCTTCCATTGAATCCCGTCTCCGCCCCACTCCCTGCCAAGCTCTGCCCGGCCGCGCCACGATAGCTGTCTTCTCTTGACGCCCATTTGAAAATATCCGGATAACCTCGCTCACTTTTCCACAAATAATTACATTTTTCTTATTTGAAGTTCCAGCTTCTAAACATTCACTTTATAAGTAATAAACAAATCAAACTACAAAATAAAATACTTGTAAACTCACACATATAATTTTTGTGGAGTTTTTTTATAATATTCCAACACTATCAATAAATTGTCACGTAAAACTCATCCTATTTTTATATATTGTGTATTCTATTGTATTCAAAAAAAGAAACTTTTGAAATTTATCTGTCAACTCGTGACCTTGAAGGAACTTACTGTTTTAAACTGAGTATAACATGCAGAAGTTCATGCGCGGGTACGGTAGTTGGTAGATCCGGAGTAATAGTTATAGATGTCATAACGTAATTGATGAATCTTAATCATAAAGTAAATAAAAACACTTATCTATTCTGAAACATAATTACCAGCTTTTATAATTCTGCAGACGACGAAAATATATATGTTTAATGTCCTATATGCTAGTAACATGTAGTATAAAACTTCTTTGTTCAGGTAAATCAATTCATGATGCGACTGATATATTAGAAAAATAATTATCAACCAACATTACATTATGTGTAAATAATAAATTGACAATGCACAGAGCCACATAACAAAACAATATTAGCATCATTATTTTATCTCAAGTGATAGAGATTATGGATCCTAAAATATGAATAATAGAAACCAAGGACTCCCAAATATTATTTGCTTAGACAAAAGTATTTTTAGACAAATTAATTTTTGCTTATTTTTGTTTTGAAAAATATGAATGAACTCATTCATTTAGAGCACTTTATATGCAAAAGAACTTTTCAGATTAGTCTTAATATGTAAATGATCATTCCTAAATTACATACCACTGCACAAAAAATCCATCACATATTGAAGAAAAAATTTTACTGGGTTTACAAAAACATAAATTACTTTCCATTTTTCCAATTGGTAGAGAAGAGCTAAATAACAGAAACAAAGGGGTCCCAGATTTTTTTATTCGCTTAGACAAAATATTTTTAGATAAATTAATTTTTTACAATTATTTATTGAAAAATATATATGAATTCATTCATTGGGAGCAAGTGACATGCAAAACAACTGCACAGATTAGTCTTTATATTGTAATGATCATTGCTTAATTACCAACCACTGCACTAAACTTCTTCACATATAGAAGAAAAATGTACAACTGCAATTAATATGACAAACAACTGTACAGATTAATCTTAATATGTAAATGATCATTCCTAAATTACACACCACTGTTCAAATATTGAAGAAAAATATTTACTGAATGGAGTGAAAACATATACACATTTTCCATTTTACCATTTTGAACCTAAGAACTGGGTAAATAGTCAAATTGAGAGTCCTAATGAACAGCTGCCCTACTACTTAGAGAATTATTCATATTTCTTCCCTTCATGCAGTATTATTTTCAATGGGGCGAGTGAGTACTTCAGCAAGTCGATCTTCCCTCTGAGTAGCCGATTCAAAGTTTTAGTAGTACTCTTGGCATTTGTAATCTGGTTTGACAATTGTGACACTCGTTTTGTCAAACAATTCGGTTCTCACAAATTTCTGTAAAATAAGACGTTGTTTAGATTGTAAACGATATCTATATATTGTACATTGTACATTACTGTATATTCTGTACTGTATATTATTGTACTTTTTATTCTCTCGACCTACCCCAATTATTAAACACTTTCAAACTCACAATGATGTCTTGCCACTTAGTTACGGTTACGGCTTTCTTTCAAATATTCACACAGAGACATCACATAACCTTATTCAAACTCCAATGAATTTCGCAATAATTCTGGACATTGATGAAATCAGTAGTAGATCTCAGACGTCATCCTCTGGTGGCGCGCAGCTAAACTATTGACATTGATGTACTCTTGAATCTATGATGTAAGGCTAGGCGAAAAATGTCCAGAAAAGTAATTATTTTGAAAATATATTACCGTTTATGTTTGTAAATCATAGCCTATAGTACGCCAGGCCTTTAAAGGATGCTAGCACAAAAGTTTCATCAGCATTGGTTCAGTAGATTCAGAGATTACCGCGCTGGAAGACAGCGCACTTCTGTCTTTATATACTAGTATAGATATAGATTATTATTCATCCATTGACAAGGAAAGTTCCAAATATTTATTTATAGACAGTCAAATTATAAAATTTTATTATTTCATATTAAAAACATACATCGTTTACAAGAATTTTTGGCAACGTTTCGGAGGTGAGGTGTACCTCCATCATCAGGCCGTGGCCTTACATTGATATTACATACGTTGGGGAAACGTTGACTACGAACTAAAAACCGAGATGTGTTGACACCATTCTGAGGTCAAGTCTAAAACAGGCATTAAAAGAAATATTAGAACAGGTGTCTAATTAGTTGGACTATAAAAATTTAAAACACAGGTGAGGTAAAAAAGTTAAAATGTTAGAATAACTAATCTGATCTAAAACAGACATTAAAAGAAGTTATTAGAATATGTGTCTAATTGGTTGAACTATTAAAAGATTAAAAACACAATGTATAAGGTAAAACAGTAAAATGTTAAAATGATGCTATAAAAACTAAATAGAACAAAACAAAAGAGGCAAGTGCACAGATGAGAAAGTCCAGTACTCACAACTGAGAAATCACCTATTGCTGCTGGAGGTGCAGGAGTTCCGACTACGGAGGTCGTAACGGCAGGAATGACGAGGTTGTGTGTGAGTAATGGGAGGGGGAATGGTGGGAAGAAGGGGTGGGGGGCGGGGAGGCTGGGTGGGGGGATTGTCAAAAGACACGGAAGAACGGCTACGTAAAAAATATGGACATGGCGGGTTCTTTGGATTTAAAGGAGGAGGTTGAATTTGGAGCACAGAAATCCCATTGTTGGTATCGGGTTGCTCGTCTAGGTTTTGTTGGTGAACGAAGCTTCCATCATGAACACTGTCAGTATTGACAAGATCAGAATATCTATTGGATTTATTTTTGAACTTAAACAGTATCGAGTCGTAACTTTTAGAAAAGAGGTTGCATTCCAAATTGGAATTCAAGGATATGTTTGTTTTAATGAAAAGGGATTCAAGTGTCAATCTGGAGTTCCACTTGGGTTCTATGGCTAAGATGGAAGGGTTATCAAAATCAATAATGTGGTCATGGTTAATGCGATGAGCTGTTAGGGAATTTTGTTTTTCAAAAGGAAGTCTTATGTTATTTTTGTGTTACCCGGTCACATAATCTCCTCCGAGTTTGTCCTATGTAGGCTAGTTCACATTGCGTACATTGCAATGCGTTACAATTAATCTGCGTACATTACAATTAATTTGTCCAATTCAATTTTCTATCCGGCCATTATCCACAAGATATTTTTACTTCTGCTTAGGAACTCTATGTAATATCAATGTAAGGCCACGGCCTGATGATGGAGGTACACCTCACCTCCGAAACGTTGCCAAAAATTCTTGTAAACGATGTATGTTTTTAATATGAAATAATAAAATTTTATAATTTGACTGTCTATAAATAAATATTTGGAACTTTCCTTGTCAATCGTTACTAACAGACAGCCTATTGCTAGCTTCTATTATTCATCCACTCGGCGCGAGTCATTATAACGGTGATGATGATGATGATGATGATCCTTGGTGGTTCGTTATTAATTTATTGATTATTGCGCTTGTCCGGGTGCGTCAACGGCTAAGGTCATTGTCCCGTAAGTGTAGTGCACGTTTTGCCTCGGGAGGTGGCGGTGTTGTTTCCCCGCTGAATGGGGAGGCCTAGTGTCTACCTACACGTCGACTAGCAGGGTATTCGCTATCCAGGTATCTCCCACCAGCAGGTCACCGCCTCAGCCTGGACAAGCTCTAAGCTCCCCACTGATGTCCCGACATGGGTGGTAGTGTTGTGTATATTAGTGTAATTTTATGTAAGTGAAGGTGATAAGATAAGAAAGAGGAAGGAAAGATCGTGCGCGGTCCTTAGCCGATACTGCTCCGGCATTCGCCTGGTGTTGATCTGAGTTACTACGGAAAATTACCGATTAGAGGATCCGGCCGCAAGAGTTTTCCGCCGGAACTCGCTAGCTTCCGGTAGCTCTCTAGCTATCGTCGAAACTCGAACCCTATGACCTCCCGGTCAGAGGCCCTACAATAACAATCAGTTGATGCCGAGTCACTTAAGTCGGTGCGGTTTGTGATGTAACTTGAATTTTAAACAAGCTAATATATACCGATCTCCAAAAGATTGTTTCTTTCTTGCTATAAAGTTGGAGATGTTGCAAGAGAAGTTAATGAGGTGAGAGTTCTTGGAATGAATTAATTATTTTCACATTCGGACATTCACTCATGTTAATTATTTATTAACTAGTTATCCGTTTGTTCATTATGACATTCTTAATAGCAGTGTAGATGAAGAAATCTATTGCAAAAAATACAACAGGAACAATATTATTACTGTCAGGGCACACCTGCGGGAATGAAAGAGCTGGAAACTTAAAACGAATCGACGTTTAAAGAATAAGTCTACAATCTGAGAAATAATAATATTCAACATATTCATTGAAAACAACCCGTGACTGAATTAGTGAATCGTTGGTATGAACAGAGGTAGCTGTACAAATTTGCAATCGAGCTACAAACAGCATCTGATACTGCTGCTGCTGCTGCTGCTGCTGCTGCTGCTGCTGCTGATGATGATGATGATGATGATGACGGTAGTGCTATTAGAGGGCGATACTGCAAGTTCGTTCTTTTGGCAAGATTGGAATTCATCGACTTCGTTCTTTAGCTGTATTTTAAAAAAAAACAAGAATAAACATGTTCTGAGCTATGAAATAATGTTAGCCTGTGCCTATGAGAACTTTAACCTTACTAGCACCTACTTCCTTTGATCATAGAGTATCAAGTCGAGCAAATTCCACCCAACCAATCTCCTAAGAAAATTATTTTAATAAAACTCTCACTGAAAGATTCATAAATATTCCCATTAATTATGCGTTTTCACACAATTATAAGTTCACTCAAAAATAATATTACAATTTAACCTCTGAATTTTATGTATTTTTAAAACCCTCAATTTTTATCTTTATCCGAATTAGCTGAATGTGACCCTCAACTGCACTGTGTTATACGGGATTTAAGCTTGTTTTACTAAACACAACTTGATCATGGAACTCTTTGTCTCGTTTTATAAATGTGTATCTATTGTATGTAATTTATATGCCATGGAGAATCAAAAAGGGCAAAAATTATCAACTGAAAGTAAAAATAAATAAAAAAGAATAAATAATGTGGAAATGGTATGGAATCGGTTCAAGTTCTTTACAAATAACCTGGACCATTAGTAGGTACCTGAAGTTTGTTTTGTTTTTTGAAACACGAATCACAAAGAAATAATAGATGTCAACATTGTCTCTTATCCTTGATATTAATATGATTAAGTTTTCTGAAACACTTTTAGGATTAAAAAATTAAAAATCATCAATTTTTTAGTGGAAGGTTTAACATTAATTTATCATTGCCACTTTGACTCCTCGTTTTTAGTAGTTTGTGTGTTATGAGAAGAAGAAATGTAAGAAACTCCATTTCTTTTCCAAGAAATTCCAGGCAGAGATTTCTTCCGGCCAGATGCTTTGAATGGCAGCTTCCCGCGGATTCTCCGATCAATAACAGAATATTGCTCGAGCAGTACCTTAGCACATGGGCTAATGGGGAGCGGTAGCTCAGTGCATCAACTGATGTCACTGCAGCGCCTCTGACCGGGAGGTCCTAGGTTCCAGTCCGATGGCGGCAGGATTTTCGACACTAGCTTGTCAGCTAGGTCGAATTCAGCCTCTGTCTGGAGGAGAATTCTAGCTGTCGGCTGCTCTGATCGGTAGTTTTCCGTGGTTTCTCCGATCAACACCAGGCGAATGCCAGTGCAGTACCCTAACAAACGGGCCATGGACCGCTCGCGATCTTTCCTTCCTCTTCCTTGTTCTATCCTCTCCCCTTACACACACACACACACACACACTTACACTAACATGCACTACACTACCACATATTCTGGGAGACCGGTCGGGAGCTTAGAGCTGGTGGGAGAGTCCTGGTAAGGGGAAATCCCACTAGCCGACGGTAGGTCGGCGCCGGATCTCGCCATCCAGCGGGGGAAGATCACCACCATCTCCCGAGAAAAGCATGCATTACACTTACGGGACTAATGAACAAAGCAGTTGACGCGCCCGGAGACACGAAAAAATCAATCAATCAATCAATCACACGGGCTACAGTCCATACGCGCTCATTTCTTCCTTATTCTTGGCCTTTTCTCTGCTCTTACCCACACATTTAAACTTACATGCATTACAGTATCATACATTCCGGGAGACCAGTCAAGAACTTCCCTCGCAATAAGTAGGATCTCGCTGTTTTGTGCGGGAAGTACAGCGCCACCTTTCGGAATATAACTTGCACTACACTTACTGATTTAATGACCAAACCAGTTGACGTGCCTGGAAACGCAAAATTATTAATGAATCGATGGAAGGCAGTCCAGAGTCACTGCGTGTGTCTGTTGCTAGAACGATGTGTTAAACCGGGGAGATTATATTACCTTATGTAGTTTTGGGAGAATGAACTGCTATGGTCGTACATTATGTTATTAAATTTTGGTTTTCCCCGCGCTTTTATCTTACTTTTCTTGGGCAGGTGATCACAGTCTCAGCCTTCTACTGTATGAATAATGGTAAATTATCTGTCTTGTTTTATTGTGATACCAGTGCCTCAGCTTTATAACCCCACTTGGGAGTGGGTGAATGGTTTTTAAAATGATCACGAAGACATATGAGTGATGATGGTGGAGTCGCTATGGAAACGGGAAAACTCCAAGAAAACCTGCTGCAAGCACACTTTCTTCACCAAACATTGTGCATGGATTGACCAGAATTTTGAACCCCAGACCCAGCGATGAAAGGTGAGCAGTCACCCTGGCAGAGTTCATATGGGACGAATGATAATATATTAATTATTATTAGGCATCAGATGTTTAGGGAAATGCCTATTTTATTCTAGCGAATTTATTTAAAGGCCTATAATAAATGTACACGAATCATGATAAATGATGATATATGACGAAGTTTTATAATGCTTATTTTTCCTTTTTTAGCATAAATACCATAAATACCCAATCGTCCCAAATTTGAAATTGTGACCTTTGAAAAGTTATTGGCAATGTGCAAATAATGGTAATTATGGCAATAATGGCAATTAATTACTGGTTAATGCAAAGTATTAGGAATAAAATGTAGAAGAGTTGTAAATATGTAAATCTAGTTTTAAATTAAAATGTACGAACATGTATTGTGCGCTTAAGTTTACAAAATAATACAGACAAAAATTACAACTTTTTAATTTTATTTTATATGTAACGTATGTCAGTGCATTTTTGCTCTTTTAAGCGACTAAAAGAAGATGTTTAGTGCCTAATTATCCGATGTCTAATTATTATAAATGAAGTAAAATTCTTATGGGTTTCGTTGTGGTATAAGAACCCAAACACAAGATATACAGTGAAACATTATGTATTACCCAGAATTCGATCTAAAGGACTTCGGCATCTCGTAGTTGGATACTGATCCAAGTTCCTGTTTCATTTAGATCGGTGTGTCTAGAAGTATGCCTGAGTCACTGGGTAATGGAGAATCTTTACGAAAGGTTATGTGGCCAGTGTCATTACGAAGATTCCGGTCACCAAATCTCTTGCTCGTGAAGTGAAAAATTACCACTTATGTTTTATAATTAGGAAAATTCAACCATTTTTAGTACAAAACGCAGCGGCAGTAGCAGATGATTGGCAGAACTTTAAATTTCATATTAAGAGAAAGAATCGCCCATCAGAATGAAAAAAATGAAAAGAGAATGAAAAAATATTAAGAAATTATATTGGAATTTAATTATCTCTCGTCTTCTTTACTCATGAGCGTGTACTGTGTTTCACAGAGCTAAAAGGCGACTAGTTCAAGAACTATTGTAGTCTTAGAACGCTTCTAGATTTCTTTTTTGAGAAATTCATGCATAATGCACGTTTGGAATTTTTTAAAATTAATACTGTGTATTTAGACTTCTATCTAGAATATTAAGTACTACTTTCTTATTATTTCTCTGCATAATTTGTGAATATTAAAACTGACGCACATTTGAGTAAATAGCATATTCATCTTAGATTCTATCGGATGCAGTTGCTTATGGTATTATTGTTATACTACACATTTTAACCTTCCGGTACACTACTTGGATTGCGAAATGAACTATCAACTCTATGTGATACGTCGCAAAGGATACGGAAGATACACGAAACCAAAACTCCTTTGATAACTAGATATCCTTTGATAACTGACAACGTGAGAAGAAAGTTATGAAGAGAAGCTCTCAGTCTACTTGCTTGCAACAGACGTTTAACACAAGTTTCTTAATTGTGAAGAATAAAATGGCTTCGTCTAACGCTTCGTGAGCAAAACTTCTCAAACAAAGGATTGGAAACAATCATTGTAGGGAGGACGGATGGAAATGTAATTTATTGCAATTGGTGTAATAAAGAAGTAAGTAGGCTACACTATTAAAATTGGACAATTAAAAAATATATCTATTGGTGGTGTTTTACTTGTCGAAATATTTACTGCTCAAGTCTAATGTTGCTGCAGAAATTATATAATTTGAAATACTGAAACTCAGAAAAGGATAAAACAATGTCAATGAAATAGATCGAAAAATAAAACTTTAATTTTTATTGAAGTGAAAATAATTATTTTCCGTACACTATTAATAATTTTTTAGCAGTTTTGAGATTTTTCTGAGGTTTAAGAAATTATTTTGTAGATATTATTTGGCGCATTTTTTGGCATTCGAACGTTTTTCTCGAGTTTCGAAATTCTACATCAATTATTTTTAATGTTATTGAAAAAATTGTAAATTTCAGAATATTTCACATTTTTTATTTTCATTTCGTTTGAAGTAGTAGTAGTAGCATCGCTGATTCTGAAAAAAAGTTAATTTTATTAACAAGATAAAGTAGTATGACAAAACAAGTACGTACTCAACCTGATTTCTAGGATCATAAAATAGTTTTAAGTAAAAGTATTTAGTGATCAAATCTTACAATTTCCACGGTGAGTTTAAAAATTTTGTTGTGCTTAGTTAGTGTTTAATACAATCACTCGTACATGAAATAATAAATATGAATTTCAGTAGAATCTATTTTAATGTTAGCGTCATTTGATTCACTTCATAGTATTTATACCTTATAAGTAGTACCTTATATGACCTTATAAGTAGGACCTTATAAGTAGTAGTATTATTACCTAAAATAACCTATTATGACTAAAACTATTTA
The DNA here is from genome assembly GCA_011170035.1 of Teleogryllus occipitalis. Lineage (NCBI taxonomy): Eukaryota > Metazoa > Arthropoda > Insecta > Orthoptera > Gryllidae > Teleogryllus > Teleogryllus occipitalis. Next base: position 558,295 of record BLKR01000307.1, on the reverse strand, counting down.
AGGTAAAATATTGATTGAAAATTGTATGAAATATCAGACTACTGTACCACGACTTAAAAAATACAATAACAATTTTCTCGAGTTCTAATTTTTTTTCAATTTTGTATTATTATTTTTTTCTTTAGTCCCATCATCGGGCCCCTTGACTTGCGGGGCCCCGGGCGCGAGCCTAGCGCTGGCACTGGGTGCGCGTAGGGTACCTGAGATTCATGGGAGGAGGAGGAGGAATGCAATAACAAATGTGGAGCGCGCGTGGGCGCCGGGGGGAGGGGCGTGGCCGTGCGCCGCGGGCCACCTGCGGTGTCGCATTGTTCTCCGGAGGCGGCGGCGGAGGCGGAGGTGGAAGTGGAGGTGACGGAGGGTGCAAGGGGGTAGCGCCCCCAAAAGTTCCTTCGCCATGTGACCCGAGCAGAGGTGTGGATGTGGAAGAGAAGATGAAGATGGTGACAAGTGGACACGAGAATTTGTGGAGGCGGAAGTGATGAATGTGGTGATGGCAAGGGCAGTGGAGCGGGACCGGCGGTGGTGGAGGCGTGGCGAGGGTGTTTTGGCAAGTATGTATGAAGGGCATGTATGTATGTAGTGCATATTTCTTACCGCGAGATGTGACAGTGATCTTCCCCCGCTGAATGGTGAGATCCAACGCCGACCTATATCTGCTTGCGGCGGTTTTACACAACCATATACCTCTCACTAGTGGATCACCACCTCAGCCCAACCAAGCTTTAAGCTCCCGACTACTGTGATAATGAAGTGCATGTTGGTGTACGTGTGTGTGTATAAGGGCTGAGAATAGGACAAGAAAAAGGTAGGAAAGATCGCGCGTGCTCCGTGGCCTATTCGTTAGTGTACTGCTTCGATATTAGCGTGGTGCTGATCGCAGAAACCACGGAAAACTACCGATCAGAGCAACCCGCCGCTAGAATTTTCCTTCAGGCAACGACAAAAATCCGCCTAGCTATGTAGTTAGTGTCGAAAATCTTGCCACCGTGGGCACTCCAGCCCCCCCCCCCGGTCATAGGCCCTGCAGTGACAAGTTGGTGCCCTGAGCCACCTTCGCCGGTGGGAATACGTTTGGTGTGCGCTGTGTGATGGGTTGTGATTCTAAAAGCAGTGGTTTAAAGGCTTTTGGAATATGTCGCAAACCAATACCATTCCGGTATTCGGAGAGGAAGTGTATTCGGAATTGGAAGTGAGCAAAGTTGTATCGCAGAATAAAATTCAAAACATTTAACGAAGTTTTTTGTTTAAGTACTATTATTACATGTATTTATCAACACATTACAACCATTCTCTACGTGTTAATGATAAAATATTTTGAGTTTTTAAGATATAGCAAGACCATATTTTTAACATTTCCTATACTTGCTGTTCTCTCCGCATGAACTCAGAAAACACGACCTTTTTCAAGAACGACTAAAACCAATATCAGAGAAACTAAATAAGATTCCTTCATGGAAATTAGTTACCAGTGATGACAATCGTAAATAACCCAAAATTTCACCTGGTGGTCCTTCAAGGTCTCCCTAAAATTTGCGTTGCAGTCCTCTAGAGGACCACGGTGTAAAAACGTTTTAGTGATAATAAAAGAAAATATGAAATGAAAAATACCTTCAGTGTAGTATTACAAAAATTAAATTGTGTTTTGCTGTTCTTTGCATTGAATGAATAATTTGGGAGTTTCATATTGATTCAGTGGTGAGTTGTAGTTGACATTTACATAATTGAAATGATTGAAGGCGTTGTCATTGTCAACAATAGTACTCTTGTTGACAATGACAACGCCTTCAATCATTTCAATTTTGGGAGTTTCATTTCGACCTGTCATTTTTCACGAGTTACCTCTATTATTTTTATAGTAAACGTACACTGAAGTTAGCATCTTACTTCCAGTTGTGTCCTTTGGAATCGCGCGTCCAGAAAAGCCTCTTCGCAAATCGCACACTGCTGGGAGTCCCAGGGCACAGGAGCGGGAACAGCACAAGAACGCTCGCGAGGTGGAGCAGAGAGACTGCGGAGGAGGGACGAACGGGTTGAGGACGGGGCGGGGGCGGGGGGCGGGGGGCGGGGGGCGGGGCGGGGGACGACGGACGCGCGAACGGCGGGCGGCATTCCTACGGTAATTGCTCTCGGCCGGAGATTTATCCCCCAGTGACACTGGGGCGCTGGACCCTCCCGCCTCGTCCGCCTTGCTCTCGAACGCCTTCGCCGCCACTTAGCGATATATTACTCACAAAAGGGACCTTTTCCATCATCCTCTTAACATTTGGCATAATGGCTCGTATTTCTAACGCGGCCAAATAGTTTTTATGACTTTCCACACACCTCGCGGCGGCGAGAAAAGGCATTGGCGGGCGTGGTGCGGCGAGGTGTGCCGCGAGGGGGGAGGGGGGCTGGGGGAGGGCGGACAGAGAGGGGAGTTGCTGAGGACGCGGCAGTGAGTGGGCGAGGACGTGGGCGGTAAGGAGGTGAGGACAGGGACCACTGGAGACTGTGGATCAGCACAAGACGCTCTGAGAACAGTAAGGTTTTTCAGCTCTCAGAAAACCTTTTCAGCTGTCCGTGGAATGGGAGAACGGGACCATCACAGTATATTTGATTACAGCGATCATTGTACAGACAGACAAAATTCTAGATATTCATGTTTTGATACATTCGACATAATATGTTGATGGAAAGAGAATTAACCATTCGCTTTAAGTGGAAAAGCATATTTTTCCACTAAGTCGGCCCCGTGTGATAGGCGAGAGCACACTCTCAAAAATCCAAGTTAGAAGGTGGAAACTCGGTTGGAACGATAGATTTTCTAAGGGCGGTAAAACTTTGGTGTTGTCACGCTTCTGGCAAATGAAAGAATAATGGTTAAATTAAAAGAAGGTGCTGGCCCGCAAAAAATCAAATTCATTGACAATTTACGATCTGATCAGATTCTATAGTCGCTGAGTCAGGAAACCTCATAAGTTAAAAATTTCATTGAGACCGTAGTTATGTCGATCTATGGCACCGAATTTGAATCAGAAAATAGTCGGTATACATGTAATATCACACTTGAAATATTCAATCATTGCAAACCATATCGATAATTTTCAGATACCGGACCGTCTTTTAGAAGAAGGTACGGGAAGAAGGGAAAAGGTCCAGCGCAACCACCTTTCCATGCGCCAAATACGAAGAAAGTCAGGAAATACTAACGTATTGAGGTCATTACGGGCGAGAGATAGCCAGTTCAATGAACGTCCTATAAATTGCGTTCCTTTGAACCGTACAATTAATCCGGACATATTAATTATAATTTTGTAAAAGTTAAAACATGAAATGATGTTTATGGGAATTTGTCATTAACAAGCAAAATATCATAAACTGACAAACATCGAACACAAAACATCAGTGTTAAAAACTTCGGCTATAATATAACAATGTCCAACAACATGGATATTTTTTGGGCTATTTAAGATCGCATCAACATCTAGGTCATTAGCGACCACTGCTGGAGTTAACGTTATGGTAACTGTGAAGATGAAACGACATAGTTATGATAAGGGATGAAAGGATCAACACAAATACAACCATGCCCGAGGCGAGACTCAAACCCGCGACCCTTCGGCCCGAGATCACTACGATACTACTGCCTTATCGATCTCGGCCACCGGATCGGCAACATGGATTTTGTACAAAAACATCGATGTTTCGAAAACATGGGCATCGAATCGCGTCAGTGGCGCTGAGTGGCGGAGGGCGACGGCGGGGGGCCGGGCGGTTGGGTGAAGACGGGCCGTCGCGCGTACGCACTGGCCCTCGCCCTCGCTGGCTCCCGTGCCCGCGCATGCGCCGCGCGTGCACTAAAAGAAAATCGAGCGGCCGAGAAGGAACACGCGGCGCGGCGCGGATGTCTGCTCGAGCAAAAGCTTGTTTTTAAGAGCTGCTTCTATTATGTTGGGGGAAGAGTTATGGCGGCGGCCGCGGGCTTAAGGCGCCTTTAAATCACCGCCGGCGAGCCGCGCCGCGCCGCGCGATCTTCCTTTGTTAGCGGCTTAATGGCGGCGCGCGGCGTTAGCGGCAGAGCACTTCCCCCCACCCACCAGCCTCACCACCCCCGCACCACTCTCACACACTCCTCAACCCCCACCCGCCGAACCTCCCCGCCTCCTGTTCTGTTTCTGCTCCGTCCCGTTCTCTGCTCCCCGCTCCGTTTCGTACTGCTCCCCGCTCGCTCCCCCGCTCGCTCCCTGCTCGCTCCCCACTCGCTCGCTGCTTGCTGCCCGTTCGCTCCCTGCTCGCTCCCCACTCGCTCGCTGCTTGCTCCCCGTTCGCTCCCCGTTCGCTCCCCGCTCGATCCCCGCTCGATCCCCGCTCGATCCCCGCTCGATCCCCGCTCGATCCCCGCTCGATCCCCGCTCGATCCCCGCTCGATCCCGCTCGATCCCCGCTCGATCCCCGCTCGATTCCCGTTATTTTCCCGTTCTCTTCCCGCTCGCTCCCCGCTCGCTCCCTACTCGCTCCCTGCTCGCTTCCCGCTCGCTTCCCGCTCGCTTCCCGCTCGCTTCCCGCTCGCTCCCCGTTCTCTCCCTGCTCGCTCTTCGTTCCCATCGACCCGTCTTTCCACCCACCTCTCGTCCCACCCCTCGCTCACCCCTGCCCCCGCACCCCACAATGACGATCTCGGTTTTACAGGGCTAAGAGGCGTTGTAAACGAATTGTCGCTTCTCCAAGCTGCAGAGTAGCTGCAGCAGCGTTTCTACGCGGTATTAGGTCTTCTGCTCGTTACAATTTTAGTGCAGCTTCCACTTCGTTGTTCTCCGATGTTCACGTCAAGTCTTCCTCGATCACCTCTATTTTCTATCCAATTATGGTCTTCATCATCTCTTTGCCGTTTTCTTTCTGACATTCTTAGTATTTTTGATGTCCATCTTAATACTTTAAGGTTTTGTAATAAGTGGTATAATATAAACAAGTCTACTTCAATTACCAATGTTTTACGTAACAGAGGTGGCACTTTTGTAAACATTACTGCGCCATTTTTCTCACTGCCTTTATTCTAGTTTCTTATTCTATTTGTTATTTCCCAACTTCTTCCTGGTAGTCATCAAATAATCTTACTTCTTGCGTGTAAACGTCGTCGAAGAGACTTCTTAATTCCCTGATAAATGAATGACCTCTAACATCTTACCATGTCACCTCAAAGTCTTTCGGCAGCGTTTGTTTCTTCTACCTTGTCGGTTTTTTATTCCTTCGCGCTCGTGCTCCGCAGGGTCCTTTCACACATCGAGCGCAATCTGCTGATTACGTTCGTGCACGTTCCCTTGGATCACAGGGATGTGATCCCCGTCCTTGGTAGGGATGATGATACACAAAAACGGGCTTTAGGTTATTTCGGTTTAATTCATCTTCTGTTTAATCTTGCATTTAAATATTCTCAAAATAACCTTTTTTGAAGTGAAAACATATTTGCAAAATAAGCTTTTTTTCACAAAATGTATTATTCACATTGTTACAGGAATATTTTTTTTACTACATACTTGAATTCAAACCTACAAATTGACACATTCTGATTAAAAATGAGTATCATATTGTTATAAAATCCTAAATGAGGACTCAGTTGTAACTCATAAATGTAACTTCATTATCTGTGCACGTCTTCTAGAATTCATTGGGAAATATAGTTATTCAAATTATCGTTTCCATGTTGTTGCGGCAGGAAGTATTATTCCTTGATGAAGGACATCATGGATAAGAGTCCAAAATTTATTGCTCATTTATCCTTGAATTTTTTTTAATTTTCAAAATTTATGTAGTATATGACTCAGTGTAGGGATCACAGAATTTTGAAAATGTGCACAGAATTCACTTCTCCCAATAGCACGTCATACAAAGTTTCAACTGTTTTTGACGTAAAATAAATAAATAAGTTGATTAATAAATTCAACTTGAGATCATTAAAAGCGTACCAAAAACAACTTGGAACGTGACATTGCAAAGCCAATCAACCTCATTTTTTTAATTAAATTTTATTTTACATTGACAGACAGTAAGTACAACGCCCAGCCGTGAGGCTCTTCAGTTGAATGACCCAGCTATTTTGTACCAGCAAAATGTGAAGGGGATAATTCTTGTCACTTCCCTGATAGTGATTTAATTAGGTTGTATCTTCAACCGAGGTTATTGTGAGAAAACTTCGTTAGAAAGCGAACATAGGGTTTAGATGATGAGAGAGACAGGTAAGAAATGTTCTTACCGTATCTAATGTCGGAGAGGTATTGAAGGAAAATGTGAAATGGGAATGTGTTTCTCAGGCGGGAGAGTGAGGGTTGAACAATTTCTATTTCGTAAGTGGCTACTCCTTGTACACGATCTAAATTACTGTAAAAATTGTGTACCGGTTTCGTAATAAATGAAGTAATCGGTTCTATTGCAAGATCTTTGTGTAGTGTTTAATTGCAGACAAATCGGGAGGTATTTACTATTATTCTTAAGATTTTGTTTTGAAAGATTTGTAACTTCTTTAATGCAATTGGGGCAGCTTAAATCCGTACACGGCATGCGCAAGTTAACATCGGACGAAGAATAGATTTGTAAACGGTTGAATTGCGGTTGAGAAAATCAACCTAATAGTCAATATAACAGATTTTAATTTGGAAATTGCCATCACGAAGGAAAAATATGGCAACAGTATGATAGCAGATGTATAACAACACGGCTTAATGTTTGGACATTTTTAGGATTTGCCAGACGAAAAAGTCTACTGTACGCATGACTGCTACATTTTTGTGTAAGATGTTAATAATGTTTATGTACAAAATTGTTTTAAATTGTTAACTTTTGAATTTTGTTTATGTGATATGAAGGTAAATAGTTTTCATTGTGGTCTATCTTTGTCTTTTGGAAATTTTGATTGAATTTTGTCTGAAGTTTATCCAAATCTGTTTCCAAAAAACAGTATTGTAAGGCTTACCAAGAACACTACTGAAATACAAATGGAGTGATTTTCTAAGTATTCAATTTAGAGTTACTTCATGAAGTTAGGCGTTATTTACAATTCAACAGGCAGTAGTAAGTTTTCTTAAGAAATGATTTTGAAGAATTTAAAGCTTTTGAAAACACGAAGGCTCAAGTGGACAAGGTGCAGCAGCACGCGACACGCAAAGCAACGTGGATCGCCACCGTCGCCTTATCAATTACAGATGCGTCTGTTGTCACGCCTCCGCCGCCCCCGCGGTGGTAATTACAGGCGGCGCGCGGCGGTTGGGGGTGGGGTGGGGTGGGAAGGGACGCAGACGGCGACTGTAAAGGTCTGGGGGAAGAAAGGGGATGAGAGGAAAGATTAGAGAATCACACTCAAATTGAGGTACGATGAGTGGAAACGGGTTAAAAATATTATGAAGAAGATGGTTGTCTTGAACACTCCTACAGCATCTACACTAATTTAATTACTGTCAAGGCCGCATTGGAGGCAAGTTCTGTCTTACACACGTTCAAATTTCATAAATTGTTATATAAAATTAATTTTATTAATACATTATACAGGTTTACATTGTTAAATGTTTATCTATTCTGAAGAAACTTTGCTATTATCCAAAAAGTATCTTTTTCATTAATTAAATCTTGTAGACCTTAAGCAAGTGCTCTCACCTTGACCAGTTTCTTTATTCAGGCCTGACTAATGTATTCGATATTTTAGATTTTCGAAAAAAACAATTTCACGTCATATTTTGAAGAAAACCCTTTTGAAAACAGAAGGTCCTCATATGGCGTAGGAATAGTAACTGAAGATATTAGATTGCTACAGTAAAATAATATTTGAATGAAGGAACCTAAGAACGTAGGTTCAAATATAGTTTTGAACATTATTTTAAATGCTCAAAAATGAAACGGAAACAAAACTTCCTGATGATTGTTCTTTCGTCATATCCATTCGCGTAATTATCTAATATTTGTTGTACTTAATATTGGGAAAGAAATACATGTTAAGTCGTAGCGATTTTCCTTTTTTATGCAAAGTAAAGTCAAGTCAATTTGAGTGAAATATTTTAATACAATGCCCACGTGGAGATTGAAATGAGAACGTTAAGTTCCAAAACTCATCATTCACCTTTTTGGAAACAATCAACAAAAATTATTGAAAAGAACAGTAAATTATGATTTTGTTTGTGATAATGGGTTGCTGTAACATTGATAGCTGCAGCTGAAATAAAACATTCCGAACTCGTTACCCATCGCCTGACAATACACACACATATGAAAGGCAACGAATAAACAGCTGGAAGGGGATGCGAACACGCAGCCTCTAAAAAGACTCAGAGTCTATACAAACTCAAGGTATCACTAACATCCACGTTGGCGAACAGTCAATTAATCCATTCGTAAACCAAAAATTGAAACACACTCAAAGTTTACAATTGAATTCAACGATGTATTACGCGTAGGTCGGTATTTTTGCTTCGTTGTACTAACCCATTAATAAAATGATATCAATTTCCTCACAATATATAGGGTTATACAATTTATAGGGTTATATAATTTATACAGATTAAAACAAGAATAACAGCAAAGAGGCTGAATAGCAACACATTCAATAAGGGGGAAAACCTTGGTATTGATGCACTACTACATATTGAGCAATTTTATATAAACATTGAACTTGTTTCATCATTACGCTTTTACTAGCCACACCACAACGTTTCTTCAATATTAGGAAGACGTCTTCCATCACTTGGACAGCAAAAATAGCAAAGCAGCTCGGCCAAGCCTTTTCATTATTTCGACCCCATGTTGTCCCATATTCATTACTTAGCCTTGCGTCAAAACACCAGCGCAGGGAAACATTTACTCGTGGTTGCGCAACTTGCCCCATTGTTTCGGCATCAGAATCAATTCTAGTAGCAGCCCAACTCCCGGCGCGTCCACTTGGAAGTAATCTTTGAAATTTCATGGCGGTTTACAAAGTGACAATGCGCAGGCGGGCAGCGCCGTGGGAGCGGCCGGCGGCGGCGTTCAGCTGTCGCTGGGGCTCACCGACACGCGCGCGGCTTTGTGTTGCGTGGGCGAGGGGGGGGACGGAGGGGGGGCGTCTATTGACTCGTACGAAAACGATGACAGCGAAGGGAAGGTTTCGAAACCCTGCGGTAGACGCTCTGCGCATGCCGATCGGGAGAGACCGTTGGCGAACTTGCCCTTCCGGGATGTTGTAATTCGTTTCGTCGTTTTTTTTCCGCTTTTACATTCCAAATATTTTTTTTTACTTTCTCGTATACATACGTATATACGAAGTAATATACATAGTAAAAGGAAAGTTATGTAATGCTGCGGAAAATCGATTTCGTTCGTTTTGGGGGTCCCCTGATACCAAAAACTTTTTTTTTTTAATGTCCGTCTGTCCGGTCGTCTGTCCATCCGTCTGTCAACACTACTAGCGCCTAAACCTCACGTACGATGTTTCCCAAATTGAAAACATCCTGTCCATCTGGCTCTAGCTAAAGCTTTGAATTTTTGAAAAACATTCTTTAAAATTTGGGGGTACTTTACATGAAGACTCACGGACATTTTCAAAATTTCACCTTTAAAAGTTTGTCCGCAATGAAAATGAATATGGACGAAAAGAGAAGTATTTTTCTCAAAACGAGCTTCGGTTGGGATCCGCCATTAATATTCTGAGCATCTCAATTATATGTTGGGGAAAATGTCCATTCTCATCTATACCAAATTCTTAAGAAATTGGTAAGAGTGGTGTTAGGAACTATCGTTCTTTACATTTCATGTGAACTTGTTTTTACTTTGTTTTGCAAATTTACAGAAACCTCCAAGTGTATGCTGTACATGTTATGAACGCTTTGAGAAGGTTTGAGTTCCCCTCTCATCACTTTCAAAATCTACGGATAGGAGGAAAGTACTATATGGGCACATGACATGCGTTCGTTAAGTTCCTGACATAATCATTCACTCTAGAGCAGAGTGCCGAATTTATACTTAAGTATGTGTACTTTTAAGGTGAACATTTGAATAAAGACGTTGCGTCTTCAATAGCGTTAACAAGAGGAAGAATGACGGAGATGAACGTTCCTTAACAAAGCGAGGCTAATTTCTCACTAGAAAAATTGCTCCTCTGTCTTCTTGGAACTGATATTTGGATATTGGCTCTGCAGGTGCATTTGCCAGACCATTAGCGTCTAAAGATGTCTCGCCGGTTTAATTGTCCGGTCGCCCGCTGCGACCGTTGAGCGGAGGAGGCGTTACGATCTGATTTCGGCGACGCCAGCGCGACGCGTGGGAGCGGAGCTCAAACTCTTCCTGGGAACAAATGAAGCCGCTCACAGGCGCCAGTCATTCGCAGATACCCATCGCCAAGAGACCGCCATCCCATTGACGCTAAACGAGACACCCCCGCGAGAAAGACCAAAGGTCGGCAGATGAACGCCTGCTCTTCCAAAGAAGATCTTGTCGGCCAAATGTCTCGAACGATAAAGTAAAGTTTAGTTTCGTGGATAGAGAGTATGAATGGAGAAAACGATCAAAATCACTAGTTAGGTATGATTTATTTCTTCTTAGAGTGAAAGGCTTTGAGATAGAAATTCACTGATGTGATTCGATGATGTTAAATACGTTCTGAACGCATTTAATTGACTGTTTACTTCCACTCTCTGGACCTCTGACTGCATCAGATTGAGTTGCCGAGTACCATTTGCCAGTAAAGGGCACTGATACGACACTTCTGTATCAATGCAATTTGTTCTGATTTTATTTCGTATGCATTAATCAGTGTTGTTTTAGAATAATAAAAGTTTTAAAGATTTTATTAGATTTTTTGTTCGATATCCAGTTCTTCTTGTAAGTAAATTACAGTTAACTCTAAGAATTGAAATTTCAGAGAAAATAGGAGTGTTCCATCGATTACAAGATAACTAGTTTATTTTATTAAAAAAATTAATTTCTTACTGCTGATTGTCTATTTAAAGGTTACTAACGTGCAGGAATTAGTAATAAAATAGAATATTTATTATGCTACTTAGGAATACATAGTAATATATCTGGTTCTAGCGTTTTCTAAATAGATACTACAAATACCCCAAAACAAACTATAAAAAAAATTATAATATTTATAAATTAATTTTACAAAATTATCCTCGTAACCTTGATTGAATAGTTGATCCATCACATACTTCCTTCATCTATCGCGTGAAAGTGAAATTTCACCAACATCAGAAATTCTCTACAATTTAATTCCGTATATGATATCAAAAGTGGTTGCTCTGATGGCTTCTCTGAATCTATCCCCGACTATGAGGAAACCTTTGGCCCAAAGGGATTCTACGGGCGTAATATTATTATTAATACAACGTTTCGATTGAATGAAAGTTACCTAACTGATTATGATCATACTAAAATAATTTGACGGTACTTCTCGTTCCAAGGTCGAATTGCTGCAATTTCTTCCTAGAAGAAGTATAATTTTAAACGTTAACTGTAATTATTTGTTATGAATATACGACGAAAGTGGCTTTGACACTTTCTAAATTCGGTCCAAAAATGGAAACAGCCCAGAAAAATGAAATTAAGGAAATTTCAAATGGGAAGATCAAAAGGGAATTTTGATGTGAAGCACATGAGCTTCTAACCATAGAACACAAAATTAACACAAACAAGTATATTCTTAGTTTTTTGTAACAATTTTCGAAAGAAAATCTGCTGCATTTCAATATTCTGTTACGTCGTTCCGCCGTGGGTGCAAATTGATAGACCGGATACAAGGAATCGTCCCTCTCCACCGAAGTGTTTGATGCCCCCCGCTGGAAAGTAGTAATTTGTCCCTAACAAGGAAAAATACTACCATCAGTTTAAAATGTACAAATCATGAAATTCAACTATATAAAACTGGAAAGGAAACTTTCCGAAGAGCATTCTTACGACTTACTCAGTCTCTGCTGCCTAACCGAAGATGGTCTTCGTTTTATTCGTCAATTCGTCCCCCCTGGTGAGGTGAAAAGGGGTCGGGGGCGAGAGAAGGCGGAGGCGGACATTGACGGGGAGGAGCGGGGCGGGGCGGGGCGGGGCGGGGCGGGGCGGGGCGAGGAGCGGCTTGGACAAAGGAAGTGCGTGGTGAGCTGCGGGTAAACAGCCAGATAAGCCTCACGCCGTTATTAATGAGCGGATTAATTTGTCGTCGGTCAGCCCCGCTGCCTCGTCCGCCTCACCTCATCTCGCCCCGCCTCACTCCGCCTTGACCCCGGCAGTGGGTCCAACCACACAGAACGCGTGGGGGAAAAGTTTTATACCAAACAGCAAAATAACGTTTTAACCGACTAAACAAAAAAGCAGGTGTGCTTCACATTTCGCCGAGCCTGTTTTCCTTGGTGTGCATATAACTCGAACTATTGCTTTTAGAAATAGAGTAAGTGAAGTATTGTTGACATAGCAAATCAACAATGAAATTCACTGAATTGTTTCGAATTACCAGGTACAAAATCAAGGACAGTTGAACAAACACAGAAACACAAAGATCGTCCAAAATCATACCGAACACACGCCTCTAAGTTCCCGACCGGTCTCCCGGTATGTGTGGTATTGTAGTGCATGTAAGTGTAGGGGTTTGTAAGTAAATGGTGAGGATAGGACAAGGAAGAAGGAAAGTTCTCGCGCGGTCTGTGACCCGTTTGCTAGTTTACTGCTCCAACATTTGCTTGGTATTGATCGAAACAACGACGGAAAACTACCGATCGTAGCAGCCAGCCGCTAGAATTCTCCTCCAGACAGCGGCTGAACTAGTCCTAGCTATATAGTTAGTGTCACAAATCCCTCCCCTGTCAGGACTCGAACACTACGACTTCCCGATCTGAGGAACTGTAATGACATTGATTGATTCCCTGAGCCACCAAAGCCGGTATATTGGGGTGACAACGTGGAGGGGACGAGGACGACCGTGCGTCGTACTTTTGGAGGTAGCTGTTATGCTCCGTTCGCACTGAGCTTTGTCTGTGGACCCCTTCGGGCCCAGTGGGCAGGCGAAGGGCGATGATGGCGATAATTCATTTGTCAGCGCCGTGACGTCGCGGTCGGCGTGGCCGGTCCAGAGCCGGGCCGAGAGAGGTCACCGCGCCTCAGCAAATTGCGCTACAGCATTAACGAGGTTCAAACACAGCGTTGCGTCCCGTCGGCGGAGGTGCAGCGTCGGCCTTTGTTCCCAGCCGCCACCGCAGAGGGCGCGGAGGAAATTTCCCGGGATGGCGGAATTTGGAGGGCAAGGAGTGGTTGTGGCGTAATGACTGGTGCTTATGCCTTCGGAATCAATCCCCGATCTGTCCATATGGAATTTGTGATGCACAAAGAGAGTTGTTTCTTTTCGACATCTTTGTCGGTGTTTTCCCGTTTGCTCTGCCTCTCATTCCATTTTTTCTCTATAACCATTTACTTAATCGTGATTGCATTTAGATCATCACTTCTGCATGTCTATGGACTTATTACGATAAGGAAGCTCCCCTAAAACTGCAATGAACAATAAATAACTTTAAATAAATAAATACATGCATATAAATAAGTAAATTTAAATAAATAAATAATTTAGTTTAAATAAAATAATTTAATTTAAAGAAATAAATAATGTAATTTAAATAAATAATCTAATTTAAATAAATAAATAATTTAATTTAAATAAGTCGGAGATGTATATGGGAGAGATAAAACTTATTGCTCAATCGTTCACTCAATAAAGAAAGATTCGAAATTGCCGTCGTCATCTCTGAATGTCAATTGCGTAAGGTGAGTCGTGTGTGAGGTGTTCATTGCGATATCATGTAGGCGTATTCCCGCCAGTTCAGAAAACGACGTGACTGACGGTGACAAAATTTGCTGTACACACGACGACGGTTTACGAGATGCAGGCAGTTCGGCACCACGAACGCGAAACCGCTCATGTACAAAGCAATTGCCCCGGGGAAATGGATAAAGTGATGATCCGAGTGTTGACTGAGAGATACTCTCTGTTTCATAATTCCGTGCGAATTTTCGTGGTCTTGGCGTTTATAGTGTCACCCGCAACGTATGCATACGTTGTCGTGCGGTAACGAACGTGTTAATGTGAGCAATACTTTCTATCATCAAGCATTGTTTCATAAGCACATTCTAAACGATGTCGAGTTTTCTTTCAGTGGTAATAGAATAAGCATCGTCATGGGTAACAGAAGTCACACCTCGCAGGTTCAATGGCCATATTGAACCCCTGTGTCATGTACATAATATATCTGAGAGAAGTCGGGTTCTTACCCCTTAACGTTGTCCCACTTCTTACCCTGCGAAATCGGAGAAAGTAGAATTTTGGAATAAAATGCCTTGTAAATTATGTGTTGCTTCGCGTTTCATGTTAATTTGCAAATGCCATATTTAGGACGTTTGTGGCTAACTTGGATATACGTGGCAAAACGTTAACTAGCAACCAGAAGTATTAGCATAACCTGTAGATCAACGTTATGGTCATGATTAGCATAGAATACGCCATTTCGTTTTCTTGTTATAGTATTCCTAGTGAATCGTAGTGAGACAAAAACTCTGCGTGTGGTACGATTAGTGAAAAGAGACGAGACCGGTATCGAATATGCATGGATCCAGAAACTACATAAGAGAATGCGCCAATTGATTTTGAATTAAAAAAGCTTAAGTTCTGATTATTGTAAATTATTTATTGGAGTAAATGAAAAATTAAAAATAGCTTTTATTACAGGTTGAATACCTAATTACTTTATAATTTTTAATAGGTGAATACGATATGTTTACGCTTAAAGATGAAAGGATATCCCTCCCTTGGCTAGAGGCTCATGTCCTGAATTCATAATGAAGATAGTATATTGTGATATACTACATAAAGGTTTTTCATAATATTTTGTAATCAAGTAAATAATAGCTTATGCCGACCTGGATGGCCGAGGTGGTTAAGAGCGAGTACCGACTCAGCGCTTCGGTCCGAAGGGTCGCGGGTTCGAGTCCCGCCTTGGTCATGGCTGTTTGTCCCTTGACTTTGTGTGTGTGTTGTCGCGGAGGGCCTCGCGTTCTGCTGACCCCAGATCAGAGGAGCCCGCAAGTGTTTGTCTAGAGTATGGTCGAATATGCGTCCCTTCGGGACGTAAAGGGCAACCGGCTGTCGGCTGGATAAAAGGCCTAGGAAAAAAAAATAATAGCTTATGCCGACCTGGTTGGCCGAGGTGGCTAAGAGCGAGTACCGACTCAGCGCTTCGGTCCGAAGGGTCGCGGGTTCGAGTCCCGCCTTGGGCATGGCTCCCTTGACTTTATGTATGTTGTCGCGGAGGGCCTCGCGTTCTGCTGACCCCAGATCAGAGGAGCCCGCAAGTGTTTGTCTAGTGTATGGTCGAATATGCGTCCCTTCGGGACGTAAAGGGCAACTGCCTGTCGGCTGGATAAAAGCTCTAGGAAAAACATAGTAGCTTATTAATTCATATTTTTACGAGAATGCGATTAATAGAAATGCCATGTTTTTCCGCTTCTAATGCGATAAAGATTTCGTGCGTTACTACAAAAAAACGTCTAAACCGTAACCTGTACAAGCCGGAAACCTGCTTTAACCGGAAAATTTCTCCGGCCCGTGAAGTTAAAGGGCATTTTACACAGCATAAATGGGAATCTCTCCAACGCGGAAACGGGACGATTTTTCATGTCCTGCAGGAAGAAATATCTTTGTAAAAGGGAAATCCTATGAATTTAATTCAATTGGCAGAGAAACGCAAGACGTTCTTAATGAAATGAATACTTCTGCACATCTCTTTTAAATTCTCCATTTTTGTGACATGCGATTTTGTCCTAGCAGCCGGACACTGGACGAGAGGGGTTTCAGATATCAGTGTAGAATTTGACCGTGGGGCCGCTTGTCCCTCAATGCGTAGGCCGCAGGGGAATTCTCTCTTTCCAGATTCTCTGAGCGTGGGAAGGTGTACGGGTATGGCTTCTATTCCCGCGTATTCCTGCCCTGCGTTAAAAATCATGACTTACTCGACCATATGCTCTGCTCAAGGCAATGCGAGGATATCAGAAAGTCATAGAACTGGGTTGTGACGCCTTGTGCGTTGAAAGACTAAGCAAGCAGTCCGAATACAGTCACTGTGCAGTAAGGTGTTATGTATTTTTCAACTCAGGGCAAAAACGTCATTATCCCAACTATGATGGAAAAACTGGACAAACTTGCTTAAAACGGAAAACTCCCTATATCTGAATTTTTTTGTATCCCTATCTATTCCAGCTTAGATTTTTCTGTACTAAAGTTTCGCAAGCAACAACGCTCTTTCAGTGTAAGAACGAAATGATAGGTTGGGCAGAAAAAGATGTTCCTTACAATTGATATAGCACTGTTTATCTAAGCACGACACAGAGGGCAGGACAAAATCATCGAATATGTTATTTTAGGAAAGAAACTTCAAATATTGTTTGTGTTGTTCTGTCTAGAATTTTGTACGATTAAACAACATAAATAAAAATAAATCGTGAATTGTATTTTCTAGCTTGTGAATTTTTATTTTACAGAGAATTGTTGTTAAATATTTGGTAGTTCACTTTTCACGAATAAAGCAATAAACAATTTAGATTTGTTAGATTGGGGTTCTAGTATTCAGAGAATTCTACTGCGCGTAATTAACCATTACTTTCGGGAAAATAGTTTCTTTCCCAAAGCACCCTCTTTGTTATAAAATTAACTGAGGTAATATCACTGATCATACACTGTATTCAATTATAGTGAAGACTCGCGGTTGGAAGGATGTGGCCGGGTTTTTCAAACGTTGTTTACAGAAGAGTAAACAGTTTCCATATTTACGCACTGGTTTTGTGTCTCTAGAAACTGTAACTGGGATATGAACATAAACAGCTAGCTTCGAAGTTTTTCGATTTTTTAACTTACATTGTTCTTATTCATCATGGAATGCCTTGGTAATTGCGTAAAACGAATAATCCAAATTGTAAACTGCAATAAAATTTTATGAAAGTAATTTGGATAATTATCTGTGGATTACAATGATAAAAAGTATATAAGAAGATATTGTTTGTTGTTGCCGACGAATGGGTGGGAATTCATTCTCCAAACACATAAAAAATATAAAAGGCAAAAGGAAGTAAAGTATAAGCATTTTATCAGTTCTTAGCTCCGCTCGTTCGCTAAGAAAAGTACGCTAGTGAGAAGGAAGCACTATTATTATAGAGCGATAACAATGATTTATTCCCAACTGATAATGTCATTGGGAGAAAACGAAAGTAATTTATCGTACTTACGTACAACAGGAACGTTGTTCACAACAAGTTAGTCTCACCACTTACCTGAAACAAAATATGGTTATTGTCAATGTGTGGGTCTATATTTAAACTGAATTGGTTGAATACTTTTAATACATTTGAAAGGTATTTGGAGACGAATAAATACACAAATGTGTATAATAGTCATCAAGTGATAAAAGTGGCGTTTTATTTTGCGAGTAGAAAAGGTTGCGACACGAGACCGTTAGACCAAATTCCACGAGCAAAATTAAATCACTTTTACCACGTAAGTCACACATTATTTGTAGACAGCCTTATTTAATTCCATTTTAATTTAATTCAATTATACAAATTACTTAGTGATACATTATGGTCCACAGTAGCTGATGCGGTCAGAGAAAAGAAATTTGATTTCTTGGTTGCATTCACAGATTTATCTGAACACTTGAGTATCTTTGCACTAGTGCTACAAAATTGACCTTTTAGCACGGTATGCATTCCCTGAAAAAAAAACGTTTTTTCTAGTAGCTGTTTGATTTTTTATGAATTAATTGTATTAATGATAACAAAATCTATATATTAACGAGTAATTCAGGGAATGTAGTCAGGCGTAAGAGCTGACGTATTAGCCTCATTGTCGCCATGAATATATTATTGTCATTATTATTATTATTATTATTATTATTATTATTATTATTGTTGTTGTTGTTGTTGTTACAATTATTTTATATTATTGTCGTTTTTATTATTACAATTATTTTTATATTATTATTATCGAATAATATCTTAAGTGGATTAAATATGATGTAAATATATCGTTAGGAAAATGAGAGCTTCAATTCATGTCGTTTTAATACTCCACGGGAATTTCAAAAAATGTTGATAGTTTCATTAAATGCGTTTGCAAATAATGTGAGATAGATTCATAAGACATGTTCTTTCACGCGCTTCTCCTCAAACTCATCTACACCTAAATCATTCACCTGCGCATTGCAACATTTCATCTGTTCCCTGTCATGTGATTACATTCCTCCCCATGAAAAAGCGGTCTGTTGAAACTACGTGTGTATAACAAACTGGCGCTGAAAGGAGACGCAGAAAATTCCCGCGAAGAAAAACGACGCGCGGGCGGCGAGAGAAGTGTAGATGAGGGCGGGGCGGGCAGAGGAACGGCGGCTGGAGCCGCCGCAGCTCTGGAGGCGGTTAGAGCGACCGCACTCGCCCGACAAAAAGCTGCGGCGGTGGCGGTGGCGGCGGCGGCGCAAGGCCCGGTCCCGTCCCATCCCGACCCGTCTCCCGGCAGCCAGTCCCCGCAGGCCGGTGCTGCGCGGCGCGGCCAACAGACGCCTAACGAACCAGGATATATGGCGGGGAGCAGGGGGGCGGGCGGGATGGGGACGGGAAGCATCCTCGTTACCAGCGCGCATGCGTGCGCAGCGTGGCCTGGCGCCCATTGGCCCGTCGGCGAGATGCCGAGGAAGGGGCCCCAAAAGTTGTACCCCCGGTTCACGACACTAAGCGCGCTCCAGAGGCGCCACCGCGATGAATAAAAAAAATGCCAGTAGGAAGGCCCTTGCGGCACACCGCTAGACTCTCCCCAATCGTGCGGAAGCGACAGCCTCTCAACAGGTACAACCCCACTACCGCACAGTGCAAATGCCTTTATATTAAATTCATTATCAGTAGCATTACTATATCTGCTTCGGTCACCTTTTTGTCTTCAGTAACTCCACTATACCCATCTTCAACCCCCACTCCTAACTGCACTGCCACCAATATCACTATGTAACAGTTGCCGTCGCTCTCTGTTGCTTCTCCATACTACCACTGGCAATGTTTCTGTCGCTCCTACTAGTACTTTCCCTGCTATTACCGTCTCTACAGTTTGTTACCGCTACTGCCACCACCAACCCTGCAATCAGCGTCATAAACAAAGAACGCCGCCATTCGCACTGCCAGTGGCACTTCTGCAGTTTTTGCTAGCGTTGCTTCTTCCACCATCACTGGAAGCGTGATTGTTAACAACCACCTCCGTCGTCTCTCACCACCACCGCCGCTGAGCCGGGGCTGTAACCGCGCCGGCGTTTGCACCGCCGCCGCCACCGCCGCGCGCACTGGGCCCAAACGCCGGGAGAGAGCAACCGTGCCAAACGCTTGCTGCACAAAAGCAGGTGCGAATCCAGGATCGTTTGAAATACTCCCATTCACCATCAAGCGCGGCTTCAAAGAGTGGCTCGCGCCAGTGGGAAATATGTCACCGCATGATTTTTGCAGGATTTTTTCTCATGGAAATAATGCGGAGACGATAGATTTCCAACTTCCTCTAGTCAGTCTTTCGAGCGTCATTTGAGGCAGAACAATGCAGACTCAAGACCTTTCTCGTGGATGGATATTTATCCATCCACGGGTGTGCCCAGCTCTGATGTCTGACTTGTAGTTGTAAACAGTTGCCGTCGCCCTGTTCCCGAAGTTCTTCTAGTGAGAACAATGCTAATGGCATTAGATTTAGTCGACGAGTCCCAAGTTTGAGAGCCCCACTTGACCGTGGATGGATAACTTGAAGCTAGGTATCTACGGTCAAGACTCGCTACACGAGCGTGCTTCGCGCAGCTTATAAATATGGTTC
The DNA here is from genome assembly GCA_011170035.1 of Teleogryllus occipitalis. Classification (NCBI taxonomy): domain Eukaryota; kingdom Metazoa; phylum Arthropoda; class Insecta; order Orthoptera; family Gryllidae; genus Teleogryllus; species Teleogryllus occipitalis. The sequence goes on along the minus strand of BLKR01000307.1, from coordinate 538,437 downwards.
CACATATAGTTGCTGCGTTGTTCGCTTAATTCGGTTTGCTAAGGAGGCGACAGATTTACAACCGGCATAATTTCGGCTTAGAGTGTGGCTTGTTTCCTTTAAAGCTGGACACCCAGAGGCAAGTCACGCTTGACGAATGTGCCTCGCGGCCGCTGTTTGCGCTTGAGGAACGATGTCGTAGTGACAGATTTATAACTAGCACATGCCAAGCTTCCGAACCCGTCCCTCCCCTTCGTGTAAGGAGCCCTTCCGGGTAGAGCGGCGGATGCAGAAACTCTCTTTAACAGGAGAGAGTACTTGCAAAACAAGAACTGTATTATAGTAAAGTCTGATTTGTTATTCTGATTTATCTGTAGTTAAGTTCATCAAGACAAAAAGTTAATTAAAACTTGATATTATCCAAGAGAATAGTATATAAATGGGAATCGTATCTCCAAGCTACCCCTTTGGATCAGCTTTTGATGTCCTGGTGCAGGACGTTCAAATAATTTTAAATAGAAATGCTTTATTTGACATCATAGGAAATTATGTCTTGTAATAAGTGTAAATAATGATAAGTAATAAATTGATTACATAATATTATTTGTGTAATACAAAATAAATGGGTTAACGTCTTGATATATTTCTAGGACTAAAAAATAAAGCGAGTGTTTTCCACAGATTATCCTCTTAGATAGTCCCCTTCCATTATTACGATTTGGGTACTTTATAATTTGTTAAATTTAACTGATAACAATATATATTTCAAACGCATTTGTTATCATATTACATATGAATAATAAATTCGTAAAAGAAAACTGCAGTTTCTAAGAGTCTTCTAAGGAGAACTGTGAAAAAGAATAAAAACCACGCAATTACTACTTCGTGTAATCCTTGTACATGTGAAAAGAAATTATCTCTACTTATTGTATTCAAAAGTGCTTTGCTTCTATTGTCTTTGGAAAACTAAATGTAGTTGAACAAGAAGAAATAATTTTTTTTAAAATAAGTACTATTTTCACATGAAAAGAATCGTTCAGTATGAACACAAACATTGACAAAAATTGATGAAAACGGGATATAATAAAAAAATGCCATTGATATATTGATCATGTTTATTGAATTGCTGTTTGAATGCTTGACTGATTTTATAAGAGCATGTGGTGGTTGGTGTGCTCACCGCCTCTGCGCTTGCAGTATAATTTGGGCCCACTGTCCGTTGTGGCTCTTTCGCTTTCGTTTTTATTGTTGGATTGTTTAATTGAAGCGGCCGCCGCCGCGGCGGGGTTCCAGCCAGTAATTACCAGGCTGGCACCGACCGCGCGCCGGAACGTAAGCACACAGGCCCGGTGTAATTAGCTAATCGACAGCGCCCATTTTTCATATTGAAAAAACGGAAGGGGCCCGGGCGAGGGGGAAGGCTTTAAGGGCACACACGCCGACGGGCGACAGCGCTGGCGATATTTCACGCTGCGTTTTGTTTTTCTCTCCGCTCATTGGGAAATAACGCGGCGCTCCATTGGTGGTCGGAGCTGCGCCAAGGTGCTGCAAGCCAATGGGCGGGCGGGACGCGGGCGGGTGGTGGGCGGCGTGGGCGGCGAGAGCGGCGGATGGAACGAGAGCGTGTGACGCGACTCGTCACGGCCGCTACATCACTTGTGTACCACTACGTGATGTGACCACCATGCAACACGTACGCGTAGATAGGGCACGGCAGGATACGATACGACGGCAGGGTACGCCACTGGACACCACAGGATACGACACGGCAGGACACGAATCGACAGGACGTGACACAACAGGACAGGACAGTGCACGACAGGATGCCACAGTGCCCGACAGGAGTCGACAGTGCACGACAGGACACGACAGTGCACAACAGGACACGACAGTGCACAACAAGACACGACAGTGCACGACAGGACACGACAGGACACGACAGGATACGACAGTGCACGGCAGGACACGACAGGACACGACAGTGCATGACAGGACACGACAGTGCACGACAGGATACGACAGTGTACGACAACGTCACGGCACGACTGGACTCGGCACAACTGAACTCGGCACGGCATGTCAAGTCTGGACACGGCACGCCTGGACAGGACGCGGCACGCCAAGTCAGGACACGGCACGTCAGAACAGGACATGACACGATTCAACGCAATGCGAAAGGAAGCGATACATCTCACCCCGGTCACTTCACAATATGCGACAGGACACGACACGGCGCATATCACTTCTCCAGGACACAATGCGAAACGACGTTCTACGTAACCCTAAGTAGTGGCCACGCTTCGTGGCACTACGCATGACGCGATACGACACAACACGACAGAGCGTGATTTGACGTTTTAGCCTCGGGTAGTAGGAAGCGGTGCATTGTAGGAGTGATCGTGTGAGAGAGTGTATGCGGAAGTGTGCGGGGGCGAGGGTTGGGTGGAGGGGGTTGAACTGTGCTCGCGGGCGCCAATTAACCCCTGCCCTCGGAGTCTTGCCTCTTTGGCACTGTGGACTCGCCTACCCGATCTCTTCACTCACGGTGTCTAGGAAAACTGGCCTGCGCCGTCGTCAGGCAATAAATCGGTCTTACACACAAAGGAGAAAATCTGGTCTTTATAATTTAGGACGGCCGAATACTTCATTCACATATATAAAGCACTCGTCAACATTTGTTGAACATTATAAATACACTTTTTGAAGATCACTGTAACAAGGCGTACAATATCAGTTACGTTTCGGTAATCAGTTTGTTCCCACCAACAGACGTTTTGGTTGTGGAAGGTAATAAAAATTTTTACAATAAAAATAATTCTATATTCAAAATAGACCACGTTCGTGTACGCAACACAAAACCAGTGCTCGTCGTAAAAGATTTCTATGGTAGGAATGAGGACGTTTCAAAAGGTGCGAAGTCAGTTTAAAACATTAACATAGGTGTATCAACTTCAAACGTTAAACGTATCTTGAAGCGAATCTTAACTCGGTTTACACACATTATAACTATTTATTTATTTAAGTGTTTGAAGTATTTTTGCATTACATTATTCCAAGCTTGACTCGGACTGCTTGCTGCAGCCCACCTTGAAGCACGACCGATCCTGAGAATCGATTTTCGCCTAATCGTCCCCTTGTAAACGCATGCCACTTCGCCTGACATCAACACCCACCGTGGCTAGGAACCACACCTCGTCGTCTCGGAGATTCCACTCCCCCTGAATCACAGGCCCCTCCACGTCTATCTTTCTTATAAGCACCAGGAATCGCTGCTGGTCTGTCGCCAATGTCGGGCACTTCTGCTAACTGGCCGTTTATATCGTAATCCCTTCGCCTCTTGCGGGCTATCATGTGGTTTACTTTACCCCTCTCGCTGTTTGATGCGTTCCTGTTATTTCTGGTATCTATTGTTTTGATATATTCAGGAAATTACTTATGCAACCCCGAACACGTTTACAGTGAAGCCAATCGATAAGTACTGATATTGCGCTCACTATAAAAACTCAGATTGATGTGATGATTATTACTAGTTTCCAGAAACATACACACACTAGAATGAAAAAGGTTTCGAATATTAGAAAATATTCATAACAAAAATTGTATGAAAAAAAATTAAATTAACTTTGGTACTTTCTGTACTTACATATTATTAAAAAAAATATTTGTACTAAATTCTTAAGCGTTTAATCGTTTTTTGGGAATTAATGTGTAATTAATGTAATTAATTATATGAGAAACACTAAGGATGATTGTACCTTTTCCTTAAATATGTTTCTTAATTATGTCTGAATAAATTGCCAAGCTACAAGTGTAAATCCTTTTAACTTCTCGACGGGAAATGTATTTGGAATTCGGAATACACGCAACTAATCCACAATATGTAATTTTTCGATTAGTGTTGATTTCTATTTGTTTAATATCAAACGTTCTCTAATTTCAAAATTTCTCTAAAAAATTACTTACATTGCCTCGGACGTAAATTACTAAAATTATGAATAGTAATAAATAATAATACTAATAATAATAATAGTAATAATAATAATATTAACGATACTGTAATTTATTTACATAACGATGAAATCTTTTTTTACAACTCTCAGTTTTTTTTGCCTTCTGCGCATATCTCCCAAGGTTTCAGCGATAGCCTTTCTGCCCACGTCAGGATCTCTCCGAACATTCACGTAGATACAGTATTTCTCGAACATTCTACATTGGGGTGGGTACGAGAGGTTGGTGGGTGCACTCATCGCCTGCCCCTTCGGGACGAGATGGGAAAGTAAAAATCGCGTGATTTCGGCGCCTTGTGACCCGGGTCGCCAGTATTTTTAAGGAACAGCTAAATGGTATGAAAATGGAATACGCGTGAATTGTGCTGTATAACTACTGGTCATTCAAAACGTTGTGTGAGCGTGATAAGATGGTCTAGTTAAGTTAGCTTATCAAAACATCCCCAATTCGATACTTTTAATTTCACCGGCTTGGCTTGCACTTTTTCAGGTGCTCAGCGGCACAGTTTCCAACTCAATTGACATGCTTCTCACATATACTCTCCAATATGACTAAATTAGTTTTACTTAAATATGCTGAACGTATATTTTAAATATGTTTAAATTATTTCGCACCCGAGACGGGCAGGGATGAGACGGGAGAGGATGCCAGCAGCCGAACGCACCCCAAACATCTCAGCAGCCCTGCACCGCTCCAAATGCTCTCCGTTATACAACGCCCCCAAGTACCCTTCCCCACCCCACCCCAACACCACCATCACCCTCCCCACCCCAACACCACCATGCGCCGATCCCCACGCCATCCTGCACCACTTTCTTCTTCACATTCGTTGCGTTCTCCAACTCAAACATCTCTCTCCCCGCAGCGCCGCATGTCATGGCACACTTCAATCCACCGCATCCCCGAACCCTAACACTGCACCCCACAGCATCCTCCACACTCCCAATTAAATACGCTCCCCTCCACTTCACCCCCGAGCACCCACGCGCTTCCCCGCTGCTACCCCCAGACACTACTACCCGCACCGATTTATTGATTGTTTCAGAGCTCGTCATTTGCTATTGTCATTAGTCCCGTTAGTATAGTGAGTGTTTTATGCCTAGAGGTGGCGGTATTCCTCTCTAGGAAGATGATGTGATCTGGTGACGGCCTACTCGTCCACTTGTGGGGGATTTCCCTCTTCAGGTATCTTCCCTCAGCGAAGCTTCGCCCCAGCCGGGACAAGCTCTAAGCACTCGACTGGTCTTCCGACATGTGTGGTAGTGTAGTGCATATAAGAGTGTATTAGAGAAGAGGTTAAGACCAGGAAGAAGAAGAAAACATCGCGGTGCGTGGCCCGTTTGAGAGAATTCTGCTCTGGCCTTTGCTTTGTAATGATCGCAGAAACCACAGAAATCTAGTGAACAGAGCAGATGACCGCTGAATTCGACCTAGCTATATAGCAAGTTTCCAAAATCTGCCACTGTTGGGACTCAAACCATAAGATTTTCTGAACTGAGCCCCTATAGAGTTAGCGGCAATGCTAGACTCAGCCAGTCTACCCGCGTCCCCACAATCCTTGCGGACCCTTCTCCTACGTTGAATGATTGATTGTTGGTGATTCCGGGCGCGTCACTGTTAAGGTCATTAGTCCAGTAAATGTTGTGCATGTTTTCGAATGTGGTTTTGCCCGGCTGGACGGTGATATTCGGCACCGACCCCCCCTCGGCTTGCAGGATTTTTCGCAACCAGGTATCTCCCACCAGCCGGCACCGCCCTCCACGGAACAAGTTCTTAGCTCTCGACCGATTTCCGGGCATATATGGTAGTGCATTGCATGGTAATGTAAGTGTGTGAGGGGTGAAGCTAGAACAAAAAATGGGAAGAAAAGATCGCACGCCGTCCGTGTCCCGGTTGGTAGGGCATTCGACTGGTATTGATTGGAGAAACGACAAAAAAATACCGATCAAAGCAAACAGTCGCTAGAATTCTCCTCCAGAGAAGCAACAGAACCTGAGCTAGCTATCTGGCTACTGCCGAAAACTCTTCCACCATCGGGACTCAAACACCCAGGACCTTCCGGACAGAGGCACATCTGTTGATGCCTTGAGCCACCTCTAGCGATCCTACTTCTCCGAGCATTGTCACGGAACTCCCTCTCCCTGTCGCTCGACCGAATCCTCTGCCCTGACGCCGCCCCACGTCGGCTCACGCGCGTCACATAACTCGCGCGTACAAGCGCAACCCGCGCGCGAGACGGCGTCCGCCGCCCTGGGTGGGGGGGAGGAGGGCGGCGGCGGCGGGCGACTGAAGGCGCCGCTGCCGCCTTGTCTCGCCCGGGCCAATTGCTCGCTCCCCAATTACCCGACTCACTGCGACGCCGCCGCTCCGCACCGCGGAATGGCCATTGGCTAACCGCTCGTAAACAATAACCAATGGGATGGGGCATTAAGGGAAGTTTGCTGAATGGTTGGTGGAGTTGAAATTGAATTCTTGTTACGTGGGAATTTATGCGATTGGGAGAGATTTTATTGTCGGCGGTCAACGTTGTGCTGCTACTTAAGTGTGTAATTTAGACCTATCAGCCGCGCTTTCGTCTTGTATGTTTCCATTTTCAAATCAAACTTCTAAAACATATTTTCTTTTGATCTCGGTGTAACGGAGAAGATTTATGAAAAACTGTCCACAGTAAAAGTTGCTGGAAAGTTGTATGATCAATTTTCAACCATCACGACTAAAAATGTCAATACTCTTCAGTTGTCTGTTTAAAAAATGCAATTATTTAAACGATACATTGTTGTATATTCCGTTTTTCATTATTTTGATATTAATCAAGTGCTTCTTTTCTAGAAATTTCATATTAAAAATTGTTCTCTTAGCTTTTGTTTGAAAACATTTACGTCTTCATATGGCGTAGGTCCAGGCTGTCATGCTCAGCGTTACCTTGGAGCCTAAAAATCATAATAAACAAACTAACTGAGGTATTTCATATTTGCTTCTCACATTTTAAGCAGTGAATTGCTCTAATCCAATATTTAGAAACTAAGGGTCTCGAGTCACGCATTTCTCCAAATTCTGGGTAACATCTCGTGGAGAGAAACGAAACTCGTAAAAGGTCTCAGCGTGTAGGATGAGTTTGAAATACGTGAAAGTGTGCACTTTCCTGAAACTCCCCCTCGCGCTTAATAAGAGGTAATTTAGTGCCTCATTTCGCCCATCTCTTAAAGTGCACAGTAATTCTTGAAGGATGGGTCGTAGACCACACACCGCACGTTGTGTAAGTGTTGACGGCGCAGGTCAGTTGTGTGCAATACACTGTGCTTATGTAGAAGGTTAATATTCAGTTATTCGGTTATTCTCTTACACTTCGAATGCCACTTTTAGAGATATTCCGTTATATGAGCGTATACTTGCAAGCATAAATGTAATGGGAAAAACGACGTTTACTGTTTCATCAACTAACTTGTTTTCATTTAAGCTTCCTATGATGTCAATTAAGCAAAAGAATTGATGTTGTCCACTATCTTCATATTTCAATATCCAATATATCCACATATTCCAATATCTTTTTCAGTTTCAAATAGAAGTTAGTTCAGTTAGTCAATTCAAAACGGTGTGAAAATCCTGTTCAGTCACAACATAGTAAGGCGAGAAAGAAATCTTTTTCCAATTCGATTGGAACAAGATTTCTTTCTCGTTTTACCGTAATGATGCAACAAATTTAAAGACAGACAAGTTATACTTATGCCTGCATTATGTTTATCAGTGAACCAGGCTGATGAATTGCCATTGAAAGCTCTTGCTACGTTGCTTTTTGTCCCACTACAACTGAATCCTTCTTATGTTCAATGAGATAACGGAAAACTGACTTTAACAGAAAATATAAAATCTTCAATAAGTACTTTCCTCCTAAAACAAAGTTAAATTCACTTTTACGAATTCTGTTTACAATGCTTTAGTCTATGTGACTAAAAACTACGCACAGTCATTAAATAAGCCGAATCCCAGTAATTTCTTACCCTACAACACTACATACAAGTTTCAAGAAAATTCTTTTTGCACGTTAAATTTTAAATAAATACCTGTATTTAATAAATACTATTTATCTTTTAGAAATAAGTCTGGACGTATTGCACAAATTACTTGACAAACACATAGAGAATTTTGGCAGCTTATTTATAATTTCCAAAATATATTTTGCTGCGTTTCGAATCTATATTACAAATTAGTAGATAAAATATTAGTTTTTTATTATCATATTGTTACTGCGCTATTGACTCTTTCAGGCATAATCTCTCTTTTTACACGGTATCTAAATTTGCCTCTGTATCTAAAGTCTTTTTTTTCAGCAAATTATAACGGTAATGGCAGACATTCAATAACACAAGATTGTAGTTTTGATATTTCATAAATGAAATGTGTTGAAATAGTGAAGTAGAACGTCTTTCAATCGAGATTTTGAAGGTTGACTTCTACGAGTATTCTATATATTCTACGATATATCTATATCTATATATATATAAAAGAAAGTCGTGTTAGTTACACTATTTATAACTCAAGAACGGCTGCACCGATTTGGCTGAAAATTGGTGAGCAGGAAGCTTAGAGCCAGGAGACGGACATAGGATACTGTTTATCCTGTTCGACAGCGTCCCTGTGTGAGAACGCACGTTTTTGCACGTTTTCGCACGTTTTCGCGTGATTTCGCACGTTTTCGCGTGATTTCGCATGTTTTCGCGTGATTTTGCACGTTTTCGCGTGATTTCGCACCTTTTCGAGTGTTTTCGCACGTTTTCACGCGTTTTCGTATGTTTTCGCGCCTTTTCGCCTAAGTTTTCTGTGCTGGTGGGTGTTTCTGGTACTTAACTGAAGAGTGCAACCTATGCACCAAAATACAGGAACAATAATGAATGATAAATCTACTTAATTTTTTTATTTGTATTTTCTAATAAATAATTTAACTTAATAAATTCCAAAATCTGCTTATTTATTGCCTTTAACAGCCGGTCCCTATGATTACAGCTTTGTATTTCTCTCTTAAACAAAAATCAATTCCAAAATTAAAAACGCTCTGCTACGTAATAGATTTTTTAATTATCTATTTAATATCAGAGCGCTTTTTTTAAAATTCTTCTTTGTTTGAGAGAAAAACACAAATCTGCAATTGCTTTATTATCATGAGTGCAACAAGGATAGTACAGTTTCTCACAGTGAGTGCGACGCGAGAAAAAGATGGGACCGGCTGTTATGGCGGAACATAGTCCGCCGGGTCAGCTAGTAATTCCTAAAATACTACTTATAAATGAGAGCAGCGCAATGAATCATAACATTAATCTAGGTTGTGTAGTTATAACAATTTTTTACATTGTTTCAACGCAGTGAGCATTTGTATATAAATCTGGCTATTCTTCTCTATCCATGAAAATAAGGAACGCTGACACAGATATTGTGGCAAAGCGAAGCAGTTTTAGATAGTTCTAGGCTGGCCGAATGGTTGTTTAATACGTTGCTTTCTGAAGCCAAGATAAATATTAAATGAATGTAGTAGAAAAAATATATTGTAGAGAGATTACGTGTAAATAGGTATGTAAGAATAGTAAATACTTATTGTAAATACTCATTGTCACTAAAAACTTTTAAAATTATTACGATTGCATGTTGTTTCCAATCTAAGAGTTCGGCTTGTTTTCAAGCATTTTAAGTAAGTGGAAGAAATTGATTAACAGTTTCCACATGAGCGAATTGAATGAAGTTATTGTCAATAATAATAATAATAATAATAATAATAATAATAATAATAATAATAATAATAATAAATAAGAGAATCTATTGAGAGAAATTCCAAGGACTCATATCCGAAAAGATATGAAGAATTGTACAATTCTGTACTCAGGGTACGAATGTTTTTAATTATGAACTCTGGCACTACAGCCTCATCTCACTTTGCCAATCTCATGGCGTCCCAGCCCGATGTCTATTGGCTCGGGAGATATGTGGTAATTTTAATTACGTATATACAACTTAATAGGAAACATTTGTTATGTTTTAATAAATAAATTGTCTTAGAAATGCAGTAATTAAATTAAAACACGTATGTTCAAAAGACATATATGGTTAATTCCTGCAGAACTATAAATTCAGTCCGTTTTTATTTTACAGTAACAATATATAATATGCAAGTTTAAAAATTCATCACAACTGTGTGGGAAGTAACGACAGTTATTAAAAAACTTGGAAAACGTATCACCCATATTTACAATATTTTGCATTTAATGCAACATGTCAAAATTTATAAATTTCTGAGGAATAGTTAAAGCGTATTAAAAATTTCAATATTAATTTTTATTATTTTTAAAATGCTTATACAATTGCTAAATAAAAACATAATTCTTTATTGAAATGATTGACTTTCCAATATAATCATGAAAGAACGAATTTTGCAAGGCGACTTCTCATTTCTGTATTAGAAAACCCAAGTATGTATCAGTAATGTCCTATGACCTTTTAATTCTATGTGCTAGCAGCTTCAACTCCTTTTGGAAAAATAAAGCGGTTCTAAGCAAAACACAATCTGACTCAAGCGGAAAAAGCAATTCACCACGCTAACAACGAGCGTGAGATACTTCGTTTTCCTGGTGTTGCTAATTTCAACTGCATGATGGCATATTTGCTATTAGATTGAAGAGCACGAAAGTACGAGAGGTGTCAGTAACAATACGTCTAGAAAGTGACGGTCAAATGCTGAATATAAGATGTGTTCACCGCCTGGTAATCGATACTTTCGTTGAACAGAGAAGTTACATGATTTTGTCATAATCGAATGATTTTAATTCACGAACGAAGAAAATGAGAGAGTTGCCTTCTCCCCCCCCACACACACACACACACGTCTGCCCACGTTTTCTTGACAGCGGCCACCTGAAATCTGTACGATTGCCTCAGTAACCCAGACCGTTCCCCCGGCGCCGCGTCTCGAATGGAAATATCAATTTCGGTTTAACGCCCGATAAATTCGGAGCTTAGAATCCGAGCTCCCGGTCGGCGACATGGACGGACAGAGCCTGTGGCCGAATATCTCCTTTAAGTGGACAAAAGCGTTCCTTTTCTTCGGTAGAATAAATCTGTCTTGACTATCTAGTAAAAGTACTCTAAGTATCTAGTAATCCTTTTCTACGAGTTGCAATTATTTCTGAAGAAAAGTAACAAGTGTCTTAATATATGGCTGAGCATTAGTACCTACGAAATAAGGATACTTTTGTAGTACCTAGCTCTTCTTTTTTATACATTTTTTCCTGTTCAATTTTATACAATTTTTCAGGATGTTGAATAGTTGAATCATGTTCGAGTCCCGCCTCGGGCATGATTGTATTTTTGTTCGTCCTTTCGCCCCTTACCATCACCATACAGTTTCATCTTCATAGTTACCATACCGTTACCTTCAATAGTGGCCGCTAATGACCTAGATGTTGATACGACCTTAAATAACAAAAAAAAGAAGAGAAATAATACTAAGCAGATATGTGCATTGATTCATTGCTGTCAAACTGTTAAGGACAGGGGTGCTATCTACGAGAGCAGTATGAATGGGAGGTGCGTGAGGCGTGTCCAGTTTGCCAAGAGCGATGTGCGTCCTGTGCCACTGCCCTGGGCACAGCGGTCGTGGCCAGGGCCCCCTTAGGCCTCACAACCAGTCGGCGAGCACGGTCGTAAGAGGCTGCAGCTCTACAAAATCACGCCGCCCATCATCACCCTGGAAGGATTTGTACGCCCATAAAAATCCACAATTTCGATCGGATTTGAACCCCCGAACTTGGATATAACAGTCCAATACTAACCGTCGCCGTGGCCCCGTTGTCGACGCCGCACCATTCAATCAAATCAAACAACGATGCCTTACTTTCGTGGACGATGCTCAGGCCATGAGGTGTGCTCGTCCGCCTGACCACGCAAATTCGGCTACGCTTCTTTCACCGTCTGGCAGAGAAAGGAGGTATCACTCGGGAGATGAAACAGTCGATTTGAATTTTGCTCAAAGGCTTCATTTAGCCTTGAGGGTCTTTTACGTTAGGTAAATCTACATGGGACAGCCAGCTTTACTTCCCCTCGGAAGGAAGGCGTACGAAGGATTTTATCACTTAAAAATCCACAGCTTTGATCGGATTTGAACCCACGAACTGGGGTATAACAGTCTGATACTTTAACCGGTGCACCACTGAAGCTAAAAAAGCTCGTCTTCACGCCTTCATCTTCGTCGTTGTCCCGTCAGCGTTGTTGTTCGTCGTCGTCATTCTCCCTTTGCAGTTGTCGCGTCGCCGTCGTCCCGTCGTCACCATCCCGTTGCCGTCGTCGTCACCCCGACGTCATCGCCTGGTCATCGTCGTCGTTGCCTCTTCATCTTTGTCGTCCCGTGTCGTCGACTCTTGGTCCGGTCGGTCTATCTTCCCAACATCTTTTCGACCCGCGTCGCTTCGTCTCTCCATCACTCAGCCCAACCCGACCCGTCGTTCCGTCGTCTTCCGGTTTTGTCCGTAGTGTCTCCTGATTTCGGCTGTCAGTACGAATTGTGATCGCGTACAAAGTGCGGGCCTCACCGTCGTGCAGCTGCACCATCGTACCACCCGTAGGAGAACTAAAACATGACTCCGAAAGCAAAACGGAAAAGTAAGAGGTTCAAGAACCATTTCGCATCTCGATGTAGTGTTCGTAAGAGTATACTTAATTATTGCAAGTAGTTGATAAAGTGTAAGTTAAAGGCAAATTAAAAGAGAAGTTAAGTGGAAAACATTTTAATTAAGATCAGATAAAATGTTTTAAGTTTAAGCGACAAGTAAAAGTGTAACCTAAGAACATCAAGAAAAGAAAAATTGGGAAAAATTTTGTGTGAAAAGAAAATGTTAAAATTCAAGTTTTAATCGTAAAGAACAAAAAACCTTTGAACAAGATCAGATAAAGTGTTTAAGTGATAGTGAAAGTGTCAAGGATATGGTCAAGAACATCAAGAAGAGAAAAATAGGGAAATTTTTGTAATAAAAGAAAATGTTTAGATTTAAGTTTTAATAGTAAAGAACAACATTTTACAATTTTTCTTTAACCACCCTACTGAAAGTAGGAATCCCTTACCTTTTATGGGATGATACACATTACTAACTTGATAAAATTGAAGTAATCACTTTTTGGTTTCGATTACTTTTTGCTAAAAAATATTTCTAGGTTCAATTCCATCAATATGTTGCTTAGGAACGAACGCATAGAAAAATGTAAGCTTTCTGTGCACTTACTGGTAAATAATAATAATAATAATAATAATAATAATAATAATAATAATAATAATAATAGGGTAAGATTGTACAATATAATTCATCATCTCATCGGCAATCAAGTACACACTCACAGCAAATTTGTTAGAAAATGGACTTATATTTTCTCATCTGGCGTCAGAGAAACGTTATAAATAACGATAAATTGACGGATTAATTTCTCTTACCCGAGTAAATTTTGCTCATAGGAAACTGAGTTGCAAGAGCTTTCTTTGCAAAAAGTAAAGTAGAGCGTTCCACTAAATGAAAGCCATTTTGTCACAGATTCTGCACTAAATACGGGGAAGCCGCGCATTAGTCCACTTGCCTTTCCCGTTGCGGGAATAGAAATTGTTTTACCTGAAAATGTATATGGAGTGAAGCTAACGACGCCACTTGCAAAAAATTCTAAACTTGTATGAAACTCTAATTGCTCTTAATGTAATACATCCATTTCTTCCATATCAATGTTGTTTACCACTACATTAGAATTTCAACCAATTTTTTGTAGTTGTATTATGAAAATTGTTAAACCAATATTCCTTCTAAAATGTAATTATAGTAAATGTTTGACCTTTTTCCGTTTAAAAAATTCACAAGAAGCAATAATGCAAAAAATATATTGGGTTAGGATTAGAAGTAAGTCTTCCAAATACAATAGTTCCCGTTAACTTCAAAGTTAACTTTGTTCATCAAAACAAATTCATTGCCCTCTGGGAAACGTAGTATTGTAGATACTGATGTCAAAGTTTCGGTTGTTATCCTGCGACCTTTCTCAGGGCGAAATGAGGCATTTCACTCAGAGAAAGTTTGGTGCATGATGGCTGACAAATAAGATACTGACTCCGGCCGCGGAAGTCTACGTTTTCACTTGTCAAAAAACATATTTCCGAATTTGTAGTTAGTCTATACAAAGAGCCAAAGATTGTGTTCATTATTTATTGAAACATTCTCGAATATTCAATATTATTTTAAAATCCACCTTGGAAGAAAATAGATTTTAAAATATATTGATATGACTCTAGAATTCTTAACGTGCGAACAGTTTCCAAAACGATTCAATAAAAATATTTGTAGGTAATTGAGGAATTTAGATTTTTTAAAAATTTCCTTCCATGGAAAACGTAAAAAATATTACATGTTAAAGTGCACAAAATGACCCTCTCAAATTTTACCATTGAAGCTCTCTTTTATATTTCTTGGGACGGGGGCGTAAAGTTTATAGATATTAAGACACTGTCAGGAATTCTAGTTGAGATTTAAGGAAATAAAAAATATAGGTAGCTAATTCAAAATCCTTAGCTATTTGCAAATCAAAGACCCAAAATACTTCAACGACATGCAGGTGGATAAAATTTTGAGATATGTTAAAACACGGGACAAATGAAATTAACTAAAAAGATCTCATCGCTCTTGTATTGGCACAACTTTGTGCGATTAACCACTTATGCGTTCACGTCCTTTTGCTAAGCCATATTGCTTGTATGTGAGAGAGATTGTTGCGTTGTGTTCCATCGATTTTGATAGTTTAGCCGCCCATTGCCGCACAATAGAGTAACGATCTCGGGAGCGGTTGCGAGTCCAACGGATCGAAGACGTCAGCAACGGCGTCGGCGTCGGCGGCACGTTCTCTATTGTGTGGGAGAAAGCAGGGCGTTCATAAAAGCCATTTGAAATTAAAATGGTATTGTGAAGCGGGCCCCAAAAGCCGTTACGAGCCCCAACACGCCCACCTCTCGTCAATTAGTTGAGCATTGAAGATCTTTAAATTAATTTGAGCTTTCTCTCATAAGTTGTAAAGTCTATGGAGCAGAACTGTGAATTCGCAGCCTCAAAGCGAACTACTAACCGTTTCCAGGAAGTCTCATTTGTTGAAAGCACCGTTCTTTTTTTCAAATGCATTATTTCACGGAAATGCACTGAACAGTTCTTTACTATGAATTTCTCGCTCAGAATTATGAATAACTGACTTAGTTCTTTTATCAGCTCGTTTCTCTTCAGCCAAATCGTAAAAATATGCATAAATCTTAACTTGCTTCGTTTCCGCTTAATATTATATTATCATAGATTGATGCTCACGTTTACAAGATATTACATAAGAAAATAAATAACCTCCCTGAACGAAATAACATGCATTTACGAGCTGCGGGCGTACCTTTTCTGGCGGGAAAATTATAGGTCCCTCGTCGCACATAAAATTTCCCGGTAATTGCAATTACAGAAGTCGGACATCCCGGTGCAAATGGGCCGCTCCTGCGGGAGAAATTTCTCAGCGGAAGAGGGCCCCGCTTATGACGGGGTGCAAGGCACCGCATTCTATGAATAAACACACGGCCAATGGCTAATGATAGGCCGTTCTTTATGGCGGTCTTCATTAGACTCGCGCGTGTAATCTCGAGAGTCGGTGACGTTAATTGAATTAATCGGCTAATTTAATTGCGGGCGTCGCGAACGCAGGTGGCGAAGGCGCAGGTGCCTCCGAGGAGTGAGATGTGGAGGGGGGAAGGAGGAGAAAGAGGTGGGTGGGGCAGGTGAAGGGGGAGGCCACGCACGAAATGGGCCTAAGCGCACTTGGGAAAAGACGGAGCAAATCAGAGGATGAAACGTGTAACCTCAACCAAGGCGAAGAGGCCCGTGACATCCCTTGAAACAATAACCAGTGACCTGCATAATTAAAGATGCTGACGAACAAAACCACACAAAAAGTACACTCGAAAACTGCTAATAAAATACACTTGTATAATAATAAATTAACTATTTTCATAAATACAATCTTCGCTAATACTGCAAAAACTGAGTATAGTATTATACACTGCAACAATTTTTTCTATATTACCAAGGATAGAAAAAAATGGGTTTCCATACCCCATAATGTAAGGAGCAAATATTTAATAGGTCGAGCTCTTCTTCGGAGCCATGCTGTAGCATGACGTCAGCTGTGACGTAATCAAGGATGCACTGAGTACGAGAATTCAGCCAGTACGCGCGATGTGAGAATGGGCGAAATAACATAATTAAATATTTGCATTTTTAGTAAAAACCAAATGCGTTTCATTATTTTTGGATGTTATTTGAGCTTTTGATTTTCTAACGAAATCATTCACACCCATCGCATGGCTGCTTAATTTTATCTCAATTTCTCCGCGCACGCGAAATTAGTAATATAGCTATGTGTAAATCATTACAAAACAATTAATTCTACAAAGACATAGAATCCATTTTATTAAGTTTACATAGTCATATTTCTAAAAACTACAAACTAATAAGATGCAAATAATAATTATAGTTATTGAAATGCCAGGGAGATTTATCTTTTGGCCGCGATAAAAGGAAACGTTGCCAAATGGATCGGTACCTAAATTGGACAGCGCACATTTTTCTATGTTTAAGAACATTTGGAACACACAAGTTAGCTCTAATGGGATTGATAGTTAATTTTCAGAGAAAAGCAACAATTTTAATGAGCAGGATTGGTGTCGCAGAGTTTTCGAAAAGTGTCTCACTAAATATTACAACGTTCTTCATTAGCTTTGAATATGCATAGAATGACTAATGTTGCCCTTGGAGTTGCTGTGCAGCATTATCTGTTTCTTACATTCGGACGAGTTGGCGAAATTGAATTCCAGAAGGTTGCCTTGATTGGGCCAGTCCATCTTAGAAGACTGGGTAACTTTTTAAATTGATACATTGACCTCGTTAAATTGATAAAAAACAATCCTGAATTTTATACGCCCTATTTTATTCTCTTGGCTCGCTCATTTCCAAGTCGACGGCGAAGCTCCTACCTTCGCCCTCCACGATTGACATGAGGCATCCGTATTGACTCACGCGTCTGCTGCCAAAATATTTCTGCTTAAATAACCCTTTGACTCTGTTTGGGGTCTTGTTTGACCCCAGGGGCAAATAATGTTTTACAACACACTGAAAACTATTCCCATGAACTTCTTCTTTTAGGTATCTTTTTTTATTTCCAATTTTACATGTATTGTAAACTTTTCAGTTTTAAGTTTTTTTTTTGTTGGAAATAATTTGATTTTAATGCTGTTGGGGTCAGAAATGCGACATTTGATGTCTAAATTACAAAACAAGAAATTCTTTACGTTCTTTCTAAACGTTTCCATTTTCGTTCTGTAGTATTATGTTGCGGTTTCAGAGTGATAATTTGGGGTATTTGACTTTTACGATTTGGTAGCTCAGTTTGAAACATTCTCATGCTGGTAAGCTAGACACCTATGTACAGTTATGAGGATATGCTAAGATTGTTTTCCTGGAAACAACATTCTTTATTTAGTGCGATGTAGTAAATAAAGCAAATAAATATCATCGTTTTCTCAATTAATAATTAATGAAAAAACATCCATACATCACATGCTTGTAAACTATTATGTAAAACGTTTGGGGTCATAAAAGATACCAATCAGAATTCATGTAAGTATTGGAAAAACAGAGTCGAAGGATCAAACACGCGTATTGTACACGTTTTCTCTTTATTCACATTTTGAGCTATTTGTCCAAAAAATACTCGTTTCCCCTGCCACCACCTAGTTCTACCCGCCCCACCCCGCTCCACGCCACTCCGCCACGGCCTCGCGCTGAGACGGTAGCAGCCACCGTGTAACGCGCGTCCTCAATTAGCGTCAATTAGCCCCGCCCCCTGCCCTTCCCGCTTTTATTCTCTCCTCCCCCGCATTAGCATCGCCTCGAGGCCGGCAGATGCAGGCGCCTGGCTCTCCTCTGGGAGGTTCTACGGTTTACGCTCGTTTGGCTGAGTTTGCCCGCAATTGCGACGCTTCCTCCTAAGCGACAGCAGCGAACGGAGCCACTCATGAGGAAGTGGCCTGAGCCATGAGGAAGCGACTCATGAGGGAGCGACACAAGAGGGAGCGACCCAAGAGCGAGTGACACAAGAGGGAGCGACCCAAGAGGGAGCGACCCAAGAGGGAGCGACCCAAGAAGGAGCAATCCAAGAAGGAGCGACCCAAGAGAGAGCGACCCAAGAAGGAGCGACCCAAGAGGGAGCGACCCAAGAGGGGGCGACCCAAGAGGGAGCGACCCGAGAGCGAGCGACCCGAGAAGGAGCGACCCGAGAGGGAGCGACCCGAGAGGGAGCGACCCAAGAGGGAGCAGTCTGACCTATTGCTTTCTACCTCTGAGTACCGGGATTGTAATCCATATCTATCCATTGGACTTTGTGATGCGTTAATGCGGTTTTGCGACAGGTTTCTTTGGGTTGCTCCTCCAGCATCATTCACAACATTCCCATCACCAGGTCATAAAATCTATCACCTGAAATTCGGCATGAAAAGTATAGGTACTACATTTAAGTACACGCAGCTCATTATAAACAAAGTTTCTGTATGAAATTCCTACTTACATTGGTACTACAAACCGATTTTATATATTTGGGGTATTATTTTAGTCATGTAAGCCTATGATTGTAAACATACAAAAATGATTAAGTAACCCTGTATTCATTGAAACAAGGATTCAAGAAACTAACATGCTCAATTTTTAGATTTTAAATGAATGAACTAAACATGTATAGTTTTAGAGTTTTACCAATAAGAAAAGGATGATTTCTGACTGTGTGAAAAATAATATTGTTTCTAATGAGAATGTTTCCAGTTAGATTTAACTTTTTGGAAAGTATGTTGAATCCGTGTTCTTGTTGGGTTATGATTCTTTAGACACACAATGAAAACCCTCAGTGGGAATCTGCACAGCACAGTCGGTTGCAGCACATGAATAAGAGTAAGAATATAAACGGCTTTGGAAAGGGGTACGAAAATCATCTTCGGCGCTGTTGGAGGGTTGAACGATCCTTCATCCTCAGCTAGTGTCACTCTCTTCTCATTTCAAATCTTAAATTTGAGTTTGTTAATTTATAGGTTGAATCCTTGTTTCAATGTATACAGGGTTACTTTAAAATGTTTCAGGACTTTCATCTCGGAGGGTCTCGTGCGCATTAAAAGATCTCGACTCCGTACAACTTCATTGACGGGCATGTCACAAACTCAAATACATATCAAACATCTGGGCTATACCGCGAACTTCCGAATGAAAATTATATTTTTCACGGTAGTAAAAAAGTGCGCTTCAAATCAAAGAAACGAGCAATACTATTTTTTTTTTCATTGAAACATTCAAGTTCATGTTCATTTCAGAGAAAAGTCTGCGAAGTCAAAATATGTATGTTTAGTATGACACGCAAATAATTTTCGATATAAAAAAGCATTTCTAAATAGATTTATCAAGAGCCAGAAAAATGTTCAACGTGTAGAGTCTTTTGCTATAAATAGGATCGATACACAGAGGTCCGACTGTTAATATAAATGGTGCTTATTCAAATTACAAAGCGTGATATCGTCGTTGGGGCCCCCGCCTTCGCCGGCCGCCGCGCCGGCGCCGGAGGCAGCGAAGAACGCGGCTGGCGGTGGAGGACCACCCCGAGCCCCGGCTGCATAATCGACGGCCATTGTGTGTGGCCCCCGCCCCGCCCCGCCTCGTGGTGGAATGCACGCCCGTGGCATTATGTTCAAATGGGGGGACGCGACACACCCCGCCTTCACCGCCCCCTCCGCCGCCACCACCGTCACCTCCGACGCCGCCACCGCCACCTCCGCCAGGGGCGAGAGGGCTTCAAAGGCGGCAGCCCAGAGGTTGAGTCAACGAGACGGCTTCCTGCGAAAAGGACGTATGTTCGACAAGCCATCACGAAAGAAACTAGTGGTCCTATAAATGACGCAGACTTTCTCGTTTAATTTGTAAATTTTGTGTAAAATGGTAATGAATATAGTCTTCAAATGAAGTACTACACGCGCAACTTTTCATGAACGATGGATTCAAGAAACTCGGGCGGAGTGGGGGTATTAGTTATAAAGTCGGCCACTAGAGTATTTACAGTAATGCCAAACTCTGTAAAATCAAAGTCAAACCTGCTACGTGTGCGTCCAGGTCATCGCTCTGGGTAGGCAACAGCAGGGACTAGATAGAAGTTTTAGGTGCCTCCTTTGAAGAACCTGGACCTGCCTTAGCCATTTATTTAGATAATGGTAATAAAGCTGAACAGAAGTTCTCGATTATGAAAGCAACTAGCTTTGACTAGCTTCTGTTTCGCAGCAACGAAGTTCTAATGCTTAGAATGTTGTCATCAGAGCTCGCTGCGAGCTTTTGCCTTCAACTGCTTATTTCTCAAGGGAGGGGGAAGCAAGGTCATCTTTCAAGAAAAGTTGCGCGAGTAGTACCTACAATATTTCAACTTAGGAAAGCAAACTTTCTGTTTTAACCACCAGCTTCAAACACGGAAAATCATGTATTCTCAAACCCACTATATAAGCAAAAGCTATCTTTTAATTGCCTACATGGCCAATAATATGCCTAACAAAGTTGAATCTTCACTTATTCAAGCAGATGAAATTTATATAAACACCAATATTGAATGTACAGCAGTCAAAATTAACGTGGGAAGAAAATATTTGAGTATCTGTAATATCTACCTCCCTAATAGTTATAATTTTACAGAAAATGAAATATTAAAAATCATAGATCAGCTACCTAAACCTTTTATTATGGTAGGTGATTTTAATAGTCACAGCCTAATGTGGGGATCGTATAAAGATGACAGTAGAGGCAAGATTATTAAAAAAGTATTAGAAGACCCAAATATATTGATACTTAACAAAAATCAATACACTCACCTTAATAATACACACAAAAGGTTCAGTGCAATTGATCTAACAATATGTTCATCTTCTATTGCTTCTAAATGGGACTGGAGTACTACAGAAGACTTACATGGAAGTGACCATTTTCCCATTCTTATATCTCACTTTAATAATACCTCAGTGTCTGCTTGCACTAACTATCATCCTCGATGGAAATTCCAAAACGCTAACTTTGATAGATACAAAGAAATATTATCAACAAAAATAAATGAAATTAATATGTTAGAGGAGAATTCCTCAATCTCCCTCAATAAAAAAATTGAGAAACTGACTGATCTCATCCTAAAAACAGCTGATGAAACAATCCCAAAATCTTCAGGAAAACCAATAAGGAAAAAACTACCTTGGTGGAATGAAGACTGCAAAAATGCCCATAAATTATACAGACACTCATTCAACAAATACAAGAGGCATCCAACCATAGAAAATCATATTGATTATAAAAGAACACGAGCAAAAGCAAGACGAATATATAAAGAAAATAAACGGCAGTGTTGGATTGATTTTATCTCATCAATAAATTGCTTCTCTAACCCAGCAGACAATTGGAAAAAAATCAAAGCTATCAATGGTTGCTACAAGCAGAACTTTCATCCTAAATTTATGGTACATAACGACAGAACTACCTCTTCTAACGAAGAAATTGCGAACATTCTAGCTTCTACATTTGCTAATAACTCAAGCGACAGTAACTTTAACTATGAATTTCAAATATACAAATCTAATTCGAATATAACAATGGATAGAATTATTCAACAAAATTCGTCAAGTAATCCTACATTAAATTATCCCGTACAAGTACAAGAAGTTGAGATTGTGCTATCTCGAACTAGAAATTCAAGCCCAGGACCAGATGGAATATACAATGTTTTTCTGAAAGAACTGCCGACAAATGCTATTGAATATCTAACTCGACTCTTCAATGAAATAATAACCACTGGCGAATTTCCTGACAAATGGAGAGAATCTATAGTTATCCCGATTCTTAAACCTAACAAAGATCCAACCAACCCGAATAATTACAGACCTATTTCCTTAACGTCCACCCTCTGCAAATTACTGGAAAAAATTGTCAGTAGAAGACTTAATTGGTACCTCGAACATCATAACAACATTTCACCATTCCAAAGTGGTTTCAGACGAAATCGTTCTACAACAGACCATCTAGTAAACATCCATAGTGACATTTGTGATGCCTTTATAACAAACCAACATCTTGTGACAGTTAGTTTAGATATGGAAAAAGCTTACGACATGGTCTGGAGAGATCGAATCATCAAAATTCTCCACGAAATGGGGATAGATGGCCAAATACTAACTTTCATAACCCAGTTCATGAAGAATAGATCTTTACAAGTTAAATTCAAGAATATTTTTTCGAACAAATATACAATAAAGAACGGAGTGCCTCAAGGATCTGTGCTTAGTGTACTATTATTCTTGGTTGCCATAAATGATATCACGAACCATATCCATCGACCAGTGAAAGTATATTTGTTTGCAGATGATATCACTATAACATTAAGTGGAAAAAATATTAAAACATCTCAAGAACTGCTTCAAATTACTTTAAAAGAACTTCAAGATTGGTCCAATACGACAGGTTTCAAGATCTCTAAATCCAAATCTGAATGTATAGTCTTCAATAAAAGGGGTAACTTATCGGATCAGCTAAAACTTACAATAGGATCACAACAACTTAAATGTTCTAGCCTAATCAAAATTCTAGGAATATTATTTGATAGTAAACTAACATGGATACCACATATTAAGAATTTGAAAGCTAAATGCCTTCGAAGAATAAATGTATTAAAAGCCATTTCATCAGCATCGTGGGGAGCCGACAGAAATGTTATACTATCAACATACAAAGCTCTCATTCGTTCTAAGATAGACTATGGAGCAATTATTTACCAGTCAGCTAGGCCAACAAT
This sequence comes from Teleogryllus occipitalis, assembly GCA_011170035.1. Lineage (NCBI taxonomy): Eukaryota > Metazoa > Arthropoda > Insecta > Orthoptera > Gryllidae > Teleogryllus > Teleogryllus occipitalis. The sequence goes on along the minus strand of BLKR01000307.1, from coordinate 515,517 downwards.
ATTAAATAGTCTTAATCCAGTCCACTCAGCCGGGTTAAGATTTGCCATTGGCGCATATCGAACGAGTCCAATTTCGAGTATTCTTGCGGAATCCAATGAAGAACCTCTTCACATCAGAAGAAGAAAACTATGCTTTTCTTATGCCTGTAAAATCTCATCCACTCCTAATAACCCTGTTTATAAGAATGTTTTCTCCAGAAAATATTACGAAAAGTATACAGAGAAAAAGTATGCTCCTAAACCAGTTTATTATCTCCTGAACCAGTACCTTGAAGAAATTCACTTCACATTTCCTACTGTTCGAACTACCACGGTTAAAAAAAGACCTCCATGGATTCCTTCCCTAATAAATATCAACATCAGCCTTAATGATCTTCCAAAAAAGGTAACTAATACGTTAATTTACCAAGCCTACTTCAACGAAATCTATAACAAATACATTGGATATACGCACATCTTCACCGATGGCTCCCGTAAAGAGATCGGAGCTGGCTGTGCAGTACAAATTAAAGAGACACTATTACAATCAAGGCTAAATGATTATTGCTCTATTTTTTATTGTGAAGCATACGCCATTCTTCTCGCCTTTAAATATATTCAAGAACAAACCGAAGACAAATTTGTTATTTTTACAGATTCCAAAAGTGTGCTAGTAAGTTTAAGTAATACTGAAAACCAGGAACCTATAGTAAATGAAATAGCTAACTTATATTATGACTTATTACACATCAATAAGGAAATAATTCTCATTTGGATACCATCGCACCGAGGTATTGCCGGTAATATATTAGTTGATGAAGCAGCTAAAGACTCTATTAATTCACCTTTGGAAGAGCATGCAGTTTCCCACAATGACATCAAAAAAGAACTTCATCAAAGAAACAAGGCTGTTTGGAATACTGAATGGACAAGATCACCAACCCTACTACATCAGATCAGGAAAAGTATCTTCGATGACCACCTTCCTTACCTTCACAAGAGAAAATATCAAACTGTGCTCACCCGTTTAAGAATTGGCCATTCCAAACTCACCCATCAGCATTTACTAACAAAAGAAATACAAAATAATTGTGACCAATGTCAATCTGCTCTCTCTATACCACACATATTATTGTTCTGTCCCACTTACAAAGATATCCGCAAAAAATATGCAATACCTCTCACTCTCCCAGAAATCCTTAACAACAAACACCACATTGAAAATGTCTTTAAATGTTTAAAGGAAATTAACTTTATCAATAAGCTGTAAGAAACTAAAAATCTGTTAAACACAAATATTGTCAAATATTGTATTATCAAAAAATGTATAGTAATGCCCAACATGTTTTTTGGTGATGTTCTCTATTTATATTATGTTGCTGTTGAATATGATTGTTAATTGTCCTCATGTAAAGTTACCTACATTGACAAATTATAAATTTGTGGTTTAATTTTAAATTTTGTTGTATGCTCTGTTGTACACTGTATATACTGTATTTTGAATGTGGTCGCTAATGACCTAGTAGTTCATGCAACCTTCTAAATAAAGCATAATTAAAAAAAAAAAAGTTGAATCTACTTATACCATTATTTTAGGTAATGCAATGTGTGTCCTGCAACCATGCTACACCATTTCAGAAACTTTTCATTCACATCATATCAAAAATGTATTTAAAAAATAATTTAAATAATCAGAAATTAAAAAATAAATGTTAATTTCGAGGGTTAATGTAGACTAAATAGTAGGCTGGTGTTATGTAGCAACTGCAAAAATATTTTTTTTTATTTCGTTGTGTGATCTGAAGTCATACGTACTCACATAAAACATAAGTAGTTTCATTATCTTACTCACCAGCACAATGTGGCAATTGAATAAGATTGAAGGAGTGTAATTTGTTTTTGAAATTTGCATGTTATATTCTACACGATATTGTATTCTGAGACAGCAGAATCCATTTTCTATTCTTCGTAGAGCATAGACGAAGTAGACCAAAGGAAGAAAAACGAATGTCGGCAATTGAAACTAACATTCCATTCGTCTTCCCAAATGTAAATCAATATTTTCGTAATGTAGCGCTCATGTTGTAGAACAGTATTTACAACTATGTCCTTATTCCTGATGTAGACGTGTGTATATTAAGTTTATTCCTCACAGGAATAACTTAATAATTCAGTTGCCGCGACTAGCAGCAGTACTTTTACGCCCGATCAACTCCATCGGCCACCTAAATAACACAGTCGTCTCCATCGTACTTTCTCACCCACCTTCCACTCGCTCGAACCTTCTGCCTCCAGTTAACCTTCCCCCTCTCCTTCGCCTCAATGCTCCAGAAAAGACGCGTACTCTCTCTATACCTTCTCCTCCACTATAACCTCCATTGCCACTACCATTACTATCTCCAGTGCCATCACCTTCACCATAATTACCATCACCACCACCAACACCACTACTACTTCCTCTAAACTCCGTCACAAGGTTATTCTTCATTTTCTCAATTCTCAAACTGAATAGCAAGGACACATGTTCTCCATACCACAACCACCGTTGCCTCCGCCCCCACCCCAACACCGCCACCGCTACCGCCACCATCTCGAAACCCACGCGCCGTCGAGTTAACCTTCCCCCTCCCTTATCCGAAGCAGGCTGCCCGAGGAAAGACACGTACCCTCCCCGTCGCTAGAGGCTCCACCAATCGCAACCAACTTGCATAAGGGAGTCGTGAATAAATGACTCGGGGTTGATCCTTTCACGGACCACTTGATGTCACGGTTCTCCACGGTCGTGGATGGAAATGTATAGGACCCCCGCTCTACTGAATTGGCTCCGTTGTCGTTGTGCAACAGAAAGTAACAGAAATGTCTCACACTGCATTCTCAGAACAGTCATAACAGTTTTCAACCGCTGTTTAACGGCTAACAGATCGTCAGATTGCTAAGTCGTCTGTAACATATTCCAAAGAACAGTTTCTGTTCATCGCTAACCGTGTATAAGACATTGCATAAGTATGTCGTTTGGTTGAAAATCCGTGAAGCAATTTAGACTTTGTACGAGACTTTTCTCAACGTATTAAATTACTCAAACTTACTTTGCAGACTAGAAAATATTAGCTTTATTTTACAACCAATCTTAGAAGGGCAGTTGTCTGCATTTATTTTACTGTTCCTAAATTGTTAGTAACATATGTTTGTATACGTAAATCATTGAACCTATATATCTTGAAGATCGTAAAGAGCTTTAAAGCTACTTTAAAGAGCCGACATATTTCCCCTACGCCAAGCCATGGTACAATATTATACTAAGAGATATAGATTACTGAAAATGAATTTTAACGAAGAGTAAATATTTGATCTACCAGGAAACCGAGCCTGGGGCCTTCTGTCAGTGTTCGGATCATGAAGCAATCAAATATTTACACTTCGTGACAATCCATTTTCAGTATTAAAATATACTTTAGCACTATTGTACTATCTTGGTAGGAATTGTTTCCGAATAGATACTCCGTCTGATCAAATTATTCACCAAAAAGTGTGTGTCATTTCCATTTGTTATGTTTTTTAACACACTTCATTCCAAATGTATTGCATTGGAAGAGATGATCTAATCAGATGAGTGAGACAAATCCATTTTTGTGAATTTATTTATTTATTTATTTAACGTCAAAAAAACAGTTAAAAACTGCGTATGACGTGCTATGGGGAAAAGTGAATTGTGTGCACATTTTCAAAATTCTGTGATCCCTACACTAAGTCATATACTACTTAAATTTTGAATTTTTGAAAGGGAGAAAAAAAATCAAAACTCCCATGTAATAAAATCTATTTTCAAGGATAAACAAGCAATAAATTTTGAATTTTGAAAGGGAGAAAAAAAACAAAAAAACTCCCATGTAAAAAAATCTATTTTCAAGGGTAAATAGGCAATAAATTTTGAATTTTGCAAGGGAGAAAAAAACAACAAAAAAAACTCCCATGTAATAAAATCTATTTTCAAAGATAAATAAGCAATAAATTTTGGCTCTTATAACTTCCTGCCGCGACATGGAAACGATAATTTTTCGAAACGAATATTTCTCTCTCACATTTTTCGTTGCTCTTGGCATCGTGGCTCTGGAATAAAACGTATATAACCGTCGAGATTTCAAACAATAAGACTTCTCGTTCAAATCTCACGAATACAAACAAATGTTACTCAGTATATGATTATTGAGTAACATTTCTATAATGTTTTGACAAAAATGTTATACGCCTAGGAAGTTCCACACCTAACTGCGCCTACTATCGAAGGCTAACTCAGGGGTGAGTATTGCAGAACTCAAAAAGTGAGTATACTCAAAGGGTGAGTATTCCAGAATATTTCGGTCCTATACAAACATGCAAATGTTGGACATACTGAAAAGGACAGTGACTCAGTGAACTAAACAACGCTCTATAGAATAAAAAGCATTGATGTAAACATTCGACTTCCAACGATTCCAAACATAAAAATTAGTGAGCTTGTGTTCACAAAGGTCATTCCCGAAACAACAGGCAATTACGTGTTCACTAGGGTTTTGTAGATTTCATCGATGAGCTGCAAAATCTACCAAATGTCCAATAGCCTATTGCCTTGTTGCTGTTGCTTCTTCAGCCCATAGGCTACTATGGTTCGTTTAGACCAGTAGATAATTTCGCTTTGGATAAACCTTTTAACCTGGTTTTTGTACTGAGTAAAACATTAAAGTCTGCGTTTTAATTAGACGTAATTTGCAGCAAATATTTTAAACAACTTTTGGTTCACAGTTTCTAAAACAATCGAGCATTGCTTAATACCGCACGCTCTGCGACTGTATTCTTCCGCTAGTCGTAAGGGATGGAGCTCAGCTTTAAAGCTGGAGAGATGGCTCAAGTCATAACAACTGATGTCACTGCAGTCCATCAGACCGGGAGGTCCCAGGTTCGAGTCGGTGGCAGTATTTTCGACATTAGCTTGTCAGCTAGATCGAGTTCAATTGTTTGGAGAATTCTAGCGGCCAGCTGCTCTAATCGGTAGTTTTCCGTGGTTTCTCGGATCAACCAGATGAATTCCGGAGCAATTCCATTACAAACGGGCCACGGATCGCGCGCGATCGTTCCCACCTCTTCTTCGTCCTATCCTCACCACTATAGACATTTACACTAAAATGCACTACGCTACCACAATTGCCGAGAGACCGGTCAGAGGCTTAGAGCTTGTCACGGCTGCGGCGGTGCCCCGCTTGTGGGAAATATCTGGATGAGGAAAATCCCGTTAGCCGACGGTAGGTCGGCGCCAGATCTCACCATACATCGGGGGAAGACCACCGCCAACTCTCGAGCAAAAACGAGCAAAAAAGAACTAACAGGTCATGAATACGGAATTTCTAAGAACCCGCGTGTTTTTACCTTCACCACGATTTTAATTAGACTCACAATAGTCTAAATTTTAAGAATATAATTATGAATGTAAATAGTATTTCTTCAAGTTTAAGTTTTAAAGCGTACTTTTCTTTTATACTAGGTAAATAAATACATTAATATTATGCTTATATTCTCGAGTTTTGTTTTGTTTTTGGAAAGACAAAACCAGCGGGAAATAAAACGGTTCAAGCACATTAGACAATGATTTTGAAATAATGCAGATCATTTCTACGTGTTAATCAACAACCACATCCTCGATTTACTTTGGTATCAATGATGGTAAAAAATCGCACAAATCACGTAGCATAGAATATTAATATCCCACGTAGAAAACTATCTGGAAGATAGTTTTCTCCATGTCTTAAAGCGCGAGGGAAACATCCATTTCTCCAGGCGTGAGAAATTCCCCAAAAATGGCTTTTGAAGATTTAAAGTGGTCAAGAAAAGCCATTTCCTTAACCCTAAATGTGTCATAAACATCTCCTATTAGTAAGACAGATACCCAACGCTAAACCACGTGAAATGATGTAGGGGAAGTTGCTGGTTGCAGCTTAGGGCAACGGAGGGGGTTCAGTGGCCAATCAAAATGTTTTCTTAATTCGCGGTGGGCGGTACATTTCAGTGCGGTTCAGCTATTGACCTCTGGTTCATCCACAGATGTAGAATTCTCAGCGAACAGTACTTGAACGATTTCACTTCCATAAATATGAGGGTCGTCATACTTCGTCCTACTTTGCACATAATGCTCTGCAACGTCTAGAGCAGCATGTAGAGGGGGGACGGTCAGGGGCAGCAGGGGGGAGGGGAAGGGGCGCGTCGTGATAGGTCGCGGCGGGGGCGGTGCAGTGGCGCCTGCGCGCGGCAACCCGCCGAGCAGGACCGCGCTGCGGGCGGAGAAACTGCAGGCGCAGCGCAGACGGACGCCCCCGCCTCTTGACAAAATTGTACCTCTCTCAGATGGCACGCTGCGAGGAAAAGAGCCTCAAGAGAATGCTAGCAGGAGATTATTAACAGTCTGTGCTTTTATGAATGAATCTGGTTAATAAGCTAAAGATTCGCGTTCTTAGTTTATATCATTCAGATCTAAAAAAACTAAAATAAAAACTAATTTATTCAAATCAAATATTACCAATAAAATGATGAAGTAGTTCAGAAAAATATTTTTGTATTTCAGTTTATTTTCCAAAAATTGAACAAGCATCTTTTCAAATGATAAAACGAACGATTTCTTACCCTTACCTCAGTGTCAATGAAATAGTAAATTATACTAATAGTAATCCAGTAAGTTCTTTTCGCCCATACATCACTAATGGTTAGACCCTTCCTATCTACCAATCAACTCAAATGAAGTGATATTCGACGCATCTCGGTCTCAATCTATTCCTATAAGTCTAAGATATTTCAGTGCAGATCTATTCCGATAATTCTAAGATATTTCTCTAAAAGGCAAGTTTTATTTAAACTAACACGCATTTTGGGGACTTACAGCACATACAGAAGAGATTAATAGCGTATTGATTTTTTTTTTCAATTTGTTGATCGACAAATCGATTGGTATAATCCAGCCAGTGATCAACTTCGATCCAGCTGGTATAAAAAATTCGCACACTAGCTGAACTTAGACTTAGCTCATCCCGGTCTAGGAAACGTCAGCCTCAGACACTAATAAATGTGCTATCGCAGTTGATAGAACATTATCTACAAATAAATTTTCCGTTTCTGAATCCATAAAATAGTAATTGGGTAACGTGGATGGAGGTTTTTGACCTTCCATCACTCACAGTTATTCTTTCGCTGCACACTTTGGAGCGAATTTGAGGCGTGCCGATCGTCTGGTGAAACAATACTGTTTTCGGATTCTTGGAGAACAAGCTAAGAAAATGATCGAAAATACATATTTTTTTGTTTGTTTGTTTTTTGTTGTTTTTTTTGCACCTAGAACGCGTGTAGGGTTTAAGACACGTAAAGAGACGACCAATTGCCATTCTCTTTCACGCGACAAGACAAATCCATAGGCATTATCCAGATCAGGTTTCATTAAAAAATACCATATTTATCTTAATCCTTAAGAGGTACCACCTGTCTTTCCGACCCTACCAATATTCCTTTTCGTTAATTTGACTTTTCTGGTGACGATGCAACTTCGAACGTCAAGCTATGCGTTATTCGAGAGTCTCTCTGTGATGTGATAACATCCTTCTGTAATTTTTCTGTGTCATTGTTTTAAATTTGCCAAAAAGGTACCAGAGATCTGTATTACTGTAAACGTAAGTATATTTTACGTACTAACTTTGGGATGTTATTTATTAGAGTAAGACGTTGTTTTCTTGCGTGTTTCAAATAATATTTCATTATATTAGAAACAACTAAGATTGTGTTTATTTGATTTTTTTAGTTCAGTTGAAAATGTCAAAAGAGAATAAGCCTGTAAATGTGTCTCGCGAAAGTCTGCTGTTGGTGCAGAGTTGCTTGATGTTCCTAAAAATGTAGGTATAGTTTGCCAAGCAAAATTAGCGAATTTTTTACGTTCCGAGATTCACAGTTTTTAAATACAAAGGGTAGTGAGTTACTGTATTAGTGTATGCACTTACGGTTTAGCAATCGTGTAGCGTATCTGACCTTTAAAAATATCAGTAATTATATTATATGTGATGAATTACGATTTTACGTTGGAGTAAATAAGAGAATATCCTACAATAGTGCACCAACACATGTGTATTGCTAAATAGGAATCATATCGATTACGTTTTCAAAAACTGTTAACAATGTGCTTGCATTTTACCAAAATTGGTAAACGTCTCTCATTTTATAATATTTTGAAAATAATTACTAAACGCCATGAAGTTATTATATTTTCCCTATAGTTCATGTGTAGTTATTTTTCTGTTGTAACTTTTCTACAGTTTTTCCTTTTGTGTTTTGTAATTTCAATGGTTCTACTATTACAATGAAAGTATGTTTGTTGTTGCTATCTATGTTTTTTCTGCAAGCGACAGTGTTGCATTTGTGTACGTACCTGTTCCTTTGCTCCTAGACACAAACTTCTCACCTTACAGAACCAAAAATTTAGTTTCTACGTACTGCACTATAATTGAAATATGAAAATTTAACATAATAGCGGAAAGTAATAAATAAAAATATATAAAAATACAAGTTTTATCGCGTGCAAGTAGGTTTGTGTCAACTACACTGATTTTCTATAAATCACCTTCTTTTTAAATCTCTATTTAACAAAATACAAAAAGATAAACATTTTATTAAACTCGAAAAAAAATAATTAATTAAAAATGTTTGAAACATTTCAAAAAACTACGTCGTACAGCTTGATGCCACGTGGTGTGACAATCATGAATGACTTCATTATTTGCGCAACGTGCTCCTCCATCGCCCTGGAGACCCCCTGCGGAGAACATGTAATGAACTCCTGAGGGTGGATTATCTCCTCAGCGGCCGTTGCGCTGCATTCCCTCTCCACCCCTCCCCAGCCGCCAGGCCCTCGTCCCAGCCCATCCCGCCCCGCGCGCCCCGACGACCCCCCCCCCCTCGAACACCCCGCCCCGCCCGATGCCCCGCCCCCCGCACGGCCTAATGAATTGCTCGCCATCCCTCCGAACCGCTTCGTTCGCGCCGTAGCGGAAGCCACTCACACCGCCATTCACCGCAGCACACGCCCACGTTTCCCCGCTCTAACACCCAGGTGGAACGGGATTGTATTCAGCTATCTGTATGTTGCTCCTCTAAAACATGGTTATGTAAACTTGTTTTTATATGCCAATAAATCATATTTCATTTCATTTCTGTATGTTGTTCATGCAGTTATCTTCGTATGTATGTATGAATGAATTTGGCATTTTAGGATCAGTTAATCCCACTTTTGCCAGCTCGAGGTATTCCCAGACAAGGGCCCGGATTTTACTATCCTTGCCTGGGGGTAAGGAAGGCATGTGGCGATCGTGACATATTTCTGTTACCGTCTTGCCTGGTCTGCCTAAGCATTTTCTTTCATCGCAAAGCTATAAAAACGGAGACGATTTGTATTAGAACACTACAGCTTCATTTTTACATGCAATAAGGTGATGAGGCACAGAGGTGTGATTCGCGCGCGCTTTGAATGTTACCTCATTTGCCTCAATTGGGGAAACAAAAGGGGTCCAACGAATGGTGGGCGGACGGAGGCAGAGTATGCGATTACTATTTAAAATGAAATGTTCTAACTAAAATGGTATGTATTTACTAGCGTACCCGCGCGAGAACTCTCACATGTCAAACCCTACCCTCTTTTTTCTTTTTCCATTTCCGTATTAATCCTGTAATATATCTTTTTCTTCAAGGCCTTGTTATCCTCTGTCACTTTTTCTATTGTCTCCTTGTAATTGATAACAATAAAATGCACCCTTATCAATGCAAACTATTCTTATTTAAAGTTTTTACCGAGCAGAGAGTTACACCCGTGTAATTTAATCGAGTAGAATATCAAGTATTAGGTTAATTTCACATACAATATCAGATTCTACAGGCTCTGAACAGGTGAGTTAGAATCGAGAAGAGTCGAACCAGCAAATATGTAATAGAATGTTCAAGAAGATCCCATCCTGTTGATGACGGTGTGAGGAACGTCTCTTTGAAGCCTTCGGCCTCAAAATTTTAGTTGTTAAAGCCCTAAAACGCTTCGTTTACGAATTATTTAATGTTATAAATAAAAAATGCGACAGAGTGTTGCGGGTTGCATTTGGCATTAATATGTAAATGTCATTTTTTTTCAACAAATCCCTCATATATTTAAAGTCAAAGTTCAATTCGTCTCGTCTTCGTGAAATTCTCTCTCTTCGGAGCCCTTACTTGTAAAGCTTGGTGACGTGTGAGAGCCTCAAAAGGTATGTATACTACTGAAATAACATAGGAGACGATTATGGCGACGAAAGTCATATGGACAAGTTGTTGCGTAGCTGAAGTCACGGGACGGCGTCCCTTTTGAGGGGTTGCTGTTGCGGGTAATCCCTGCGGGGTGTCGCTGCGATGGGGTTGGAGGGCGGCGAGCACATCGCCGCGGGCGGTCGGAGGGGCGGTCCCTCGCCCTCGCCGTCACCCTCGCCCTCGCCCTCGCCGTCGCCCTCGCCGTCGCCCTCGCCGTCGCCCGCGCTCTCGGCGGTTTGTAACGCGATCCGCGGTGCGAGGTCGATAACAAGCCCCCTGTGCACTGATGGGCGTCGCGGGGAGCCCATTCAGCGAATTATTACGCCGTTGCCAATGAGGGGTGAGAATTTGTGTCCCGTGGCTCTGTTACATGGCGTCCCTATATTTTTATGATAACTTTTAACGCTCTTTAATTTCCTATGACCTCATCATATTGTTTAGAACGGTATAACAACCTTAGGTGAGTCAACGATATGTTTAATTCGGCGGATTCTATTCTGTTCAATATTCAGTTTAACTTTATTGAACATATCACTTCATTAGCGAAGCTTCCAGTTATCAAGATCAATTGTTTGGACCTACCAAAAAGTTTATTTTAAAATAACATATTTAAAAAGAACTTTTAAATACATGGATATACTTTTAACGTTTTTGGCAATGATATCTATCTGGTCTCTCCATATTACTCCATTACATGGAGTCGAAGACGACTCGTCTATTTGAAGATACGTTACTGGAGTTGATGTTAGAAGCCATTGGATGTCCGTATTATTTTTAGTCAATAGTGGAATGGGATTTAAATATGTTGGTCTGACATTTATGTGTATAAATTTTTACCATCAATTTTTTTTAGCCATTCAATCAGTAAATTTACGTCTTCTTGTAAGTTCTCATGTCCCTTTAATAAGATATTATTACAGAACAGTTTTTCATGTAAATACATATTTTACAGGAACAATAATAATGTATTCAGTAATAATAATAATAATAATAATAATAATAATAATAATAATAATAATAATAATAATAATAATACACCCCTATATGCGCCAATAATATTTTTTAGAGTTTACAAGACATTCTGATCTATCATAAGAACCATTTATATTTTACGTATTTTGGAGTAGTTATATATTTTACGTATTTTATTATTGCGAAATATTTCCATATATACATTTCAAATACGAGTTTGCAAAATATGATATTGGTATATTCTTTCTTAACGAAGCAATATAATATTACTTTGCTTCTATGACCACCGGACCTTCGCTATGAAATGTGGAACGATTTCAGAAATGCGCACACGCGACGTTCATCGGCGGCGTTCTGTGCTGGGAAAAATCGTGTGTAGAGTAATTTTAATCACTGAAATAAATGTTTATTTTGCGAACTTTCTATTTTTTGTATATTTTGGGCAAAAAATAATACATATATTTGTACTTATTGCGTTTTATTACAATATATTACGTTCCCTTGTCATTACGAGTTGTATCGGTGCCAGTTGCAAACAGGGTGATTTCAGAAATGCGATGTTCATCGACATCAGACGCGACGTTCATCGGCCTCGTTCAGTACTCAGAAAAATCTTGTGTAATTTTAATCACTGAAATAAATGTTTATTTTGCAGACTTTCTATTTTTCATGTTTCGGACAAAAACAGTACATATATTTGTAGTTATTGCGTTTTTTATTACAATAAATTCCGTTCCCTTGTCATTTCGAGTTGCATCGGTACAAGTTGCAAGCAGGGCATTTCAGAAATGTTCTATTTTTTGCATATTTCGGACAAAAAAATTATTGCGTTTTTTATTACAAGAAATTCCGTTCACTTGTCATTACGAGTTGCATCGTTGCCAGTAGCAAGCCGGGCGGTTTCAGAAATGCGCAGAGGCGCGTTGCGGGTTGTGCCCACCAGAGGTCGCGCGCAGCGGCGCAGGCACCGCGAGGCATTTGTTCCGCTGCCTGGGAGACGGACAGCGTGCGAGCGTTACTTGTCACCGCGCGTCAGTCTTCCGTGCCGTCTGGCGAAAGGCCACCGACGACCGGAACGGGGAGCGCCCATTAACGTTTGAGCAGCGACAGATTGGAATCGTCAAAGTTTCAGCGTCGCAGAGGCGACCGCAGGAGCCGACCCTGGCACACACGTGCCCCACCACGACAGGCTTCCCAGAAGGCGCAGCATAAATATACATTGTCTCTTGAATAAACGCCCCGTCTTGGTCCTCGAATCAGCATTGCTTTAAGTATTCATGGAGATCGGATTTTATTTAACGGGTCGAGAAATGGGAAGTGACAGACGTTTTCTTGCAATATTTAGCGAAGTGCCCTCCCAACTGCATACCTTGAAGAGAAATGGACTTTTAATAGAAAAAATGAATATTATTAAAGCTTTGGTCGCATATGTTCCCTAATAAATGTTTTATGAGTGATACCTACTCGATAATTTAATAGACCCATGATCGTGGTTGGAATGTGAATATGTATCACACAGAACATACAAAATTCTTAATGAAAAAGTTCTAAAGTTTTTGAGGCTACAAAAGAAAAAGTGCATTTCTTATTCTTGATCATGAGAAATTGCTCGTACTTCGGTAAATATGTATAATTTTGTCTTGAAAAGAATGTGAAATGCATGATACTTCTACTTTGTTCTGCCACTGAAACAGCTGATTTTTCTCATCTGAGTGTTTCGCTGCATTTTTAACATGGTTTAACAAACCATTTGCTCGACGCAGCCTGTTTTTTCTCCGATCGCTCTGAATGACAAATGACGGCGATCGCGTCCTATGGAGCACCTTCATAAAAAGCGTTTGAACATCGTAAATACCGAGATGAATTAAATTTTCATGTGTGAAAAATGAAACGCCGAGCAAGCTCTTAAAGTTCAGGATAATTTTCCGGGAGGTACAAAGCACAAGCCGCTCTCTGTAGCAACCGATGAACACAAACTGTCATGAATGGAAGTTGAAAGTAAAATATGGAAATGCCTGGGGAAATAAAAAAGGTTCAGTGTGACTTATAATGGGCGAAATATTACAGGACAAAACCCTGTAATGTAAGGGAATTGATACGGATTAAACAGAGGAATAACGAGAGAAATCTGTCTGAATAATTTCCATTGCACGCAGAAATTGAGAGAAAACAATGCAGCCTCCAGTCTAGTTAAAGGTGTCTATGTTTTCATTAGATCAGAGATTCCCAACCATTTCTTACAAAGATTCCTATTTAAAAAAAATCGACACCCTTGACTTTTCCTCTAATATACAACAAATTAAATAATAAATTTACATAACTGACTTGGTATTGAAAATGGTTTCTTACTCTCTCTCCTATTTCTCTTACTTTCTATTAATATCAACAAACGCAGGTGTTTTTAGTTTTTTTATAATAAAATATTTTGCTAAACACGTAATCACATGTTCAGAATTCTGAGGGTTTTATTTTTTTAATATACTTAAAAGAGAGTCCCTGGAAATTCATCGCTCAGTATGCGTTCTGGGCTGACCAAATATTTATTTGGGTAATTAATGATCAATGGAGACATTTTCTAACTATTACTAAAATAATGATACCAAAATGTATGCTAATTACTGTAGCGCAAGAATGCATTACGCTATTTATTGCCATTACTATATATCTCGTTATAACGTTACATTCGACCTATTTCAAGCTGGCATATAAAACATTATTATTATTATTATTATTATTATTATTATTATTATTATTATTATTATTATTATTATTATTATTATACACTGAAAATAAAACAACACATTTACACTATTTAACACACAACAACTATTCATATTTAACGCTTAGATCTGTACAACATTCCTTTATTTGAAATTCGTTTAATGGTAATTTGATAATTATATATATTTTAATTCATTTAAATTTTACTCCAATCTCGACCTTGGGCAGAATTAGAATTTGTTTTTCTCTGTAAATTTTCATTTCCCTTTTTGAGAATACACAGCATACTTAAACGACGAATTTTCATCACCAACATTTCCTTCCTCGGTTACGTCAGACCGGCTCCATCCATTTTATCACACACAAGATAGTTTTAAAATTCTAATTTTTGTCTGTGTGAATTTTCAATTAATATTTCTCAATGAGCATTGTCTTTTCATCGCAACTATATCAACTGTTTATTTCAGGAAAGGTTACTCAAGTTATTAAATGCAACTTGTAACAGAAACTTATTTATCACGGACCGTGGCCGTATCACATCGATCTCTGCGACTGTCTCTAATCTCGATTTTCTACCCGTGACTATCTCCTTGTTCTTACGACAATGCTTTTCGTTCGATTGTGTACTGTCCGTATTTTCGGGGTAGTTCGAACTATAAATCGTTTCTTTTTCGTAACTTTCACCATCATCGTTGTTTTGTCGACCTATCAGGCTTTCCCATTCGCTATCCCGTCGTTATATGTTTTGTAATCAATAGAATCTTGATTATTTGGATGAGTTTCCGGTGCTCCCTTTAAAATTTTATCGTTCTCACGGAGTTGATATGTAATGCGTTATGGAGAAGCAATTTTTTAAATTCTTGATAAGTAAAGTGTGTTGCTGCTACTTCTGGAAAAGCATTGTGTGTGGTTTTGTTCAGCAGCATGCTTATTGGTGCAAGCCACTAGTTATGAAAATAGTCGCCACACTCCTCACTCTTCTGTCGCTCCATTGCTTCCTTTCCTCCTCATTCGTTCTGTGAAGCTGAGGACGTTGTTACTTGGGCACACGGATGTGGCGAGTGTTGCATTTCAGTTCTAAGAAAAACCGTTCTAAGAAATCAAAGAAAAGATATGAATTCACTCATTAGGACTAAGTAATCTCTTGGGTACTTTTATTATATGGAAATAGCTTCGAATTACACCTGTTATCCTGGTTCTAGTGAATCACTCGCCCTCCCTGTTGACGAGAAATTACAACTGGAGAGAATTTGCCTTTATTTTTTACTTTTATATCAAAGTCATTGGAGGGTAGATTAATATCATATCACAAACGAAATATAGAAATATATTTGTGAGTAAAAAAATATTATAAAAGTTCAATTTTAGGCATTATTTCAATGTCAATTATTAATTATTATAAAATATATAAGTAAATGTTGAAAATATTTTTGATAATAATATTAGTGTATTTAATGAATTATTTTAATGACGTTTATTCTCTTATTATACTTTACGTAGAGTCTGAGAACATTCTTCATTTACATCGCTGTAAATGTTGTGCAAACTCATTTTTAAATTTTACTTGTCTTTTTATATTTTATTTTAATGTTTTACGTTTTACCATGTACAGTTCCTTGCACGGCAGTACATCCATCTACTTACAATTTCTTCAGTAAAATTACGTGGAACGCTATTGTGCGTTATTCGTTGTTTTGTTAGAACTCATCCTCGACGCACCCGAGGCAATTAATATTCCGAGCTCGGCTGTAACTTTGTATGCGTATTATAATTAGGCAAAATGAAGCACCGCCTAAACGTAAACCATCTCGGTAACGACCAATGACGTGAGGACTTACGAGCCTCATTGTATCGGCCGCAGTATGTTGCTCATCACATTCCCACCAGGACGCAGGAATCCCGTTCCACTTGCAATTTCGTTCCCATCTGCGCCTCGCGGGTCTAGTGAAAATTATCTCTAGTTAGCATAATGTCTGTGGTTAGTCTCGCTTATCAGCGCAAAACCCACCTTCCTCCTCAATTACCTCTCTTGCGCCTTGGTCGCGCGCGCGTTTGCGCGAAAATTCACTTAGCGCCGACCGCTGGGCAGATGGGTGCGCGTAATTGCTCCCGTTTCCTGGTCCTCTGCCCGAGTTTTATTTCGCCCGTACATCATATCACACATTGCAGCCGCATGTGTGAAAAATGTGTGAGGCGGTTCAAGTCGGGAATTTGAAAAGTAACATCTCTTCCATCGAATGACTGTAAGAATTAGGGTTGCCAACCGTCGTCCTCCATTTGGGAGGACTGCCCTCTATTCACGTGACTTGTTCTCTCGTTCTCCTTTGTATTTTAAATGTCCTCCTGTTAGTATTTTTTTTACATTGGTTGTCATTTCTTTTATCACATGACTAACCCCTGCTACGTTGTATCGTTTATTGTTTAATTTGGGATAGAAAACATAAATATCCTTTTTCTGAACGTTGACATACGCATGCATGATCGTGTCCCTGTCTAGCGACTAAGATAAAAAAGAGACATTCAGGCCATCTTCTTCTGAAATTTGTGATCTTCGTGAAATGTGTTGATGCGTTTTGTTTTGTTTGTTTGTTTGTTTTGCTTATCCAGTGTCCTCCCTTGTGCACGAACATTGTTGGCAGCCCTAGCAAGAATGCTTGCATCGGAAGATGCACAGTGGCGTACCCAAAAGGGGGAAAGGGGTTTTGTGGCTTCAGTCCCCACCAGAAGTCACGAATACATTTTTTAAATATATTTTTTATTAATTTTCTGTACTAATGAAATTCATTCAGTATATTATGTCAACAAATAAAAATACATATTATATTCAGCATAAATGAAAAACTTTTTACAAGAAAATTTCAAATCTGGTCACTGTTTATATAGCCCTCCCATCTCCACCGAGAAAAAAAACAAGTGCACTTCTGCAGATGCAGATTATTCAACTTATTTCATTTTCTATAAGATTGATTTCCCAACAAATTGAAAGTCAAAATTGAGTTTTTGATGAATTAGTATAGGTTATAAAACACATTTTTAATACATGAATGATATTATGATATTATTATATAATATATAAATATTTACGCACATAAATAAAGAGACCAATAGAAATTGTCTTTACAATTCCTCAGCACTTTTCAATTAAGATTAATGGCATGAATTTCAAAAATCTTACCAGGTTAGTTAGAACGTTCGCTTGTGTACAAAATTGTATCTACTTACACACGTCAAAACAAACAAAAATATTTATACGTTGATCATACCATACCATAGAGTTGAGATTACTCTAACTATATTATAAATTCGTAAAATGCACATCTGGGATCTACATATCCGCTGTTGGATGGATTCGTATGATCAATATATCGTTTGAAAGCTGTGAATTCTCTATTTCCTTCATTTTTATACATTTCTGTCAATTCACTGTTCTAAATAATATGTCCAAAT
Source organism: Teleogryllus occipitalis (assembly GCA_011170035.1). NCBI lineage: Eukaryota > Metazoa > Arthropoda > Insecta > Orthoptera > Gryllidae > Teleogryllus > Teleogryllus occipitalis. The sequence continues at coordinate 498,069 of BLKR01000307.1, read as the reverse complement.
AAAAATATATACCAAGGACACAATATGTTGAGCAGAAACTGAGTTGGCAAACTTGCTATTACAACAAACTTTTAGCCATCATAGTTGCGTAATCAGCGAAGTTTCTGTTTCCACAAACACAACATTTCCATAATTAACGGGAATGAATGAATCAGAGAGAACGAAGGAAACTTAGAGTTCGTTAAGAAAAGAAAAGTATTTAACTCGGCGTGAATTACTCCCACACGAACTATAAACCGGGAGAGGCAGATCTGAACTATCCTCACCCCTTACTTACATACACATACACTTACATGTACTAAACTACCACATATGGCAAGAGATCGGTCGGAAGCTAGAGCTCATCTCGGCTGGGGCTGAGCCCCGTTGGTGGGAGGTACCTGGTTGGGAAAAATCCGGCAAGCCGACGTGTAGATCGGCGCCTGGTCTCGAGGAAAATGAAGCTACTCCGAAGGCAAATTACATGCACTACACTAATGGGAGTAATGGCCTTATCCCTTGACTCGCCCGGAGTCACTAATCAATCATTCATTCAAACGAAGTACAAGTGATTGATAATGAAAAAAGGGTTAACAAGAAAGGCTAAGGAGAGGATGAGTTGAAAATAACAATGAATGCTATTAACAATAAGAAAGAAAGTAGGCAAATCCAACTCCAAAACACTGGGTGCAATTGTGCACCCTTATGTGTTAAACATTTTTAAGAAGTAAAAAAGGAAAAATTAAACTAACTGATTTACAAAGCTGAATGAAAGCGCGCAAAAAGTATAGAAATTTTCTGTTACTAATTTCGATACGCTCAGCAGATTCTCTCCCTCTAGTCTACAGTACATACTCAAAGATGCTTTGCATTGTACACCTGCAAACAACTCAATACGAATCTGACAACACATTGAAGTCAAGAGTGAAACGGATGGGAAGATGAGGACTAAACCTAAGATGGAACCAAAAGCAAAGGGGAAGGAGGAAACCAAGGTAGGGATTGTGAAGTTAGATTGTGAAGTAGGGGAGGAAGTGAAGACGGATGCTAAAACGGAGGCGAAGGCGGAGGCGAAGGCGGAGGCGGAGGCGAAGGCGAAGGCGAAGGCGAAGGCGGAGGCGAAGGCGGAGGCGGAGGCGGAGGCGAAGGCGGAGGCGGAGGCGAAGGCGAAGGCGAAGGACCAGGAGCAGGTGAAAGCAGCGGGATAGACAGTCGTGAGAAAACGGAGGCGGAGGCAGAAGCGAAGGCAAATGTGGAGGCAGAAGCGAAGGCGGAGGCAGAGGTAAGCGGAGGAGAGCAGCGGGCATGGCAAACTTTGTTTTGGCGTCAACCACAGGCCCCCAGAGCCCTTAGAGGTAATGAGAGCAAAGCACCGTCATTAGGGGGTAATTGTGGCGTGGCGTTCATGCATGCATGAGCGAGCGAGTGTTAATCAGGCTATTACGCTAATTAAGCCTCAACAACAGGTTTTGCCGATCGTCGCGGCTGCCTCGGAACAATGGCGGTGCCCCCGTTGGCCCCGTCCCCGCATCGCGCTCCCCGCCCTCTCGCACGCCGCCCGCCCCGCTCCGCAACCCCCCCGTGCTCCCTCACCCCTGCCCCACCAGCGTCCGCACTGACACAGGTGACACCCCTAACTGGTCTTCATTTAAATATGGCACACTCTCTCTCTCTCTCTCTCTCTCTCTCTCTCTCTCTCTCTCTCTCTCTCTCTCTCTCTCTCTCTCTCTCTCTCTCTCCCTCTCTCTCTCTTCCTCTGCTTCTCACTCTCTCTCCCTCTGCCTCTCCCTCTCTCCCTCTCTCTACCCCTCTCTCTCTACCTCTCTCGGGAGAGGGATCTCTCTCTCTCTACCTCTCTCTCTACCTCTCTCTACCTCTCTCTACCTCTCTCTCTACCTCTCTCTACCTCTCTCTACCTCTCTCTACCTCTCTCTCTTTTTTCTCTAGACCTCTCTCTCTTTCTCTCTCTCTCTTTCTCTCTCTCTCTTTCTCTCTCTCCCTTTCTCTCTCTCTCTCTCTCATTTTTTTAAGTTTTGTAATGGAAATCTCACATTATTCAGAACTATAGACATTATTCAACTCGCATTTGTCCAAGTAATCGGAAGGATTTTTTTCTGAATCAAATGTAGGACACAAAATACGATTTATCTTCATTAAAAGATACGTGCAATAAAAAAAATGTACCTGCTGAGAAGATATTTGTAATGTCCGGGCATGAAGATATAGATAACATTTTTGCCTTATTTGGTATTCTATACTTTTAAGATATAATTCTCATGAGAACTTTTCAACCAGACAAAACGCAGGCGAAGGCTCAATATTCACATTTTTTTAAATGCAGTTAAGATTTTAGTTGATTTATATCTAAAAAAAATAGATTTGAAATGAGTAAAAGAACACTTCGAAACTAGAAATCTATTTAACTTATAAGAATATAACTAAAATCTTAAACACGAACTGTAGGGGTGATCCTTTGATTTGAGGTCATGGACAAAAATTATGAGAAAGAGTCTGCCTCCAAAGGATCTAATAATAAGATGGCAAGGAAATATTAATGTAAAAATGTTCAGTATTGTCGTAATTATGTTGTTAAAAATTGTGTTAACTTTCATTCTTGCATATACAAAATTCGAATCCAAAAAAGGAAACCAGGATCACTAAATATATGACAGTGTGTTCTTTCTAGAATACTAAGAGGGAGGAAAAAAGGAAAATAGCGATAGTAGCAATGAAGACTAGGCCTCGAACTTTTAGATAAATACATGTTTGTCCCTTTAACCTTGAAGGTTGAAAGAAGAGTGAAATTCCAGTAGCGCTCTGTGGTTTCCGTATACGAAATTGCATTTCACCTGAAAATAAATATTTTGAGAAGTTACAAAAATAAATATGTTGAACGGAACAAATATTATTACACATTTCGATCGATTTGATATGAATAAATGAATATTTTAAAATTGTATACTTCAGAGTTTTTGGATGTATGGTGAAAGACATGCCAGTTTGGAAACGAATGGTTGGTCACACATTACTTTGGGAATGTGCGGAGATTGCGTGGAGATTGCGTGGAGTGAGTTCACGACCTGCCAAAAGACACTTTTAACACTACTGTCGGTTTAGGCAATGACACTCAGCGATAACATACACCAATAGCGCGAACAGCTTCCAAAATTTCTCATATTGCACTGACGAAGAGTGAAAAGAAAGATGACGCCACGTTTCGCATCGAGACATGTCTCGATCTTGGTTCCTGGTTTTCGTAAGAGTAATAAATAAATAAATATTTTTATCGTTTTAACACATTTATAACTTTTTAAGCACATAAAAAATAAATATTTTCCGGTTTTTAGTACCTAAAAGTTCGAGCCCTATTGATGACGCTGATGATTACTGACAAAGATGCGAAAGGATGTGTGTAAGAAGATGGGAAAATGGGTGCGACCGTGTAAATGAAACGAATTGGCCATGTGTTCGCGATCTCAGCGCCACCACGGGGCCCCGCGCTTTCTCCCCCAATTAGGAAGGGGCGGGAGATGGGGCTGTAAGTAAATGCATTGGGGCTAATCAAGGCGTATCGGGGGCCGCATCTCAGGAGCGGCTAATGACGGGGAGGGGCGGGGAGAGGAGGCCCCACGGGATATCCGGGCGAAGCGGGGGCCGAACGCGGGGGGTGAGGGCATGTCGTGTCGAACCCGTTAGCGCATTCAGATCATTGCCAATCATTTCGCACGTCCGTCTTCTCTCGCGGAAGCAGTGGTACAGATACAATTATTGACACCTGCAGCAAAATTGAGAGTGACACCCCCTCGCTATTTCAATATGGTTCAGTTTTCTTGTTTAGAAAATATATAATAAGGACATTTTTCGCGCTTTAGGTTCTACGATTTATTTGTATGTAAACAATGTGCACTGTGTGTGAAGCTGTATAATTTAGTAACTAATTTGTGTGCCATTGTGGTGTCATTTTTTACTTTAGTTCTGCATTCGAAAGCCTGCCTAAAAGTTCGAGACAAGTAGACAGTTGAAGATGCTGCGTATAATGTGCATAATTTTAACGTGAAAACGTAGGTGTGCGCATCCTAAAACAAAAGTATGACCATCTACATTTCTGAGTCTCTCTTGACCCCTTACCCGTTAAACGTTTTTATTTACATACGGCATATTACGAGGAAATAAATACAGTACACCCTCGTTAGCACGAACTCGCTTAAAATGAATTTCGCCGCAACACGAACAAAACTTCGATATCGAGAAGGGATTACTGTAATACGAACATTTATAATACTCGAAGAACATGAATTTTTATAACACGAACTCCGTTTATTTCGGTCCCTTGGGATTCGTGTTAATGATTGTTTACTGTAAAACAATACAAGAATAATGAAATCATAATTTTAATTATACAATTAATAAATACAATTGATTTTATGTTGAATTTTTACAGGGTCACCAGACGGTTTGGATAGCTTTTACCCGAAATGTGTATCAATTTCCCAAGTTATCAGCTTAAAAAATGAGAAAATATGGCCATATTTGCGATGTGTTATATAAGGATAAAGGGTCCATTTAAACATTTTTCATGAGGGCCACCACCTTTCTGCTCCTCATCCCTGTGCACATGTCTGCGCATGAGAATTTTTCTCTTTTCGTTAATGATGGTTGGATTTTGGCCAAGATTAATTTGTATTTGCATTATTATCTTTATGTGTTGGTGTTGACTTGAGTTTCATATGTGTAGACGTCAACGAAATAAATCATTTTACCCTGTTTTCGTTGCTTGTGCATTGAAATCATTAATGAAATGTTTACCAATTGTTAACTATCTTAATAATAATAAATTTTATAATAAAAGTAATAGTTATAATTACACTAGAGTAAACAATTTATTAAAAAAGAAAACCAATCAACTCAGTATTATTGAAACAAAAAGGCCACTTCGCGATCTACCAGTACCAAATATTCCCTGTGTGTGCAAGCATGGGATTAAAGACTCTTTCCAGCCATTCACGAACATTTTGTATCTGAACCAGCCTTTGACAGGACTGTCAGAGAGTCGTTCGATGATGGCCTCTTTTCCGTAAGCGAAGTACTAAATAGAGCCATTATTCTCCATTTGAGCTCCGCTCGCTGTGTAATGACTGCGGATCCGATACTCCAATTTCAGAGCACTTATCCGGTCTGCTGTGCCCACCGCGCCCCTGTATCTCTCGGGACGTCAGTTTTCGGTGATTTCCGCCGCATTTCGGCCGTCTTCGCCGCCAGACCGGGCCCGCTGCCATGGCGGATCGCAGCGTAATCACAGCGCGTCTCAGGTCGTTGCCTGACGTAATACGCACGACCGTACCGCCAAACAGACACATACCCACGCGGGCTCATATTGCATCTGTAGTGATAGGTATTAATAAGGTCTCGGCGTCATGAAAGGCAGCGGTGACCAAATGATTGGCGAAGAAGTACTGGTTGTGGAAGCGTTATGCCCCTCGCTGGAGGAACCTGCCAATTGGAAAGTAAAGGTAATTATCCCTTTTCTTCGCGCTTTCCAGTGAGATTATAGCGTGGGTCGGCTTCCGCGTCTGGAAGAGAGTAATGATGCGTTGAGCCTGGCTTATTACGCCGCCCCTGTTCACAGACACCCTTCCCTGTCTCTCGGCGCTCCTGTGATCAAACAACTGCAGATGTACCGCTTAGAAAAAAGAATCTCGCGGGTGGAACTTACCTCGTGAGAGGTAAGGGATGTGCCCACCAACAACTTTCCGCCTCCCTCCACCCTACTGCCACCGTCAATAAGTTTGCGAGTTGGCAGGCGGATTGTTTATTGGTGATTCCGTGCGCGTCAACTGCTGTCATTACTCCCGTAAATGCAGAGCATGTTTTTATCGTATGAGGTGGCGCTCATCTTCTCCCGTTGGATGGTGAGATCTGGCACCGACCTACCGTCGGCTAACGGTGTTCTCCCCAACAATGAATCTCCTACCAGTGGGGCAGCGCCCAAACCGGGACTTAGCTCTTAGCTCCCAACCGGTCTCCAAGCGTATGTGGTAGTGTAGTGCATGTAAGTATAAGTGTGCGTAAAGGGTAGGGATAGGACGAGGAAGAGAAAGGAAAGATTGCGCGCGATTGTAGGTAAAGGGTAAGGCTAGGACAAGTACGATTAGTGGCCCGATTGTTAGCGAACATCTCCCGCATTCGCCTGGTGTTGATCGGATAAACCACGGAAAACTATCGATCAGAGCATCGGGCCGCTGAATCCTCCTCCAGAAAGCGACTGATGTCGACCTATCTATTTAGCCAGAGTTGAAAATCCTGCCACTGGCAGGGCTCGAAACAGGAATTTCTCGGTCAGAGGCACTGCAATAACATCAGTTGATGCCCTGAGCCACCTCTCCCGGTGACGGCTGATGTAAGAGCGATTGTGCCTCTACAAACATCAAGTGACACCATGTGTGTGGTTCAAACACTCAGATTTTCAGCCACCATCGATGGCGAATGCGTGTGGATATGAGAGATGAGATGGTCCGCGGCGGTACTCGATGGGTATGGAAGAGTCAGAGATATGAAACAAATATTTTGTGCATGATTAGTGGAAGTGTAGCTGAAGTGAAACATCTCTTCTCGCAGTAGATTAAGGTGACAGTCTGGTTGTGATTCGAAGGAGCATAACGAAAAATTCAACGTTTTCTGTCTAAACCAAGCCTCAGAGCTGAAACATGTTCCTGATCTTTTGCATATGTTTAGTCAATACCCACTCAATGGTGAAAACCTCTAATAAATAGTGCTATAAGAGTTCAGAAATTGTTAGTTCTCGCGCGCGTAGTTCAAAACTCTATCGAAGTCAATTTCTCAGAGCTATGAACTAAAATTCTATACATTTTTCATGAAATTCCAAGGCAATATTTCATTTTCTAATTACATCCAAACAAACCAAATATGGAAGAGGACCTTCCCCCTTTCCTCTCCTACAAAACAGCCACTGGATGACCAGGAGCGGTGGCTCAGTGAATAAACTGATGCTACTGCAGCGCCTCTGCCAGTTCGAGTCCCGATGGCGGCAGGATTTTCGACACTAGCTTTTCAGCTAGATCGAGTTCAGTCGCTGCCTGGACGAGAATTCTAGCGGCCGGCTGCTCGGTATTTTCCCGTGGTTTCTCCGATCAACACCTGGCGAGTGCCGGAGCAATACCCTGACAAACGGGCCATGGACCGCCCGCGATCTTTCCTTCCTCTCCCTTGACCGATCCTCACACACTTACACTAACATGCACTACACTACCAAATCTGCCGGGTGACCGGTCGGGGGCTTAGAACTTGTCCCGGCTGGAGCGGTGTCCCGCTGGAGGGAGATACCCGGGTGAGGAAAACCCCGTTAGCCGACTGTAGGTCAGCGCAGGATCTGGCCATCGAGCGGGGGAAGACCACCGCCATCTCCCGAGCAAAAACACGAGCAACACTTACGGGACTAATGACTTTAGTAGTTGACGCGCCCGGAATCACTAACAATCAATCAAGCTACTGGATGGCAGAAGTCGGTGATAAGAAAGGGAGCTTCTTGTGAGAGGATGGCGAGTAGCGAGCAACTTGAAACCGAGCGATGGTTCCGCTGCTTTGTTTTCGCGCGCGCACCTGCCCGCTTCTGGCTTTGCGGTTTGCCCTAACAACTCCGCTTCCTTAAAGCTACTTCTAAGGATGTAATTGATTCATATCTAACTGAATGGTTGGGATGCATAATTTCTTAGGATAAAAATTACAGAAAGAAATCTTTAACTGTGAATTGAATAGAAATTTTGTGTTGAATTTATCATTCTACAAAAATTATAGTATAAATATAATTTATAGTAATAATATAAAATTATATTATTTAATCTCACTTGTACTATTAGGATGTATGCACACGTGTATAGATGGCGCGCAGCCTATACACGTGTGCTGGAAAATAATGAAGAGTTGAATTTATCGCTCTATTAAAATCGCACAATTGATTTTAAACGTAATAATATTGAGAGAGTGAATACATTGTTATGCATTCATGCCAATCAGAACTACAAAGAACTTTGTGTGTGTGTCAGTGAGAGAGAGAGAGAAAAAAATCAGTTTTCTGTAGTTAAGAATATCATAATAGATTTTTTATGTAATCAATTTTATTTATTATACTAATTAGGAATAAGTGTCTCTTCCAATCACTTTTATGTATTGATTCTACTCACTTCAACATTGAAGACAATGCACTTATATTTATACTTAAAATTAAAGAATTTATTATCTCTCCAATGATTAAGTTGCATAAACCAATCAACATGGCTTGATAATACAATATTAATAACAGTCAATAAATAAATGCTTATCAATATATTCTTTGTGACCCTTTAATTAGAAATTCCTCTGATTTTAAATTTTTTCCAATAATTTATTTTATGAAGGTCAATGTTTTTATATATTAGCATTAATACATTTATATTGAGTTATATTGACGTTCCGAGCGTGTGAGTTCGCTCAGCTTAAGGAAATAGATTATTCCAGTGTTATTCAAATTGTGAGGTGCGTCTCCCCAGGGAGGGGCTAATGTTTCATAGGGGAAGCGCCAGAACTTCGTAATAATTGAACAAAATAGAGCTCTAATGCTTGATAATGGTCTAATTATTTCTAAATTTCACAACAGCGGAAAAACAACTCTTGATCTTTCGACAGACAATACACTATAGACAGTATTTTTCGAATTTCGGTGCTCCGCAAAGAATGAATATCCCGAATCAAGTAAGAAGACTTTGCGAGTTCGGCTTCCTGTTGCCACTTCTTACCTATGTGAAACTGGATTTTCAGCCATGGCGGTGATCAACACAAAATTTTGGTCAATATTTAATCTGTAGAATGAGACGCATAATACCATTTTGAAATTAGTGCCGATATTCGATGAACTGTTACACCAAACAAACCTATTCTTCTCAATGACTTTTCTAAACTATCAGTATTATCGTTTTTTATAGTTTTCCTTACAATTTTCCTCACTTTGTCAAATATTGATTAAATTCAGTAATTACAGCAGTGAATACTGCAAATCACTTGCCATAATCATTTTGTATACTGAAAGTATGTAATAAAGCATACAGAGTAGTCTTGCTTCCAGGGAAAAATAGATAACAACAATTTAATTTTAATGAGGGAAGGCGAGTGCAGTTTGTCACTTGAAGGGAGTCACGGCAGCAAAATGTTTGAAAACCACTAGGTTATACTAACATATACATATCTACAATTTCAGTGAGTAGAATTTCTCTTCAATAGCAGAGATAGACCCATTCCGCGTACGCACGCAGCCTCAAGTATCGGCCACCAAGTAAGCATCCACAAATTTGGTGCAGCAATGAAATAAATAACTGTTTAAGAGGAAGCTCCAGCGTTCGTTTAGCAAACAGAGTTCTTAGCTATTCACTTCGAACATTTTCTCTTGAAGAAATATTTGGTACGTGTTCACAGTAGCCTTTCTAGATTTCTCCATCTGCAACGTTTACCTACAGGTGTGTCCTTCCTCTTTCTCAGAGTTTTCATAAATTCAAACTATGGTTTATGCACGTGGCATATAACGTGTTTGTGAATAAAAATTTGCAAGTATTCCACGGTCAAAATATGTAACACATGAAACCATGAGGACGTAAAGGTGTTTCCTTGCCACTGAATGTTGGTAAACTTAGTGTTGATGGTTTTCTTTCTTTCTGGAGAGTGACTTTTTTGTGATGTTCTCTTTCGCATACTATATAGAGGCCTTGGGGAAAAATAGAATTTGCCACCAAATTATGCTCGGAACATAAAGATTAATTCTAAAATAACAATGGGGAGTTATTCTTGCGTGCATTCATTGTAGGAAAACGTAAAAATAACATTCACTTGCAAGATAATAACTTCAGATATCACGGAATTACATTCATGTGCATGACATCCATCTTCATGTACATGTGTACGCGCACCTGCATGACGTTTGCAGATAGCTCTTACTTCTTTTAAACTTGCAAGGTCTCATGCTCATGTCATTCAATAATAATGTGTAAGGAATTAGCAATTCCGAAGATTAGTGTCTCATGGGGGTTTGTTTGTTTACATAAGGATATTTCTGAAAGTGCATGGATAACAGGAACACCTGAAAATGGATGAATATGATTCCTGTTATAGGTTATTTGAACATAAGTGGCTGTTCGTTTAATGAATGAAAATACATGTTCCAATGTGAAGGAAATTTAAACTCGCAGAAAGATTCAATACAAGAAAATCAAAGGCAATACAGTTTCAAGACAAAAAATGGGAGTTTTGTTTTATATTCATTGAATTACAAAATGAATCAAATAAATGATTGTGTAACAAAGGAATATAAAGGAAAACATGAAGAATGGGAGTGATGGGGTAAAGAAATTAATCAGGATCGCTTCTGTAAGAAACATCCCACTGTACGCTTCTCGAGTCCTGGCATTCGACCAACCCGGCAGCGGCAGCTTCACCGGAGCGTAATATGGTCAACTGCGCTGGGTTAATACATTGATTGAAACGTTGGCAACCCTGCCGAGGACGCGGCGTCCCCGGCCAACTCACCTGCCCTTCGGCCGTGGAACCTCCTGCGTCCTCGCTCCACTCCCTCCATAGTCACTCGCACCGTCAGTCACCACCGGCTTGGGTGGCTCAGGGCATCAACTCATGTCACTGCAGTGCCTCTGGCCGGGAGGTCCTGGGGTTCGAGTCCCGACAGTGGCACTGATTTTCGATACTAGCTAGATAGCTACGTGGACTTCTGCCGCTGTCTGGAGTAGAATTCTAGCGGCCGGCTGTTCTCATCGGTAGTTTTCCGTGGGTTCTCCGATAAGTACCAGGCGAATACCAGAGCAGTGCCATAAGAAACGGACCATGGAGGCCATGGACCGTGCGCGATCTTTCCTTCCCATTCCTTGTTCTGGCTTTATCTCCTTACTTACATTTTCCGTGGTTTCTCCGATCAACACCAGGCGAATGCCGGAGCAGTACCCTACCAAACGGGCCACGGGCCGCGCGCGATCCGTCCTTCCTCATCCTTGTCCTATCCTCGCCTCTTACACACACACACACTTACAATAACATGCACTACACTACCACATATTCCGGGAGACCGGTCGGGAGCTTAGAGCTTGTCCCGACTGGGGCGGTGCCCTGCTGGTGGGAGAGTCCTGGTTAGGGGGAAACCCCACTAGTCGACGGTAGGTCGGCGCCGGATCTCGCAATTCAGCGGGGGAAGATCACCGCCATCTCCCGATAAAAACATGCACTACACTAACGGGACTAATGACCGAAGTAGTTGACGCGCCCGGAAACACGAAAGAATCAATCAATCAAAATCCTTACTTACACGCACATTCGCTACTCTTCAACACATATCGAGAGCCCTGCTGGGAGCTTAGGGCATGACCCGGCTGGAGCGGTGTCCCGTTGGTGGGAGATAACTGGAAAACCCGGCAAGCCGACATGTAGGTCAGTGCTGTATCTTGCCATCGAGCTGGGAACTATGTTTTTGAAGTATCTAAGATTTTACTAGTAAATAAATACTACTTTCTTTAAATATTTCTTGAGTTTAGCTACAAAACGACGGTTTTTGGAAATGTCACTTGCCTTGTGCACCGACGAATTGCATACATTGACTTCAGAAACGAACTCACAACTCTAAACGACGCCATCCGGAACGCCAAATGGATGCTCCATTAAATCCAATGAAGCTCAATACCGATGCTTTTGCATGCTCAGTACATGGAATATTATGTTGATGCAAAGTGAAGCGTCTACCGCCATCGCCCAGCTACGCGCGTCCACCTAGCCAGTTCCTTCGCCTCCACCAACGCCTTGGCCGCCGCCGCCGCCTCCATCGCCGCCTCCGCCTCCGCCGCCTCCGCCGCCTCCGCCGCCTCCGCCGCCTCCGCCGCCTCCGCCGCCTCCGCCGCCTCCGCCGCCTCCGCCGCCTCCGCCGCCTCCGCCGCCTCCGCCGCCTCCGCCGCCTCCGCCGCCTCCGCCGCCTCCACCGCCTCCGCCGCCTCCGCCGCCTCCGCCGCCTCCGCCGGCTCCGCCGCCTCCGCCGCCTCCGCCGCCTCCGCCGCCTCCGCCGCCTCCGCCGCCGCGCCGCGCCTCGCTCTGATTTGTCTCGCCACATTAACGTCCACCGCAGAATCCATATTTATTTTATATGATCCGTTAAACGACACGGCGGTGCGGCCTTAGTATAGCCCTTATTCTTGTTTAAAACACTGTAATAGGCCGTAAATATATCAAAGTCGCCGTCCTGACAGGGGTATAATATAAAAGATTATAATAAAAGGCCAAAAAGAGGCACAGTGTTGCGACCTGTTTGGGCAGCGTTCGCGCTTCCCGTGTGCTGGCCCGGACCTGTTCCCGGCGCTTTGAGGGGCCGCCGCCGCACACTGGTCTGAACCGGACCCAAAGACACCAAGACCCGAAAAAGACGATTTTTGAAAAAAAATTATTTAATAATATCAGTTCTTGAATTATCAAAGGACTATAAAATTAAAAAATAATTATTTTTCGTAAATATCTACATCTAAAAGACTGTTTCGAAGTTGGACGTTCCTTTGGAATGCGTACTAGTCAAAATAAGTGTTTGTTTATAATGAAATCTAATTAAATAATCAAGTTTCGTAAGTTATTGTCCTTTGTGTACTTTTGAAAATGTATTTCTCCTTTCGAAGGGATGTCTTTTTTGTGTATTACCCTTGAATGCAACTGCAGTCGCCAAATTTGTCATTAAAAATCTGTATGATATTTTACGACCAATTTACGAAATGCTAAAAAGAAACAAAATGATATGTAATAAATACATTCCCGTTGAGATCTGCTGCCCCTACGAAAATGGTAAACGATTAAAATAAAGAGTGTAAAAATAGATTTTTGACATTTGTGTAAATAAACTGTGTTTAAAGAATTAGAAGTCCAAAATGTGTTACACTATAATTCTTTGCGATAAATTTGTTAGAAAAATCGTTAAAAGTGCGCGTGGCCAATGAGCTCGTTTAGGCCCTTTTTGTACCACTGTGCATAGCCTCTGCCCGCTGCCCGCCGCCAGCCGCCCGCCGTTCACTCTACGTCCAAAATACACGTTTGGATTGCGCAGTTTATGGGGCGTCACTTTCCGGGATAATACGTTTATTGTTACGTTGCCGAGCATGATTATCTTCCCTTACTGAAGTGGTTTCAATCACCTCGTGAAGTACCCGCGTTCTCCAAAACTGCACCTACCTCGTTGCTTGTGGCTTTCTGAGAAGGTTGTCTGCTGCAATGGATGTGGTGGCGGGAACTTGTTGAGGCGTGAGTTTCGGGATGTGAGTAATGTCAGAAACGTCGATGGGAAAAGCTGCTGGATAGGTGTTTTCGAAAAGTATTAATACGATTTTTTTAGACGATTGTACTTCATGATCGTTTTTGTCTGTGACAAGTGCAACATTCTGGAAGATCATAATTGACATATTCGCAAGAAATATTATTTTCTTCAAAACAATTTTCACAAACCCGGATATTTCGTTAACTCTATAACGACCGTCGCCGGATAACTTGAATATGTAGACATATTATTCTACATATTAGACTACAACGTATTCAAGTAATGGTATCTTTATTAAAATGAGCAGTAGGTCATTGCGATCACTTAACTTTAAATGTATTTATGATTAAAAGTATGTGTGAAAATTTCGAAAACATTCATTCACACGAAATTTTTATATGGATTGATTTATCTTAAACGCCCGACAGACGTCAAATTGACTGCTTCTCAATAGCTGCTAAACTGTGCGCTCCGTGCGTCGACTTATTTCGTTTATATCATCTTATTTCTTTTCCGATCAGCCATGGATGTTTTCTATGTTGAAAAGCATTGGTGTTCATCGTATCTGAAGTGTCGATATTACAAGTCGATGACTATCGCTATTGAAACGCTATCGTGACTGTCTGTGACATCTTACAATGAAAGGCAACCCACGAGTGAGCAACCAGAATTTTCTTAATTGTTTTGATGACAATTGCATATATTCTTCTAATTACTATAATCAAACAATAAAATGATAACTGAAGTACGTATTGTGTGTATTTGTGTGTATAAATTCCCCCAAATCCAGAAATAGCCCATTAAATACATGAGCCGTCAAAATGACGGCGTGCGGGTATTCTCGGTAAATGCAAGGTCCAAGTGTTATAGTTTTAACGTCTTTTCGTTAATTTTCTTTCTTTTCGACTATTATCTGATTGAAGATTCTAGAAGATTGGGTATTGAGTGAATTTGTTCGAATTTAAAAGAAAAGTGAGAAGTGATTTGGCGAGAAACTACTTGAAGTGTGTGTACGAGGCAGCGGAGAAAGTTTGAAGATCATTCGTTGAAGTTGTGACCTACTGGTTTGTTGTCAATTGGCATGTGCGCGCTAAATTTGTTCATTTAGTAAACAAAAACGGTTCCTAATTTGATTATACAGAAACCCTCTTGCGTGACAATCTGCCTGGTTTTGTACTTCCATGCTTAGCTGATAATTCAGTGAAATCTAATCTAAGACAAATCAAACCTTATTTCTATTTCGCTTTCCTAGGTATTAGTTGATTTTTTTCGGTATATTATATTCACTTTACGACTTCAATTTGTAAAGAGGTCTAACATAATTTTTATTCACTTGTAACATAATTTTTATTCATTTTCATTCACAAACATTATTCTTTATTCACATCACTTATTAACTAGTAATAAATTTTGGGCGTTAAATGCTGTAATATTATAATGAAAACGTTTGCCAGATTTCTGCAACAAGTAACTCATTTAATACATTCAGTACTCATTTAATACATTAATAAAGATTAAATATAGGGAAAAGTGTGGCAAAATAACAGCTGAGGAATGAAAGAAACCACTTTTTATCGTATGGATACGCATTTGAAAAGTTCCATAATTAGCAACATTTATACCTCGCACAAAACCACGATTATTCAGCAAGAATAGAATATCGGTCAATAATTGCTTCTTTAATAGAACTACTTTTCAAATAATTCTGAAAAACCTTTTGCCAACACAGGAAATAAAAGAAGTGAAAGATAGTGGTCCGTTTGAAATGTTAACTGCTCTCTCTCGTGGACTACGAATGCCACACAGCACTTCACACCCAAATCAACTACAATACATTCTTGTATTCGGTTTTTCGTTTCTCTTTCTACTTTTTCTTCTATTGTTTCTTCTATTGCTCCTTCTATTCTTCTATTTCTTTATATTTTCACTTCTTCCTGTGACGGTACAGCTCAGTTTGAGTATTGTCTTAACATGCAGTACCGTGAACTTGCAATACTGTCAGAACCTTTCAAGACCATGGGGACAGGACGTCGGGATAAATTCATCGATAGTTTTAAGTTTTAATGTGAGGATAGATACTATGGACAGAATAAGAAAGGTAGGACTGCGATCGTTCTAGAAGCCATTATGTAAATTATTACTCCGGCATATGTCAGAAATTTCTTCTAGGAAACCTGCAGAAACAAAGGATATGAGAAACCGGTCTCTGGAATTCTCATCTAGATTGTGATATCGTCCACCTCAGTTCTTTACCTGATGTAGAAACGCTGTTACTGAGATATTTTATAATAGTTCAAAGTAAACATATAGAGAGATAGAGTGAGATAAAGTGATAGAGAGATAGATCGATAGAGGTATGGAGAAATCGAGAGAGGGATAGAGTGAGAGACATAGAGAACACGAGAGAACAAAGGAAAAACGTTTACCCTTGCGCACGTCGCTGTCCCATTGAAATCAATTTTTGCTTACTTCGGTCGTACTTCTGTTGGTACTGGGTTGAAATTGCAAAAGTTTTTCAGTTCTATAAGTTCTATAAAAGCAGAACGAAGAAAATTAAGCGGGTCAGTGCGATGTGTTATTGATTTGAAGATCAACAGGGACTAACATCATAGTAAACTTTATCTCCTATTTTTTCTCCGTAGGGCCAATGTGTTTCGGTCCTCTCGTTCAATCTACTCATAACTATATGTTGTTATATTCTTCCTTAGTTTTTTATTCTTATTCTTTTGCTTTTACGAGTCTTTATGCTTGTGACTGTTCGTGTTATCTCTGTTTATATGACTATTTATGCCTAGTCTTGTGGGTCTTAAACCTTCGGGCATCTTTGTGCCGGCCTTCTTCACTTGACTCCGCTCCGAACAGCATGTCTCCGTCTCTGACTTACACCCTCTCTCCAACAATCCGACCTCCGTTATCTCGTTCCTCATCGTTCCATTTCCTTTTTCACTTACAATGAACGAACATTTTATTGAATATAGAGGTATTTTTCCTATTTTTATCAATTAAAACAGACTGCGATCTTCGTACTTTCGACATGAAAAATGTGCCCAAACGCATAAACACTGATTTAATACTAGCACTTACTTTTTATCTGCATTTCACTACGATTCCAATACTTAGCTATACCCATACCTTGAAATACATAAACGATTTTACCTTTACCCATAATTGGAATGCATAAACGATTTTATCAACTCATGGTAGTGATGTTCGTGATGCGAATATTGATGGAATAAAGGTGGAATGTGAGAGAGGGTAAACGGAGGAAGCCTTCCATGAACCCGGTTTGTCCACCACAATTCCACATTGAACGGCGAACATTTTAGGATCAACTCACAAAATCAGAAGTAGAGATCTACCCTACCACCCTGCTAGCCGTTTCACTGTAGGTCCCCCTGGTACTATTTTTACTTTCTCGCCTTACGACGTTCTTCGTAAGAAGAGAATGTTATGTAATCGAGCAGGGGAAACGGCGGATTTTCGTCAGAAAAACTCGTATTTAAATTTTGTTTTGCTAAGCCAGCAGGCTCGCTGCAACCAATTGCGACACATTGATTGCTATTTTAAAAAAATATTCTCTTGTATTCCATTACATAAAGGATTGTAATTATTACTAAAAATGTGAAAATCATCATTAGGTGAAATCTGGTTTGATCCACCAAGGTAAACTTTAACGATTTATGATGTGAATTTTGTTTGCGAATTATGTAATGCCCCACTGGACGAATCTATGGAATTTTGGAATGGAAGCAAGAAGATACGAGGGAATAAAGGTGGAGATTGTAATGATTCCGAGTTCATTATGTAGATGGGAATTTGATATAAACCGGAGTGCTTTTGTAATGGCTCTTAGGAATTGGTTTTGAAAAAACTGCATTTTTAGAGTACTGAATTAACCGAGGCTCAATTAGAAGCGTAGGAGAGTATCTCTTGGCTGTCCGGGTGATGCACCAAGGCCCAGATGCCAACGTTCCTGCCATCATATACTGAATCCGAGCAGTCAGATACTGACTCCGAGCACTCAGATACTAACTCTGGCTGAGGCTGCGCTTGAAAGCGTAGGAGAGAATTGGTCATCATTGATTGGTGAATTGCCCCATGTAATAGTAGGGCAATTCAGAATAGTAGTCTTCAGAGTAGTGTCTTCAGAATAGGGTGTAGTTGACGAGTCCTGATTGACTATATTTCTTCCCTCCCTTTGTGTCGCCCGCGGCATCCGCTTTCCCGTCGGCGGCGTCTCGTCCCGCCCGTTCCCTCCAGGAGCGTCGCGGCGGCCTCGCCAGCCTCGCTCGCTTCGCTTTGCTTTTTTGCCGCCTCGCGCCGCCTGCGTCCGCGGACCAGATTGGACTTCTTGTTCTTGTCGATTGGTGCCGCCTCCGTCGCCTCGATTTATTTTGTGCGGATGATTGAAGCGCTGAGGAAGCTGATGGACCCACTCCCCTCCCTTTTCGCTCGTGCCTCGCCTGGGAGAGCCGGGAATCGGTTTTCGGAGGAATGTGGCAACAGGACGTCGGATCCTTTCCTCGTTTGTGACCGGGAAGGGGAGGAAGTGGCTTCTACAGAGGAGACTTTTGGAAAAACAGTTGTGTAGAAACGAGGTATTTTTAGCATTCACCTCTGGGCCTGGTTTGCATTGACTTTTTGTTGTTGTCGTTATTATTTAAGGCCGCATCAACATCTAGGTCATTAGCGACCACTATTGGAGTTAACGTTATGATATCTGTGAAGCTGAAACGATATGGTGATGATAAGGAGTGAAAGGACGAACACAAATACAACCATGCCCGAGGTGGGACTCGAACCCGCGATCCTTCGGTCCGAGATTGCTACGACACTACTGCCTTAGCGATCTCGGCCACCGGACTGGCAAGGAAAGACTTTCTGATTATTTGTTTGATTGATGTTTCCGGGCACCCCAACTGCAATGATCACTGATCCCGAGAGGATGGAAAATGTATGTAGTTTTATCGCGGTGGTGACGGTGTTCCTGTCTCGCTGGATGATGATATCCGGCGCCGACTTACAATTCAGCCTAGTAGATTATCCCTTCCAAGAACCTCACTCAGCGCGATACCACTCCAGCAGGGACAAACTCTTACTCCCCACTGGGCTCCATTCATGTGTAGTAGTTTAGTACATGAAAGTGTAAGTGTAAGTGGGCAAATAAGAGGAAGGAAAGATCGCATGCAGTCCGTGACTCGGCATGGCCTGGTACTGATCGGAGAAACCGCGAAAAAGTACCGAATATAGCTGCCAGTCGCTGTAATTCTCTTCCAAACAGCGTCTGAATTCGACCTAGCTATGTAGTTAAGAGTCGAAAATCCACCACCACCGGGACTCGAACCTAAGAACTCAGAGTCAGAATCGCTCCAAAGGCATCAGCAATGATCGCACTAAGGTAAAGTCAATCGGCGAAATGCTTTCTGAGACGCACGCATGGATAGATGCAAGCTCAAAGACACAATAACAATTTCGACGAAGAAAGAATAGCTCACGTCACTCGCTCACGTCACCTGACTTCATTGCGCTCTAGAATGACTCATCAAATGTTCATTCGCGTTCGCCGGAGGGAATATTGTGTCGTGAGACAAGTGATTTTGTCTTCCCATTGTAGCAAGTAAATCGAGCACCTCTGTTTATTTTCTTTCTTGAGGAAGCGGCTCTTCACGTAATGTCAAATCCAAAGTCGATTAAGAAAATGGCTCTATTCTTGAAAGAAATTCTCAATATAACTACCTCTCTGTAAATAGAAATGAATTCGTTAAACAGAAATATTTTATATACAGCCGGAGAAACATGAAATTCACATATACTTCAAATGAACGTTACTTTCGAATGAACTTCTGAAATGTATCGGCTGATATGGTGCGTTAATAAAAGGATAATTTCATTAATATTTTCTACAAAAGTCTCAAACAAGAACACTAAACATTTATTATTCTCAAACCAAAAAACGTTGCAGTAAAAGATTCCAGAAATGCTATATTAATAGATATACAAATTAAGTTTGAGAAAGGATTGAACCAGAAGAGATCGGAAGGAACGAAAAACCAACAAAACTATTGAATGAAAGAAAAATATACATACAAAACGGTTCTGAGTACTATGCAAGGAGCTCAAACAATCTAAGGCCAACAGTTTTATTTTCGTGTTTTTAAATATTTAAAAAAATATTATTTTCATTATTACTTAAAACTTACAATTAAAAGTTACCATGTATAAGGTAAATTCTTCATTTCCTGTAACTTTATGTAGATGTATATTGTTTCTTAGTAGAATAACGAATTCTCCATACATTAAACAATTATGGATGATTGTGGATACCCTTCTCTTCTATAACACATACCTGTAATGGAAGCTTGAACGCCCCCTAAATAATTACGCTTGCGTCATATCTTTTTCTATTTTATTACGAAGATGTAAAATGTTTTACCGTAGATATGTAATAAAAGACTTTATTCATAACTTCGTAATTTACACACATTTTTAATTTACTTTTTCATTGTTAAATGATCTGCTGCCTTAGCAGAAGACTGAATAAAACGAATTCATTCTGCAAATATTAAAAAGTTAAAAAATAATTGAGCTGTCGTGTGACCCAAAAAGAATACCCGATACGTGTAAGAAACGTAATGTAACGCTGACTCGACTCCCGTCCGCAATTAAAGCATAATGTAACCTATGAAAATCGGGTAGAGCAATGGCAGAGACCTTGCAAATTTCTCTATCAACTCCAGCTATCTCCAGTGCTTTCTGCTTCTGAAAAGAACCAGCGAGTCAAGTCGTAGGATTCCATACACCCAGTTCAAAGCCTTTTGCCAGAGCGTCCGCAGCATCTGCTAAGAGCGCAAACTGCAAGCGTCGGTGTAAAAAGCAGCTCCGCCCTGGTGTATGGAAGCAGCAGCAGCTCCTTTAACAGCCGATTGTCTTCGCCGGCTTCGTCAAGGCGGTGCCACTATGCCGCCGACGACGGTTCGTTAACAGAAGATGAGGCACCGACTCAGGTTCACCAACACAGCAGTCGACGGCAACCGACCCGACGCACAGTGTGTAATTTTGGCAATCTAGGTGGACTTAATTCAGAAACTACAAAAG
Source organism: Teleogryllus occipitalis (assembly GCA_011170035.1). Lineage (NCBI taxonomy): Eukaryota > Metazoa > Arthropoda > Insecta > Orthoptera > Gryllidae > Teleogryllus > Teleogryllus occipitalis. The sequence goes on along the minus strand of BLKR01000307.1, from coordinate 477,671 downwards.
TATGGATTGTTTACTGTTCTAGCTAACATGTATTGAAAATAAATGATAATTCTCATACATGGAACAAGTTTTGTTAAAATATTTTGACTACAACTATTTTTTTTGCAATAATAAAAAATCGCGCATTTCACGACTTGACACAGAAAAATGCCAATAAAACTTAAAATAATGTATATACAGGAAGTAAATGTAACTAATTATTTTCAATATTAATTTTTAATATTTCAAGAAGAAAATAAGAATATAGATAAGCCACTATGGAAAGAAATTAAAGAATTAAAGTAAAAGAGAATTATTACATGCTAGTGCTATATTCAGTCGCAATCCGATGAATCCTCGGATGAGGTGATGCCATGTACTTCTTCAGGGTTTTGTTGATTAATGTCTAGCAAATTAACAATTTCTTGATTGTATTTCTTCTTTTTTGGTTTTGGAGATCCCTGTAGACTTGCAATGTATGGATCCTATGTAATGAGAAGCCTGTTCATGAGATCAGTGTTTGTGTCTTTTCTTGATGTTTTCCTTGTAAATAGTTCCCTGAACTTCCTGTTGTCTTTATTTCTTGCTTCCAGAGCTTCTTCAGATAGCTGTCCAATAGATAGAATGCAACTATCAACTATGTCGCTTCCGTGGAAGATAATCTTATGAAGAGTTACAGGCATGCGATACCACTGGTAATGTTGGAAATGTAGGTCTCGTGTGTCATAAATACATTTTTAAAAAGTATTGAAGTTGATTTTTTCACCACTGTTTAGGCATTCCAATATGATCCTAAAACGTTTTATTATGTCCAGATTTATTCCAGTTATTTCCGAAGATATCTCGGGATTTCTGAAGAACTTTCGGGCTGTATTTCCATCATTAGTATTGCCACTTTGTGGTTTAGGCATATCGACCAACAGTCCTAACTCCTGCCGAAATTTATCTTCGATTTTTTTCTTTCTTTGAGCTACTTTTTCTTTATTTTCAGTTCCTCTTACATGACTTGTTTGAATTTCCAGACGATACGAAATGTGTAGGAGACATTCAAATAGCCTTATCCAGGAATGAAGAGGAGATATTCCGAAGCAGAAATATTCTTTCTTCACTTTTTTGGGCGTAGACCTTCAAAATAGTTCATTTCAGTCGGTTTCGCTCCGCACAAGTAGCAAGTCTGTGTGGAAGAACACGATGAAACGGCATTGCAGACTTTGCCATTCACCATGCAAAAAATTATTCTTGGTGTAATGGAAATTTCTGAATGGAGAAATTGTATAGTAGTGGGAGTTAATAACCCTATCTGTTGTTCTACTTTGCTTTCTTCAGTGTTAATTACACTTGACGTTTCTTTTGCAAAAATAAATGTTATAGGGCGACAATACTTAGTTGAAGACGGTATGGATTTTTTTCCAAATTACATTTTCGCCACCAACAGTCTGCATTTGTATTGGCACCATAGACACACTAAACAAATTTTCGTCTGTGTAATTTTCTTCGCTGAACTTTTGTCTGTATTTGTTTTGCTCTGAACCATCGCAACCCCATTATATAATAATTTCAAAAATAGCATTAGATTGTAGTTGAAATTTCTCTCTGATATCTTGGATTTCGCACAAACGACGGATTGTATGGTCAATAACTGACTGTAGAGGTATCTCAGCCGATATTTCTGTCACTTTCACTCCTTCTGGATAGCACATGACTTTTGCTTCCTTAACTCTGTAATATGGTGGATATAATTTACAATTTGTTTTTTCGGCTTGCTCTCGTATTCGTAAATATTGCCGAGTAGACAAATTCGTACTCACCATTAGAGCGAGTGCTTGTTCTGGAGAGAGTAAAGATGGTTCCTGATTTTTGTGCCTCCATTAGGAGAAGCAAGTACAAGTTTCATCACTATGTTCGAAGAATCTCTTTTTCCTTCATTCCTTAATTTTATTCCGGTAGCCGTTCCCAATTCGTCTGTGGACAAACATAACAGCTGTTTTACTCTTCGTCCTTTAGCTCTAGGGTCACACGAACTAAATGGCTTAACTGGACGGCCAACGCCTCTAGTAGTATCATCTAATTGTGATGTACTTGGAGCAATTGTCGATAAATTTATTGAAAATTTGATGTCTTCCTGCAGCCACGATGAGTAATTTTCTAGAAAACGCTGTTTATGCCTCGCACATTTTTTCCATTTTCTGATGATAAACTGACAAAAAATTTTTATTTGAATTTTTATAGGCATGATTGAAGTGTCGGTAATAGTTTCCTCACCTAATTCGTGTAAAACATACGATAGCACGGCGTCATACCTTGCTTCCGTGGAACTTTCACACCATACATGAAATAGCGTCCTCCGTGAAATCAAGCGCTCCACTGCGAAAAAAATTTTAAAACTCGTGAGTGCGCAGGTATGCGCAGCTGATCTTTCATGATTCACATAGCCAAATGAATAAAGTTTAATACCTACATAGTAACAAACGTCAACTCCTGTAAACTCTGTATTAAAAGTCTAGATACATTTGTAAAATAGCGAGAAAGTAGGACTAAAATTACTTACTTTTTCAAAAGATCCCCACGAGCAATCGCAGACACTTTTTGCTTATCTTTAGGCACTAATAAAAAGAAGAAACATCCAAAAACACAATTATTTAATCACTACTTCTCTGTGAGGCGATGAGCATGGTCTCCAACACGAGATGTACTGAAATGCGACTGATAGAGCCGCGCGGTGTCAGCGCAAGATCGTGCAAGTTTGAACTTGTTCTACTTCCACCTCAAGCGATGCAGAAGAAAAACAATACCCAATTCATACACTATGGACATTATAAAATCAAACAAATACCCAACATAATTCATTTGATTACTTTGGAAAATTGAATTATGTCCACCTAGATGGCCGAAATTACACACCGTGCGACGGCTACAGACACTGCGACCGCCGGCACTGCGACCACCGACACTGGGGCCATCGACACTGCACCCATTAACACTGCGACCACCGACATTGCGACAACCGACACTGCGGCCACCGACACTACGACAAACGACACTGCGACCACCGACACTGCGACCACCAACACTACGACCACCGACACTGCAGCCATCGACACTGCGCCCATTAACACTGCGACCACCGACACTAATCACCGACACTGCGACGTCCGACTCTGCGACCACCGACACTGCGACCACCGACACTGCTACCTCCGACACTGCGACCACCGACACTGCGGCCATCGACACTGCACCCATTAACACTGCGACCACCGACATTGCGGCAACCGACACTGCGGCCACCGACACTGCGACCATCGACACTGCGACCACCGACACTGCGACCACCGGCACTACGACCACCGACACTGCGGCCATCGACACTGCGCCCATTAACACTGCGACCACCGACACTGATCACCGACACTGCGACCTCCAACACTGCGACCACCGACACTGCGACCACCGACACTGCTACCTCCGACACTGCGACCACCGACACTGCGGCCATGACACTGCACCCATTAACACTGCGACCACCGACATTGCGGCAACCGACACTGCGGCCACCGACACTGCGACCATCGACACTGCGACCACCGACACTGCGACCACCGGCACTACGATCACCGACACTGCGGCCATCGACACTGCGCCCATTAACACTGCGACCACCGACACTGCGACCACCGGCACTATGACCACCGACACTGCGGCCATCGACACTGCGACCACCGACACTGCTACCTCCGACACTGCGACCACCGACACTGCAGCCATCGGCACTGCACCCATTAACACTGCGACCACCGACATTGCGGAAACCGACACTGCGGCCACCGACACTGCGACCATCGACACTGCGACCACCGACACTGCGACCACCGGCACTACGACCACCGACACTGCGGCCATCGACTGCGCCCATTAACACTGCGACCACCGACACTGATCACCGACACTGCGACCTCCGACACTGCGACCACCGACACTGCGACCACCGACACTGCGACCACCGACACTGCTACCACCGACACTGCGGCCATCGACACTGCACCCATTGACACTGCGACCACCGACATTGCGGCAACCGACACTGCGGCCACCGACACTGCGACCACCGACACTGCGGCCATCGACACTGCGCCCATTAACACTGCGACCACCGACACTGCAATCACCGACACTGCGACCGCCGAAACAGTGACCGTCGACACTGCGACCACCCAAATTGGTGACCTGAGCCACCTCAGTCGATGGTTCGATAGATAAATTCTGAAATATTTTGAATGTAGAGACTCTGCATAAGCTCAACTCACTACGCCAGCTTGGCTGTCGGTATCTGTATGCAGCGACGGAAATAAGATTCGTGTCCGGGTTGTATTTGCCATGCGCAGAGCGAGTAAATGAGAATCAACGTCTGTCCGACTGGGTAAAGTAGGGCGACTTCAGCCACAATGCAGAAGGTAAAACTGTCCCGAACGAAATGTCGACTCCAGGGGAGTGCGAGGCGATGGATCTGAGGCCGCCTTAGAAATACGGTCAAACAAGAGTCGTGGAAATCCATCTTACAAGTAAAAACCAACATGTTCCTCGAACGTGTCATCAGGAGAGGCGGCTCAGGGCATTAACTGATATCACTGCAGGGCCAGATTCGAGTCCCGACGGTGACAGGACTTGCGACATTAGCTTCATAGCTAGTTCGAGTTCAGCCTTTGTCTGGAGGAAGGTGCAAGCGGCCAGCTGATCTGATCGGTAGTTTTCCATGGGTTATCGGATCAACACCAGGCGCCTAAAACTCGGGCCAAAGACCATGCTCGATATTCCCTGCCTCTTTCTTATCGTTTTTTCTCGGTTCATCTCGGTTTTTGCACAGTACCTTCCTTACATTTGTAATAGAAAGATAAGATTGTTTGAAACCGTTTCAAGACCAAAATCGAAATCGAATTCAAAAATTTATTTTAACCGAAACTCAACCAGATGTATTTTATTTACCGATATTCGGAGTGGTTTAAGGGCTTTCGTGAATTATGTCTGTGAGCTTCTTCAGCCGCAGAGTGCGGAGGAGACAACATGTTACGAGATCGAGCAGTGCCGAGACCGGAGAGGAGACGACGGTGGCGGCGGCAGCGATCTGCGCGTGCAAAAAGGAGCGGGGCGTTTACGCGACGTCGCGGCGTTCGCGCTCAACAGCCAAACGACGCAACCACAGCCGCCACCCGCCGCCACCCGCCGCCACCCGCCACCACCCGCCGCCACCCGCCGCCACCCGCCTCCACCGCCATCGCCGCCGCCACCGCCGCCACCGTCGCCACCCGCCGCCACCCGCCGCCACCCGCCGCCATCGCCGCCGCCACCGCCGCCTCCGCCGCCTTCGCCTCCACCCGCCGCCACCCGTCACCACCCGCCACTACCCGCCGCCACCCGCCTCCACCGCCATCGCTGCCGCTACCGCCTCCACCGCCGCCACCGCCGCCACCGCCGCCACCGCCGCCTCCGCCGCCACTGCCGCCACTGCCGCCACTGCCGCCAACGCCTTCGCCGCCGTCGCCGTCACCTACTCCACCGCCACTCCCAACGCCGCCGCCACCGCCGCCTTCGCCTCCGTCGCCACCTCCGTCTTCGCCACCACCGCCTTCGCCACCGCCAACACCGCCGCCGCCTCGTAAACGGAACAATGGGAGTGACAAACCAGCCGCGGCCCGTAAGCACTGCCTTTACGGGGCGGCGTTTACCATAACTATAGGTTAGCGGCGCGCGCCGGGGCCGGCCGTGGGGCCGAAGCCGTCGCGGAGACGGTGCGGCGAAGGCGGGTGGCGAGGCGGTCGGGCGGGCGGGCGCCGCATCCTACATCGCCGCCTACTGGCGCCGCCACGCGCCGCGGCGGGTGGTCGGGAGGGGGCGGGGCCGCGTCGAGCCGGGGAAGCCGACCGGCAGCGATGTAAGGGTCCTTCAGAGACAGGTGTCGATGAAACCGACGCCAAGAATATTTGGCGGGGATTTTCACATTCTAATGATTTTTGTTGTAATCAAAATTAATAAGTGCCGTTTCTGCGAAGAAATGTCTTACGCCTTTATATATTAGTAGTTGTTGATAGCGTTGGGGGTTTCCTTTGGATTCTACTGAATGAAGGATGGCTACGAGAGATGAATGACGTTGGTACATTATTGATTTTGGGTGATATTCTTGATGGATTGATAAGATCGCCACGTTCTAAGCAAGTGATGAGAACACCTATGCGTTACATGTGACTGGAACTCTCAGCTTTTAGCATCACATGTTGATTCAGCTTCCCCGCGGCGAGCTTATTCATCATTCGCAAATTTCACACGTTGGTACATATAACGTAGCAAAATTATTTTTCTACCGGAATATATCAATTTCAAGTTAAAAATGTCTTCGTTTAAAATACATTGTTTTGAATTTCTATTGTGGGACACCGTATTTCAAAGTGTAATTTCCGTCAATCAATAAAGCACGTACTTAAAAATATACTATGATACTGTACTGTGTACTGTACTGTACTGAGGAAGCACAAGAATTTTTTTAAATATTATTCTGCGATTAGTTTGTCCACGTCTGCATTTCTAAGCGTCATACCTCTAATACGTAATAAATAGAACAATAAACAGAATATATTAAACTACGAAGTTTCTCTAACGAACTTTCCCAGTAGATAAGTTAATTTTATGTTACTGAACTACCTATAATTTTATGTTACTGAAAAGTTATTTTATTTTACTGATTTTATCGTCATAACATGTAGAATATATCTTACGATAAATAATACACAGTCTACCAGTATCAATACTCATGTCAATATTATTTAACTTAGTCTAATTATTTTATCGCCCTGAATTAAAAAGTGTAAGTAACTTATTACGTTTGAGTGATTTTTAAATGAAACACTCTTGAATAATAATTAATGTGAGAACCACAACGTAAATATAAATTTCAATCACAAGTTCAGTATATTTTTCAAGGTAAACTTGAAGAAATTAAAAAAAACAGCGTTATATACCTTGAGTTGCTCTTCGTCTTACAAAATATATTTACAAAATATAAATTTTATAATTTTACACACGGAGTTTTTGAGTTTTGACTTTCCTAATTTACTGTCAACAAAATATTTACCAATATCATTGTCAGAAGTCACGACAGCTAAACTTGTTATGTTCGTTTGCCTGAAAGTGAATACCGAAAGGGCAGTGATTCGGTTATCGTTCAATCCTAAAAATCAATATTGCAATTTTTCAGTGCAAGGTAGCGTGTGCACAACACTCATGTTTTAATTGTATTGTTCGTACTTGCTAGGAAACAAGTAAGCTTATCTCCACACTCGTATCTTATCTTTTAATAACATACTTTGTCACGAAAGCAGTATTTACCATTTCAAATGCGAAATCTAATGCAATCACCGTCCCTGATATGGATATTTATACATTATCGTACATCTCTCCCATGGAATTTCAATTATTTTTCGTACTTCGGAAAGATTTCGCTATTTTAAAACCTTACTTTTAATTGATTCAATCAAACAATTGTTGCATTGCTCCAGGGACATTTTCAAAATTTTTAACAAATGGCTCCCGCGTTTTGATTAAACTTTGCTACTGGATAGTGTGAAGGACCTTTAAAAGAATGCTGTAGGTGACATGTTCGTTGAAAAAACTGACTTTTCGAGAATTGCAAAAGTACAAAATGTTTTTGGCGTCATCCTACAACTAAAATATTGAAGTAGAGATTTTTTCGTTGATGTTCCTTAAAGATAGTTTCAAATAAGGTCGTACAATTTTGCGAGTTTTCAATCCATGTTTCATTCAATTATGAAGTAAACAAAAGTAACGTCCAGCAATCGTCTGGAATTTTTGTCCCTTTACAAAAGAAACTTTTCACGAATTATAATTATAAGTGATACATTACATATAAGTTATGGGGGATAACAGAATATCCTATAACAATCCACTTCAACATATGTGCAGATACACATTTCAATTACAGTTTCAGAAGCATGTTTTACTCTGTGTTCACAGAAAATATTAATTGTATGTTTACAGAATTTGTAAAACCCCCTCATTTCATTAGTTTTGGGGAATAACAATGACACGAAACAATATTTTGGGTATTTTCAATGTTTCGAATAGTTCATAGTAGACTTTTCGGTTGTAACATTTCTTCACTTCTTACTTTCGAGTGATGTATTCGCAGGTGTGCTGCTAGTTAGATTTAAATGTTTTCTGCCTAATGCTTGGAATCCTTTGACTTAAAAAGTTTTGCAGTATTATGTTTCCTATAAATATCCTCTGAAATAATTTTATATAATGATTTACCTTAGACTTGATTTTAAAATCCTAGTTGAGCCTTTAATTTTAAATTTTCAAACATTCGGAATTCAAGCAAGAACCACAAGCAAATATTTTCAATTCCATAAAATTATGCATAAAAACAGTTCCCATGAATTTAAAAACAGTACAAAAGGAAATCTAAAATTGTGATGAATTTAAAGAATTAATTTTGTTAGTAAATGTATGTTAGTAAATGTATTCGTAGTATTATTCAAGCTGAAAGTTTCATTCTATAAAAATAAATACAACATACTTAATGACTTGGAGATTTAAACTGCCGATGATCTTTAATCAAAATTAAGGTATTTTCTAAAGAAATACCTAACTATTTCGAAGTAAATGCTAAACGATAACCGAAAGTAAATTAGGAGAATCTATTCTCAGGTTCATTGATATTACTATCAGAAATATTAACACTTAGAGTTTATCCCAAATAATGTAAAGGAAATATATTCTGCACGCGAATAAAAAATTCTAAAGCCATACCCGTGACGAGGCGAACATGTTCATGTTCCTTCTGAACGTGACCCGTACAGTCCGCTCTGATTCAGTACCGCGTGCATCGCGATATGAAGCGTACAATTTGACCTTTCTAATGCTAGCTTTGGAAATGTTCGTTTGCATTTATTAGCGCAGAAAGATTTTGTCTTGAATAAAGTGTTTTTCGTTTCTCAATACGTTCTTTTGAAACCTGACGTGAGAAAGCTCTATTTTTCAAAATTCCATCCACATTTACAAAGTTCTCATGGAAATGTTTCTTTGTGTAGTTCTGATACATATTTAGAGTCGTTCAGTCGGAGATTGTCGAGATAAGATGTCAACGAAGAATAAAATCACAACAGCTAACAACACGAATACATTTCACAGATGATTATCACGAGGAACGGCGTTAGCTAGATCTCCGCAACACTATTAAAATAATAGGAATAACATTACGTAAAATGACATGGTTGTAATTCTTGAAAATAGATTCAATTGCGATTCGTCCAATGCTTGTCCATTATCCCTCAAATGACAGTAATTTACAGCGGCCATTTTATTACTCACCAATTAGTCGGCATGTTTCTGAAGTTTCTTCATGCCTAATTCCAACTTCATAAAATTATCGTCGCCTACATTCAAAGGGGTCATTCTTCGAGTGCAAAACAGCTAAGCATTTCCTATTAAACAGCTCTATGACCTTTCCTGGCTGTTCAACATCAAACCGACCCCTGCAAAAAACATTTCCCCTCTTCTTTGGCCTGTTGGCTCGTAAACCAATGCAGGGAGGGTGTTTGCGTCAAAGCAGAGGAATTTATAGTTCTAATTACTTACCGGTTAATCGAATTTCCTTTATTTCCAGGCGCGTATTAATTAAACAGTCGCCGCTGTGCCCGAGGCGCGAGTTATTAAAAGGAGCGCGGGGAAGGAGCGGGGAGTGGGGAACGGGGAGCGGCAGGTGCGGGGCCCTGAGCGACTGGACGCGGTGATGCTCTTCCTACCGCCGCCACCAGCGCCGCAGGGCTCAGCCCAGTGCAGTGGCCGCCCAGCCCTTCACAAGCCGAATAGAAGGGAGCGTTAGCGCGCGCGTGAGTTGTCGATATTATGCATTGAAAGTCAAGATGCGGTCCTTCAAGTAATGTCATACCTTATAAACACGTCATAATTACTGACGTGCGCCTTTAATTTCCACGCCCGCCTTCCATTTCCGTTAGTTTTCTAGTTTTAGATATCAATATACTCTTAAGACATTCCTCCATCAAGCTTCAAATATTGTGTTCAAAAGTGACGTTTCTCTTATGTTAAAAGGCTCCCGTGAACTATGCGACTGAATGTGAGTACTTTCCCTTCCTGAAAAACTATTTTATAGAGATACGTCACTTAGGAATTAAGCAGTCTTAGTGCCTCGAATTAAACAGTCTTAGTGTCTCGAATTAAGCAGTCTTAGTGCCTCGAAGTTTAATATCTTCATATTTCCGTTATTACATTACTTTCGTAGCACACTTCTCTGTCGCAGCTCACCCTTTGAAAACCACTGCATTTGAGACTACTTCAGATGCACAAGGTATGTCCCAAACGTAATGCGTCGCATTTTTTCTGACGCGTCTTATTACTCCAGCCGACTTGTTCTTGTTCCCTCGGCTGAAAAGGGTCATAAAGAGAACTCATTTCAAGACTTTAGTCAACATCGAAGCACGTACGACGAAGGGTCTAAAGGACATCTTCGCCGAATACTTCCTGGGGTAGTAAGATGCATGGAAAGCCTATTGGCTAAAATGTATCGACTCACAAGGGTCATACTTCGAAGAATTTTAAGTTGCTGTGGCTATCTGATTTTTTTTTTTTTTTTTTTTTTTTGTAAAAATGCAACGCATTACTTTTGGAACAAATTTTGTACATCTGAAGTAGTCTCAAATGCTGTGTTCAAAGGGTGAGCTGCGACAGAGAAATGTGCTGCGCAAGTAAAGTAATAAAGAAAATATGAAGACATTAAACTTCGAGGCTCTAAGACTGCTTATTTTGAAAATGTATCTTCATGAAACAGTTTTGCAGGAAGGGATTAATTACATTCAGACACATAGTTCACGATAGGATTAGACGGTTTAAGGTTACCTTTTAACATAAGAGAAACACCAGTTTTGAACACAGTGTTTGAAGCTTGATGAAGAAGCATCATTAGAGTACATTGATATGTAAAACTAGAAAATAACGAAAGTGGATAATTGTCACATTAAAAATTAGCTCTTCAATGCTATTTTATAGGCTGACCAATTAAAAATATTATCATAATAATAATAATAATAATAATAATAATAATAATAATAATTATTATTATTATTATTATTATTATTATTATTATTATTACTATTATTATTGCTATTATTATTACTATTATTATTATTATTATTATTATTTCGAATTTTGATAGCAAATGTTGACGTTTTTAAAACAGTTTAGTATGTTGAAAAATTCCCGATAAACCCAATGGTATTACTTCATATATAAGACAGTCGCACTTTATGTCAATGCTGAAAATCCTTATTCGCGATTTTGAAAACTGAACTGCTATATACAGTAGCTACCAAGCTTTAGAAATACTAATGCAGACAGGTTTGGTACGACAGTGTGGTTGTGCGCAGCGCTCCCGTGATGAAAGAGTATGCCGCGAGGCAAAAGGATTTGGGAACAGCTGCTCTAAAGTACCATTACAAACGGCAAATGCTGGCTGCGATAAACAAGAACAGTTGCAGTTTTCTAACACTGATGAATTGATTCTCTTAGGTGAAGCTGTTGTAGTTCATCTTTTCCAACATTCACAACTTTGGCAAAATTAACGGAAAATGTTGGAAATTTGCAGAAAAAAAGTTCAGAAAGAAGAGGTTGAAATTACATCTTCGTTAGTTAGAGCCTGTTCAAAGCTGGAAAATCCATCCTCGTCGTAGAGCAAGCCATCCAGCGTCATCCTAGAGCAAGAAAATTTGAAACTTCTAGTATAATAAAGATCTGTTTACTCCGGACTCGTAACATGATTCAAATATTTCACTAATTCTCTAACCTCTTTGATATATTAATCAACGTCTTATGTATGCTTATTTTCTTATGATACAAAACACAATGTCGTAATTTCTGAGGCTGATCTGAATGTCATGCCTTATAATCTCGCTAACTACGAAATAAACAGTAGAATAATTTTATAATAAGCGTGGCACTAAAACCCTATTCGAGAGTTTTCGCACATCATGAAATTACGAATTAAAACGCTAAGCGCAAACTTCGTTACAGCAGAGGTTCTCAAACTTTTTGAAGAGTGTTCCCCGCACACACTCCTAAAATATGAATATAGGTCCTTCCTCAACTATTAAATATTTTTCCAAATGACTTGAGAGATGTGATAACATGCGATGTATCCCTTATCACACAACACATGATTTTGGTACATTTATTTCCCGTAACATTGTTTTCTACAATGCAAAAATCTCCATTGCGAGTAATAATTTTTAATTCGACGATAAAGAGAGAAAGAAAAATTCATATGCAATGTTACTTTGAAAAATATGTGATTTATTTGGCATAAAATTAAATTAAATTTCTACATTAACCACACGAGATTATTTCGTCCCTGTTACTTTAATAATTTAAATAGCTTTGTTCATCACGATTAGAAAATTTGCACTTACAATTAGTCACTGCAAAGAAACTGCTATGTATTCTGAGGGTTGATAAGATCGTAAATTGATAAATAAATGACATTTTATAAGTTAGAAAACTTCAATTGTCTTATCATCTAATCATTGTGTTCTTTACACTACGTAATTACATTTTTTTAATTAATGTGTCTTCTCGTGTTAATACTGAAGCTTTATGAGATTCTATAAAACTAGACCTTCAAAACGTGTTTTGCTACATGTCATTTAAAGCATATTAATATTTCCTTGACATATCCGATTTACCGTTAAGAGAAAAATACGAACGTATTGTAATGAAATAACATGTTTACCATACACGTAATCTCATATATCTCTCTGACATTTTCCTTAATTAATATACTTTATTCATTGCTTGAGAACTAATGCGAAGCTTTATTTCAATCGATACACTATAAAGTGTCTCGCGATTATGTATAACTCACGTAAATATCTCATTTTTAACTCATTACACAGAACAGAAGTTAAGAATAAAATTACTCTGAAACTTTACAATTTTACTTAATCTTGGTGGAGTCCAAAAGATTGAGTTGTTTCATAGTGACAATATGAGTCACGTAAATTAAATTTAGTTTATTGTTTAAGTAAATTCTCGTGACCCATATAACAATAACATGACAATATTACGAAAAACTATCCTACTACCAACCGTATTCAGAGACATTGCCATTGTTAAGGCGGGTGTTAAGGCTGAAAAGCTAGGCTTCAAAAGAAGCTTGAATCTGATCTCCTATTATTTCACCATGCTAAGAAATGGAGCCTAAATATTTTACATATTTTACATGTTATCCCTCAACCGCGGATAACATTTCAAAAAACAAAGTTTAACGGATAGAATAGAGCCATACTAGTCGTAATTGTAATTAACATTTGACGTGTATTGAAAAGAAGATTAAAATGGATTAAAATCTGTCGTGTTTTCTAAACATATCTAGGACCACGGGAAACGCTTTCACACTAACGATGTAGGCAGTGGCAAATCCTGAACACTCTTTTAAATATACCGCACTTTATGGAAGCCACTTCTACCGTTGTCTTTTATTTTGAGCTTCTCAGAAATCCCAATACTATGAAATTCCGTCTTTAATAATTGTTTCATAAGACAATTACACAAACTACTTACATCTGGATCATTTACACACTCCATTTTCACAAAAACTTGACAGCAGCGCAACTTGCGAACGACCAGAGAAGGACTGTTCACCGCAATATCTTGCGGTGCCTACGGACCGTCCAGACGCGCATTCCCCCCTTTCCCCGCCCTTGAAACATGAGGAGCGCTAGGTTATCGCGACTGGCATGTGGTGTCTTCACCTGCGCTAGCGAATTCTCTGGAGAGTATTACGAACTGTTTGAAACTTCTCACTCTACCGCACTTCATAGCGCTTACGAATGCGGAAGACTGACTGGCTCTCGGTAGCAAAATAGTTATTTTTTCGCATCTGTTTTAAAGCTTTCAAAATCTCAATAACTTATTAGAGGATTACCAGACTTACGAAATATTTATTACACACTTCGAATTACTAGGTATACCGGCGATATACGCGGTGTATCGGAGAATTCGCCACTGAATGTAGGTACCGCCGAGCAGCTCAGAATTGAGTGGACGTTTGCAACCCTCGGCCAGGTGTTAGGAGAGGGATCGAAGTGCCAAGGTGTCGCGCGCTGTGCGGGCGGACGTCGCCATCGTCGCCCCCTCGTTAAGACGCTGATTACCTCAGCCGCCGACTAATCGCCCAATCCACTTCCCCTCTATCTTGAATTATTAGCCGCAGCGCGCGCTCCTCCTTTGTTTTGGTCGCCCGATGGTCGCATGCCGCCGCCGACGGCATAGCCTCGTCTCCCGTTAACGAGAAGCCTCTCTGTCTGCATTCTAGAAATGGGACATCTATGTAAGTGTTTTCCATACATTGATATTATTATAAAAAACGATATAATTTTAACATCGATATTTTGAAATCGATTAACATATGTATTTCAGTACATCCATGTTTTTATAAATTTTAACTTTAAGATTTTTAACATCGAGTTTTACTGGAAGCGGTTGCTCGGCGCATCAACTGATGTCACTGCAGCGCCTCTGACCGGAAGGTCCCAGGTTCGAGTCCTGACGGCAGCAGGATTTTCGACACTAGCTTTGCAGCTAGGTCGAATTCAGTCGCTGTTTGGAGGAGAATTCTAGCGGCCGGCTGCTCTGATCGGTAGTTTTCCGTGGTTTCTCCGATCAGCACCAGGCGAATGCCGGAGCAGTACCCTAACAAACGGGCCACGGACCGCGCGCGATCTGTCCTTCCCGTTCTTTGACCTATCCTGTCCCCTTACACACACACTTACACTAACATGCCCTACACTACCACATATTCCGGGAGACCGACCGGGAGCTTAGAGCTTGTCCCGGCTGGGGCGGTGCCCCGCTGGTGGGAGAGTCTTGGTTAGGGGACCCCACTAGCCGACGGTAGGTCGGCGCCGGATCTCGCCATCCAACTGGGGAAAATCACTGCCATCTCCCGAGAAAAAACATGCACTACACTAACGGGACTAATGACCAAAGCCGTTGACGCGCCCGGAAACACGAAAAATCAATCAATCAATCAAACATCGAGTTTTCCGTATATCGATACTTTTATAAGAGTATCGATGTTTTCGACATCGATATTTTGAAACCGATATTTTAACATTGATATTTGTTGCTTGATTTTTTTAGTTGTCGATATTTTATTCTTAAAATAAAAATAGTGCGTAACGAAAAAAAGTCATACTTTTGAACTCAAAAAATTCAGATCAAAGGTGAGCAAGAGTGAAAGGTCTGAGAATTCTATATTTTAACAGTCTCGCTTACAGATAAAAGGAGGCACGTTGTCTCTAGAAAGAAATTGACAATTACTTAGGGATACGAATACGATGTCCTTGTTTCAAAACATCGATGTTTTTAAAAAACGATAAATGAAAATATGATTTTTTTATATTCAATTTGATAATAAAAGTTTCGTTAATTATTCTTATTTTTTTACATTCTTAGTGATTTTTGAAAACATCGATGGTTTTGAGCGATGAATTATTGACATCGATGTCCCAAATTTGAACGACCAACGTCTTGAAGCGTGTTTTTTTTTGGGGGGGGGGCGATGTCACGTGCCTGCTGCATGGCTGCGGACGGAGCGTCTGCAAACGTGCGCCCCGCTTTCCGCCCGTGACTTTCGCCAGCTGCCGCTCGCGCTGCGCAACCGTCGCGCGACTGCTTAACGGCGCCTGCGGTGGAGAGACTAATTGCTAGTAAATGCCCTGCTACTGGCGTTTGCGGTGACTACCCCCGCTTGATGAATAAACATACAGCAAATATTGAATTAGTCAAATATTCATCTGGGGCATGATGTTTTAAAAATTGCTACTACTAGTTGTTCCGCAATAACCTGTTTGCTCTGTTGTGCGAATGTTGTAAATGCAGAATTATGATACATCATGATGTCCGTATTTTATGTAATTACAGTAGATATTTAATGCTATACAGTAAGAAAAATATACAAATACTTCAACTTTATGTCTTTTTTCCGTCTTCAAATGGTTTAAAGAGACGCATTTACAAATATGACAGGAATATCATGATAATGTATTTCATAACTTATACCAGACTAAAAAGAATCTTCCCTGCGGTATCTTTCTGCAATTTTCCCGTCTTTCTGAGCCGCCGCTGGTTCTTGCACTGTCATGAATGCGTGATATTGAAAAAATGAATGCTAAAAAGAAATAGGAGAAAACACTAAATGCTGAAATAATCTCATGTAGGACACGAGACAGAATTTCGTATACTCGTAATTGCTTACTATGTGCTAAATGTAAGGCGTAGAAGTGCTGAACGATTCTGCTCGTCATCAACATAAATTTTCAATGTGTTTCCATCGAATCCTTAAATATACTTTCATTGCATTCTTTGCTGTCAAGTTGGAAATAGCTGAATTATTTCAAATTTACGAAATGTGTACTTCTGGTAACCAATGATGATTATCTTTCCAAAGGTGAGATGCTTAGAGACTCTCATTCCTGATTTTTTTACAGAGCACAACAACAAATGAAATAGTTGAAAATTTCTCGAAGTTTCCTCAAAAGTAGTTCCCATTTTCTTTTCTAATACTTTGCTCTACAAATACATTGGGTAACATACTGAATAAATTCTTAGAAGTAAATACAGAAAAAGTACTATAATATAATTGAACTGGTGTAAGGTAGTAATAACCCTAATTTTGTTACTTTTTGTAATTCAAAGAAAAAGCAACAAAATTGTGTAAATCCAGACATTTTTAGCTTGCATGTACGTTGCCTCCTAATTTTCATCACACATAATGTAATATTACGAAGATTTTTGTACACTGTTTGAGTCATAATGTTGGTTTGGGGGAAATTCTAAGATCTCTACTGTGAATATGTGGAAAGTGGATCATGTGTTGCCCTGACTCTTTTAACCCACCTCATTAATTGTCACAAAACGCTAATAAACGCAATGCACATAAATGTTCCAGAGACTGGGCAAATCACACTATTCTTTATTATGATACGAGCATCTAACCCTTGTAGCTAAACCTGGAAATGAGTGAATGACTTTGATGGGTAGGTGATTATGAAGATAGGATGATGATAGAATAGAGGTGTAATAGGAGAGAGGGGAAACGGGAGAACCCCGAGAAAACCTGCAAAGGACCTACTCTGCCCATCACAATTTTCACAAGGATCGACCGGGATTTGAACCCCACTCCTTCCGGCGGGAAGCGAGTACTCTGCTACTCCACGGGCCGCCCAGCCGTTGCGGACCGTCGTACGCGGCAACAAATTGAATCTGAGTAGCCAAAGCGCTGCTTTGCGATGACCTCAGCGCTCCACCCCATCCTGCACAGCGTCACGCTGCGCTGCAAGAAAGCAGTAGGCCTGCGGGCTGGGCGGTGGCGGGGGCGGCGGGGGCGGTGGACCGTGGCGGGCGGGCGTCGCCCCGCGGGGGCGATCCGAAGGGGTGGCGCGGCGCGGCGCCCCCCAGGGTCCTCGCCGCCGCCCCGCCGCCCCCCGTCGCGAGGTCAGCGCCCTCGCCCGCGAGGGATCTCCCGCCAGGGGCGGATCGACCACAGCGCAAGCACGCGGCGGCATTGTAGCGAGGGGGAGCACCCGCATTAAATCGAATTACTTCATCCGAATCTCTTTTTAACCTACTTTGCTGATAATATGATTTTCAGTTCTAGTTGAGGGAGGGAGGGATGAAAATGATCCTTTCTTTTCTTTAATGATCAACTGTCGACTCTGTATGATCTATCTGTATTTTTATCGTATCTAACGCAAAGTACTAAATGTTTGTGTAAGTTTTCTATAATTCAGTGACCAAAAGGTGTCACTATGCTACATTAATCACGTAAGTTTCCTCGAAAAATGTCTAATTTAATTTGAAACACCTGCAGTGCTACTAAATGTCTTGTTCGATTCGATATTAAGTTAAGATTGCCAGAAAAATTAGAAATTCTCTGCTAGTTTCACTTCTATTGTTAAACTCTTATGATCCAATCCAATTATCCAAGCAATGCAATCAGCAAGCGTTTCAGTACATAGTTTGCTTGATAAGGTTATTTTTTTCTTTTCTTCTTTATTCACCGCGTAAATACTTCGCGACCCAATGCAATGTAATGTAGCGATTTAAACAGCGTTGTCTCGATACAACATATAATCGCCCACGTCACTGATTTAGCCTAGTATTCTTAAACTGAAATAGCAATTCATTAATATCTGTGATATCAAAGCGTATAACTGTAGCATTATCTGTAACACTAAATGCACTATGTAATTCAATATTACGTCTCAATTTGATGTCATTTTCATCTTACATTCGAACGAGCGCAAATTGATAACGTTATAATTGATACCAATTGCCTTCTGAAATTTAATAATGTCTCCTAACCTGGCAGAATTATCAAATTTTACATAAAAATTATTACTCCGAAGTTTTGTCTGGAAAATTAATTGCACAATATAAGTCAGTATGTCTTGGGCTGATGTAAGTTTCGTATGAAAACTGTGTATGTGAAGCGCGAAGACTCCGGCAGTATTGTGAGTATGCGGATATTAGGTCAAGTCCCAAACTACGTTCTAACGCATACTGAAGCCAAGAAAATACTTTTTTATTCGCACATTAATGCGTCGCTTAATAGAAGAGAAGCTTTTGATCCCCTCAGCCAACTAGTAATTGCAAACACTGGTATCTTTAGACAGTTTGCGTGGATTGAAGTACCTCAGCGCATACCACTTTTGAACCTCCATGCTTTCTCCAAATCTTTTACCCCGGTGAATAACCTGATAAGTCAAAAGAACTTAATTTACAGGTGAGCAAAAAAACTCTTTAAAATAAATGCTGTAAATCAGGAATTCATGATTTTCAAACAAAACCTACACACAAACAATTTCGTTTGAATATCACCATTGTTTGAATATCCCTGTTTTACCCATGTTTAATCCCTGATTTACTTCAGTTGAAAGTTTTTTTCTTGCTCTCCTGTAAAATTAAGTTTTTTGACTTATCAGCTTATTCACCGGGATCAAAGAAATTAAATTCGATGTGATAACGAAGCCTGCCTCTCCACCATAAGCGACTTAAATCGAATGCTGATCGATCACTCTATTATGCTACGAGTATGGAATTGTATGCTACGTATATGGAATTGGCATAACGGTGGTGGCAGAGAGTTTTGCTAACTGTATTCCCATTATGCAAGATAATGTAGATGGCGTGAATCTCTGTATAAATATTTATGTATGTTACATTTGTTATAATAATGTGTATGGGTGTATAGGGTGGTTAAGGGCAGCTGTAGACAAACAAATGTGAATCGAGAGGATGTGGAATTAATTTTGCTCACCATGTGACGCCACAGTTCGGATCACCTGCCATTTTTCGCTGTACAAAAATTCTTTCTGGCCTTCACCTCCTATTGGTGACGAGGCTCCATTATACTACGCTATGCCAAATCTGTCTGTTATAACCGAGAACTACGATCGTTTTGGCAACATGACGATCGAGATCACCATTTGTTGGATGTCCTCTGGTCCCATTACGAGAGGGAGCCAGAAATGTGCTTAGTGTTGACCAGCGAACTTGTGGCCTCTGTGGATTGAGTTCGTCGGTTGAGTGATCTGATCAGTGGCTTCTCTCGTCATTTCCAGTTGAATGCTAGAGCAGTGCCCTGTTCAACAGATAATGAAACGCGCACAATTATCAAATTTCTATCCTAACCCCATTCTTTTCTTTAGGTCCTAGAGAGAGAAAATGGAGTTGATAGGATCAAAAAATCAACGTTTCGCCACTCGTTACGGAATTATTTCGAAATTGAGCGATTTATTTTCTATAAATGAAAAGGCTCAAAGCCTGCTGCTTTATTGAATTAGGGACTAGTTTTTGTCTAGTATATGAACTAGAAGTAACTTTATTGCATATTGGCTTGCGGGTATGTTCATAGGACAATGAATAAATCGACGTTGAAAATGAACTGGTTAAGCAAAAATCACTATTTCGTTTTTCTGAAGATCCATTGCATACATTTCATCATTTACATGTCCATATAATAAGTATCATCATTCAACTGAAAATAATAGATTTGGGTAGATCGTGAAAAACGAGATAAACTAAAAAATATTTTTCTACAGACAATTGCGTGTCTATATAATTTCATCCTTTTATTCTTTACCCCAAGCGATGATATTAATTCGCAGAAAAATGAAAATTTAGAAAAAACATTGTCGCCTGAAATGGCTAGGACAGGACTGGCTAGGATGTTGCGTCCGAGGAGTGGCCATCGACGATTCAGTGTACCACAGAGAGGTTTTCGATTCCTGCGTCGATAAAAAGAGAAGGCTCAAACTTGATGCTGTGCAACCGCTGCACTTGATAATGACATCATTTCTACGTCTGAATATCAATCCTAATTTCAAGTTCACAAAATGTGCTATTCGCTAGCTCGCTAGCAACTCTACAGTTGTTTTAATATGAAAAAATCCCTGTATCTGCAATTTAATTTTTTTTTCTTCGAATGCAAATATTTTTTAGCTGCAACATAGGCCTTTATATAATTTGCTTTCACTCACATTTACTAAATCGAGTAAATATTCAGATTATCACACATTATTATTTCCTATTTTATAATTATTCTATAAAATTTGATTACCAATATTCAATATTTAAATTTTTAATTCAGCTTGCGATTCAAATTTATTAATTTCTAAGCAAGACAAAATTTTCGTCTCTGCTTTATTGTATTCGTGTATTGTATACTGGTGCCGTATGAAAAGCTAACTAAACAGGAAGATTCAAAGAAAATCTTTGACGTATGACTGTGTTGTTGACAAAGATTTAATTAGCTACAAACGTTGATTGTGAATACAATATACCAATGGAATACTGAAGTTAAGAAAAATACTTAAGTTAAATAGTAGATCAGTAATTCACAAAGCAAAATCGTATGTATGGCAAGCCGCCTGAAAACAATTATATAATTGACAAATCTTGTAAATCATGTGTAAATCAATTTATTATTATCGTGAAAGTATAGAAATGACATTGATCTGCAGAAAGAATTTTTTTCTTTCACATTGATATCACTTAGTGCAGAAAAGGTTAACAAGAGCTTTCACAAAAATAATGGAATATAATTATCTCTAACAACAGTCAAATAGAAGTGGTGTGGCTAAGAAAATAGCGCTTTACACTTCTGTCAGGAAATCGACGACTTTAAAAGACTCGAACGAATGTCCCCACGATGATTGCCCAAATACCAAGCGCATCATTAGACAGTCAATGACTTCAATGACTGAAGCCCCTGCAAAATTCAAAGACCACAAGCAGCAGAAAGTGTGATTAATATTTGTGTTTGTACACGGTAAATAAAACATACTAGAGTACAAAGTTCAATATGCACGTAAATTCGCCTGAAAACGGATAACTCTAATTTACGAATTTTGTAGAAAGATATCAAACACATTGTGGGAACAATCTAATGGATTTTGGTACATACATCATGATTCTCAATTATATTTCCACATGAGAGAAGTTTCCCAAAATCAGTGTTTCTCATGGAAGGAAACAGGAAAATTAAAATTGAAAAATAAAATGACGGAGCATTAACATCACGACGTTGTTTTCAATATCATAATGTTACGTAAAGACATGTAAAAGAGAAAAAAAATATGTGATTTTCATGTTATTTTAAAGGCAAACGGGTAAAGTTAAGCATTTAAGGGTTAATAATTTTATTTTCAATAAGTTTAGAATTTTATTCGCTTTTCATTGACAACTTTATTTTAACTGTTTTTTATATTTGTATTTAGTCCTACACTATAGCTTCTGTATTAATGCACGTAATTCTAATTGACATAGTCAACCAACCTAATTTTTAGATACAAACAGGAAGTGTGCGTAGCGAGTATTGTTCAATGTCTAGAGGAAAAATCGTAAATCATTTTTTTACAACTCACTGATTCACAATAAGACGCACATAATAATAATAATTCTGTGTAACCAGGAAATGTAAAAACTTCGCCGTTTAGATATGTTGAAGCGAATTTCGTATCTTGAAAACTACGAACTCTTTTTTTCTTCAAAAACAAAAACAAATTTATTTCATTTTTCTTTTATTTCAATAAATAATGTTCGTGCAAGCATTAATAGCTTGCTCTAATCAACATAACAACTTAGAATATTTTTATGTCCGCATCATTGTTCTTTTCTCATCAGTTATTTCTTCTGTTGCCTTCGCAAATGCCTCCTCACAATCAAAGTTGATTGAGAGGGCCTCTTGAAACCCATTGTCCTTCTATCTTCTCTTCTTTATGTCCTTATCTGGTTCACATCTCCCATCACCTACGATGGAGATGAAAGTCCTCTGAATTATGATTTCTTAGAATAGCAAAAGAAATGCAAATTACATCAAACATGAATTCGTGTGAATATTTTAAAGAGCACAACACAGTAAATGCATACGTCTAATTAAATTTTCACTAATGAATACTATCTGCAAAAGATAAAGTATTAAACAATGATACAATATGGCCCGTTCTTTCCCCTAACTTGATGAGTGTCATTCGAAAAAATGAAATGGATTATTCGTGATATAACGTATTCTTTATTTCAACTACAATCCGAATTGTCAGTAAATAGAATAATAAAGCAAAGCATTCGACTTTGGTAATCTTATATTACATGTGAAAGTATTTTAGTAATATTTGTATATAATGAGGGAAGTAATGTATTTGAACCAATTAAAAGCGAATATTTTAAATAATTTCCCCTTATTCTTTCACGAGATCAGAATACTATTTAGAGAATGTGGAGGAAATGGAGGTTGCTGGTAAAACATTGAAGTAACTTTTCTATAGTTTCAACAATTGACGTTAAAGCATCTTTAATAATAAACAAACTAGCAATTTGTACTTTCTTTACATTGTAGCATTTCATAACCTTTTTCGTGATTACGGTGTCGCCAATTTTAAAAATCTTTCCTTGTGCTTCAATTTAATTACCCTTTGCTCCCATAATACTCTGCATGTCTGTGCACTATCGTGCATGGTCGGCTCTCGTAACATGTTTTAATGACACTGAGTGATCCCTGACATCGACCACGCGATTACGTGATTGGACTTCACTGGCACGCACCTTATGCAATGAAAGTGATAGGCGGCACATTGCACGGGAACAAAGATGACTATATTACGAACCAGTTCATAAGGCAGTTGATGCGTTCCGCACGCCCAAATATATAGAACCAATTTTAATTCCGACTAAGAAATTTCCATATTTTGAAAAATCTTTGTGCGAACATGTCATGGGGTTAGTTCACTTTACGACTAGGATGGGCACATGCTAGGATCCGTACGTTTTCAGGAATGTATGCAGTTCTTTCGTTCTTCAGGGGACGGGAGCAAGAGAATTTCTAGAGTTTTGCAACAATGATTTGTTACATTGAATTCACTCTTGTACGAATTTACAGTCCATCACGAATGAGTGGGAATGAAGGTGTTTGTATATTTTAACCAGAGCAAAGCACATTCGCCACAAATATGTAACTTTAATGATCTAACATTATTTAAAACCTGATAAATTATCAGACATTGTTCTGTAGATCAAACGTTTAGAATTTTAATATTTACTTGCAATTCGAAAGTCAAATGATGTTTCCATTAGAGAAAGTTTGCAATTAACCTAACAGATGACATTTTGTTTATAAGCATTTGCATACATAAAGAAAATATATTTCATTTAGTTTAGCCATCGTACATACAAATCTGAGCTCTTAAAAGACTGATGTAGCAGGCAACATGTTTCATGCTAATAATGTCCATTTCCCTGTTATTTTCGAACCAATTCATTCAGTCAGATCGTACGACAGAGATTACATTCATCTTGTAGTTCCTGTGTTACAATCGATTCTATTATTTCTCGTAGATTAATTAATCCATGCGTTCTCCTCCAACAAAAAAAATAAATGTTTTAATCATTAGTCCGCCTTAGTCTGTTGAACCTAAAGGACCTTATACACGCTCGAGATACATGACAGTTGTGCATATCCGCTTCATGTGCCTCATGTGCAACCGTATCCAGAAGGTGCCCACAGTCCTCAGTTATGTTCGTAGTGTGTTTACCGGTTATTCCTAGCATGTACGTTGTTCCCCTTTGTCTGTATGAGGGCACGTCATAACCTGCCCTAAAGAGGACTATCTGAAACATGGTTACGCGCACAGACATTCAGGATTCGGAGAACTACAAACACTTACCCGAAAAATATCAGTTCATGGACTTCGTTCGTGACAGTTTTACCTGGGGGGGTAAAAATGCCACAAACGCTATTTACCTAGGTAGGTGAGCGGAATGGGAAAAACTGTCAGACAGGTGGCGACTATTTTTCGCGGACAAAAACGAGCGTTTGCTTTTTGTTTTCCGTTTCTTGAAGACAATCACGACTATTTTCGTGAGAGTTCTACCCACCGGTTTGAGGCAGCAGGCACATATATTTACGTGGGGAGGAAAAGGACAAGGGTAAAACTATCAGGTATTTCGAGCGCGTGAGGAGCCCCTTTCAGGTTCAGACAGCGAGGAGAGTAGACAGTTGGTGTTACGGCGGCTCCTCACATTCGGTAATCGTCGAGCAGTGAGCTACTACTCACCTAATTCCGACCAGTAGATATGTATGGCGAGTGTTCGCTTTATTTGATGTGTCCAAAAAGACTGACATGTGGTGGGTAGGGCGAGCATCGAATGTTCGTCGCTCGGGAAATAGCAAGCAACTCTGAATTCGGCGAGCGGACGCTTATTACTCGCCTAATACCGAATGTGTAGAGCCACTTTTAGGGCGGGTCCTCACATTCGGTATTCGTCGAGTGGGTAGCGACTGATCGGCAAATCCAGAGTAGTATTGATAGATGCTATTTGCCGAGCGCCAAACATTCGCCCTGCCTGCACGGTCTTTTTTGTCGGTCTTTTGAGCACATCAAAAAAGCACACATTCGCTGAGCAACTTGGCTATTCGGGATTGGGCGAGCAGTCGTTCGCCACTCTCGGAAAGCCGAATGTGAGTCGCGGCCTTTCTGAAAGCGAGGCCCGGAGGCTGAGGGCACTCACCGCTAGTGCAGGTCGAGCGGCGCGAGGGCGCAGCTGTGCGGGGAGCCCTCTGGGCTGGAGGAGTCGGCGGCCGGGTCGAGCGGCGGCGGGGGCGGCGGCGGCGGGGCGGGCGCCTGCGGCGGGGGCGGGGACGCGGCCTCGGCGGGCGGGGCGGGCAGCGCGAACCGCGGCGGGGCGGCGGCGGCCGCGGCGGGCGGCGGGAACGCCACGCCGGCCAGCAGCGGGTGCGGCTTGACGACGCCGGGCCCCGCGGCCGCGGCGGCCGCCGCCGCCGCCGCCACCGCCGCGGCGGAAGCCGACGGCGGCTTGAAGGCCGGCGGCACGAGCAGGCCCGCCGTGGCCAGCGCCGCGGCGTAGATGGCGGCGGCCGCCGGGTGCACGGCGTAGCCCGCCGCGCCGCCGAACAGCGGCGACGGGTGCGGGTGCTGCTGGGGCGGCGGCAGGCACACGGGCGGGTGGTGGTGGTGGTGATGGTGGTGGTGCGGGTGCAGGTAGGGCACGCCGTAGAAGGACGCGACGGCCGTGGCCCCGCGCAGGGGCTGCGGCACCACGGGCCCCAGGGGGACGGGCGCGCGCGCGGGCGGGTCGTCGCCGTGGATGAGGCTCTCGATGCTGAATTTGGGCGGCGGGGGCGGCAGCTGCGGGGGCGGCGGCGGTGGCGGCTCCTTGAGCGCCAGGGCGCCCGGGGTGGACGCCGCTGCGAGGGCCGACTGCTGCTGGATGGAGGCCAGCCCCACCTCCAGCGCCTCCTTCTCCGTCTTGGGCAGCTTGAAACGCTTCCGGCGCCGGAGGAACGAGCCGTTCTCGAACATGTCGAGCGCGGCCGGGTGCAGCGCCCAGTAGGCGCCCTTGCCCGGGCGGTCGGGGCGGCGCGGGATCTTGATGAAGCAGTCGTTGAAGGAGAGGTTGTGGCGCAGCGAGTTCTGCCAGCGCTGCGTGTTGCGCCGGTAGTACGGGAAGCGGTCGGTGATGAAGCGGTAGATGTCGGACAGCGGCAGCATCTTCTCCGGGGAGCTCCAGATGGCCATAGCCGTCAGCGAGATGTACGAGTAGGGCGGCTTCTGGTCGCCGTACGACTCGCGGCTGGGCCGCGGCATGGTGGCGAGGCGGCGCGAGGCTGCGGGACGAGGGCTACATGGCAGGCACGATGCACGATGCTCGCTCCCTCCCGCACTGCTCCCTCAACCCTTCGTGCAGGGTCCTCACAGGACTTTCGCAACTCGCATCACTGTGAGCTCATGAATTCACGAATAAAGAAGCGCCGTTCACATAATAACAAACATTCACTTATTCTTGTAAAGTTTATATTTAACGCAATGTTCAAACGAAATTGTCTTAAGGTTTCTGTGACAATATCAGCACAAGAAATTATTCTGTAGAGCCGTTCTTTCCCTCCTACATTTTGAGTTCACTTCATTTTCTGTCAATACTGTAAATGTCACGGTTTTTACCAAAACAGTTCTTCGGTTTAATTGAATTCAAAGTCGGATTCGGCTTGTTTACTGTTCAAAACTACAATGTACAGATGAATAAAACTCTGGGGCAACTTACACGAACCCTAATCTTTTTGCTCTCTCCACAGATCGCAAATCAGACCAATTCTTGCCTGGCACTTCACACCGCCGTTTCCCTCCCCAACACTCGAGTACGAAAGCAGCCCGGCACTCGGCGCCTGAGGCGCGCGCGCACACACGCGAACGCCCGTCCGCAGGTTGGCAGGCCTGTCGGGCGCGGGGCTTCCGGCGCCGCGGGTGGCGGCAGTCGTCTGTCAGCGTGCGCGCGACGATAAGATCGTGTGTCGCGCGGGGCGTCCGCACGCGTGGCCGGGCGGGGCGAGAGCTGTCCGCGCGGGCGGCGACGACGGCGGCGCAAAAAACCCTAGACGCGGTCGGCGGCGTCT
The DNA here is from genome assembly GCA_011170035.1 of Teleogryllus occipitalis. Classification (NCBI taxonomy): domain Eukaryota; kingdom Metazoa; phylum Arthropoda; class Insecta; order Orthoptera; family Gryllidae; genus Teleogryllus; species Teleogryllus occipitalis. Next base: position 450,646 of record BLKR01000307.1, on the reverse strand, counting down.
GGCGCCGGGCAGCGGCGGCGGCGGCGGTGGCGGCCGGCGGCGCATGGGAGAACGGGCCGGAGCGCAGGCGGACGCAGGCTCGTGGGCTGCGCGTGTATTTACCGCAGGCGGCGCGGCGCCGCGCGGCGGGCGCGGCGCGCGGCGGCGCCGCGCGGGGCGGCCGCGCTCTGATTGGTTGGCGGCGCGGCGGCGCGCGCGCGGGCCCGCTGACTCCGCCTCCCGCGGGGCGGGGCCTGCCGCCATTTTGAGCAGCGCGCGCCGCGCGGGGCGCCGACGCCGACACCGTGCTAATGACGCCGTGTAAACGCCCGCCGCCCCGCGCCCCGCCGGCCCCCGCGCTCATTAGGGTGCGACGGGGACACGTGTTAGTCCCCCTCCCCGCCCCCGCCGCCCCGCGCCCCGCCGCGCCGCGGCCCAAGGGGGCGGAAGGGAAGAAAGGAACAAGGTAAATATTTCGACAAAACGCCGCTGAAACGGGCAGAGCGCTTGGCGGCGGTGCGTTTGATCTCACGCCGGCCGTTCGCCCCGGGCGGCCTCGCCCCGCCCCCTCCGCCCCCCTCGCCACGCTCCGCCCCCGCTGCCGCCTGCGGGTTGCCCGTTCCCACGTGTTTGCTGTTGGCGCAACGTGTTAGGGGCTGACACCTCTTCAGGGGAGCTGTCGCCGGACCAGCAGCGTGGACCGAATACTAAATGAAAAAAATTCCGCCAGTGCTGCTAAAGTGGAAGCTAGTTTTCTCGTCAAGTTACGAGCATCCACACCATTATTTTAAATGAATGAGAAGGCAGAGCTGCTTAATGCCGGTCAACATGCTTCATGTGTCTAAATCCTAATTTTTCTTTTTTATGTCCTCTGGCTACTTTTCGAGATTGCTTGGCAATAATGAACCATAAATTAAGATCCGAATCCTCTCAAGACTTCTAATAAGAAGAACGTGTTTGGCACGATTTTCAAAACTGATTTGAAAATAAAGAACATGCTGAAAATGTGAGCCGTTTTCGTTTCTGTGAAATAATGAATATTAATAAAACATTTATTTAATTCTTACTTGAAAAAATGCTAGTTGTCATGTAAACTGGCTATTAAATTTCCCCATTCCACCGAAGTGTTTATTTCTGTACATGTTACGCTTATCTTTTGCAGTTTTTAAGCCATATTATATTAAATGAGAGAAGTTCTTCTATTTTTAAACCAACTGAAATATCTAAAATATTAATTTGTTTAATGTGAATAAAATATTATTTACCTACTTTAGTGAATCTATTTTTAGTAAATCAATTTCATACAATGAAATTTTAAGCTAGACTAACATATTTTTCTTTCAAACATATAATGTTTGTAAAAATATTGAAGTTTATAGAAAAATTAAAAGAAAGTAGTTAGTTGTAAGTAGAAAATTGTGTATTGTGAAATTTTAAATTGGGAAATCCGGTCGTTACACTTAACGGGATTTATAACTTCATTCACAGTAAAACCAGAGAACAGTTAACCGAGAAATCTGCGGCTCAAGCACCGATACATTACGAAGACTTCAATAGAAATAAAGAACCATTTAGAAACAAATTTTCGGTCATGCTCCTTTTCATATCGTCATCCTTCTTCACAATACAACGGAATTCTGTATGCGGTTCAGTCACTCTTTCGAAATAAGTCGATCGCGAAGATCACAATGGAAGGCGCTGGATACATGCATCCCGTGTAATCAGGCGACATGGCTAACCCTTCCCATGCCTTGGGAACGGCCGGCGACGCGTCCTCAAAGCGTTCAGCTGCGGGGTCCCGCTCCTGCCCTTCGCCTGGGCGGTCGCTCACCGCTCAGAAACCCTTCGCACAAGTCCATCAAAGGCCCCGCCGACTGATGTGGGTGGGGTCGTGATGTGACAACGATGTCGTTTCCTGTATACGGATGTTTTCATTTTTTGAAGCCAATATTTTTGAACATCGTTCGTAACATGTTTTGTGTTCAATGTTTCTTACGCGACTGATATTTTATTTTTGAATGAAAATGTACTACTTAACATATTAAAAACTTGTAATAATTTTGACGTATCCGTAAATTTGATTTTATTTAGACCAGAGTGACCAAGGGTGAAAAATAATTACAATAGAGATATCGTCAATAAATGAAGTACATACTATTTTTTAGTTATCCAATCCAATAATAATTGTTTTGTGAAGTGTTCTGATCATTTTTTGACTTACTTTGTTAGTTAAATCTGAATTAAAAATTAATAGCGTGACCACCGTTAAATTACTTCTCCTCCCGTGAATAATAATGGTCACTAATGCAGTTTTAAAACATTGATGTTTAAAGTCACCTATTGTTTTGGGTCGATGTTTTATTAACATCGATGTTTTAATTTTGAATTTCGATGTTTAGAAACATCCCTATTATGGGTCCGCTTGGGCCAAGATGTGATCACATCACTGGGTACAGCTCTCCTCCCATTTGCACAGACAACGCTTGTGATGAAAGCGAAAGCCGTCCATGACAGAAATTTCCGCACATTTTTAGTGGGGAATTCAAATACTGTTCTACATATGTTTGTAATTACTGCAATAAAATATTTCAACTTTAAAAAATCTAAAGTTTGCATATAAAAAACGGCAGACGTTGGGAATTTATATAAACGGTTTATTTATTAGAAATTTTTAAATGGGCGACATTAAATATTTAAAAGGTAAGGGATATTTCTTTGGATGCAAAAATTTTAAAATGTCAATGTAAAAATAGTAAAGTAATAAAAATAAGTTCTTAAATTAAATTATAAATAGAAAATTATTCATAAAGACGTGATATTTTGCTCCCACATTTTCAGTCTTCTTTGAAAATGAAAGCATTGTCATTAATTGAAATATATTAAATGACTTTGCATACAGAAATAAACCAAAGTAAACACATAGTTTGTTTAAAATAATTCTCGCAAGTCATAAGTTATTAGGGTTTTAAGTCATTGCAAATATTTAATAAGGAATGAATGAATTTTTTGTTGTGGCACTTGGGTGTAAAAGTTTGATTTCCATATTCCACGTTCTTGTGAAACTAAATATCATTTTCATGTCTTAGCACAGTAAAATACACTCACCGGACCATTTCTGGAAAAAAAATATTTCCGAAAACCTCTTAAAAGATTGTTACGTACATTCAAGTAGACCTCAGGCCAGCTGAAACACTATTCTCTTCCACTCTGTAATGTGCATTTTTTTTTCAATAATGGCAGCCTTCAATTCGTCACATTTTTTCGTGGCTCTGCCTTATCCACTTTTTCATGTAAATCAGTGGATGCGATTCGTTTCTGAACAGTTGCGGCTTAAATATTACCAAATTCTCTCTGACTTCGAGGAAATTATACAGGAGCATTTGAAACCTTAGAGCTCTCTACATTAAAAGTTGCTTCTGTACATTAATCCGTTTTCTAGAGCTAAAGTAGTTATTCCCATTAATCGGATATCTACAATAAAAGTTGGAAAGATAATTTCATTTGAAAATTAATGAACTGTTGTGAAAAAGCAGTTGTGAACAATTTTTTATGCGTTCTTTCGCTAATCATATTTCGATTACCTTACAAATTATTGAATTGTAACTTTGTACAATGATGATCAACTTGATTAATTCCAGTATTCACATCATCACTGTCAATAATTACTTGTATTTCAATGGATCAAAATTAGAATATTATTTTTTGCATGTTTATGAAATTCGAAATATTTCAGATGCGTATTATTACCAAAGGTGCAAATAGTACATTCGTATTCAATAGTTTAAACACTTTTATTTTAAATGCCAGTTTTCTGATTAATCGATTATGTAAACTGGCAATTGATACTGTTTTATTTGTTTGATGAATGTCTGGTTTAATAAAATGTAAAAGAGTACTCATTTTTGTACTCGAACTTCTAAACCGATTATTGAGTTTAGAATAGGTAAACGAAACCCGGGCAAAATTGTCGACGTCTTCTAAGTCTTTTTAAGGGGTTCATCATAATCTATCCAATAAAATTTGTTATTAACTCAACTTCTCTTTTGGGGAATACCTCTCACAACCGCAGTATTATTGTTCTTGCTACTAACATTTTGAAGAAAGCTCCATAACATAGCGAAACGTTGCCATCACAAATTTAGTGTCCTGATTTCATTTACCGGAGAAAAAATGAAGAACTCATCTAGCAATATTTAATCACGAGAAATCAAGTTTTATTACGTTTTTTTCCTGGACATTGTGGGCATATGTATACAACTATGAAGGGGAACTGGCGAAAGGAGCAGTAGCAAGAGAGTAATGCCGGCTCTAGGCACGGGCAGAGCTGGCGATCGCCAGGAACCCTGACAGTAAGGAGACCCAGAAATACCATTCCATGCACGGAAACACAATTTGTAAAACAATTGAAAACATTACACTTCTAAAATTATTTAAAAAATATATATCTTAGCAAACTAGTTCTTTATTGCGTACTAATCGCAATTAATTAAAAACCTATAAGAAATTCGTAATTATTTTATTAAAATTAATATTTAACTGTTACATATAAATAATTTTGTAATTGAGTTATAATTAATGTTGTATTGTTTATGCATCTTTTTTTTTTAATTGCCGAAGAAGCGTGTCATACATTTCAGTTTTCCTCGAGCCCAAAAACTGTCTGGCCATGGCGACCGTTGCGGTGTCGTCGGCTACCCTTCGCGGTGGCCCTTGCACGCGCCGCCTGTTCCGCGCCGCTCCGCTCCGCGCCGCCCGCTCCGGTCGCTTCCCGCGTGCAGGGCCGCGCGCTGGCGAGACCAAGGCCTTCAAAGGCGCCGGCCGCCTCCTCGTGCACGGGTCGGCGACGCAGTAAGTGCTCCCGCAAACAGACACCTCAAAGGGCCCCTGCGGAGGCATTCCGACCCATCGGGCAGCCAGCGGCCCGAGGCGGCGCCCGTTTGATGGGGAATCAATATGGCCTGCCCGCTCCGGAAAGGCTCGCCCGATAAACATTGTGGACTGAAGAGCCGGGCCGGGTTATAACGTGCGCCGGGAAAGTCTCTCCGCTTCAAGCCAAATCAGGGGCTTCTATTAAAAATTACATTTATGTTCCTAGAAACCAGATCATTGGGAAACAAGTGAAGAGGACAACACAACCAGCATCTGTTATGATTGTGGTGAGTATGCGATTTACGTTTTCATTTGTTTCAAGCTGTAGTTCATGTTGCCAACATAATTTCTCTCGCTGGCACTCTTACTTGCGCCACTGCGAAGAGACTTTCCTGACACACTGTATCAGAACGATGCGAACGATCAGAACGATATAGAAGCTGGAAGTATATTGTTGGAAGAGGTTCTTCGCTTTGGATTATGAAAGAGCGTCGGAAGCAGTGTTCTAAATAGATGTCGTGAATGGGAATAACGAACCAAAGAAAAGTTCTATTTCCTTCTCATGACACCAGGAGGCATTCCGATTCAGTGAAGGTAAACGGATCAGTGCGTCGGCACTCCTTTGATGGAAATCAGGATATGGCACTCGAAAGGGCTGCAAACGTGGACTTTGTGGCTGTCAGATGCTGATGTTTTGGTGTAAGACTGAAACCATATTGGGAAGACATGATCCTCTTTCTTTCAAGAGGAAGTCTTTAAGAACGGATGTAAACAGATTCCAAAAGGAACCAAACGATGTGCAACATTCGTTTTCATTAAAAGTGTTACATCGTTTACGTTCATGAATCGAACTGGCAAATCAATCGCAATAGTAATTTCAATAACAGAAAAAAGTGTGTAGATCAGATGACGTAATTATCATTCGAAGAATGATTTAAAAGATTAAAATAGATATTGCTTAAAAGTTAGTCTGGTAAATTTGTTATCAACATTTCTGTGAATTCACTCAATGCATCTATTCAAAGCTGCAAAATTGCTTAAGATTTTCTTTAAAAAGGCACTACCACAAATTGAATTTTTAACTCGCAAATACATTTTAAATTGAGAACGTGGTATGATTACGTTGGCTTCGTGAACGTGGTGTGGAACGTGGAAGAGAACGTGGTATTTCAACACTAGTGCAAAAGTTTGTGGTGCTGGAGGCTAGATGATGTAATTTTATCTCGAATAGGTCTTAAGCAACTCATGATTAAAAAAAATAGAGGCAATATTTCAATCTGTGTTCTGTTTTAGATCATCTCTACTAATGAACATTTACGAAACGTTTAATACTCTTCTTTGGTTCTTTGTGCAATTGCGTCACTTTTATTTCCTACCGAAATGAAAATACTTGCATTCTAGGCTCACGTACATAAATACATTCCAAGTTATGAGGAAGAGCACACTGCCCGGGACTGATGTTACGTATATTCGCGGGCAGGAAGTTAATATGATGTAGTTTTGCTGATACTATCTTAACGACGGTTTTGAGTCATAGCCTCAATATAACTCCCCAAATTCGCAATTCGTTCTGCTCGTTTTGCCAGGGTTGAACAATGCATTCAACGTTATTCATTAAAGTTTATCGCAGATTTATCCTTTGTGGAAATGTAATTTTCTTTAATGAATTTTGTACAAAAAACCTTGTGTACGAGAACTCATTTGCGGTCTTTGTGGTCGATGCCACCATAAAATTTTGACCTGCGTCAGCACTTAGCACTTCATTTTATTTAATATTTGCAATTAAGTTTTGCGCTCTTGCTCATAGTCTTATCTACGATGTTCTTCTCACTCCACGAACGATGTTAGTGGTTAGATAAGAATATTACTACTAAGATAAGTTATTTGAAAGGCACTAAAATAGCATCACTTAGGAAAACCTTGACACAACATCCAAGTGTAGTTAGTTAGTTGTGTTAGTTGAGTGATGGAAGCGAGAGTGACTCGAAGAAATGTTAACAGATTGCAACACACTTTATAGGTATAGGCTACTTTTTCCATTCAGTACTTCAGAATTGTTCAAACATGCACACAGATCTAGTTAGTAAATTGAATTGATTTATTTAAGTTGATGTAATCCAGTGACGTAGCGTAGTAGGGGCGGCAGAGGCGGCCCGCCCAAACGGCAATTTTAGGGGACGGCGAAATTTCGCAATAAATAATAATAATAATAATAATAATAATAGTAATAATAATAATAATAGTAATAATAATAATAATAGTTATAATAATAATATATATATTGTAAAATTTGAACCATTTCATTTCATATTTTGTCGTACCTACGATTCGGACCAATTGAAACGAGCACGGAATCTTTCATTACTTTTTCTCTAAGGACTTCTTAAATGAATGTATAATGCCATCTTGCTCATTGTAGCGACTGACAACACCATCTGTACTGATTTGTAGAGATTCCCCGTATTTTATTTTGTACTTGAATTGTTTATGACTAATATTCGTCGAGAAGGCCTTCTATCATACAAAGAATAGTAGTCAATATTGTATAGTAACACCTGCAAATTAGATTCCAGGACGGATAAGTCCCTTCAGGGAAGTCTGTGAGTGATGTTCTGACATTTCAAAGACAGTTTCATTGATGGATCGTCAGTCTTTCAATTCTTGTTAACTTAATCGTACACGAGTATATGTACGCGCTTTCCAAACTGATTTTAGTGCTCATAAGTACGTGTAGTGATTGTTAAATTATTGAACTTCGTTGAAAAATTTTATTGTTCGTGTACGTATACATTCGACTACGTATTAAATATTTTATTTGTGTAATTGTACGTTTGACCATCTGTTACGTTGTTCAATCTTGTATATTTTAATATTTTAAACTGAAATACCTAAATAAGAGGGCGGCGAAATTTTCCTCTGCCCCAGGCGGTTGACACCCACGCTACGCAACTGATGTAATCTGCTTAGTGGATACAAAAATCTACGTAATCTCTGGCCTGGTCACACAATACTCATCTCTTCTGTGGGGAATAAATTGTAAATAAATTTCATTTGTCAAGAAGATGTACTCTAAGTAGCTCAAAAAATCCTCGAAAATTGGACAGCTTTGTAGCTAATGTGAAAAATGTTCTCTCTATGTGTACACCTCGACTATTTCATTGTAAATCAAATTCAATTGCATATTATCTTGTTGTGTACACAAAGAATTGAACTTTGGATACGCCAAATTGTTTCGTTGATTCTTCTCGCGCAGTAGGGTTGGAGTCAAATCGAAGTCTAAATAAGTGCTCTTGGTGTGGAGCAGTTTGAAGAGTCAAATTATATTTCTAAGTAATATATGCGTTTTGTTGTACTACAGCATATGATTATTGCTAAGTACCCAGAGTTTTTGTGTGAATTCAATATGCCCTTTCAAAGGATGAAATAATTACAGTGTTTGAAATAAGTTTAACTTCAGAGTCAATGTATTTTATTAATTTATTTCAAAATATGATTTCTCTTCAGAAGTTGCTACAGGAAAACTGCAACATTTTGAAAGTTGTCTGGTATTCGATTCACTAATAGCAAATCGATAGTTTACCCCCTGAATTGTTCGAGACCAAAATCGTTAATTTTACATTATTACAAGGCCAACATTAAGAAAATATTTTCAACAATTACTTAAATATAAAATTCGGAAAAAGAATTAAGTTACCTTCGTTCTAATCCTCACCACTAGAAATCTTCAGTTCCACGTTTTGCAATTTTCAAACAAGTGGGAAGGCTGTAATTCTTAGTTTCCAAATGTTGTGCTTGAAGTAACCACTAATAGTGCTGTTGCCCTAGTTGTCTGTAATTGTAATGGTGAAGATATTCAATATTTTTTATATTATCATTGTTCAAAAGGAAAGAAAGCTAACCAAACGCCTTACGATTGAAAGTAAACTTCTTCGTTGGGACGTCTCCATCGAATTTCTGTTTGCGTTTTCTTTTGTTCCACCCTTTGAGCCACTTTGCAAGTGTCTCTACGTACTTTGTTCTCTTCAAGTGCTTTCACCAACAAACTCATTTTCGCAATTGTCATTTTGATACCATAAAGTAAAATGAATATCATTTCGTAAGATTTATGCCATCACTATTAAGAAAGAAATGTTCTTACCTGTCGATTTCTGCCGACAGTTTTTACAAGTAAAAGAGTTCAAAAACGTGATAAAAGACGACGGACATTTAATTTATACTTCATCAAAAAGCTTTTTGCATTCCACAGAGACATTTACTGCCTAACGTTATTAACGACTTGTTCTTCTTATAGCGTTGCTGTATTTTAAAACATAAATCTTTCACCTGGCTGGCTAATTAATTTCTCTTCTTCTATCGTGTTTTATTATAAACTTTTTTTATAATCTACCTACAAAGATAATCGTGTACTAAGAATTTCTTTGTTTTCTTGAAATTGTATTAAAAATACTACACAATGGGTGTCTACGAATTTTGGTTGTCCGTGAGCGGTCCGAAAAAGCTTTTCTATCCTCATCAGTCCGTTTCTTCGTCCGTCTGTCCTTCCGTTTGTCCGTCCGTATGTCTATCCGTCCGTGTGCCGTCCGTCTGTCGTCTGTCTGACCGTCTTGTCTGACGTCCATTTGACCGTGTGTAAACAACACTAACCCCTTAATTACTCGTAGAACATTTTTCTAAAATCAATATTCCCATATCATTCTGGCCCGATTCAAAGCCCTGCGATACTGAAAATAATTCTTTGGATATTACGGTTACCTTACATGAAGCACCTGAAACATTTTCAAAATTTTCTCAGATATGGTTCCAAGATTTTTCTTGGAATTTCTTTTAAGAAAATAGGGATATATAATTTTTAAAAAAGTCAACGAATCGATTTTTATTGTTACTTTTAAATTTTCTAAAATTGCAAAATTTCAAATTTTGCACTTACGTTATTGAAGATAGAGACTTTTTTTGGGATAAACGTGTCTCCAATTAGTTTTTTAATTAATTTGATGCAAATTTTTAGAAAATATTAGTAGTACTTCCGTAATTTTGAGTGAAATATCAGTAATATTAAAAAGAAGCTTTTCTCAAAAATGGCTCCAAATTTTTCTTTACACTTGCGGTACAAATAGTGCTAAATGCAATCAATATCATACCTTTAATGTCATTTTTATTTTTCAAAAATTACATTAGTAATTTTCTGCTATGTCACTCATGACTTGTTAACTTTACAAGCGTGTTTATACATTACAAGCGTGTTTATACATTATAGCATTTAAGAAAGCAAGTGATTCAAACAATATCCTATGATGTTTCTCATAAACTCGAACGTTTTCTGAAAAAACGAGCTCAAACTTGCGTATTTTCAGAAAGTCTCAAACGACATATTTTCAAAAATGGCTTCAAAATTAGTCTTTAAACTTTCTGTACGGATATTGCTAAATGCACTAAATTATGTAACATAAACGATATCGTTAAGTATTGTTTACGTAAGTTAATTTTTATATTGAGGTCTTTTTTATACACTATTGCATTCATAAGCACAATTGCGTCAAATGACATCTTACTAAGTTTCTGAAAAATCAAAATTTTTCAATGAAAATGAGCATCAAATTGCGGATTTTTAGAAACGTTTTAACGACCTTTTCTCAAAAACCGCCTCAATTTTGCAATTAAATTGTGCATAATGGTCCAGGTTTTACTATTCTATAATATTTATAAAGTCATTCCAATTTTCTACTATTTTGGGACGAGAAAATTAGAATAAGTATGTTTTAAGCCTCAATAGATGGCCGATGGAACAAAACCAAAAAGCTAGAGCAGACTATAGAGATAAGGAAAGTAAGTAGGAGAAATTCTGTGCCATTTAGTAGAAACGCTAGTTTATTTATTGAATACATTTATCAAAACTTTCTATTTCTTAATCAAATTCGAAAATATTACTTCTTTTCCCGTTGTATTCTTACTTTTCAATGGATGATGTGACATGAGAAAAAATCCCCAATGTGTTTTCTGGAATCACAAACGTTGTTGCTATGAACAAATATGTTTTTTCTAATGAAATAGCAACTTCATTATCGTATTTTATAAATTCTCAACTTCTAACTAATACTAGAATTTTATTCAATCCTTTAGAACTAATTACATCGAATTTAATTTTGTTGCATCAATTCGAAGAATATACCTAATAATTTAATTTTAACTCTTGTACTTTATCCTCTCAAGACCTGACATTTCCAAAACCTTTTTTGAATCTCATAATGAATCTGTAGTTACAATCTTCAGTCTATATCAAGATAGAGGTTCGTCCTAGAAATTTAATACCGCATTCCAACTTCTATGGTTGATCCTCGATACAAATTGCGCTCAATTCTTTTTTTTTTTTTTCTCTCTTTCTTTCCAAAATGACTCCTGTTGAAATATGAAAAGGCAATCTCGTAACCACTGCGAATCAACAAAAGTTGTAGAAATTCACTGATTTCGCACTTTTCGGGTAGTGCCACCTCTCGCTGCCTGCAAACATTTCTCTGCCAACAACAATCGGCGTCTGAGTGTCGCTATTTGCCCAAGAAATTTCTCCTCGCGTTAGTCGACGAAATGCTGAATTTTGTGCTAGACTAACAGCTCTCCCATTGGGCATTGCAAGTTACACAGTAGGTAGTACGGTGATGCTAATGCAATTATATGTCACGAGTTCGCAGGCAAAGATGACAGTATCGCCAAAGGTCTTGTTTGAGAGAAAACATTCGTTCTGCGTTTGGTCAAGTGACAAATATACTTGAAAGTAGGAAAAAACTTTATGATTTTTGTGCTTTGAACATTGGGTTCTGCTAAAGAAAGAAATCAGGCGTTAACATCCAACATATTTTAATTTCTTTATTTTAAAATATTATGGGTATTTTTCTTGACAAAATGTTAATACACATTCACCAAAGCACAGAAGCATTGCATTCAAGCATTGATGGAGATGTTTTTTCACAGGTTCTTGCGGTAACATTTTTACATTAATAGTAGACAACCTGTTAGAAATGAGAATTACTAATGAGGATGATACTGTGATATATTATCTAAAAACATGTATCAGGAGAAAATGGCATCGGAAACACAACAACCAGCGAAGACTCAATGAATATAAAGTAGGCGGCGTGATTGGTGCAGTGGTTATTTTCCTCCGCTCGAATCCCGACTCGATGCCGCAAGTTATTTTGAGGTCACCTAAATTAGTAGAACATTTGCTCTTTTGGTAATTGAGAACCCTTAGTTATTTGCAAATCAGCACTGCATAGTTTCACTAAATTGGGGCAGGCTTTCTAACATCAAAACCACACTTGCTCGAAACATTGAAGTTTGAGTTTTCAAATACTTATCACAAGTTGGTGCGAGATCGCAATTGAATTTTCGTAAACCGAAAGCTTCAACTGTTAGATTTTGTTGTTATTTTGTTTTCGGGCGCGGCAATTGCAATGGTCTTTAGTGTTCTAAAATATTTTTCAAGTCCCCTCTTTTTACTAATCACAATTACATTTTTGAGATAAGAGATTTTAAAATTTTACTCAAAATTAATTGTATGTATTGCACCGAACCCGGTCTCCCAGACCTACCTTTGCTTACCTGGGCTCGTGTGGCCGGCTAGCTCAGGAAGCATGTAGAGTAAAGAGGAATAGATGGTGGACGGATTTTTAAAAATAAACGATGATGAATTTAAAATAAAATTATTGAGAACACAAATGGACTTTAATGAAAAAACTTAAATTTTAAGCATACAAAAAATTAAGGTCTTAGCAATTACTGCTTCTATTTTTATGCTATAAAACTAATGTATTACAGGGAACTTAATAATGTAAGGAAGTCGCCAATGCGCGGTGAGCACTTCCTTGATAAGAGTTTCTTTAAACAAGCGTCGCGCCTGAAGGGCGCACTGAAGATCTTGCCGCAGCTCGACAATCAAAACACAATCACCGTTCGCAGGCAGGTCCGCTGGGGTGGGCAACCTCTACAGGTCGCCGAACCTCACACCAGGCGGCGTGTCTCGTGGGTGTCGGGGGAGGCCCTTTGAGTCCCGCGTCGGCAGCGGTGGTTGCGGTGGCGTAGCGTGGCCACGGCGACGGCGGCGGCGGCGGCGGCGTGATGAAGACGACGAAAGCGACGACCCAGAAGCGACGACAGCTCAAGATTCAGGTGTCCAGTAACGCGATTATACTCGTCGCGTGAATTGTGACGGGCGAAGCGGGCGTGATCGGCAGAGATCAAAAGAGAATATATTCGACAAATGAGCAATAGGAGGAACTACTCGTCCTCAATTTAAAACAAAGGGACACTGCCCTTCTCCGGCTTTACTGCTCTGTGAGCTGAGCGCACCTCAGCGCTCACCTCTCCTACCCTTCTGCTCCGCCTACCGGGATCTCTCACACCGTTCTGATCTGGCTGCTCGGCGCATGCCAGCGCTCGCAAGTCTTTTCTCCCCCCCCCCCAGTTTCCCAAATGTTCTAGAAGTTTCCAAAATTTTTCTAAAATGTGCTTCTTTGGGCAAAAGGTTCCTACGTCTTACTTAAATTTGGTCCAGTAATATCTTGCGTTTCGTCGGTGTGTCGAGCGGAATTTTCCATGAGGCGCTCTCACTCTCACACTTTTCGTAAATAAACGCAGGTGGTCCCTCCCAGAGTTTCCAAACTGCGCAGCCCCCTTCCCAGCTAGATCCCCAGGGATAGACCCGCGTCGGCGTTGGCGAAAACAAACACAGTCCCCCCGTTTTTGCTTGGCGCCGAGATGTCGCGACAGCAGTTGTGCGTAACGAATCAGCCGCCCGACGGCTCAGAAAAGACGCAAAAGTGCCAGTGCGTGATTACGCAACACTTTGTGTGCGATGATCCGGGGTATAATATTCGGTATCGTTACAGTATGTATTTGGCGTTATTGGGTCGGTAGTACGACTTCGCCGGCCAGCTACCGTTCCAGCAGCCTGTCCCCCATGCCTGGGCCTAGTTAAATTCCCATGCTTGAGGGTAAGAGCAACATGAGGCGAACATGACGTATTCTTTTCACCGTAACTAGCAAGATCCGCCTGCTTGACCTTTTCTTTGCCTTACAGCTACAGAAACTTGGACGATTTTAAAGGAAAGCTACAACTTTATTTTTGCCTCGACCGGGATCGAACCCGGGTTCACAACATGGGAAACTAGTACGCTGCCAATGAGCCGTCCCAGAGACCAAAATTAATTAAACAATTAAAACATGCCTTAAAATAATTTATTTAAATATTAAATTTAAAAATCGATACCAATAGTCTACATGATAATGTCAAACCAGGTGCAATGTAAAGCAACTTTATATTAATGGCTAATAAAAATAAAACTGACTAAAAATGCTGTTTACGCGACATTTTGTTCAAAAATTCCGAAATAGAATAATCGATAGATAAAACCAAATAGTTTATAATTTCCTCTGAACATTATTATTAGTGAATTGAGTTTGTCTTGTCCAATAGTAGCTAGATACTATTTTTTCACCCTTTTAAGTTTACTAAAAATCTGTGCAGGTGATCTTTCACCTGTACAATTTGTAATCATTAAAGTAAAAAAGTCGAAAGGCAACCACAACGTGTCAATCAAACCTCAATGTTGTGTTCGAAAACGCCAAACGTATACACGAAAAAGAGAACATTTGAATCAGCCAATCAGAACGCTGTAACGCATTTTCGCGTGACGAATTTTGTCACGTACTCAACAAGTTCAAAACGTAATATTATATGAGATTGCAAATGCCGGTCTTAGAATATACCAGTTTTTAACTCCAATAGCGTGTTTATCAAAGTTATTTAATTTTATTTCTTGGTGGGAACTAACTATAAATATGTATAAGTATTATTCATATTTTGTTTAGCAAATTCGCAATTTTGTTCAATATTTTTTTGGGCCCTTTGGACTCTGTGACCCCAAGCTGTAGCTTATTTAGCTTAATAGTAAATCCGCCACTGGTTAGGCATAGTTTTCACGAGTGATTTACATTTTTCCAATAATGTCACTAAATAGAATACTCAAAGATTTTATACAAATCATGTCCAAAACCAGATGAAAATATGTATGAATTAAGTCATCAAACGGATAGGCCATAAATGCCAAATATCAGAGCCCGCATTGTTTACTTACATCACGCTTGTAACGAAACTCGTATTAGACAATATTTTAATAACATAATTACACATGTAAACATTTTTTATAAAGTAAGTTTTAAAGTATATTTTTCTTACCTTTTTATCTACATAAATATGATGGCATAATGCGAACGTTCTTCAGTAAGTTGGCAAAATGACAAGAATAAGTGAAAAGAATAAGTAGTAAAACGGCTCAAGCACGTTAACCAACGTTTGTAAAATAAATGTGAATCATTTCTATTACTTAATCACCGACCACGCCCTCAATCTGGTTTGACATCAATGAGTGTCAAAAAATCTTTCACAGTATCGAACAGAGAATATTTGTATCTCATGGAGGAATAACTGATATATTGAAATGTTTCTAATATTTTTTAATCTTACAATGATCCTTACATAAGCAAAGCAGAGCAGTATCCCTCCGGGGCTCACATAAAGTAATTTGCTAGTTGGAATTCCTTCAGTCTCCTTCGAAGGCACGCGTGGCTAGGAATTGACAGATTCGTCTGACACGCAACACTCGCGCTGAGCACTCTGATTGACATAAAATTTTATCAGCTTTTTCAACATCTTTCAAAACTCATAAATGTATTTTTTAACTGCTTTGAAGCATTGTAAATAGTATTTTTGTCACAATATTCAGACCTTTCCTGACCTTGCCAAATGTCAAAGTGTGGAAATCGTCGTTCGTCGCCGGTCTTGCGGTCGTTACTCGTATGCCGGGTCTCCGCTATCAGCGTATCTGTCGTCAGGGACTCCGTTGCCCCAGAGGGTATGTGGGTTGACAAAACCGAATGTTTACATGGTAGATTCCGAAAGACTAGGAAGTCAAACTCGTGCATGAATAATCCAAATACAATTATTGCAAAGATATGAGACTCTGGTAATGTTAACTCAATATAGACTAAATAAATAAACAAATAACTTTCACTTTTGCTTCAAAAACAACATTTTCACAATAAGGGGAGTTTAACAAAAGGATTGTCTAAATCACAAAGTGTAATATAGTCATCTAGCGCACTGTATGTTTCTTTTTCAGTTTTCTTCAAAATAGTATTAGTTTACGATATTCTTATTCAACTGACTTGGGTAGAGTCATTAAGAACGCCGCACCTGTCCCACTCAAACTAAAGAGAGACCAGTCGATATGGCCTTTGCCTTCTGTCTTGTGCTATGCATTCTCACATTGATTGATGATCGTTGCGTAACGTTCCTGGCGCTGCCGATGTAACGATATGGCCCACTGTGGGAGGGGCGCAGATCACGGAAGCTCTTGATGTAAAAGGTCTCTGAATCACTATTTTTAATTTCCATAGCACTTCAAAATTTAGATAGAATGTGGGTTATGCATGGTGTTCCATCGGCTTGTCAAATTTCATGTGAATCCGAGTTTCCAGTGTGGTGAGTGTTGAGTATGAGCTCGCTACAATAAGAACATCGTGCTCAGCAGTGACACCCGCATTCCGTTTCACTTTTGTCACCTTTCCTCGCTTTCAAGCTCGTCGGGGAGCGATTCAGCTCCCAAATCACTTCGTAAAAGCTCTACGACTGTCGTGAGTGCCCAAAAGTACGCTTGTTTTTTTTCATGAGTTAGTTTTGAGACAATCGTCCGGAAGATTGATTGACTGATTATTTCGTGTTCCTGAGCACGTCTACTGCTATGGTCATTAGTCCTATAAGTGTAGTGATTATTTCGTGTTCCCAAGCACATCTACTGCTATGGTCATTAGTCCCATAAGTGTAGTGAATGTTTATCCCTGGAGCTGGTAGTAAATCCCCCAACTGGATGGTGAGATCCGTTGCCGACCAGGTATCTCATCTGCCTCCTGTGGGACACCGCCACAGCCGGGACAAGCTCAAAGCTCTCGACTGGTCTCCTGACATGTGTGATAGTAATTGTGTGTGTAAGTAACGGGTGAGGATAGAAGGGGGAAGGAATGATCGCGCGTGACCTGTGCTATTCGCCTAGTATTATTCGGAGAAACCACGCATAACTTCCGATCAGAGCAGGTGGTCACTAGAATTCTGCTCTACAGCGGATGAATGCGACCTAGCTATCTCACTAGTGTTGAAACTCCACTACCTTTGTACTCGAACCCTACGACCTCCCAATCAGAGGCTCTGCAGTCACATCAATCACCCCTGCCTATTCGCTGGACGACCAGTAAATATTTCTTCGCGGTCATCATCCGAGGTTTTCGTCTTCGACAAATTGGGCACAATGTAATGCTTAACAGTGATTCTATCCAGAGATCATATTAACGTATTCAGGATTTTCCTTTC
This sequence comes from Teleogryllus occipitalis, assembly GCA_011170035.1. Taxonomy (NCBI): domain Eukaryota; kingdom Metazoa; phylum Arthropoda; class Insecta; order Orthoptera; family Gryllidae; genus Teleogryllus; species Teleogryllus occipitalis. The sequence goes on along the minus strand of BLKR01000307.1, from coordinate 433,383 downwards.
GTTGGACCCTCTACAAATAATTTTTTTAAACATTCATTCAAAGAAATAAGTTTGTGAATTGTACAAGGAATATGCTCAGTTGCTTATCGTAAGACGGTATTGCATGTTTCCTTGAGGATCATTCTTAGCCCGAACAGACCTTAGCTCAACTCGGTCCTAGAGAGAGTGCCCGAGCTCTGTTCGCTTATCTCTGTATGCCATCGTGAGCTATGGAGAAACGCGGTCTATAACGTAGGCGACTGTACTGACCGGACGTCTCAAACACTAGTGGTTGACACGGACGGGTGCAGCAAAGAATAATGGCTTGCAAGGGGAAGAGAGTGAAGCGTTACTTCACTATACTTGGGTTTTTCTAACCAGGCCGATGACACTTCATCAGTTGTTACGGTGTCATCCAATCGAGAGCTAAAATGTCATCACGGTGACGTCACTGTGGTGACGTTTAAGCTCTCGATTGCACGAAACCGTAACAGCTGATCAGCTAGGTTATAAAAACCCAAGTATAGTAAATAACCACGCAGTTGTGGCAAACAATATTGAAGTGAAGATCGAATAAAACTTCTGTATTTAAAATCGCTATGCCCACCATCCCACTTTTTTATTCGAAGAATCTCATACACTGTCAGAAATATCCGCATTACTTTAATGAAATGTATATTAAATTATCGTAAACCCATATTAATTTTAATGCAGTATAAGAACAGTATTATAAGAACAGTATATATTAGTTTATTAAAGAACCTCTACATGAAATTTACACTGATTTTTCACTTGCACATTAAATTTAATGTACTACTAAATATATTAAGTTATTTTAATGAACAATGTTACACTAAGTTTCATAAACAACACATTAATCTACATAAAATTTAATGGCATTTCTGACAGTGTAGGCTCAAGTCGCCTCAAAGCGATCCGGCTACGAGTAGCTCTTCACCCCATCGAAGCCCACGAGCCGCCACTGGAGGCAACACTTCGAAGCCAACACCTCTGATCGGGGCGGGGCGGGGCGGGGGAGGCGGAGGAGGTGTTGAGGACGCGGACGTGTGACTGATGAGACGGACGGGTGGGGTGCGGCGTGGCAGGGCTGTTGAAGCCGCCTGGGGGCGGTGGCCTGGGCGGGGCGGGGCGGGCCCGGCGCGGAGCGGCGCGGCGGTTCCCAGGCTCCGATTTCACACGCGTTGGCGGGCGCGGGCGGCGTGACGCGTGGACAAAGGCCGCGAGCGGGCGCGGGATTGGATTCAATTCAAGAGCCACGTCGAATCTAAGCTCACGCGGCGGGCGGAGGGCCTGCGGCCACCGGCGGCGGCGGCGGCGGCGGCGCGCAACCCTCGTGGCTCGGCCGACGGACGCCACGGCGTTTTTGCGCGCCCCGCCCCCGCCCCGCCGCCCCCGCCCCCGCCCCCGCCCCCACCCTGCCGCTCGTGCCCCCGCGCCGCCGGCAGAAAGGCCATTACCTCCGCTGTTTGCATTTATTTTCATTTGCCGGGCCTCGGCCGCGCGGGAACGTGCTTATTGGACATTCCAAAGGAAGCCTTCAATTGGGCGCTTATTTGGAGGCTCCAGTTTTTAACAAAAAATATTACATGCTCTCCCAGTAGTATTCATTTCTTACAAAACATGTTCAGTTATCGTATTTAATTATAATTTTTTATTATTTCACGGTTATAATTTGCTTTTTGTTAGTTTAAATTGGTTAACAAAACTTAACAGTTCATTGTCGAAATATTATACTGCCATTTTCATATTAATATTCTCTTTTAAAAATATTGGAAATGCTTTGAGTGTTAAAAAAATATTTATCGCGTTTATCGCAAAACATGATATATTGTTAAGTCTAATATATTGATAAAATGATTACTGTTTGGTAACAAACTTTGTATTAAAACTTGTAAGCAATTTTTTTAAATTGATGATCAGAATCTGAATCAGAGTTGTGATCTGAGTACTGTTAAAATTGACATCTCACAAAATTAAGTAGTTGTATAAATCTGTAAATAAAGAATTCTTCTATCGCAATTTTTATAAAATGCACCGCTTGCCCATGAAAACCGTGATGCACAAGATTTAAAAAACGAAGCAATTCCTATTGAGGGAGACGAGACGCTACCAATCCGTACGGAAACACTAGTTTGGCTTTAGAAAACATTGACATTTCCTGAGGAATGGTTGCACACGAACCGCGCATTACTCCTGCAGGCGCTGGCATTTCTTCGCGCTGTGAGAAAAAGCGTGCGCCGGGGACGCCGTGGCGGCCAATGGAGCGTGGCGCCGCGACGCTCCGGTGGGGGGAGGGGGAGGGGAGCCCGCGGGGGTGAGGCCGACGCCGAGCGACGCTCGCCCTCGCTAACCAAGACGTCCGCGGCCGAAGACGGACGCGAGATTTCTTTTTTCTTCTCGTTTTGGGTACAAACAGCGAAAGCATGTGGGTGAACGGAACACGTCTGGAATGCGCTTGTTTAAAGTACGAGGTGCATCCAGAAAGGAAGTTTCCATAGGTCGTCACAAAATGAAAACGCAAAATAAACCAAAAAAAAGCATTATTGTAGCATAAGTAACGCTATTTTTTCTTCATAAAATCTCTGTTGGAATTTAGACTTTTGTCATACTGGGATCAACATTTTTATCGATATGTTGCCGTTTGTATCCCTGTGTCGAAGACACCAGTGTTTGATAGCCACTTGTAACAGACACGGAATGAAAACTGAATGATAACTGTGAGCCTGTTGGTGACTATTGTTTATGGAACGAATGGTGGACAAATGTTCTTTGCGACATATTTCCTCTCTCTGCCAACCACTGGCCTATCCCATGGTAATATCTCTACATGAATACTCGTAAATCTCAGTAAAAGGAGAAGTATTATACTGAGGGTATGAGCTACAGCAACGAAAAGGATAACTTTTCAATCCAGCTTGTTGATTTTTCAATGATACTTTGTTCGTTACTTTGACAATAATGAACTATTCGACACGGTAGAGGAACTGCCTTATGAGAAGAAGTTCATATCAATAAATCAGATGGTATGTGTTAAACCTAAACGAATACAAACAGGTATCAATATTATGAAAAACTTTCTTCACATTAAAGAAATGTTTTCATATACATTCCAGTTCACTAAGTTATGACATTAAACAATTATTTACAATATAAATGGGTCATTCCATAAAGAGGTATAAATCTTTACTCTATGGTCATACTCTTTGTATATCGTTCCTGAGAAGTTAACTTCTATCCTTTCCGTTACAACCTTTTTTATCTTGTATTATGTACAGTCTCAAAGAATGTTTCCTTAAAACTTACATTTGGCGACTACGTTTCCTTCATTTTATCATTCCTCACACGAACACTAGCTTCTGTAAGGAACTGTTTAGCAAGACTCATTTCACCCTCTTCCTTTGAAGCCTTGTTCAAGTTTTGCATTTGAACCCTATCGTTTGCTCTTTCTTCCACACTTTTTTTCGGGCCGTGCCCCGCCCCCTCGCTCGTGCCCGCTTGTTCCCACACCGCGTCACCGTCGGAGGCCCTCGCCTCCCGATTCTCCGAAATTCGCCTCGCCGCCGGCGGCCGCGCCACGGGCACCGCGCGTCATTTTCCGCCCATCAGCCACACGCCGCCCGCGCTCGCTCGCCCGCCCCCGAACCCGCTCTGCCCGCCCCGCCCACCAACGCCCGCCCGACCTCCTCCGTCCATCCCTGCCTCCCCCGTCCGCCCCTGTCTGCACCCGACCGCCCCCGTCCTCCCACGCCTTCCCACGCCCACCCACGCCCACCCACGCCCGCCCACGCCCACACACGCCCACACACGCCCACACACGCCCACACACGCCCACACACGCCCACACACGCCCACACACGCCCACACACGCCCACACACGCCCACCCAAGCCCACCCACGCCCACCCAAGCCCACCCACGCCCACCCAAGCCCACCCACGCCCGCACATACCCGCACACGCCCGCACACGCTCATCCACGCCCACCCACGCCCGCCCATGCCCGCTCATGCCCGCCCACGCCCACCCACGCCCACCCACGCCCACCCACGCCCACCCACGCCCACCCACGCCCACCCACGCCCACCCACGCCCACCCACGCCCACCCACGCCCACCCACGCCCACCCATACCCATCTTCGCTAGCCTGCACCAGCCCCAGCCTGCTCCCACCCGTTCCCGTCCGCCTCCGCCACACCATCCGTCTCCGCCCGACCTCGTCCATCCCGCCCATCCATGACCACTCACGCCACCCCACGCCCATCTCCACCCATCCACGCCAGTCCAGCCAGCCCCAGCCCATCCTCTTCCCTCTCCCGCCCCATCCGCGCCCTTGCACCCCACCCTTCATCGCAATTGGAGCTGGTGCTGGCTTTGTCACTACACCCACAAACGCCAAGGTATACTATCGATTACCTTTGCGAAACTGCAATAATATTAATATATATTAGCCACCATCATCATTTCAAATTTTCCACCCTGGGTGGTAAAAATTCAGTATAAATGCTGATAGTCCCGAATTAGTCACGTGCACTTCCCCTGGGAAAATAAGACTGAACCTCGATGGGTACAATGGCACGTTCGTGTGATCCAAAAATGACCAATTCGCGACCAAAAAAAAGTATTAGGCAGAGGGGCCGTGTGTCCGCTTTTTGCAGCCGAGCTCACGGTATCCCAAACATGGTTCAATTTCTATGCTTGAGGTAAATGAGTCGTGGCGAACATAACGTACTCTCTTCGCCATATCTACAGAACCTGAGACCGTAGTAATATTAATACTTATAGAAATAATATCGATAAATAAATCAATGAAACCAGAAAGCCCGAAACGGCTAATAGAGATCTGCACCCAAACCATGATGGTAAAATATTGGGTGGGAATTTCGGCACTGAAAGACGATTCAAGCACAATAGCAGGCAGTAGAACACACTAAATACGTTAAAGAAAAATCTGATACGTCGAAATATGTCTTGAGGATATTCTTAAACCGAAAAACACCTGCTTCATCGTCATAGAGGAAGCCAAAGGCACGCCGAATAAGGTAGAATGGTATGCATTTCTATGAGCAACACCCAAGTTCGTTTGAACTCACTGGCTATGGTTGTCTGCAGGATGGTTCTCTCAACGAAGTTACATAGGCCTAGTATTAGCAGCCCAACAAAAGGGCCCAAGAAAAGTAGCCATTGGACTGAAAATTGGCACCACTACCGAATACGGGAAGTGCACGCTGTGCAAACAACTGAAATAAAGTGAACGTTCCAAAAGTCATAGTGATCTCCATCGTGCTACGCTGAAATTTACGCAGAATGCATGACTTGCAAGCAACTGATCCGTGTTGGAAGCACAAATTGGAAAATATACTCAAAAATCTAAAAGCAAAAATACTCTGGGATTTTAAGATCCAGATAGACCTTCGAATGATTATATGTTAGATCACATCGCCGTTGAAGAGAACCAAGTATGACATTCCAGCATATTCCAGAGTGGACGAAGAAAAAATTCTAAGAATCTAAAAACTCAAAATGCTACGGTTAAAGAAGAAAATTTGTATGTACAGAGAGAGAAGATTGGTTATCAGTGGCCTAATTTTGTGTATCTAATATGATGATTAATAGTAATAATCATATTAACAAACAAACCAGACAATTATGTATGTGAAACGGCAAATACATCGATTTTTTTCATATCTCAAACATATACGAGTAATATTATATGTTGATATAAGATTACAAAGTGACAAATAATGCATATTAATGAGGTCAGCTGGATAAGCAATATAAATAGTCACGTACACGTTTGAATCTCTACCCATGTCTACACCTCACAATTAGCAGAGAAAGTTGTAAAAATTTCCGTACATCAACAGACGACATATTTTTTTCTAAAAGTGTTGTCAAGACCTTCAGATGCACTGTATCTACTGAAACTGTAGTAGTTTATAGAACTGTCACGATACTTTTCTGTTATGTAAAAGACACATTTGCATAAATATGCAACATTATCTTCATCTTAATGTGGGTTCACACTAGAACATGAACCTCCACCCATTCCGTTAACGTCGTTGAGTACTCCGCCCATCGCAAATTAAGCGTGCCAATTTTGTGTTTCTATTTCTCATGCAATAATTTTGACGCAACTCTTCATTTTTTGTAAAACAGTAGGTGAAGAACTAGATATCTTGCCTTCATCACAGATGACTTGTTTGAAAACTTCCAACTTCTTCTGACAATAACTTCAACCAACCACTGACATTCTCTCCGAATCTTGATGAAGCCTTAGAAGAACATTAGCTAATTAATATTTCCGTACATTCTTGTGCAAATGTATCTAAATCTAAATCAAAAAATAAAATGAAATGTTTTGTTTCAGAATTAATTCTTCTGTTTTGCATGACACCTAAAACAGCTTTTAGTGTATAGAATATTTTTTAATTCTTAAAAAACCTACCCCACCCCCTGAAAATCCTTAAAAAGTGGACCCAACTCAAATTTTCATTAAACCCAGAGTTTTCGTCCCAAATGGACGAAATGTCTCTTAAAAACTTATAACTTTATAACAGTTTATGTTACAATTCCGTTCACTCCCTGCACACTGCAGGGATTTAACATGAAAAATACAACTGTTTTAATTTAAAAGTCATAAATATTAAAGCCCACTTTGCACTTTAAGAAAATTCGATAAATCTGATAACGTGTTCTAAAAGAATGGACAATTTCCTTCAAATCGAGAAAGCAATACCCAATTTGGGTGATTTTTTTAAATGTTACGCCATTTTTTAAATGCATTATTAACTGGTTTTAAACATAATATGAGTGTAAATAAAAATTCGGAAATTGGCCGTTTTATTGTTTTTTATTAAAAAGTTAAATAGACTTGAGGAATTGAAGAGATAGACACGATGTACATTATCTTATATTCAGAATTTTATTATTAAAAATATATACCCGAATAATTTTCTTCCAATTCTTTATATTGTGTCAATATATACCCTACAATTTCTTTTGTTTCAATTTTCCCTATTACCTATTTCAAATTTCAGTATTTTCTGTTCCTTCATTGTTTTGGAGTTGAAGACCAGCTTGCTGTTCCTATTAAAATGTAATTACAGTTCTCGAACCCAGTATTCGTAACAAAAACGGGTTATTGTTTTATTAGTAAAAACACGAAGCTCCACTTAAAATCATTTTTAAATAACTATTATTTAATTTGATCTTCCTTTTTCTTGCGGTCTTGCTTCAATGCTGGATTCGAGGGAACCCTTGACAGCCTCCAGCTCCCCAGAGATTCACTGGTGCCGTGAGGTCCACGCAGAGTGACGGCGCGGGGCCTGAGCTACTTTGAGCTGCACTGAAGCTGCACGCTCCATCTGCTTTACGGCCGTCCCGGAGGCCTCGAAAATTCGAGCGGTCTCAGGGCGTCGTTTTTTCCGCAGCCGCCGCACCACGCCGCGCAGCGCCGGCCTCTCTCTTCTAGGAATCGTTAAACGGCGTAATACACGTTAAAGAGTGTTTTATGTCACGGCTGTTTGTCCCAATTTGCATAATGAACGCGCGCGCCACGCCTCAACTCGTCTCTCGTCTCTTCCAACTAGGTGGTCCGACCGCGTGCTCGCGCGCGCAGAGGGCTCGCGCCGCCGCGGCGCGCAGTCGGTGTTGAAACGCGCGGCCTCGTTACGGCCCCACGCGCATAATTCGGCTCTTTTACGATTCATTTGTTACGTGTACTTTCGCGTTGAGTGCGCCGCCAGCATACGTGGTTCTTTTTCTTTTGTATCTGTTTTATGGTGTACTGTGCGGTTTTCTCAGACTCACGCACCGCGAATGAACGAAGCGGATGGCTCGTCCTTTGTGATAATTTGTGTGTTTGTGTAAAGGTTGCGTATGCGGTGGCGTCTTGTTATTTACATTATCAATTATTTGTTATGTCACTGGGGTAATCATTCTTGTAGTGGTCAGATGTTTTACGTTCTATAGCGCGCCAGGAAAGTCTCTCCGTATGACACCTTGTTGGTACTGCAACAGAAATTATGCATCAGAAATTATGTTGGTATCACGAGCTGTAGTTCGTAACAAAAGAAAATGTACTCACCACAATCATAATATATGCTGGAAGTGTTGCTCCCTTCTCTTGTTTCCCAGTGATCTGGTTGCTACCAATATAAAAGCAATTTTTAATAGGAGGCCCTAATTCGGCTTGGTGTGGAGAGACTTTTCTGGCGCCTTGTACTTATACACACATTTACAAGAGAACAAAATCTGATTAGTCTAGGCTGAATTTGTGGTGAAGAAAATGGGATTTCAAGCTTTTTAAGTGCTGTTTAGAAGCCAATTCCTATAATTGAGTTGGGGTATAACCCTTGTGCTGGTGCCGTAAGACAAACCATTCTATAAATTAAAGTTTGTATAATTCAACTGATTCTAGACGTGAGCTTAAAAGTGTGTGATTTGTTGCGAGTGACATTCTTATTGTCAAAAAAAACTGCCCATGTCAAGTGCAGGGAAACTAATCATAGCCAGCGTCGACTACAGTTCCTTGTCTACCACAGCGTTGAAGTCTCCAGCAAAATCCATCTTCGTGTCGTAAGTTTGACCTCGAATTCTTCCTGTGTGACATCTAAATAGACCTCGCGTTCTTGCTGACGTTTCCGGGCGCAGGGAAAGCACCGTCACAGTCACAGTCACAGCAACATATGTTCGCCCCGCCTTCCCCCACCCCCACCCCCAGCCCTCCACCGACGGTCGACGCGGCGCGGCGTGTCGGGCCAGATCGACTCTTTTCACGACAGCGGCAACAGTTCGATGATTTATAAATTGGGCTATTACACCGGAGCTGTCGCTGACGGACATTGTTCCCGGGCTGCGGCGCGGCGCGGCCGCACACACGACGCGGCAGCTGCGTGAATAGGCGTTTCCGCGGCTGCGCCGAGAGCAACTCGCTCTTAGCGCCTGTCGGCGCCGAAAGGCTTGTGTGAGGCCGTGGCCGTCGCCGCCTGCTCTAATTTCAGTGTTTCAAATGAAGAGACCCCCCTGTCATTAGACCACAAATAAATGACGGCGAGGGGTAATTTGGTCGAGTCGGCGCCGCGAGCCGAGGACATGGGCAAATAAATGGATCGCCCATTGTAGTCGGCGCGAGCGGCACCGCTGCCTCCTTGGGGCAAGGGAGAGGCGCGGCGCGGCGCGGCTGGAGACAACAGGTGGGCGTCGACGCGGTGACCGCGAGGCGGTCGTCCCTTGCGCCGCCCACGCCCACGCGTCCTACCTGCCACTCCTACCTTCCCACCCTCCTCCTCGAGGGCACTCGTGCGCTCATCTCACCATGTTCGCCCTCATTTCTGTTGGCTCCGCTCTTTCTTTTCTTGCCACTTTTTTGTTGCTGAGTTCGGTCACATCTGATGACACAATCGCCTTCGCTTAATTACGCGTACAATACATTGTTCTCTGAATTTGTTGACGTTTGCGACCGCTTGTATAATAGTGTTTAATAATCAGTTCATGGATTAAAACCTCCAATTTCGGGCGCATATAATTGGCTTTTAAAAGGCCAAAATGTGGAATATGAAGTGGATAAAACGCGTTCGCGGCAGGATCTTTTGAGTTTTTCCTGTGTCCTCCGTCTCCCATTTCACAATTCCCGCATTACCATTCATATCATTTTGTCATAAGCTCCCTTTTATTAAATCACTATTCCATTCAGTTATGCCCAAAAGATTCTGTATTCATAAGAAGTCTCTTAACTCTCACAGGGAGACTGTGTTCGCCATAAACATCTCGCATTATGCTGTGTTCTGCAACGCGGAGAGATCAACGCTCCAGCTTTCCACTTCTTGGTATAGAGAAATTATCCTTAAAAAGGTCCGCAATGATAGCAACTGCTTGCAACGTAACTGGAGGTTATGACCATACGTTCAATTCAATGCAAATGGCTTGCAATGTCATCGTCTCACATGACGTACATTTGTTTCTTGGACTGCGAAACTGGTTTCTTGTTACAGTAACTCCCCCCGATTTGGGGTTCGAATCTGGGGCACACAAAATGAAATTTGGGCGAGGGCGAAGTGGGCTTCTAGTAGGTTTTCTCGCAGTTTTTCCATGTCTCCTATGTGCTGACCAGAGATTATATATAGCCAAGCGGGTAGCGTGCAATCTTTCCTTTCCTTGAGTATTAGGGTTCAAATCCCGGTCTTCTGATATGGAATGCAAAGAGCCCACACTAGATTCGCGGTTCCTTTACTCCTGTTCACTTGCACTCCGGCACTCCCGTTCACTTGCCCATTTTTCACCATTGGTTCATATCAACATTACCATCACCAACCCATTAAATCAGCTATCCAGGCTTAACAATTGGAATCGAAATAAAGATACACGGCGATCATTCCTGCTTCTCCATTTCATAATACATCATCAAAATGCAGTGCTTAAAATAATATTTTACCAATCTGTTTCACAAGCCTGTTTTAGAATTCCCCATTCTCTGCATATCTCATACGACTATCATAGTATCCTAGAATGTTACTTATCAAAATTGCATATCCAATGTTTTAATCCTACTTGTCCACTGGATGCACAAAGTAGCCAAACTTGAATATCATAATGCAATTATAATTGGAATGGAGTAATAATGTAATGAGAGGCAATGTAAAGGCTAGTACACCGAGAAACTGTAAACCCGCTGGGCTCCCTATAATTGCTCATGAATGGACTGCAATTTGAACCTCGGTACCCGCAGTGTAAGTTAAACGGTCTGATCACTATTCACCGTTGCCTCTTATCTAAGAAGGCATCATTAGAGTAGGAGAATTTAATATTATTATCCTCTGTTTCCGACACAACCGACAATATTAGATTGATGAATAGGTATTCGTGATGATATGATTTAAAATATGGTCAAGTGATGAAATGAGATTTAGGTGAAGCGAAAGCATTTGAGAAATTCACTCACAAATCCCTCTTTGCGTGTTCCTGATTCCCTACGATCTGTCGGGATTTGAACCCCGGTACCCAAAGGTAAAAGGCAAGTAGCCAGACAACTGCACCATGAGTCGCCGCTTTAGGAGAGTAGATGACCACTAGCGTGAAGACTACCACATATTCGGTGGATGAGTTGCTTCCTATATGCCGAGCGACGAACAAGCGGTGCGCGCCCTATCCACTATGTGTCAATGTTTTGGACACATCAAAGGAAGCGTACATTCGCCGATCACATGCTGATGCGATCGGCGAATGTACGCTTCCTTTGATCTTGGGATTGGACCAGCAGTACCTCGCTACTCGGCGAATGCCTTGACGGAGGAGCCGCCTTGACGCCAGTGGCTCTTATCACCACTCATCAGCTTGGTGGTATTGCCTCCGGCTCCGTGCACGCCCGCCCGAATCCGTGTCGCGGCGCTGGGCGTCGCGGGGCGTCGTCGGGGGCCGCCGTCCCTCGGGCCCCGCCCCTTCCCCGGCGCCTCCCGCGGCCAGATTCCATTTGGCCGGGCCCCGGCGCGCCGTCCAACCAGGCACGTGCGGCCGCCATCACGCAGCCCGCAGCCGCCGCGCCGCCGCCACCGCCGCGCTCCGCGCCGCGCCACCGCCGGCGGCGCCTGCGCCGCTCCGCGCCGGCGACTTCAACGCACGAACAGGAGGGTACCCAGTTTGATGCTTGAAGCTTCCGTTTGTCTAGTTCTGCTCTGTCTGATAGGATAAGCTCTATTTGGTGGCACTTTAGAGCGACTATCTGTAGCTACCTTTTGAGGACTGTCCAATTCCTTACTGTACGCGCCACTCAAAATAATATCGATATTAATAACTTTTTGGGAGTAACTTCAAGTGTGTTTCTGCTGCTAAAATTATTTGTGTGAACCACAAGTCATGTTAAGTATAATTGTAACGAAATTCAATTTCGATAAGACAGAACAGATCATTTCCTTGCTAGGCAATAGGGGACACGATTCGTGTTCGGCTGAAGAAAACGATCGCCCAGGACCGGCTGATTCTGCTAAACAGTACTAGCCACATTGCATTTCACTACACCAGACATTCGCATTCGAATTATTACTTACTGGCAAAATGTAATAGCAGATAAATGACTGAAATTGCCCGCCGAGAGCTGAGCCTCGGCACTGTTGAGAGCGTTTGAAATTTTAGACGTAAACGGCCGTTGTAGCTTGATAGCAAATTTGGCCGATCTCGGTTTCGTACTTTAGCGACTCACAAGTCTGTCGTGTCACGTTGAAACCAGCCTTGAATTTGTTATCGGTAATAGCATCACTTGCTGTTCTCATGTCTATTTTATCTGCAAAAACAAACTAGAAGGTACTCTAAAATATTATTAACATAGGGATTATTTCGAGTGGCGCGCACAAAAAGGAATTGGACAGTCCTCAGAAGGTAGCCGCAAGTCATCTTTCTCCTGTGCAACCAAACTCTGCTTATCTTATGAGGTTGCAGAGGAGAGCTGTACAATATAATATGCAACCGCCGAAACTACGTTGAAAATTGTATATTTCATTTATTTTTCCGCAATTTTTAGTTTTTTTACTGTTAAAATTTTGCATATGAACCATATGTTATTTCAACCTCCACTGTAAACAAATTCAAGGCGGGTTTCAACATGACGCGATAGATCATTCCCTCGTTAGAGTAAGTTATGGAAATAGCGGCGTATCTGGATTCAGGAGCCATGCCCAAAAGCTCCACCCTTTGAAATCCAATTTAATTATTTGTATTTTACTGAATATATTTAAAACGATGACCTCATATTTACCGCATTACATTGCAAAGACATTTTCCTTATAAACACCATGAACATCTAAGTAACCTATTAATTGTAGTCGGAAACACCAATAGCAATATATCCGGTTCAACAACAACATTAGTTATTAAAAATTTTATTTTAAATAAACGGGGAGATATCCGAAGTGAAAGTGCCCCCTCTCCAAAATACTTTCTGGATCCGCCCTTACGCGGAGGATCATTCTAACTAAAAAATCGACAGTTCCAGTAATGAGATTAGCTTATGGATTCCTGAACTTGAGTATGCGAGTTCAAGACATAACTTCTCCATTGGTCGCATAGATCGCAACAGTGCTGTTGTTGCTTTGTCGATAGCTGTTCCCATTTAGAAAAATGTGGAACCTAAGCTTTCACCTACTAATGAACACTTTTCTTTCTTTCTTTCCTTTTTTTCCAATAATCTCTGATTCGTTTACTGCTCTCTCTTTTGTTGTGACCATTGTATCCATTGTAAACATAACCTTTAGTTTCCTAAACATTTTCTGTGATTTCTTTCATCCCCGTGCATCCCATATATATATATATATATATATATATATATATATATATATATATATATATATATATATATATATACATATATACATATATATTATATAATGACCTCTTTCATCTAATTTTGTTTTGTTTAGCAATTTGATCAAAATAGGTGACACGTTTTTGAGGTAATTTTCCTTGTCCATTCTCTTTGCCTGGTCATAGAACCCTACCGTTCTCTTCATCACACACAATTCTGTGTTTTGTTACAATTTTCTATTACATATAATTTTCCCAATACCATTCTTAAACCTTGGTTCCATTATTTAATAAGAATTTACGTTTCCCTCGTTTCTATTTCCCTTGAATTGTTTCGCCGTAAAACATTTTAACTTCTATTCTGATAAATTTTTACATTCATCCAGTACTCCCACAGTTTATACTGTTTAAATCAAATTACATTTATTCTCTGTTCTCTCCGCCGCATTCCAGTGGCCGCGCCACTGCTTTGAGCGAGTAAATAGAAATTTCTGGAGGCGCGCCCGGCCCGCGGCACGTCCCCGAGACTCGATCTCGCTCTCCCGTCGGATTGGAAAGCCCGGTTGGGCGAGCGTTTCCAGAAACCATTAGCGCGGCCGCCGCCGCCGCCGCCGCCGCCGCCGTTGCAGCGTGTGATTGAACGGCGTCGCGAGGCGAGGAGGGGCGAGGCGAGGCGAGGCCAGGCGAGGCGACGCGAGCGCGGCCTTTGTGGGCGGCACACGCAGGAATGCACGCCGCGGCCACCCACCGCCATCCCATCAACCCCGCGCACCGCCGCGCTCTCTTTTTACCCGACTGCGCCAACGCCACCAAGGGTCGTTTGTTTGGCTGTGGATTTCTTTCCCGACTGAGCAAGACGGGTCGTGTGCTGACTGTGGATCTATTACCGGAGTGAACCAACGATGGTTGGTTGGTTGCTTGTGATTCCGGGCGCGTCAACTAACGAGGTCGTTATTCCCGTAAGTGTAGTGCATGTTTTACCTCGGGGAGACGGTTGTGATCTTCCCTTGAGGGATGGCAAGATCCGGCGCCAACCTACCGGCGGCTAGCGGGGTTTCCCCCTACCAGTTACCTCCCACCAGCCTGGCACCGCCCCAGCCAGGACAAGCTCTAAGCTCTCGACCGGTCTCCTGGCATGTGTGGTAGTGTAGTGTATGTTAGTATAAGTGTGTGTAAGGGGTGAGGATAGAATAAGGAAGAGGCGGGAAATGTCGCTCGCGGTTCGTGGCCCGTTTGGTAGGGTACTTCTCCAACATTCGCCTGGTGTTGATCGGAGAAACAACGGAAAATTATCAGAGCAGCTGGCCGCGAGCATTCTCCTCCAGACAGCAACCGAATTCGACCTAGCTGAAAAGGTAGTGTCAGAAATCTTGCCGCTGTCTGTGCTCGAACCTACGACTTCCCAATCAGAAGCACTGCAATGATATCAGTTGATGCCCTGAGTCACCCAAGCCGTTAACACCAACGTAAAGAGGAAAGATGGGGAAGATTGGGAAGAAGAAAGATCCGTAGTAGGCCCAATATTTGAATATCAGTCTTTCACCGAAATCTGCGACTGTAAAGAAGGGCCGTATGTTTTGCTGAGGTTTCTTTGCCTGACTGCAGTAACACCAACAGGGGTGGTTTGAATGGCCGTGTATCTTTTTCCCGGCCGGGTCAGCAGGATCGTGTGCTGACTGTGGATGTATTACCAGACTTCGTCTACGTAAAGAAAGATAGTAGGCCGTGTGTTTAGATATGAATCTTTCACCCCAATATGCGAACATGCAGAAGGGTCGTACGTTTTGCGTGAAACACATCGAAATGCTGACCGAACATCTGCGCAAACTCCAGGAAGAGTAGGAAGTTTGACTGTGAATTCTTTACACATCAGAAGATTCTGTACTTTGAGACCGAATTCTTTGATCAGTAAGTGCGTTAGCTTTATCGCACAAAGAACGGCCGACTATACCCGCAATTCGAAAATTTCTGTGACGGATTTTATTTAGGAAGGAGTTATAATCCAGGTTTCTTCTTCTCTCCGCATCTAATCTAATTTGTCTTGGTCAGATTTTTTGATCACCTTCCTAATGTTGTGGCAAAAATATATTTTTAATGAAGTGTAAATTCACATCGCTAAATTAGAGCGACGGCAGCATTCTCGAATAAGATTTGCCATCGAGTGCCAGTAAAACGAGACAAAGAGATCTTAACGTCATTCGTATCTCAAAAATTTCCTAAATACATCGTGATTATGCGACTGATTTCTTTTGCTTATTAATGGGAGACGGAAAAGACGTTTTTTAAATATCGATTTTTATATTTTTACAAATTCAAATAAATTGCTTCATTACGTTAATTTTTGTTACGATTTCTGTTAATCAAAGAATTATCACGGAGTTAATTTTTTTGAATATTACGAGCGTGTAATAAACCGCATCCCATGGTACTGCAACCACATTTTTCATTATAGGATTAATAATTTTTTCCACGAAAAACATTTAAAATGATTTTGTCTCGACTAAGTTTCATGTATTGTCAGAATATCGATATTTCCATTTATCCGGGTATCATCGGGTATCCGGGTATCGGGTATATCCGGGCATCATTTATTGGCGTGATTTTTAAATAGGAGTGCAGTCAGTATAATTGAATAGGTGTATTCAAAACACTTTTCTCAAAACAACTGCTTTTCTACATTCGCTACTAATATCTGTAGTCAATTTTTCACTTACAAATTCCCAATTTTTTCACAGGTAGAAGTGGCGTGACGTGCCCGCACACGAATGTTCTAGGGAACTTCAAATGAATTTTATTTCCTTGAAATCATATCGTACGCACAAACCATTTTAATCATACATGATATCATATAACGAAACATTATGAAAGATAATTTTGTTTCAAGAAACATATGAAATGTATCAATAAAAAAGGTATTATTATGAAAAAACTTAGTTACTATTTCACGGCGTCACGCAAGCAGAATCTCCTTCTTCAAAACGCAACCGAATGCTTAAAACACAACCACAACGAAGAGTTAGCGCCCAAGAGGAGCGTGTTCCCCAAAACCAACACTCGCGTCGTAAAGGACCACTCGGAGGCACGGCCCAAACCAGCTGTTTAACGTCCCGAGTGACAAATACGCTTAAAATATTTAATTCGACAACCACCGGTAGAACTTTAAAAACTGTGATTTGAAGAAAAATTGTAGGCATTTTCCGCGCCGAAATGGGCTATATTTTAAAAGGCGAGGCAGCGCTTCCCCATCTACTTTGCATAGTAACTGGGGGGCGGCGGCGGCGGCGGCGACGTCGGAGGCGGCGACTGTGTTCTCCGTACCTTGTCAATCCGCGCGAAGGCGGAGGGCCTGTAATTTGAACGTCTCGTGGCCAATTCATTGGGCGCGCCTCGACGCCGCCTATCACCGCCGGGGCAGATAAGCATCGGGCACTGCGACGCAGCTTCGCTCGACCCCGCAACGCGCTGCCCCGCCCCGCCCTGCTCCGCTCCACCCCACCCCTCCCCGCCCCGCCCCTCCTCTCCTCGCCCAGCCCCACCCCGGTCCTCCCCACCCCGTCCCTCTTCGCTTTGTCTTTCCCGTCCCACTTGACTCCCCTCCGTCTACACCGCTCCAACATGCAGCGCTTCTCTCCGCCCAGCACCCTCACTCCGCAACACCCAGCCCCCCATCTCTCCCCCACCCCTCCCCGCCCAACCATATTTTGCCATTCCTCACTTTGCTCAAATCTCTCTGGCCAGTCCACCCCAACATGTACCGCATCTCACCACACAACCCCCTTCCTCCGCCCCATCTAGCTTCGTGCTGCCCTTCCCCTCCCCCGCCAGGTCTTGTCACACTACACTCTGCTCTTCCCGTCCCGTCACACCCCACTCCCACCCCACGTATACCACGCCCCAACATTTACCGCCCAACCCCCTCGCTTCGCTCCACCCAGCCCCGCTCTGCCCCGTCCTGCTGAGCTCCGACCCGGCCCGGCCACATCTCGTTCCGCTCCGCCCTGTCCCCGTCCCCGTCCACCTCGCCCCGAACCGCACCGCATCTCTCCACCCAACCTCCTTCCTCCACCCCATCCAGCCCCGCCTTGGCCCGTTGTGCCCTCCCCGTCCCACTTCACTCCGCTCCGTCCACACCGCTCCAACATGTAGCACATGTCTCCACCCAACCACTTTGCTCTGCTCCGCCCTGCTCCACCCACCTCCGTCCAGCCCCGCACTACTCCCAAACGCCCCTCCCCGTTCCGCTCTTACCCGTCCCGCTCTTCCCCGTCCCGGCTCTCCCCGTTCCTCCCCTCCCTGTTCTGCCCCCACCACCATTTATCAGGTCACCACAGTTCCCCCATGGCCCACCTTACTCATATCCACACCTTATTTCTCTCCGCCTCTCCTCTCCCCACCCCGCCGCGTCTCACGCCCCCCGCCACGTCACCTCGGTCCTGCCGTTGGGTTCGTCTCCTCCTGCCAGACTTTTCACTGCCTGCCTTGCAATGACTCTGACCTCTCCCCGCCTCCATGTACCTCGTTTCGCCACACCTCGTCCTTCCCGCGACGCCGCGCCTCTCTCCGTTTCTCCCCTCTCCTTTTCGTCTTGCCTTGCTTCGCCTCACATAACATCGCATCGCCTCGCTTTTTCTCACCTTGCTCTGCCTCTTTCCGCCTCGACTCTTCTCGCCCTTTCCGGCCTAGTATCGCACCCCTTCTTCCGTTTAATTTCGGCCCGCTTCATCACGTCCCCGCCTCATCTCGCATCTTCTTCACGCCTCTCCCTCTTCATGCCCCGCTTCTTCTCGCCTCCCTTTTTCACCCGCCTTTTCTCGCCTGGCATTTCCTCACTCCGCCTCTTCACGCCCCGCCTCTTCCACCGCGTCTCTTCCTTCCCTGCCCTTTCCCACCCCGCCTCTTCCTCCCTGACACTTCCCTCCCCGCCTTTCCCGCTCCGCTTCTCCACCCCCCGCCTCTTCACGCCTCGCCTTTTCCCGCCTCGTCTCTTCCCGCCTGGACCCGTCTAGACCCGTCTCGTCGCGTTTTGACTCTCATGTTTGCCGCCAGGAACAACTCAGTCATATGTTCCGTTAATCGTCTTTCGACGAGTAAGCGTAGGATGTAAGGTGGTTTAGTTTGCCGGGCTTTTAACAGGCTACAAGCTTTACTTACTACATTGAAAATTTTTCGCCGAGGATTTTTCCGAAATCCATTGCTCACAGTAGACTTATTAACTGAAAACTGGGATTTTTTAAGTAAGTGTACTAAATCTGGGGTCATCTGTTCAAAGCTCGTTCGAGCTTTGATTGAAAAACTAGAAGAAATCATTATTTTGGTAGAATGGCTTAAAAAGGCTGTAAGTATCATATTCCCATCCCCTTGAAAATATAGAATATTTTCATGTTAGTTAATAGTTCGAAATGTCTCATATTTTTTAAAAAGTATTAGCAAATAATGTATATTTAAAACGAATCTAAAAAAATCGTTATTTTAAACGTGTGTTCGATTTCAAATTCAACCAATTTATTTCGATGTATTAAACGATTCTTTATCAAATTCACGAGGCTTTGGAATCAAGTAATCATTATTGATTTACATAAGTTACTTATTTTCTTTGTCTTAACTCTGTCGCCCGCTCGTCTTAAAATACATTCAACCAATTATAAGATTTCTCAAACAACCAGTTGTGATTAATTATGCTCGAAACTATTTGGCAGCGCGACACGTCTTCCATTGCATTATTTTGAAAGCAAACCGAAAATGATGAAAAAACATGTGTGTTTCTCCAAACCAGATAATTTATATAATACTGTTACCCCAGACGGTAAGTCCAAACACAAAACAGTAAGTCAGAATGCACAGCATGAGAATGAGGAATTGTGAACTCGAACAGTCTAGGAGTAAATAGGAACAATTTATTTTAAGACAATTATATTCTGAAGACCTTGCACAGACTTCTCCGATTGCTACGTCCAGTTTTTTGTCGGTATTGGACAGTGACGTATTTTGAGACGTCATCGATTTCCAAAGAATGTAATATGACGAATGAAGTAAGTTAATTAGTTCTTAAAGGAATGTTCATTAAGCACAAGTTGCGGTTAAGAGCGACTCGACGGAGAGACGAACAAATGGACGGACGGACGTTTTGAAAAAATACTTTTTCGGTATCAGGAGACCCCTAAACGTGTATTTCCCATGAAATCTCGAAATCGATTTTCTGGAGTATTACATGACTTTCTCTATACTATGTATATTACCCCGAATATGCGTACGTATTCGAGAATGTAAAAATATAAAAAACTAATTTTTTATATGACAATGCTATCCTCGGTGTATTTAAAGACAATCAAACCTCAAGAATTTTTTTTAAAAACAGAAGTATTTTTATTTGCCTTTTATTCCTTTCTTTGTCTCAGACTACCTTATGATGCGGCCACAGATGCCAGTACATTAAACAGAAGGATTGGATAAATCTGGATAAATAGTGATAAACAGATCATTTCGAACATCTTGGCATTAGCTACAGGTCGGTGACTAAAGGTGATTATCAGGATATGACGTCTTGTGTTTTGTCAGACATAGTTTGGCATTAAAATGCGTCGTAAATTGTACGTTGCACAGCTTCCAGGTTGTTTAATTTAAATCGGAAAGGCCGGAGTCTCGTCGTCAACTCGGGAATGAGTAGCGAAGCGTTAACTTAGTTATGCTGTGAAGTTAGGTTATGTTAGGTGGAATATTGTTAATACGAATTTACCACGAATTCGTGACACTCAAAACTGCACACCTTGTCTTTTTATAACGTTAGAAACTTGTGCTCAGCAATTTGTTCCCTATTAGTTACAAATTTGCCTTTTTGCATCACCACGACGTACTTTACCAATTATAATCACTTCGTGAGGGCTAAAGCCTATTTCATATGATTTTAAATCAGAACTATGTCTTGTGGCTATTCCTATTTCGGTCTGTATCCATCTATTTTGGATAATGTGAACGTGTTCTCCACCCATTAAATAACCATCATCATCGATAAGTTCAGTTTAAAACATGTTTTTCGATTTTCAAGCGCTTTCCCCTAAATATTTTCTGAATTTGCCGTTGGTTGTGTCCATCAGAAGAAGTGTAAGATATACAAAAGAAATGAAATGTACATGTTGGACATCAGGATGAATCTGAATGATATTTTCACAATAAGAAAAACCCTTATTATACTACGATTTATTCCTTGGGTGTTTTGTAACACTGGCGGCAGATCACAATTGTCTAAGGAATAGAAAGCAAACCCGCACACATACACACACACACACACACACACACACCATCGGTCTTTAAAACCTCAAACCTCTCAGGCAGTGTTCAGTTCATAATACGCAAATACAAATACTATACAGCCTAACACGGCCTGAGTAGGACGATTCTTAAAGCAGACTCATACATACAGAGATGAAGATACAGAGAAGATACATGCACGGATGTAACAAAAAATCTTTTAAACCGATTTAAACGAGATTAGAACGATTTAAGTATGTGTCTTAAGTCATTTACAAATAATAAACAAACGGGCATTAAATAACAACATAATAAATATGCAACAACAAAATCAATAAAAATTCAGAAATTTCAGAAAATGTGCGGAACTATACGAAAGGTCCTCAGACAGAAAGCACGTACAGACACTCAACTGAAATGTTACAAAACAATAGCAGTTCCAATAATAACCTATGGATGTGAAAATTGGGTCCTCAATAGAACAGTCAAGAGAAAAATAGAAGCCGCGGGAATGAGATTTCTAAGACCTTTGGCGGGCTATTCAATACTGGACCATTAAAGGAACTAGGACATCAGAGATGAATTAAAGATCTTCAACCTAACTGAAACAACAGATATACTGAGAAAGAATTGGCATGGGCATTTAATGAGAATGCCGGAAGATCGAATGCCAAAAATCCTCCACAACTACAACCCGTATGGGAGGAGGAGTAGGGGCAGACCAATAAGGCGATGGAAGGATACTATTGAAGACGGAACGGGCCAATAGGATCAACCTATGATGATGATGATGATGATGATGATAAATATACATGTAAATCAATAAGATCTGAAATTTAAAACATGAAATTCTCACGTACGGCATCTCATATTCGGAGTCCTCCACATCCACCGCGTTCCTCCCGCGCTGGGCCTGTTTTATGTCGAACACCGCCAGAGCAGCAGCGCACGTCTCAGAAAATAAATCGGCTGCGGGGTCCTTGAGGCGCCCCGCAGGACGAATGAGACGGAGCTCTTTGGAGCGCTTCCCCGAGGGGCGCTCCCAAAACACGGGGGGCGCCCACGGCCGCGCCGTGCCGCGCGACGCTCAATTTGCTGCGAGCGACCGCAGAATCCAATCGCGTAGCCCGGCGTCGCCCCCGGCACACGCGAGGGGGAGGGGCTGTCAGCAAGCAACGCACGTGCTTAGAAATCCTCGTTAATCTTTTTTTAAATAAATTTGATATTTTTGATAAAATATTTAATTCTTGTGTTTGAAAGATGAAAAATGTCATATAAAGGTCACGTTCCAAATATTTGGAATTAAATTATCGGAATCTAGTTGGCGATCTTTATTATCACATTAAGAAAATAAAAATACCTATAGAGATAAGTTCAGTTCTTGTATATGTTTAATATATGTCATCATTTCTATTTTTCGTGCCCTCTACCAAAGAAAAATGCCCACCAGAATATACACACTAAGGCCTGAGCATCTTGTACATCATAAAAAAATCAAGCAAGAGAATAGGGAGAACAAAGGGAAAGCCGCCCTATTTTTCACCACAAATTTCTCATGAACGGAACGCAGTTTGAACCTCGATACCAATCTTTTAATTTAGAGAAAAATAATTGTAATTGTTACAATGTTTCAAATGGCAAATAATTAAACAATTTACGTCCTCATAGATTGAATGATTCCTTTTTAAATTTCGGGTGATTGATTGTTAGCGATTCCGGGCACATCAATACCGAGATTATTAGTCCCGTAAGTGTAGTGCATGCTTTTCCTCGGGAGGTGACGGTGATCTTCCCTCACTGGGTGGCGAAATCCGGCGCCGACCTACCGTCGGCTAGCGGGGTTGCCCTCCACCAGGTATCTACCACCAGCGGGATACCGCCCCAGCCAGAGCAAGCTCTAAGCTCCTGACCCGTCTCCCGGCATGTGTGGTAGTGCAGTACATGTTAGTGTAAGTGTATGCAAGGGGTGTGGATAGGACGAGGAAGAGGAAGGAAAGATTGTGCGCGGTCCGCGGCCTGTTTGTTAGGATTCTGCTCCGGCATTCCTCTGGTGTTGATCGTAGAAACCACGGAAAACTACCGATCAGAGCAGCCGGCACTAGAATTCTCCTGCAGATAACGACTGAATTCGACCTAGCTAGTGTCGAAAATCTTGCTACTACCGGGACTGGAACCTATGACCGTTCGGTCAGAGGCACTGCAATGACATCAGTTTATGCATTGCGCCACCTCTCCCGGTTTAAATTTCGGAGTATGCAAAATTCTTGATTACATATAAATGTTGCTGTTTATTTTTATAAATACATGCCAAACGTTCCCTCTTGCGAGCTGACTCCCGCCAGTCAGTGTGAATACATGGGGCGAAGTGTCATCACGCCAGCGCCGATGAAATGAAAGCCCGCGGGTCGCGTGGATGCCCTCGCTTAATTGGGCAGGGCTGTTGCAGTGGGCGGCCCACGTTCGTGCCCTGGCTCACCGCATGTCTGCGGACAACCGACGTGATCTGCTGTTGATAGACTCATCCCGATATGAGGAGAGAGGAGGCTCTATCGACTCTATTCTAGTGAAAGACGAGTGAATGCCGACAATTCCTCCGTACTACCGTGAGTATCTACCTTGAATTCTTGCACTTAAAGCAGGGCTGCTCAAATGAGCGGGGCACTTGCCATGCTTTGGTCGCTTATCTGCGGGCCATCAGTGTGGCCCGCTGCTGGTCGAGTCAGCCTGGCGGGAGGGTAAGGGAAGGTGTTCGGTTGCGATCGGCTCTAGTCTAGTGAAATGTTAATGGAGCGCGGGCAATTACTAAGGGTCATCGCCGACAATTTGGCCTAAATTCTATACTGCACGCCAAACTCGACGGCCGTTGGGCCCGGATGCCCAGTAGCATCGGGGAACCACGTGACAAGGTTTGTTTTTGTCTGAAGCTGAAGAGTCGTTCCTTGCTATTCCCAGTGTTTTGTGGTGATGTTTAACAGTGAAGTGTTAGTTTTATTTCGCTGGCGAAGAACACCAATAGAACTGCTGTTAAGGCATCAAAATAGTCGCTAGCGTTTTTGAAAGAGCAATGAAGATCAAATTGGGAATGTTGACTGGCAGGTCTTGAAATGTCCTAATGTTCCTGAAATATAACAATTATTTTGTCAACACATACAAGCGGTACAAGTGCTCATTCAAGTGTTTTCCAATACAAAATATTTTAAGAACGATATTATGTATCCCTTGTCTTGGCGTGCTTTCCACTTGTTTTACTTACCTCCGCCTGTCTGACGTCAATCGGACTCATTTCCTGAGTGTGCATCAGTATGCATTCAGAGGAGGGTACATTACATAGACAGCAAAGATTGTCAATAATACCCCGATATTTGAATGGCGATTAACAGCTCTTGACTACGCGAAAATACTCTCTGCTCTGTGAAGAAGCAATTCAGCACCCAGGTGATGCTATGCTCACGTTCCAACAATGCAAGCGAGCTCTTGTTAATTTTTCTGTTTCTTGGAGATTCCCGCGTCTTGAAGCGCGCTTACCCAGTCAGTGCTTCGTTGTGGTGGTGACGCTGAGAGGTATTGTATTTTAATATAAAATATGACTTGGCGTACTATTTTTTCTGTGGATCAAGTTTGCTCTTTTTTGAAAAGAAATAAAGCTATCTTGAGCATGATACTTGAAAATGTACGAGCTTAGCCTAGCTTAGAATTTGTGTCAAGGAGATATAATTGATGATTCGAGTTTAGACATCAAATTTAAATAAAATCCGAAAGCAATGTAACAACTGCTTCTGAAATGTTTGTGACTGGCGGAAAGAGACAGATGTTGCGTAAGCAAGCTAGGGAGATAGGTTTCAACGTCTAAAGCTACTTTAAACGCAAAGCTGATGTTAAGCGATCGCTTAGCGATGTCTCAATGTATAAGAGCGGACGGTCGAAGCTTGTGTCGGTATATCACTATGCACCGTGGAAACGATTGTGTGTGAATTCAGGAGTTCTGGAAGAAAACATGACCATGAACTGTTCTCGTCTTCCGGTAATGTCTTCCCAAATTAGTTACGAAGTTATGTGATTGAGAAAAGCATACTTTGGTGCGAAGTGCTTGAAACGTGCGATAATGGTAAATTTCCTACTGCAAACAAAATTGTCGAAGTGATATGTAATGCTATTGGTTATAGAGAAATACTCAATGAATATACCGCCTGTTCAAAGACGAGTTACTTTTCTAAGCGTGATGAATGCGATTAGAAAAAAGTGATAGTGTCAAAAACCCGGCACACCCGACTTGTATCCTAGGATCTCCAAGTCAGTCTCTGCAGAGCTTTCTCACCATTGCCCTGGCAGAGGTGCTTCTTTGGTTGGAGCTAAGACGCATCCCCACCGGCATGATATGTATCTGTATACGCACAGACCTTCAGGCAACCGCAAAATCGTCTCAACGGGCCCATAAGCGCTATGGATATATTATTGTTGTTTTTAATGCACAGACTTTGGATATGTCGCTCTTGAGCTGCAATTGTGGCCCAACTACAAAAATACGAATTTTGAGTTAATCTCCGTAGTTGCAAATTGATCTTTCTTCCTGGAGCCTGTCGAGCAACAAAGCCAATATTCCACCAACAAATGACAGAAGTGTGAATGTAAAAATGATGCATTCCAAAACGACGTAAAACTTCAAATTAATTTATCTTAGCACCTAATTTTTTGAGTTGCGCCACTATTGCAGCACACGAACAAATATATCGATTGCCCATTATCAAATTTGGCACTACGTGTTCACAAAACGCTACCGAGTCACCCAAAGCTACTCTATTTTGACTCCTATGTTCGCCGCCAGTGATCGACCCAAGAGAGGACTCAAGCTTTCTATTACGTCGTTCCCTGATTGATGCATCTGATTACGTCGGGGATTTTATTTCTGCCGGACATTTACCCTGTTTTTTCAACATGTCACAAGTGTCAGGGTTACTGAGGTGCCATACTGAGGATTTTCCACACAAACAAATTCCAATGCCTCCAGCTCAGGTTTGAATCCTGCGATCTGGGGATTAAGAAGCCCTTGGGATACGTAACGTTCAATAGGCCGGCGGCCGTCTCACTAAACATCCCCAGCTTCATCAGTCCATCTAGTGATGGTCAATGTTCCGGCGGATATTGGACGTTGGAAAATTAATACGTTTGATAACGAAGTTTCAGAGTATCACAAATTTCAGTAAAGGGAAATAAAAATGCCTTATTTTCGAAAACATTTGAAAAGTGGCTGCAATTTTTTCCTCGTAAAACTACATGTTGGAAAGAGTTCAATTCTTTACGCTATTCTGAAAGCCTGATTTCGATCAACATATTAGGGACCCAAAAAATAAAAAATAAAAAAACGGGAAAATATGCGTTTTTTAATCGGGCACATAATAAAATATAACTATTGCTCATAAAGGGGAACGGAAACAATCGCGTTAATTGAAATCTTTTCTAAATATTGTGCTTTATAACATTTTTTAAAAAGTGAAATTGTAAAAAAGAGTCGTAAAATGTTAACGAAAATGTTAATTTTTTGTCTCTGCGTACCGAGGTTTTGGCAAGTGCAATGCCAAGGAATAATTTTACCTTGGTAAAAATTTTAGAGAAACAATGTTTATTTTGACGAGACCAAATAGACGATATATATGTACATGGCAGCCAATGAAGATAAAGTTTCGTAGATTCAGTGTAGTGAACAAAGTGGTTCAGATGTGGAATATTGATAGAATATATTGTATTGTAGTATGTAGTAGTATCTACTATATATGAGACTACGAGGACGTATAGTAGTGATTGTATAGTAGCGACTGTATTTTAAGTTCATTAATTCGAATGGTGTTATAACTCAAATGGGTTTGTGTTATGTTTTTGGTTGCTAAAGAATATACTGCACTGCATCTCATATCTACCTCAGCGTTTAAATTTCCAAAAGAGAAACCGGAAAGGGGTAAGTGGTTGAGAAAAGTATATCATTCAACTTTACAGGGAATGATGAAGCTATATGTTTCGTTCAACAGTTTAAATCGTTCTTAGTTAAAATGTTGTGATTAGTTTTTCCGTTTTCAATGGTATTTTATACGTGTGCCTCATAAAAAAAATCAAAACTTAGGAACGCTTATTATTGCGTGATTTTGTTCACGGCAGCCGAGTCATCATCCAGTAAAACTCAATTATAGGCAACTCCAGTAATAAATAAGCTGCGGATTCATAGGCACGAAGAACTGTTAAAATAGGCTGGCGAAATAGGCATTTAAAAATATAAACTAAGCATTTAAAAAGGCACTATGTATTTTTCTTATCTATATTTATGTAATTGTGTAGCAAGTTTTGTAAATAAACATCATATAGTAACCTTCGTAGAATGTTTTCTTTCTTGTTCTGGCAAATTCTTGTAGAAATCCTTTAAATCATTGTTGAGTATCTCGGACAAAAAAAGTCTGAATCTCAATAGCTGCCTTTTTCTTTTCATTAAATGTAAGCTGATATACTAATGTTCCACTTATGATCTTTTTCCTCACATTTAATTTAAACATAATCGCAAACATTGTATTATTTGTTTTAATCGCCATGCATTACACAAATGTAACTAGTGTTGTTGCAACAGCTCATAGTTCTCGCATTATGTCTAAAAAATTTTCAAAATTTGCAATTTTTAAAAATTCAGAGAGTTCAACGAAAATGAGTTCTGCGCCATTATTTTAAGCGTCCCTTGTTCTATGTGTGGAAAAAAATTAAAGAAAAATTTTGTTGGTTTTTTTGTGAATGTTTTTAGTATTTTTAATTAATTTTAAGTAGAAATTTTGCAAAAACCTCTCGATTAAAAACAATTTACATTACTTTTTTTAAAGATCTGATTTTTTAGAACATATTTTGTTTAAGATACAAATCTCTGTATTTAACAGCGTATTTTTGAAATGTTAACTTCTTGCAATTTCAAAAATAATATTCCGAAAACTGGGACTGACATCAATTTGTATACCTTCCCTTGATACCTACAAAGAGAAAATTTTAAGAAAAAAATTGAAGTCATTTAGAGAAAAAAATTGTTTAAAAATTCGAAGTAAAAAATAACTCGATCTCCAGTGATTTTGCACGTGTTTTATAGTTCGAAAAACACCCACACTATCGTGGGGAAAGAGGAAACAAATTTATCGATATTTGTTCGATTTCTCTGTACTCTACAAGAGAAAACGAAAAAACATAATTTTTTAAAATATTTGGTTAAGTATAATTGCATTTTGATCAATAAATACGAGAATAGGCAACATTTAGACTTTTAAACACAAAATAAGCATTTATTAGGGAAGTAGGCATTTATAGACACTATAAAATTCGCGTGTAATACTCCTAATGCCTCAAAATTAATAAGTAATCTAAAAGATTGCATTTTCCGTTGAAGGAAAAAAGTTGGCAAAAAAACAAAAATCCACATCTTAGTAATAAAATATTCTGAAGAACTTAACAGGCAATTTTACAAAGCGACCAATTTTACAAATTTGATTAAGTCGCGTGAAGAACATATCTTAGTCAATTTTGAGTACTTTGTATCAAACATAAAACAAACTTTTAAATCTTGTACATTCTTGCAACTTTTGAAAGAAAACAATGTCCTATTTATTAAAATATAAGGCATTGTCCACGCTTCCGTTAACATACGTTAGTTTTAAAGGTAACAGAAAGATAATTGTGTTTTTTAGTATGTTATGCCTATCTTCAGAAACAATTTCATGGATCTGTAAATGCCAGGGAAGCAGATATACGAAATGTGACATATAAGGTAAACTGGACAAATTGATAAGCCATCTTGTTTTCTAACTGTAATCTGTTTTCTAAAAAGGATTTTTTCAAATAAGGACTGTACAATTTTTTGAAAAAATTAGTATTTTTCTCGTAAGTTGTTTTTTTTTTCAATGCATTTTTTTCTTAAAAATGGCTCCAAATTTTTTCCTCGAATAAAGTAAAGGACACTTAAGAAATAACGCAGTTTTCATTTTCGACAATTGTTGCATTCTCTGAATTTTCTAAAACTGCAAGTTAGAAATAATGCAAGAGAGTATGTGCCGATGTAGAACTACTACTATTAATACTTCATTAGGGCTGATAAGGCACGTCATTCAATCAAACAAAAACTTCCACACACTAATTTTTACACAATTTGGTAACGTTTAAAAGCTTTGCGTTCAAAAAATTCAGATTTCCGAATTCAGACCGTCCAAAATACAATTTTTGCAATCACCTTACTGGGCGTTTTTCCACGTTGTGTGTGTGTAAATTGAATAATTAGGTAATTAATGTCTCCGGACGCGTCACCTACGACGACATTAGCTCCTTAACTGAAGGATACAATACATCCCAGTAAGTGGTGGGGTTTCTCCCTATGATAGAGCGGATTTCCCTTTTCAGCTATCTCCTAGAGAGGTACCGCCCCAGTTCGGACAATCTCCAAACTCCCCGCCATGTAGTGGCGCAGTGTATGTGAGAATAAGTTTGTATGTGTGTGTGTGTAAAGGCCGTTTTACGCGGTCATGTTTTCATTAATTTTCATCGGTACAGAAAAGGGACAGACCAGGCGGGATATAATTTGTACCGAAAAATTACGCGTGCTGAATTATGTGGTATCGATTTTATCCAGCTTGACTATCGCGCTCCTGTCGTCACTTTCTTGAGCTTTTTCTCTTTGGTATGCGTGGGATGAGACTTGTTCCTTTTGTGTAGCTTTGAGAGCGTTCTAATGCCTTGAATTGTAATGTAAAGTGCTTAGTGAACTGAGAAATAAAACAAACACTGTTGTTCTGATGTCTCGTTCGCATACACGTCTATGGTAACAAATTAAGTTAATTTGACGATAAACTGATCCTCAGAACTTTTTGCGGCGTCCAGAGGAAATAGTTTCATCATGATTACGGGTCAAAAACGAAATGACAGTGTAAAATGCTCGATCTAAGCGGTACTGTTCCAGTATTTAAACTGCTCTATTAGTTTAGATACCGGAACAGTACCGAATAGAAACGAATGTCCCTTTTCCATCCATTTTCGGTACAGAAAAATGATGAAATACATGATCTCGTAAACTGGGCTTAAGAGGAGAGAAGGGATCAGAGAAATAAAAGGAAAGATCGCGCACGGCCCGTGACCCGTTTGTTAAGGTACTGCTCCGGCATTCGCCTGGTATTGAGCGAAGAAACCACGGAACGCTACTAATCAGAGTAGCCAACCGCCTGCCTTCCTCCTCCAGGCAGGGGTTGAATCCAAGCTAGCTGTGGAGTTAGGTTGAGAGGTTAGCGAGCGCATGCGGAGTGTGAAGAGCGCGCGCCGAGAGCTCTTGGGAGCAGTACGCGAGTTAAATAAGTCCAAAGTCAGTTGCCTTCCTCCGACTTAGGTTCAGATTGCTTACACTGTACTGCTGCAGAAATGAAGAAACGAAGTTCTTTTCCAACAGAAGTTTTATTACAGATGGAATGTACAGACAGGTTTGGCTCTTTCTACATACTACATGTGAACTGACACATAGCCCTTGCGGCCAGTATTTATGAGTTTACAGAAAAGTGATTGTCATTCTGGGGCACATTCACATACATTTACATTTCGAAGGTCGGAAGTGGGATTGGGTGTTGACGCATTACCAATTTCTGCCGCCGCACTGGGAATTTCCAGGTGACGGGCAGACTTTACTTAGGATATCATAAAATGGAAAGTTACATGCGTAAAATAAAATTTTCCTGACGCCGAGCTGTCGGCGATACTTTTCATTTACATTTCGAAAATTTGAGCGTTCTCGTCACATGAGGTGAAGATTCTTTTATATTATTATCTGATGTTACTAGTGTGGTCAATATACCCAAGCGTGTTTGAAGTGTTAAAATTGCAACATATTAAGTATTTGATAGTGTCAAAGTTAACTATTATCAGACATTTGGGAAGACATTTTGAAAAAATGTCACAGCAAACTTCGGGAAGTTCGTCTGTTGACAATGTGTGTATTGAACGGCTTTTATTAGAGAAGCCTTTTAATCGTCGTTCGTATAACGA
The DNA here is from genome assembly GCA_011170035.1 of Teleogryllus occipitalis. Classification (NCBI taxonomy): domain Eukaryota; kingdom Metazoa; phylum Arthropoda; class Insecta; order Orthoptera; family Gryllidae; genus Teleogryllus; species Teleogryllus occipitalis. Next base: position 402,818 of record BLKR01000307.1, on the reverse strand, counting down.
AAAATTGTAAAAATGAATGTGTTTCAGGAATATATATATATATATATATATATATATATATATATATATATATATATATATATATATATATATATATATATATAAAGACAGAAGTGCGTTGTCTTCCAGCGCGGTAATCTCTGAATCTACTGAACCAATGCTGATGAAACTTTTGTGCTAGCATCCTTTAAAGGCCTGGAGTACTATAGGCTATGATTTACAAACATAAACCGTAATATATTTTCAAAATAATTACTTTTCTAGACATTTTTCGCCTAGCCTTACATCACAGATTCAAGAGTGCATCAGTGTCAATAGTTTAGCTGCGCGCCACCAGAGGATGACGTCTGAGATCTACTACTGATTTCATCAATGTCCAGAATTATTGCGAAATTCATTAGAGTTTGAATAAGGTTATGTAATGTCCCTGTGTCTTCGAGCATAGAATACATAGAGGCGCCCTGGGCGGAGAATTTTGAAGCAAACATTACTCTGCTTCGTGACGTCACAGGTTGGCAAAAACAGCGCAGCCGGCTGGATTGCAGTGTTCGGATATTGGATTTCCCGACTTCCTTTCAGTTGTATTTTGTGTTGTTGTGCGTTGTGAGTGTTGTTGTGAGTTGTGAGTGAAGATGGTTGTTTCTTATTTATTTTACGTCAAAAAACAGTACAAACTGCGTATGACGTGCTATGGGGAAAAATGAGTTGTGTGCACATTTTCAAAATTCTGTGATCCCTACACTAAGTCATATACTACTTAAATAAAAAATAAAATTAAAAAAACAACCCTCCCATGTAATAAAATCTATTTTCAAGGATAAATAAGCAATAAATTTTGGCTCTTATCCATGTTGTCCTTCGGAATAATACTTCCTGCCGCGACAACATGGAAACGATAATTTGAATAATTGTATTTCCCACTGAATTCTAGAAGACGTGCACAGAAATGAAGTTACATTTATGTCCAGAAGCAAAACAAGGGGCCATCTCAGCATTTGCTCAATGGATCAGGGAAACTGGACGAAAAACCTGATCGAGATGGGGTTCTTGTTGTGATTATAAATGCACGAATCGATACCAAAAGGGAGTAGATATTTAGACATAAGGGACATATTTAGACATAAGGGAGCAAGTATTTAGACATAAGATTTCAAGCTAAGAAATTTAATGAAAAATTTTCAGCAAACCGGGTAAGAAGCTTATACACAAAAAGTGTTTTATTTAAAAATCAATAACGTTTAAAATTAACTGTACTTTAAGTAATTGTAGTTTGAGTTATGATTTTTTACCTGTACGTTTATAATCATTTGAACCAATTATCTGTTAAATTGAAAAATAAAATGAAATGAATGCATGTTTGTTTGTTTTTAGAATAAAATATTAGTATCTGACAAGTATTCTCTTTAATTTTAATATATAAATACCTAAATGTTCAGATACTCAACCCTTAGAAAAACAAGTTTTAATCCTTTTTTATACCATATAATATCCATAACTATTCTTTCAAGTAAGTAAAATATGCCTGAACCTGGAGATTGCTGTCAATACGGTCCTAGATATTTTCAGTTATGGGGGAGAGGATTGTGAAAATCTTGGAGAAAATCTAGAAGAAAAGAGACTTCATGCAAATACAATAGTATTGGTTTGCAAGGCAAACTTGCAACTCGAAAACCTACATTTTTAGATAAATCAAGTTAAAATTCATTCAGTTTAATTCTTCTCGGTATCTTTTGCTAAGGGGGAGATAAACCTTGTTGTTTTATTACTAAAATCGCTTTAGTCATGGAATTAGATGTACTAAATTATAAATTATTGCCTTGTTCCAAACAGAGGCGAGTAACAGTGAAAATGTACTCGAAAAATCCATCAATGAACATTATTTTTAGTTTCTTAAAAGGTATATCGCGTTGAAATATATTGAAAGTATCAAAAGAAAACTATTGGGTTTCACTTGTTTACCGACGATGCAGAAATAATTAGCTTATGTACACAAATTCTTTTAAAATTGTAACGAAAAGATGGGTCCATGGTCTCTTAATGACCAACATACGTAGATACCGGTCTTCTGCCAACCTGTGACGTCATCGGAGTCGTTTCATGTTTGCCTCAACTTTCCACAGGGTAGGAAGCGACTATGGCGCCTCTATATATTCTATGCTCGAAGCCCTGTGTGAATATTTGAAAGAAAGCCGTAACTGAAGTGGTAAATAATGTCAATGTTCATGTATTGCTCTTTGCCCGTGTTATGTACTAAGTGCCAAGAAATCATTGTGAGTTTGAAAGTGTTTAATAATTGAGGTAGGTTGAGAGAATAAAAAGTACAATAATATACAGTACAGAATATACAGTAATGTACAATGTACAATATACATATCGTATACAATATAAACGTCTTCTTTTACAGAAATTTGTGACAACTGAATTGTTTGACTAAACTACTGTCACAATTGTCAAAACATATTACAAATGCCAAGAGATGGGCAGTCTACTACATTTTTGAATCGGTTACTGAGAGGGAAGATCGACTTGCTGAAGTACTTACTCACCCCATTGAAAACAATTGTCTAAGCAAATAATATCTGGGAGTCTTTGGTTTCTATTATTTATATTTCAGGATCCATAATCTCTATCACTTGAGATAAAATAATGATGCAAATATTGTTTTGTTATGTGGCTCAGTGCATTGTCAATTTATTATTTGCACATAATGTAATGTTGATGGATCATTAGTTTTCAATTGTATCAGTCGTATGATGAATTGATTTACCTGAACAAATAAGTTTAATACTACGTGTTACTATCACACAGGACATTAAACATATATATTTTTGTCATCTTTAGAATTATAAAAACAGGAAATAATGTTTCAGAATAGATACAAGTATTTTCATTTATTTTTATAATTATGAATCATCAATTACGTTATGACATCTATAACTATTACTCCCGATCTACCTACTACCGTACCCGTGCATGAACTTGCGCATGTTATACTCAGCTTAAAACAGTAAGTGCCTTCAAGATCACGAGTTGACAAATCAATTTCAAAACTTTCTTTATGAATACAATAGAAGAAAAAGTATAAAAATAGGATAAGTTTTACAACGTGACAGTTTTGATAGTGTTGGAATATATACAACTCCACAAAAATTTTATATGTGAGTACAAGTATTTTATTTTGTAGTTTAGATTTGTTTATTGCTTTTAGTTATAAAGTGAATGTTTAGAAGCTGGAACTTCAAATCAGAAAAATGTCATTATTTGCGGAAAAGTGAGCGAGGTAATCTGGAAATTCCAAAATTCCAAATTCCAAAATTTCCAAATGGGGGTCAAGAGAAGACAGCTATCGTGGCGTGGCCGGGCAGAGTATGGCAGGGAGTAGGGCGGAGAAGGGATACAATGGAAGATATAGAGATAGGTGCCGCCGCAGGGCATGAAAAGATTGAATTCCTCTTCCTGTATAATAATTTAGTGTAATAAATACCCGAGCAACGCCGGGTACTTCAGCTAGTATATATATAAATCTATATCCGCTGGAGTCGACTCCGGTTATAGTGAACTTCTGAGGACTAACATTTTTAGTACACTATATCCGAGGTTCATTGTATCCGATGTCAAAATTAAACAGAATTTCTCGATAAAGATTACTTTTATTAACATAGAGATACAGCAGAAAACATTAACAGCACGAACTGAAAATTTCAATATCTATTTTATCCTTTACAAATCTATTTCCTTTCAATTGTATGCTTCGTACTTTTTCATTAATAATTTCTCTAGATCCTTCTCCAGAATCCGTGTTCTCTCCATTGACTTCTGTGTTCAAGTATCGTAAATTAGTCTTGGCACCATTCAGTGTCTCTTGCACGGTTAGAATTCAAGCTGCCTAGTGCTGGAATTTGTGGCATTGAGGCTGTATATTATTTTCCAGAAGGGTATTAATTTCCAAAACGTATTTCCTAGGTTTACTATAACCGAGGTTCAGGTTCACTATAATCGGGGTTTCTTTTGCTTATTTGTAATGTAAGCGAAACGGGACCAGAGACTTAAGTTCACTATAACCGAGAGTTCACTATATATTCGAGTTCACTATAACCGGAGTCGACTGTATATGTATTTATAATTGTATAATAAGAATAGTACAAACTAGACAAACTACGTTATTACTACAAACTATATAAACAAGATTACATATAGTTATGTAGTCAAAGTTTATCTCTAAGGTCAGCGGTAGCCCAGGGCATGAAAGCAGTATACGCCACTGCTCGCGAAGCGGCGCGACGCGGCGCGGCGCGGGTGTTGACACTCGGGAACAGTGCCATCAGCGGCGGCGGCGGCGGCGACGGCGGCGGCGGGGCCATCGGACGTAATTGCATAATGGCGGCCGAGCGCCGCCCGCGCCGCCCGATGACAGGGCTGCAGCGAGCCCGTCGCGCCGCCCGCCCATTTGCGTAATTAGCAGCGGCGCGGGCGCAGTGGAAGAAAGTGCAGTGGGCGTAAGCATTCATGGCTGGCTATGGCAGTCCTTTCTGCGTCCAGCCTTCCAGTCCCCGGCGATTCGTGCTTTTAGTGCTGAGAGTGCTTAACTTCCGCTCCTGAGAACCGAGGCTCAAATTGCGATCCACTCATGTGAAGTTTGTGATGAAAATAAGCTTTTTGGCAGTTTTTCTCACTCTTCTCCCTGTTTTCTTGCTTGCCTATTCATTACATCATCATTTACGTCATTCATCTTAATTGCCTATCCATCAATCCAGACTGACTCGAGGTGTAGATAAACTTCTAGCCCTGGGTATTGGACTTGAAATCCCGATTGAATCATGTGCAATTCGTGTTTAAAAAAGCAAGTTATCGGTATAAATAGGCAGGTTTCCTCGAGTTTCTCTGTCTCTCATTCCACCGCTACACCGTCGTCATTCACGCCATTTATCATAATCACCTATCCTTCAAACTGGAGCGACCCACAGGATTCACATTTAGGTCATTCCATATGAAAGAAGTGGAGGACGATTCGAATTCGCGGCTGGGTTTCTCGGGATTCCCCAGTTTCGTCTGCTCCTCATTCTACCAGAGCTTCAACATAATTCGAATCAAGTTATTATCAGCCCTCATTTCCTTCATACCTTTCTTCTCCGGTGTAGCTGCGGTATTGCGTAGATACTCAGGATCATAATAAAGTACAAATCCGATTAAAACAAACGGAAAGAGAAAGAAGTATGTTCCTAAGGATCCATTGGAACATTTGAGGCATCGGCAACAATTCTTATTAGCCAACATCTTGCCACCTTATTGGAAATTACGTTGGAAATATGTTCCGATCAGTAAATATCATAGATGATTGATGTTGGGTTACAAATGTACTTAATAATTCAAAAATTATTCAAAGTATTTTGCATTACTTAAAGAAACCAACAGCGTAAATCAGGAGTTCCGGCTTCCATTCAGGCTCTGGTTCACTAATACGTTGAAGAATGGAATATGTGGATTCATTTGGATGCGTTTCGGCAGTAATGTCCGGTAAGAAAACATTATTCCTTAGTAGTTGGTAATAAAATAATATTGACAATCCTCGAGCTCTCCAAAATTCAAATGAAGACTTGAGTGCGAGAAGAACGGCGTTTTCAACCACTGCCTGGCGATCCAGGGGAAGGGGGGGCGAAGAGGCGACCGTGCCTACGATACGGCGCGCAAACGCCGTGGAATTTCTGTCCGTCCGTCTGTCTGTCCGTGGACGGATGCGGGCGTTCCTAATCGTCCGACTTTAGCACGTCCCTCTGGACAAATTACAGGGCGCCGACAGCAACGTTTCGAATTGCGGGCGCGGCCGCCGCCGCCGCCGCCTTCTCCGCCCCCACCCCCAGCCCCCGCCCCCGCTGTCGCTGTTCACGCCACGTGGTGCGGTGCTTATTGTTACCGCGGACAGGTGCAGCGCTCTGCCGGCGCCCCGGGGAAGCACGCGGGCGTGCGGGTCAGCTCGCTCCGTCCCGTCTCCCTCAGGTAGATCGCTTTGCCCACATTCAGCTTCCCGAAGCAATCTATTACGTTTTGTGATACGAGGCGGTGCCATTATTTTCGCACTTTCTTCAACGCAAGACCCATCGCTCTGGCAGAGGAGCAAACAACGTTCTCTTGTGAATTTATTTTAATTCATATTAGATGAGTTTGGACACAAGAGATATTTCGTCTGACGTTAGTTATTAAAACTTTTAAGAAATAGAAACATAATCACATATAATAAACTTAAAAGTTTATATTTTTCATTTACCAAAACTTTGTTTGGGCGACATTTCGAGGACATGAATTTTTCATCTTCAAGCTACAATGAATACCACAACAAATTTTTACTGACTTTAAAATAAATGATACATTTGTAATGAAACACTAGCACTCGATATAAGATTAACTGATGTCACTGCAGCGCTTCTGACCGGGAGGTCCTAGGTTCGAGTCCTGACGGCGGCAGGATTTTCGACACTAGCTTTTCAGCTAGGTCGAATTCAGTCGCTGTCTGGAGGAGAATTCTAGCGGCCGGCTGCTCTGATCGGTAGTTTTCCGTGGTTTCTCCGATCAACACCAGGCGAATGCCGGAGCAGTACCCTAACAAACGGGCCACGGACCGCGCGCGATCTGTTCTTCCCCTTCCTTGTCCTATCTTCTCCCTTTACACACTCACTTACACTAACATGCACTACACTTCCACATATTCCAGGAGACCCGTCGGGAGATTAGAGCTTGTCCCGGCTGGGGCGGTGCCCCGCTGGTGGGAGAGTCCTGGTTAGGGGGAAACCCCACTAGCCGACGGTAGGTTGGTGCCGGATCTCGCCATTCAGCGAGGGGAAAATCACCGCCATCTCCCGAGAAAAAACATCCACTGCACTAACGGGACTAATGACCGAAGCAGTTGACGCGCCCGGAAACACGAAAAAATCAATCAATCAATCAATCGATATAAGATAACAGGTGAAGACTCACCATTTTGAACAATAAAAAATAATTAATACATTAATCTAAATAAATAAGATGTTCATACGCAAGTACAAGAATAGCGACAGATTTTTTTGTTTTTATATTTGTTTTAAACAGTAAAACAAGGAGTGACGTTTCGTAGGGAGAAATTCTACAAAAACTTCCTTCACAAACAGAGCAAGAGGCCATCTCAGTATTTGATCAATTGATCAGGGGAAACTGATCTAAAAATCCGATCGGGATGGGGACCGCTGACACAGACACTCATGTTGTCTTTTATAATTATGGTACAATACAACATGTAACCAAAAAATAAACTTCATTATCGAGTAAATAATTTACTAAAGCTAATGAATCGAAATTCACGAATGCAGATGGCATTCAAGAAATAGTGCTGGTAATGCGAAATCGTTCATGTAATACAGCTGTCACCCGCGAGAGCACAAAAGACACACTAAATTTAGTAAGCGGGTACACTAGATCACTTTCTGACTATATTTAAGAAGCAAGTATGCCCGAAGAGTAAGTTTTTTTCCAATATCTTTCTAAATGTCTAGGCCTATGATTAGTTTATATTCAGTGTTTAATAATAATTGTTTTTCTAAATTTCAGAATCAAATGACGTATGATTCAACTGTTAACCTGTAATATGTGTGTATTTCCATTTCGGTCTTTACCCTTCATGCCAATTGTACCGTGTAAGTTGTTAAGAGTCTAAATAAATGGTTTATGAAAATTTGCTCAGAAACATGTTATAAAGTCTCCAACGTTGGAAACAGGGAACTTATATGTATGCACAAAAATGAAGAAAACTAGATGTTGTAAAATTTCTATAGTGTCGTGTGAAGAAGTATTGCAGCACTTAAGTTGGAATATTCTCCAATTTCAGTATCAATTGGGCTGTGTTTGTGTACATTTTAATGTGCTATGTGTTCGTTCGTGCAGTGCCCATTCTAGCGGTTTTTAGTTCATAGTGCCAGCCCCAATTCATACCCTTGTATTCATTTGTAACATCTAAAAACCAGCCGACCCTTGGTTAAATATTCAGCATGTAGCATGTTCGTATATCAAATCAAGACACGGGAGTTAATAAACTGAACGGTTTGAACTGTATGACCGCTCAGATGATTTTTGAAAAATCGAGAACAGTAAGAATTATTTGACTGAGAACAGAGAATCATGAATTAAAAAGTAAATATACGCTTCATGGCGTTGCTCATTGTCCTTATAAACGTGTTCATCTTTATAATATTAGACTAATTTAATGACCAAGTCATTTTAAAGAAGATATATTGTAACTTTTGATGATATTTGACATATTTTACATTTGAATATCATACCAAGATATACATATTGTTATAAAAATCAGGTTTCGACAGTACATTGTTGTCTTCATCTGGTGAATAGGTCTAAAAATTTGACAATATGATTAGATTCACAGAGATTAAAATAATTAATAAAATTCAAATGGTAATACATTGTGAATCAATGATAAGCAAGGAATACAAGTCAACTTCTAGAATTCAGTGGGAAATATAGTTATTCAAATTATTGTTCTCCATGATGTTGTTGCAGGAAGTATTATTCCTTGACGAAGGACATGATGAGAAATAAGAGCCCAAATTAATTGCTGATTTACCCTTGAAGATAGATTTTATTGCACTGGAGCGAATATTTTTGTTAACAACCCTTGCAAAAAACGCTCATTTTCTTTCTGTATTCAAAATTCAAGTAGTATATGGCTTAGGGCAGGGATCACAGAATTTTTGAAAACGTGCACAGAACACATTTCTCCCCACAGCACGTCACACACAGTTTTTAACTGTTTTTGACGTAAAATAAAATAAAAATAAAATAAAAAATATGTTCTATTAAGCATTATGTTTGGAATGTTGAGACCTGAGAAGACAATCTGCAATAATCTGAGTATAGCAGATGGTCTTGGACCAGATTGACATCAATAAGTAAGCCAAAGAGTAAACAACAAAATTACTGTTGTAATTAAAAATTTACGTTCTAATTTTCTTTCAAAATTAATTAGGTAACTATTGTCAGGGAATTATACATACTCGATTGTATCCAGTAAATTGATGAGAGGTGTAAAGAGTATTGATAGATTGATTTTTTCGTGTTTTCGGACGCATCAGCTGCTTTGGTCATTAGTCCCGTAAGTGTAGTGCATGCTTTCTCTCGGGAGATGGCGGTGATCTTCCCCCGCTGGATGGCGAAATCCGGCGCCGACCTACCGTCGACTAGTGGGGTTTCCCCCTAACCAGGACTCTCCCCCCAGCGGGGCACCGCCCCGGCCGGGAGAAGCACTAAGCTCCCGACCGGTCTCCCGGAATATGTGGTAGTGTACTGAATGTTCGTGTGTGTATGTAAGAGGAGAGGATATGACTAGGAAGAGGAAGGAAAGATCGCGCGCGGTCCGTTTGGTAGGGTACTGCTCCGGGATTCGCCTGGTGTTGATCGGGGAAACCACAGAAAACTACCGATCAGAGCAGCCGGTCGCTAGAATTCTCCTCCAGAATTCGACCTAGCTGAAGAGCTAGTGTCGAAAATCCTGCCGCCGTCAGGACTTTTATGGCGCTGCAGTGTCATCAATGGATGCACTGAGCTACCACTCCCGGTGCGTAAAGAGTAAGTAATGTACTCTTGCGGAGAGTAAATGGTGTCACATAGTGATTTACAATTACATCTTGCTAAATAACTATGAGATTGCGCCGGTGGTTGAGGACTTCGAAACGGGAGATGTATTCCTAAGTAATTATTGAACTTAGAAATCTGAAATGTACAGGAATTTACTCTTTGCTTCACCCATTACGATAAAACATCGATAAAGATTTTTTTTTTCGCTTTACTCTATTTTCAAATTAAGATACAGTTGAAGTTGTAATGAACAAATTTTTCAAAGATGTGCTCTCGGTTTCAAGTATTTTAATGCGAAATCAACTGAAGTGGTTTTATTAAAATTTCGAAATAATTTTAGGCCAATACCCGAAGAAGGCTAAAATTGCCGAAATTATGTAATGTTTTAATGTGAAGTTGGTACGCAACCATTAACTGCGAACTGTCTCATTATTAAGCCCAATATAAGCCCAACACTTTGTGATTGTTCTATAATTTTTACACTGCTCGGAAAATAATATAAAACCATCATATACTTGATCAAAATAGCGCATGTAGAAGAAATAAAGATTGGGAATTTGCCCCACCCCTTTTCACGCCAAATACTTCTCTAGTTTTAATTTTCGCTACATTTCATTCGGGAGACTTTAACAGTCTTTGCTTCGCTACCAAATGGCACAGTCAACTACCAACGCTGCCTCTCTGTAGAGGCGGTGTTGCAACTTCTGCTTGTGAAGTGTGATGGTGCTATTATACGCTCAAGTTATCTTGAGTCTCCTAATCTCTACCCCCATACGTTTACTAACATTACTTCAATTTATAGCAAAAGATAGCAAGATAGCAAAAGGCATTGTTGATAAAATATGATAACCAGAAATTTTTGCTCCCGTGTAAGAGAAACTATTCTGTTTCGAAAAACAAGTTAAAGATTTTATATAATAGACCTACTGTCGAAAAAACAATCTAAAATCTGCTCTCCTCTTGTGAAATGACTCAATAAAAGTTGAATATTGCATTTTAATATCCACATTCTCAGATCCAGGCTCATTCTCAATTTATTCCCTGCAATTACTTTGTCTACCTGTGTGCGAACACAAAACATGTTTCTTTAACAAAATATTGTCATAAATTGAAGAATTGTAATTGTGCAGAACGAAATATAAAAATAAAAAACAACTAAGAAAAGCTGGTTATGCTAAAACAGAACGTTCTTTCTCGCCCGTATTTTCACGCAAAGTTACGTGAAAAGTACTTGAATTTTCGAAAAATTGTACATGACCTTATTTCAAAATCTATCTATAAGAAATAGACTTAATTAAGGGGAAAATCGCTATCTTCAATATTTTAGATGTAGGAAGACTCCGAAAAAATTCTAAACTTTTGCAATTTTCAAAAAATCAGCGTTTTCGTGAAATCTGCACAATTCCCTTAAACGTTCTTCATATTATCTAACAACACAATATAATAAAAAAAGATGGAGCCACTCTTTGAAACTTTTGAAAATGTCCTAGGGGCTTCATGTAAAGTAACCCACCAAAATGAAAATATTAGCTTCAAATTCCAGGAGCCTCGACATCAACTAGATCGATTGAGGAATATCAGTTTTGGAGAAAACCGGCTGAAGGGTTTAGCCATTAGCGTTGTACACAGACGGACAGAAGTTTTGCTGTAAAACGGTTTTTTCGCTATCAAAACATGGATTCTGGCTTCAGCACGTGTTAGAGGATTCTTTTTTTTCTAAATTTAGCAACTGGATTTATCCACTTTTTCGTTACAAGGGTGCATGACATAACTTTTTTTCGCGCAGCATTACATAACTTTCCCCTCCGTAGCGAGAAAGTAAAAAGAAGACAATCTCTAGGATTCAATGGTCTTATTTGAAAGAATATTTGAAGAGTTTTTGATACAAAATTTTTCAATAATTCAAAGTGGACATCATGACTGATATACGTATATGTAGTACGATCTCAGTAAAAGTAAATGCAAAGGAAGGGAAATCAGTGTAATGATTATTCTAATAAACAATTTTCCTTCGAACACGTCTAATTTTATTGGCACAACAATCTATACTTGCCAAATCGTTTTAAAACAGTAAGATGAGTTGGTATTGTGAAATATCTTTTCCGTTTTTATCTTTAATATTCCTGAATATTATTTACAAACAATTATAATATTATTTAGAGGATTACTTCCTCTGATATTATCAATATCATTATTTCTTCCGTTGCCCTGCAATACTCATTCATTCTCTCAATGTTAAATATTATTTTATTAATTTCACTTTCAATTTTAATCGTGGATTTCAACATAAATTTTACTCTTTACCTATTGCATATTGGCGTGTAATTCTACACAGAATCACGATTCCTGGAAGTTCTATTGATTAAAATCGATTATTGAATTGATGGTAACTACCATGGTGGAATTATTTCCACCATGGTAACTACTATAAAATATCGGCCTTTTCTTTCCTCAAAAAATAAAAATTTAACGTTTATTCAAACGTTTTTACAAATTCTAATGAGCTCATTAATGAAATGATTAACCATTTTCTCTGTACAAACATTAAGGTTCCGTACTGCTTTGAATAAAGTTCGTAAGCTTACTGCGACGACTTCTCATATGTATTCTTGGATGTCTTCGGGCTCGACGTCTGTAGAATGTCCTCGACATTCCTGTTATCGCGTTCATGCCGATCACTAGAATAAATTAAAACTGTTTCTGAAATATCCTCAACTATTTAGTACTTTGTAAGATTTGATCATTTCCATTAAACCAATAAATATGCGGTCGCGACTTGCCCTAGCTGTGCTTCGAATAAAACACTTTCGCGCGACTGACTATCTTCAGCTAACTTATGGAAAATTCTTCCCATCTATGGAACTATCCTAATATAAATCCCTTCGAAACACGGAGTCTATTTGAATTCAAGTCCCAAATTATACTCACAAAAATTACCATTATAATTCAATGCGAATAATTACTTCGACTTTTTACGCTGCACAATGGCAAGCTATCAGAATTAATCACAAGTTACTCATTTCACTATCATGTAACTAATACCCAGTCTACGCTGAAAAAATGTTCGTACCGCGCCGATTGCTTTCGATGTGTTCAATTCAATAGCTTTTTTGCGCCTTCGTACAAAATCACGACATTCAATGCCCTCCCCACACATTTCGCATGTAATGTCTCTGGGGTAATGTCTCCCCAAATGTACAGCGCTAATGACACTGAGCATGGAATACTATACTTTGTTTATTGGTTGCCCTAACAACGTATATTCTTTGATTCCCGAGCCTGTATACAATCCCATCTTATTACGAACACTTGATGTCGATTTTCCCATTCAAATTATTTTCATTATTTCCATATTTCATTAAATTCATTCATTAATGTGCATGAAGGAAGAACATTATTGTGCATGATAAATATTATAATAATAATAATAATAATAATAATAATAATTACAATGGAAGAACAAATAATACATTTTTACTGATTTTAATACGTTTTGGCATTCCTTGAGCAAAGTATTACTTTTGGCAGGGCCTGAAGTTGATATTTCATTGTAAGGCCGCAAACGAAATGTGAATGTCATTGTTCGTGAACACTGCTGCAGCAAATGGCATGCATCACAGCAACATTAATGTGCATGAAGGAAGTTGACCTGTTTTAGCCCCGGCACTTCGTCTGCATTCTGTATTATTATGTGAATCTATTCACCATCTGCAAACCGTTGGGTCAAAAGCGTCTTCCCCCCGTATGATTCTGTCATTTGCTGAAGTTTCTTTCCTTGCCGTTGGGGGAGGGGAGAGAGTTGGCAAAATGCTTTCTCGTAGACGGCTGGCTAAGGGCGTCGTCAGCAATGTTGCCAGGTTAAGAATTTTACACCCCAAAATAGAGCATTTTTCTTTTTGATGGGTGGCAGAGGAATTTTGGAGAACAAAAAGACGGGAGAAAAAGTAGGGATTTCTTTAATCATTAAATTTGGGGAAATATTTATGTATAACAAATTTTTACTATTAGTATGACACTATTTTAAATTTCCAATAAGTAAACTTTAAAATTTTAACTACGAATCACAAGAATTGAGCACTTTTACAGCTTTGATTCGAAAAATATGAGAAAAAGTTGTAAGGTTGATACTTGTTTCTCGAGCTGACACAATTTTTGGTGAAGAAAATATACCAGATATTTTTATCCCTTTTTCAACTTATTTATAAGTTGTTATTAAAAATTACTAACATTTTATTAGGGATCGTTTTGTTGAAGCGTGAATATTTGTAGAATTGTTATAAGGACATTTGGGGAAAAGACTCTCGAGCCATCTGGCAACCCTGGCCGTGGGGCCATTGTGAGGGACAATGGGTAATATGTAGATCACGACCCACGCCCGGCAATTGTGATCCGCCTTGGAGGAGATTATTCCGGCCGGATGAGCGGCGAGGTGCCCGAGCCGACTCCTTTGCTGTGGCGACGCGTGCTCCGGGTCGCCCTTAATATACCACAGTGCAGGTGGCGCAATCGAACCGCTCAAACTCACGCGCGTCTTAATGACGTACCCTCACCTCCGCGAGCCGGAATATTTCAGGGGATGATGTGCTGTGCAATTTGTCCACCTTTGTGCGGAATGATATTTCAATGACTTCCAAATTGACCTTCTAAAATTTGATTCTCATTTTCAGCTCGGGGAGTGTAAAGCGATTTCAGTAATTCTTGGGGTTGTTGAATGTTTTCTTTTTGGGTGGAATTTATGAGACGTATTGATCTTGAAATTGGATACAACTGGACTATCCTTCTGGGCATTACGGGCAATTTCTCCACGCTTATGAGAACCTCAATAGAGAACTCTCGTGTGATTGAGGAAGTCGCTGGCAAAGAATTGTCCGATCGTTACCGAGACTAATCAGAAAATGATTAAATGTCTCCCTGCTCGATCAAAACCAAGGGTCACGATTTAACCAAAGACCGTTTTTACTGACTCCTCAAACTTTGGTACTTACCGGTTGGGTTTAAGCTGACACTCGACCTTTTGATAATGATATATTAGATCATTATCATTAGATGAAGCCGTAATAACATTCCAATAGGTCCAAGTCATTTATTCATATCCATCTGAGATCTATTGGTTGTATTGATAGGATGCAGTCACAAATATTAGTGAATAATGTGAATTATTAATCATGTAAGTTAAAGTTCATTTATAATATAATAAGTGCATAAATCAAAAATTTTCTACAAGTTGTATCAATCAAAGAGTTTGAGAAACAATGTCTATCGCATATCTATTAATAATAGATACATGTACATAACCCTGTGTGTTGCTCAAATTATTAAATTTTTCTTGTTCTTTATAAAGTATTCACTTATTTATTATTCTATATTCTCAAACATAAACGAACTGAAGAGCGCATAAACTTGTTTTTCATGTGAGGGAAAAACAGTTTTAAAACATTTCTGATTTGTTTTTAAATTAAGTTCATTTATTGTTTCATTGTATCATCCATCCATACACAACATGCAACATTTCTTCTCGTATTATGTGCCTTTTTATAAATTCATTAGGTTAACTTGGATTGAATTTGTCATGAATGACCTTTTTAGATATCATAAGAACTTTACATTGATTTATTCGTTATATCAATTCTTGAGATACTTTCTTTCAAAGACCAATTTTTTATAGAAAAATATATAATGCTCTATTTGTTATTAAAAATTCAATATTTCTTAATATAAATACTTTATTAGAGTATTTTTATACTATTATTACCTTTATCAGAGTAATAATTTTTATACAATTTATTTATTTAGTCAAATTTTTATACTAATATTTTTTATACTAACAATTTTTGTAGTATCATTTAACTTTCTCCAAACGAACTTGATACTAGAGTAAAGAAATCCATTCTCAGCTATTCTAATAGAGTCTCAAAGTATATAAATATGATGGAAAAATTGGGACGGTTGTTAATCAAAATTAGTAGTAAAGTAAGTGTGAAAAACTAATTCTATACTAAATGCAGGGTTTTTGGTCCAACATTTCTCCTATTTTGACCCGTACTAACTTTAAATCAATCAAATAAATATATAAATAAAAATAAATAAATTAAATAAATTAATTTGATAACTGAAAAATAATGGATTTTGGTGAACGAGGTATGCGGCGCAGGCGGGTCATGAAACTCGGAAACGAGTGTCGCAAGGTAGCAGGGGAGAGGAGGGAGAGGACTCGCGCCTGCGCAGGTCGTGCGAAGTGACGATAAATTCTCCGCGCCTTCGAACGCAGCGCGCGCTTTACGGCCGCGCGGGGCCTTGGGTGCCAGGGGTGGGCATTGCACTCCAAGCATTGGGCATATTACATTTCGCACTGGGCACTGCGCATTTCGTATTGGGATTCGGGCGATTGCAGTGCGTACTCGGCGCAGGACATCATTAACTGGGCATTGGACATAACACAATGAGCATTGAACATCACTCACTGGGTTGGATCTCCGACACCGGGCACTGGACATGAGTCACTAGGCATTGGATGTCACTCGCTGAGCATTGGACATTAGACATTGGGCTTTCGATGTGAGCGACTGAGTGTTGAAGTTAGTTATTTAGTATTGAACATTGTACGTTGGAAATTGTGCTCTGGGCATTGGACACCGGTGAGGCCCAAGGCAGATTGTAGAACGGACGGCATCAAATGATCTTTCGATGGTCATCATCATCATCATCATCATCATCATCATGAGCAGCAGAGATAAGGCTAATCTTACATTTTTTGGAAATATTGTTTATATTACAAATATAATAATTATTTATGCACGAATGGCGTTATGCACTAAGGGTTTTAATGATCAAGCGGCAACAAAAATGTTGCTATACTTTTTGTCGCTCGAGATCATTGGAGCCAGTTAACGCCCGGAGTACATAAACAATTTTATTTTTTACCTAACTTTAATTATTCATATTTACTAATAAACTAGTTGTTAACTTGACTCAGTTTATCATTTCATATTTCCCTCCTATAATCCCCTTCAATAATTCCATCTCATATCTTCCTCTCATAATTCTCTCTCTTAAGAAAAAAATGTAGCACCATTCAAGTGTTTTCATATTTCCCTCTTCACCACGATCCTCTCGATCCAGGTAAGTTGAGCAGTGATTGTACAATACGCACTATCCTTCAAAATTATATCTTTAAATAAGATCAAGTACAATATTTTTAAGATCTAGGTTTTTTGCTACGTAATTTTTGCTACCTTTAAAATTGGAAATTCAGGATATCAGGAGATATCAGGATGCAATACGAACATGGCAACGCCGCAGCATGGAGTTTAACATTCAGGGAATTGCCATTATGGTGCAATAATGTTTCTCGCTGAATGGAACATACTTTTGAATTATCGAATTTTTACTTTCTCGCCACTGCTGACGCAGTACAAAATGCTGCGGGGGAATTTTCTGAGAAAAACTCGATATTGTAGGGCCCTGGGAGCGAAAAAGTGGAAAAATTTTATCACTGGATTTAGTAATTACTTCCTCCAACACGTTGGGTAGTCAGAAACTAGGTTTTGTGGGTCCTTGATACCGAAAAATTGATTGACGGCCAATGTCATCCGTCCGTGTCTCTGTAAACAACGCTACCGACTAAACCGTAAGCAGGAGTTTCACCCAAATTGATGGTCCGCAATCGATCTGACTTATGTCGTGGTCCCTTGAATTTGAAAACGATGGTTTAAGTTTGGGGAGTACTTTATATAAAGGCCTTGGTTAATTTTCAAAATTTTCAAAAAAAATTGTATCAAGTTTTTTTATTGAATTTCGACTTTGGATAGCGTAAAGGCCCCTTAAGAGAATGGTGCAGGTCTTATTTTCGTTGAAAACCCTGAGTTTTCGGAAATTGCAAAAATTCATAATTTTTCGGCGTCTTCCTACAACTTCAATTATGAAGGTTGTTTTCCTTAATGAAATATGTCCATCCGAAACTTCAAATAATGTCATGTTCAATTTTTCGAAAAGATGGGTATTTATTGCGTAATTTTACGTCAAACATTGGCCTTTTTTAAATTTTAAATAATTATTCTCTTAGAAGCAGCTCCAATGTTTTCTTTAATATTTTCACGTGCATAGCAAATAACGATAAAGAAAGTGATGCTGGTCCCATTTTCGGCACACTCTCATATTTTGGAAATTAGAAAAAAATGGAAATGGTAAATTCGAAATTCCCGCACTTCGTTGGGCGCGCTGTCGATTCCCAAAATGGCAACAAGGCGGTTTCAAATTATATTCGAATGCTTCCATGCAATGTTGTCCGTCGTGATGTTCGTACAATATAAGTAAAATTATTATGAAAGGAAATAGATTTAAGAACGGCAATACATTAAAGTAGAACTAACAAATACATTTCCTTTATTTAAGAAATTTTGATCGGTGATCATGTCACTCAGAAATTGTTAGCTCACTTCGATGTAATCAAGGCAATATTATTCTTTATTTTCTGTATAATGCTCTTGAAACACAGTAACAGTTAAGTTTATTGATGTTTTTCATTAGCAAAAGTTAAAAATGACTAGTTTTCCTGGCTATCGAAATAAGCGCAGGTGTACACGAAAGACGCTTCGTTTTAATTGGTTGAATTGAACCTTTCTTCACGTTATTACTGAGTTTTTAATATGGCGGAAATTACAATTTCTGTCGTACTAAAAACAATTATTTATTTCAACATTACATAATTATTTCCAATAACGCTAGAAAATATGTGTTGTTGTAGCACCTGAGGTTGTTGAAGTATTAGCTTAAAAAAATTAGTTTTCGCACATTGTGTGTTACGATTGGTAATTATTTCTTCAAGTGAAGGCTGAGATGTGTTAAAGTGGACACAAATTGCGGAGTTATAATATTATGCAATTACTATTGCGAGAAAGCACGTGCTGTTGTAGAACCACTAGTTGCCTTTGACAGCGTTTTAATGCAAATAGAATGTCTGTGGAAGATCCTTGGAAAGCCTTTTTTAAAAAATGAAATTTTGCGTTATGTTAAAGGCATGATCGCATAGTTTGATTTGGCTATTCTCGGAACAAAAAATTTAGGCGGGTAATTGTCGAAGACTCCCCACAACTCACTCTCGGATTGTCCGTCCTCTTCCTCTTTCTGCACTCTAGTAGCAATGGATCATCATTCACATCTGCTTTGGGGCCGTCCATAAATTACGTAACGGTAATTTGGAGTATTTTGAGAACATCCTCTTCTCCCTGTAAGGCACCTGTAACGTGAGTTTGAACTTTCCTAAATAATTACCTAAGTTGGTTTATTGGTTTAGTGGTGAGTTGTAGTTGGTATTTACATTATTGAAATGATTGAAGGCGTTGTCATTGTCAACAATACTATTTATTTCAATAAGAGTCGCTTTCGATGGCTTAGCTATCATCATCAGTTTTCTGCTGTCTGGAAGTCACAAAAACGACTACGTTTAGGTTGTCGTTTTGGTGGCTTTCAGACAACAGAAAACTGATGATGATGGCTAAGCCATGGAAAGCTGCTCTTATTGAAATAAATAGTATTGTTGACAATGACAACGCCTTCATTACGTAAGACTTGCGACAGGACCCCTCATTTGCAAGAGGTAAAAATAAAATTGTAAAAGAGTATCAACGAGTTGTATTCAATTTATTTTTAAAATGAATGATAATAAAAGTCAAGATTAGTTGGCGATGTCAACTGTACCTAACAAAAACATTGGAACAATTGTTGAATGAAGGACGTGTTGATGAGAAATTTTCTGACAAACCACGCACATGCATGGATGACACATGGGACCTGAGTCTACTTAGCCAATTTAATTGTATTCTAGAATATTATATAGATAACTTTTGAATATTTTCTTTGGAGTCTAACAATTTCAATCAATATACTGTTGATGAAAAATTATTTCCATTTATTGTACCAATTTATCCATCATACTTTTTTAATGTTTATGTTTTTAATTTAATTTTCTAATATTTTAATATTCTAATATAAAACTGAATAAAAGGAATTAGTTCAGCAAATGTTCCAAAATTTAAAAAGTAAATATCAGCATTACGTATCTCTGAACTCTTACCCCCCTACCCCTACGTAATACAGCGCAACGGTGCCTCAGACCCCTACCCCTCCTCTTTAGCGTTACGTAAATCATGGACGACCCCTTATTAGAAGGTTAATGTGGGGTCGAGGCCAGGAAACAGTTTGCAGAAAGAGGAAGAGGCACGCCTAAAAGGTCTTCATCAGGCTGCTCAAATACCAGAATTCGCGGTAGACTTCCTACGATGGCCCACTGTAGTAACAGCATAGACTTTCTCGTACTACTTAGTTTCCTAATTTCTTTGCCCTCGGCTAGCTTTACGTTCTTGCTCCATCCTCTTGTCAGCTACCATGTATCGCCGCCCAAAATACATATTTTGAAGATTTCTCTATTTTTCATTTTCTAGTAAAAGATTTGAAATATTTCTTTTAAAATATTAAAAATAATAAATCCTCGTCCTGTATTGAAATTTTCGTTGAAAAACCTAGAACCATTATTAAGAAAAAATTGTTTAAACTCAGATGTAAATACGAAATTTGAAGCTCTTTTTCTTCTTTTGAGTTTTCGAAAATCCTATTTTGAAGTCTTTCGAAGCACTTCCACTTCCAAATGCAATAGTGTATACAAATTGCTGGAAATATGCATTAACGGCATGAGAGATGTTTAAAAAAATTATATTTGAGTAATTTTTGAAAAAGCAAAAGAATACATCAATATTAATTTTATGTCGTCTTATACAGTGCTAGTAGCAATGTCCGTTCAAGTTTGAAGAAATAATTTTGAGCCGTTTTTGACAAAATACCGTTTGAGCGTTTCAGAAAATGCGGAATTGTGAGCTCGTTTTCACAAATAACTTTTGAGTTTCCTAGATTCTTTATATGACATTATTTAAAGCTCATGTACTCTTAAATGCAAACAGGTTGTATCTAACAATTTTCCCCAAAAAACTTTTTGAAATGTCTGTAATGGTATCAGTGAAATGTACATGATCTCTAAGTTAAGATTGATGTACTTAGCTTAGTTTCTGAGATATAGATATGGTGAAATGACACCTTCTGCTAAACGTATGTTTAATGTGAACAACGAAAAAGAAGGAAAGAGTGCGCGGTCCTTGGCCAGTTTGTTAGGGTACTTCTCCCGACTTGGAGGGGGAGACTTCTCCGGCAATGGACTGGTATCGATCGGAGAAACAACAGAAAACTACACGAAGTGACGACAAAAATTCGCCACCGTCGAACCGAGGACCTTCCGGTCAGAGACGCTGCATAAAAGGCGGCAAAGCCGGCACTGCGCTAACGAAACCGGTATCTGCATCAGAATTCCTAGTTACCCAGTGTATCGCAATCTGAACCACCACCGCTGTTACACATACCCAACACCCTCCAAGCACCATAGAGAACATGAGGATAAATGGCAATTATTGAAGTCGTAACGAAGATTTTCGAGATATTAATATTGATTTTGGGAAGACTGGTGGTTCACAACACACCCAATACTGCTTAGTTCGAACTCTCACGACATCTGAATATAAAATGGAATCGGAGGGGAAAGGGAATGAGATAAACTCTTACCCTATGGATTAAATTAATAATTGTGGGAATTGCATATACATTTGCAATTAGTTTTCGACGGCATACATGGTTATATATTTGGTCTGTTTTATGCAATTTATTATGTGATAACGCTCACACTGTCTTTCACATCCACTGCATATACATTTGCCATTTGGTTCGTGGAAACTCTTTGACATATGGTGGAACCCGTGTACTGCCAGGCGCCTAATCTCTTGCATTTGCTTGTACCCTGCCTCTGTCCATTCTCTATTTATCATCAAATCAGTACAGTAGAAATCTGGCCATATTTCTTTGTCTCTTTTTTGTTCGTTCAACACTACTCTTAGGGATTGACGCACAGCTTCCTGGGATGATTCACGGATGAACACCTCGAAGAAGAGGCTTCGAGATACAAATCTGTCTTGAGGCAAAACGCCCAACGTACACAAGGGATGTATCAATAATCGGTTTTCGATTGACATTCTCTTCGTTAGCATAAAACTGAAAACAAAAATCTTTAAAAAGCCATTGTGTAAGAGTGCAATCAGTCTTGAAAGTTTCCAGTATTAACAATAAGTGTAAAAAAATATCGTGATATTTGTTTATTCTGATGAAAACTGCAACATACACTCTCCTTGAAAATTTCATTTCTTACACACCAATGAAAATAAAGTTCATCTCTCGTCTTGGTGAGATTCTCGTTGCCCCAATTAGCAAGACACCTTCTCAAGCTCAAAGTCATCTCACGGGATAAGTAACAAAACGCCTTTCCCCATATTTTCTAAAAAAATACAGAAGTAAATGAATTTTATTTTTATCTGGCGTGAGCTTCAATACCATGTAGTATATTTTATAAACTTATTATATTATTATTAACAATGAAACTTCTTTTAAAAAGTATTTTTAAAATTTAGTTGTTTAAACAGCTTTAAATTTTAATAATCCTGAAACATTAAACGATTTATTAAAAATAATTGTGAGACTTTTGTAACAAGAAAATCTTCTAAGGTTAATGTTTATAGATTTTTGTAACAAGAAAATCTTCTAAGGTTAATGTTTATAGATGGATGATGTTCTAAAAGTGCATATTCTTTGTGAATATAAATAATTTCAAGGATCTGGTAATGGAATTGTTGTTATCAATGTCAAGTTTTTAAGAACTGTGCGAGGTCGTTTAAAGCAGAACAGATAAAACTTTTGCGTAGCCGATCTGGGGAGGAGGGCATTATAGCAGGTATAACCAATTACGCGTTACACCAATGGCTGATGACTTGAATCATACGTGTGGCAAGTCTGTGTTCATCACATATTTGTGACGGGAAACTTTTCATGCCCATTTTCATTCAGCCACAATTCGTCACATGCTGTTTATGATATGTCATGGATCTATGGGGCATCTCAATGCGCAAAAAATATGAGGCTGGCCAACACGTGAATATCGATATGAAGTAGGGATGTGCCCTTAACAGCTAAACTGTTATTTCTTAACAGTTAACGTTTCGTAACTGTTATGCAAAATAACAGTTATTTCGTTTATCCTGTTATGGCTGTTATCGGTTGAAATTCATAGAACTGCAATCTACTGGGCCAAATCAGAACTACTACACGCTTTTGTGGCAACGATTTTGTTTGTATTTTTTTTTCCCTGCAGCTACTCAATCGTGATTAGCCAGTGTCCAAATTATAGATTCATTAATACATAATTTGTCATTATTACACACCATGTGCCACAATATTTGTATATTTTATTGTAGGCCTATACACTACAATAAGAAGTTTATCCTTTAAATTATGTCCAATATGTTTGTCAACTTATTTCAGTCGCATTGCTGTTTATGTGAGATGAACTAATATTTCTCTAGGTCCGCTCCGATAAAATAAAATGAGTTACGGTCAATTGACTCGCATTCTAATATTTGATATTCAACAGTCATTCCCCCTTTAGCTATACGTAAGCAAAGACACAGTTTTTCCTAATTATTTTTGGCACTCGTCACTTCACTATGTATAAGTTGCATATTTGAAAGAATATTTGCAATCTGAACCCGAATCACGAATCACTTTTATTTTAGTAATATTCTATTCACATTTGCTACACATTAAATGAATTACTATTCTTCCTTGGCAGTTCACCCAGTCTCGTTCATATCAGTTGCTTCTCTGTCCAAACATGACTGGGGAAGTAGTGCAAACAAGCGCCGTAAGGTGGTTGCACAAGCTTTACGGTGCTACCAACGTTATTCGTTTTGTGTTGTTTAACTCTTAGCAGTCGCCACAACTGCTTTAACTATTAGAAGTCGCCCAACTTAGGTTGCTGATCATGGACTTGTTATTTTTCAACTGTTATTAATAACAGCTATTACGAATCAACTGTTATTGATATAACAGCTCTTGAAGAAATGCTATTAATCCCATCTCTAATGTGAAGTACGCGCGTAAATTACACCAAATCAAGAAAACGGTTCAATATAAGATGCTTCTGCTAATACAATATTGGACGCCAATTTCCTTCCAGTCAGGCATGCTCAGTGAACTATCTACACAATTTCCATGTATATCATAACTATTGGTGACTATTTATCACCTTTATTGTGAAATTTACCTCAAATACAAACAACTCAGATGTTGCATTTTTTCAGTATTGGTTTGTCTATAGTTACGATAAATAAGTTAATTTAAAGTACAAGTAGTAACAAGGGTTCAACTGTTTTCCACCCTCTCTAAATTCCTATTCTACTTTTTTCTGGCAATAATAAGGCTGAAAGCCTAAATCGTGTCTCACCGCTATTGAGCAGGAAAACTTATCAGTTTAATTTAGGCAATGATCCCATATAGGTGATGTCCCCCAAAATAGTGACTGGAAATATTTTCTTAGGTAGCCACAAGTAAAAGCAGTTACTTTTAGGGCATACACATCTTGCTTCAATTTTTAGTACTATTGCCAAAAGGGAGGCGATGTTCAAATGTTCAAATAAAACGTGAATGCAGCAAAGAATATAAATCACTTCCCTTTGATCCATTACAATTGATTTTGCAAATGATCATTGTTGCCCGGGTGATGTAACGTCAAAGGCTGTGGTGCCGACGTTTCGACCAACTTGTCGTGTCGTAGTCTTCCTCAGGACTGGTCTGCTCTGAGGAAGTTCACGACAAGATGGTCGAAACGTTGGTACCACAGCCTGCGACGCGGGGTCACCGGGACAGCCAAGAACATTTGCATAACTCTGGCCGCAGAAGTCTACAACTTTACAATTAATTTATTTTGATGTGACATGGTTTGCAAACGTGAATTAAAATAAAAGGAGGCTATCTCTCAAAAAGGCTGTCTCAACATACAGTATGACTCACGTGGTAAAAGTGATTTTATTTTGATCGAACAATTGCGTCATTCGGCCTATCGGCCACGTGTCGCAACATTTCTTACACACAAAATAAAATGTCAATTTTACCACTCGTTTCGTAAATAACTCTTTTTGAGCTTCTATGTATCCCGAGCGTGTGTGGGCTCGTTGTGAGGGGCGTTTCAGGGCGAGCGGGTGGGCGACGAGAGGCGAAGAGCCGGTAGCCAAGGCCCGGCAATGATAGGCCGCCTTTAAGGGCCATTCGCCTTTAACGAGCGGCCGTTCGCCCGTCCCTTCCAACGCGCGGGGCAGCGAGCGAGCGCCCACGAGTGATTTACCTGCGCCGGCCATGCACCCTCGGGCTGGCTGGTGGACGGCGAGGGCGGGAGAGGAAATAGGATGGGGAACTTCAACGCGCGACCTCCGGATTTCCCGAGACAAGCTCGATACCCTGACTTGGCAATTCCCGACTTGGAGAGGGGTGAGGGCGGGAGAGGAAATAGGATGGGGAACTTCAACGCGCGACCTCCGGATTTCCCGAGACAGGCTCGATACCCTGACTTGGCAATTCCCGACTTGGAGAGGGGCGAGGGTGAGAGAGAAAATAGGATGGGGAACTCCAACGCGCCACCTAGAGACTTCCCGAATACAACTCATTTCTATGACAACAATTTCGCTAGAAGTAGACCAGCCCGCTCCCCGCGTAAGGGCCAGGATCGGCACTGTGAGATGTAGTGACAGCCAAGTGATGGTTCACCGGGAGCGGTAGCTCAGCGTTAAGAACGCAGTTGAATTGTGTAAATTGGGCGCTTTTTTATTTCTGTGTTAATTTTTCTCTCTGAACAAGTATATTCACTTCTTTTGTAAATAATAAACAATTTACATGTTTCCTCAGTGTTTATATGTTTCTGCAATGCACATTTTTGTATAGAAAGTATATTTTCAAACAAACTTTTGAATACTTATTGCGGCTCAGCTATTAGAAATATCCAAGAAGGTTATTATACAAAATATGCTTAAAATTGTCTTAGCTTATTTTCAAATTTTCGACGTTTTCTTCCCCGGACATCCCGGGTATATAATTTCATTATATGTAGTATAACTTCTCAATTAATGTTCAACAATCTCGTAACAAACTCTTTTATGCATTACACGTTTCCCATCACATGTCACATATGTCACATACCAGTCACGTTTTCCATTTTCATTTTTATCTTCCATTCATCCTCCATCAGTCTGATGTGACGTATGTCCAAATGTCGACAGTGTCATAATATATATGTAGAGGAGGATTGAGAGGGGAGTTTTCGAAAGTGTATAGAAGTATTTTCTGAACTGTCAAAGATCTTGGCCCTATCTGGAAGAGTACGGGAGGAGAAGTAACACTCTATACATAGATAAGGAGGACTTAGATGATTTCTCTCTGACACTATGGTTTAAAGTATGAAATTTGAGTTAATATGTTCGAATGTCGTTAATCCACATAAAATTTGCTATAGTCAAAACAACATATGAACTAACACACATTTATTCGCGAGTATCCCGCTTCTTTCGCCTCACATTACACTGTTGCCGCACCATTATTCTGACATCATTCATCGCGTGCGTAGGATTTACCCAGAGGGTTCCTTATTCTTCGGACAACTATGGCAATTCATCTCCGTAAGATGACCCTTCACATGCAAGGGAACAATGTGGGAGAAAGAGAGGGCAATGAGAGTTGGTTCTTTGAAAAAGAGTTTATATCGTGCGTTGCTACGTCCTCAAACTTTCACTCCACATCAATCGCCGCCGCTACTTCTCTCCAGCTATGCGAACGAGTTCGTATCTCTTGATCTCCTTTTGCTTATAATAAGCCAAAGCTTCTTCGCCCGTTCGTTACCGCCGACCAATAGCAGCGTCACGTGTCACGTGCTTGGTACGGCGAAAAGGGTCGTGTCAGGGACCATGGACCCTTCGGACAGGCCCAATGATGAACGTCTGAACGCCGCCACTTACATGTCTCCCCAACATCTCAAACACTTGCACACCCACTTCAGTCACCGCCACTCTTTCTCTCTCATTCTCGCTCATCATTAGCCGAGGCTCCTTCGCCTGTTCATTAACGCAGACTGACAGAACCGTCACGTGCCACATGCGCAGTCAGGTGTGGCGACAAGAAGAGAACGAAGCGGGGAGAGAGGTCTACACATACGCAGAGCGCAGTAGCGAATGCGGCAGCGAGGTGCAAGGGCCACTGCCCTCCCAAATAATACACATCCTTTCCTTATGTATAGTATTTGAAAGTAGTATTCGCCACGTTATTCTCCGATTTCAGAATTCAAAAAGCCCGGAATTTCATTTCCCGAATTTTCCTTCGAATGGTTACGTATGTTCTAGAACTGTGTCCTATTACAGTGTAGCAAAATTTGGTGTTTCCGTAAGCTCGATGCTTTAGAATTGTGAAAATTGCAACATGGACTTAGAAAATGGCGGCTGTCTGCGGGCGCAGCCCGGGATCGGTGACTTCTGTACTTGTTCAGACCTACCTACTGACTAGTTTTTGAACTCCATCTCCAAAAACGTTTCCTTCTATTCGCCTACAGGGTGCAGTAATGTATAAAATCTATTCCATGATGGAAGGCTGTTTATTCCACCATGATCTACATTATAATCACTACTTGCTTGCATTCAAGAATTTTGTGCCTCCCTCCCTCAATATTATATCTGGAGCCACCACAGGCAGGGCGCATGCACTCTTCTGTTTTTCACCTCTAAACGCGACCTCCAACAGGTGTTTCCAATCCTTCAAACGTTTGCACATCCATTGCAGTCACAAGACACCGCTTCTCTCTTTGTCTCGCTCATCATAAAGCGAGGATTTTTCGCCTGTTCGTTAACGCAGACCAACACCAGCATCATGTGCCACATGCGGCCGGTGTGGCGGCAAGGTGAGGGCGAGGCGGGGAGAGAGGTCCATACCTACGTAAGACAACATGCACTCTTCGGTTTTACACGTATAAACGCGACCGCCAATACGTTTTCCCAATGCCTCCAAAATTTGGCGCATCAACTTCAGTCGCCGCCGCTACCTCTCTCCAGCCAGGAGTACCTCTCGTTCTCCTATCACTCATCAAAAGCCGTGGTTTCTTCTCCTGTTCGTTAACTCAGACCAGGTTCGTTAACGTACCAGTCACATGTGCGGGCCAGTGTGACGGTGAGGAGAGAGCGAGGCGGAGGGAGGCTACACCTACGTAGGACGCAAGCACCCCTCGGTTTTCCACGTCCAAACGCGACCGCCAACAAATCTCCCCAAACCCTCCAAACTTTCGCACATCCACTCAAGTCATAGCCACTACTCTCTCGTTCTCGCTCATTATAAGCCGAGGTCCCTTGGACTCTTCGTTAAAGCAGACCAACACCAGCGGCATGTGCCACATGCGCGGGCCGGTGTGACGGGAAGAAGAGGGTGAGGCTCGGAGAGAGGTCCACACCTACGTAGGGCGCATGTATCCCACGGGTTTTCAGGACTAAATACGACTGCCAACGTGTCCCGCCAATGCCGCCAAAATTTCGCGCATCCACCTCAGTCGCCCCCGCCACTACTACTTCACTCTTGTTCTCACTCATCATAAACCGATGCTTCTTCGCCTGTTCATTAACGCAGACACCAGCGCCACATGCCATGTGCGCGACCAGTGTGGCAACAAGAAGACAGCGATGCGGAAAGAGAGGACCACACCTACGCAGGGCGCATGCACCCCTCGGTTTCTCACGACGTGCAAACGCGACCGCCAACATGTCTCCCAACACCACCAAACTTTCGCACATCCACTTCAGTCGCCCCCACCGCCGCTTCTTCTCTCTTGTTCTCGCTCTTCATAGCTGAGTCTCCTTCGTCTGTTCCTTAACGCAGACCAACGTGTCTCATGCGCGGAGCGGTGTGGCGGGAAGAAGAGGGTGAGGCTTGGAGAGAGAGCCACACCTACGCAGGGCGCATGTGCCCCGCGGGTTTTCACGACTAAATACGACCGCCAACGGGTCCCGCCAACGCCTCCAAGTTTCGCGCATCCACCTAAGTCGCCCCCACTGCCGCTTGTTCTCTCTCTTGTTCTTGCTCATCATAGCTGAGTCTCCTTCGTCTGTTCCTTAACGCAGACCAACGTGTCTCATGCGCGGAGCGGTGTGGCAGGAAGAAGAGGGTGAGGCTTGGAGAGAGAGCCACACCTACGCAGGGCGCATGTACCCCACGGGTTTCACGACTAAATACGACCGCCGACGGGTCCCGCCAACGTCTCCAAAATTTCGCGCATCCACCTCAGTCGCCCCCACTGCCGCTTGTTCTCTCTCTTGTTCTTGCTCATCATAGCTGAGTCTCCTTCGTCTGTTCCTTAACGCAGACCAACGTGTCTCATGCGCGGAGCGGTGTGGCGGGAAGAAGAGGGTGAGGCTTGAAGAGAGAGCCACACCTACGCAGGGCGCCACGGGTTTTCACGACTAAATACGACCATCCACTTTCGCACATCCACCTCAGTCGCCCCCGCCGCTACTACTTCTCCCTTGTTCTCGCTCATCATAAGCCTAGGCTCCTTTGGCTCTTCGTTAACGCGGTCCGACACCAGCGTCACGTCCAACGTGCGAGGCGGAGCGGGCGAGGCGGGGAGCGGACCACACCTACGCGGGCCGAGTGCTGCCCGCGGCCCCCTAAAACACACAAATCAGCCTGGGAATGACACCTCATTCCGCGCGGGCACTGCCGGCCGGACGCCCGAAAGGGACCGCCGGCGGCGCTGTCAGATCAAAGCCCGCTCATCCGTGCCCGCTTTCTATTGTTGCGGGCGGGCGCGGGGCGCGGCGGAGAGGGGCCGAGACGGCGGGGGCACACGAAAACGAAAGAAAAGAGAAAACAAATTACTTTTTTATATTCGCTGCATTCGTTTTTCTTCGCGCCTCTCGGAGTCTCGGCCCCGGCGCGGCGGGCTGCTGTCCTGGGCCGCGTGAGTTATTATTCACCGATGCAAGGGTTGCACGGACGGCGCGCTTCGCGTGGTGGAAAAGGAAGAATTTCGCCCAGTCCGTATCTCAAACGGCTGAATGCGGAATTTCAACGCCTTGTGCGTTCTTTGCTTCATTATTTGATATATTTTTGCATTGATTATATATATTTTAGAGAAAAAATATATTTTTTACTTTCTTATTTTTTATGAATATTTTAATTATTAGAATTAATTATTTTTTTAATTAATAAAAAAAATTACTTCACGTCTTCCTTCGGAAGGAAAGTAAAGCTGTGCGTCCTATGTCGTACACTTTCAGCATGTAAAGGAATGCCTTAAAGATATCTCTGAGCGACGTTTGAGCAAAAACTTTTCTGCTCATCGTAATTTCTGTTTTCGTGGCCTATTAGCAATGTAATGTGGTGACAAACCTGGCCACTATCACCTATAATCTTGTACCGCTTGCATCCTAATTCTAGATATGATGATTATGATAGTCAGTGGCGCCACCCCTCGGTGGAGCTCACGGGTTGTCTTTGACCCCCTGAAGCCGGGACAATAATTTCACATTAACACCGCAAACAAAAATCAACAGGATGATCTTGATAATACATTACATGGGCACAAAATTGAAGAATAAAAAGAATCCCGATAAAATAAGCAAAATGTTCCTTATTGATGGCCTCACACTCAAGTCGTCACAATGCAAAGACAAAATTAAAAGACCGTGGTAACAAAACAGCACCCCGGCCAAATATCTACGAATTCTGATTTACACAAACTCATTTGGAAAAAACATAATAAATCGATTGTCAAAAAAGTAGCTAAAATGTTTCACGTATAACTTGTATCATTCATCATTTAATAATAAGTTCTTTCTCAAAATTGTAACAGGTTCACTCTTACACAAATCCATAAGAAGACCTTCAATGTCATATCTTGACCTCCATTGAGGTCCTAATATAATACCTCAAAATCAAATCAAAATCAATTGCAAGATAATTATACAAAATAACATTCTGAGAAACATAGAACATCCTGCTTTACTTCGTACATTAAAATATATAAAGAACTTCATATTCTTACAGTAGTAACGCATTTCAAAAAGTGTTTCAAAATTTCTTTCCAGCATTCACTTTACTGTTCCACCATTCTGCTGATCTCCTCAAGCTGATTCCAATAGTGTATCAGGGCTTTTCAGGTTTTTAGAATTACACACTACCTACAAATTAATTTTTAATTTCTCGCTACAGCTTACCGAGTATAAAGTATAGTAAAGCTGCTGTAAAAGACGGCGAATTTTCGACAGAAAAACTCTTTATTTTCGGGCTCTGGTAACGGAAACGTGGATACGTCCTGTTGCTAAATTTAGAGAAAAAAAATATTCTAACACGTGATGTAGCCACAATTCTCGTTTTGTTGGTTCTTGATACCGAAACTAGAGGTCCTGTAGAGTGGCACAGACTTTCTGGTAGAAATGTTTTCTAATTTCCTTGGTGTGGACTGGTTTTACGGCCTTTCCCATCCTCCAGCTGCCATCTATCGCCGCCCAAAGTACCTGTTTTTTAAAATTTCCCAATTTTTTGGTTTCCTAATAGAAGAACCGAAATATTACTTTAAGAATATTAGAGAAGAGTAGAATCTTGACTTAATTAGCAATTTTCATTGAAAACTTTAGAGCCGTTTTTCAGAAAATGGCGTTTGTGCGTCACTGTAAGTGCAAAATTTGAAGCTCTTTCTCTGAGGAACCTATTGAGATTTCAATAAATTTCATTTAAAGTTATTTGAAGCACTTCCACTCACAAATGCAATAATGTATACAAATCGATGGAAATGTGTATATTAACGCCGTGAGAGATATTTTTAAAAAAAATTACATTTGTGTAATTTTTGATAAAACAAAAGAATACACTAGAACTTTGCGTCGTATTACACCGTGCAATTTGCACTGTCCGTTAAAACAGATTGAAGAAACATTTTGAACCAATTTTCTGAAAATGGCGTTTGAGCGTTTCTGAAAAGGCGGAATTTTAGCTCATTTTAACATAAAACTGTTGAGTTCTCGAGAAACTTTATCTAACATTAATTTAAGCGCATGTACTTATAACTATAATAATATGAAGTCTTATGTATTGCCTCTAATGTAAATATTACCGACGTGAGAGACAGTCAAAAAAATTTCATTTTCGTAATTTTTGAAAAAACAAAAGAATAGAGCAATATGGCGTTTATGTCGTCGTAAAGGGTTTGTTTGGCACTAACCCTACCAAAAATGTAAAGAGAAAACGTTTAACCGTTTTCCAGAAAATCTTTTTTTTTTCAATTGCACATATTGCTCGCAATATTGCGCGAAAACTACTAAACGTTTCAAAAAGTGTACATGATCTTAATGAAATAACTAATTATGGACAACAAATTTCATTTAAAGGAAAAATCTCTATCTTCATATATGTATTTGTAGGAAGGCGCCGGAAATTATTCAAACTTTTGAAATTTTCGAAAATTCAGTGTTAACCCTGAAAATCGGACTTATGCCACCTTTATAAGTGTATTTTACTCTATTCTTACAAGAAACTTAAAGAAAAAAACTGAAGCCGTTTTTGAGAAAATTTTGAAAATGTCCGGGGGGCTTTATGAAAAGTACCCCCAAATTTCAAAGAATGTTTTTCAGAATTTTCAAGCTTCAACTAGAGGCAGATGTGCAGGTGTTTCTTCAATTTTGAAAAAATCCTACCCAGGCTTTAGGCGCTAGTAGTGTTAACAGACGGGCAGTCGGACGGATCCTTGATCTCGAAAAACCAATTGAAAGCAAGACGTCTGTCTGTCGTACGTGAACAAACCTAGCGCCTAAACCACACATACGATCTTTTCCAAATTGAAGAAACCCCTTTCCACCTGGCTCTAGTTGAAACATGGAAATTTTGAAAAACATTCTTTAAAATTTGGGGTACTTTGCCCTTTAAAAAATTAAATTTCAAGTAAAAATAAAGTAAAATACACTTATAAAGGTGACATAGGCCCGATTTTCACGGTTAACTCTGGATTTTCGAAAATTGCAACAGTTTGAATTTTTTCAAGGGCGACTTTTTACAACTACAAAATTGAAGATAGAGATTTTTCCTTCAAATGAATTTGTTTGTCCATGAATAGTTGTTTCATAAAGGTGACGTACATTTTTTTGAAAATTTTAGTAGATTTCGAGCAATATTGCGCGCAATAATTGCAATTTAAAAAAATAACAATATCAAGATTTTCTCAAAAAGGCTCCAATCTTTTTCTTTAAATTTTTGATAGGGGAAATGCCAAATGACCCCTATACGATGACATAAACGCCATATTGCTCTATTCATTTGTTTAAAAAAAATTACAAACATGTAATTTTTTTGACTTGACTCTCACGTCGGAAATATTTACATTAATGGCGATTTCTTCTTCTGATTATATTTATGAGTACATGTGCTTTAAATAGTATCAAATAAAGTTTCTCGAAAACTCAAAATTTTTCGGTAAAAATGAGCTCAAAATTTCGCATTTTCAGAAACGCTCAAACGCCTTTTTCTCAAAAATGGCTCCAAATTTTTTCTTCAAATTTTTTCAATCAATTGTGGTAATTGAACACTTTAATGTGACATATAGATCATTTTGCCGCATTTATTTCTTTTTCAAAAATTACACAAGTATATTATTTTTAAATATCTCTCACGCCGTTAATATTCACATTTCTACCAATTTGCATAATTATTGCATTTGTTAGTTGAAGTACTTCAAATGACTACAAATGAAGTTTTTCGAAAACTCCATAGATTCCTGTGAAAAAGAGCTTCAAATTTCGCATTTACAGTAATGCTTAATCGACATTTTCTGAAAAACGACTGCAAATTTTTAAACGGAAATGTCTATCTAGGGCAAGGTTTCACTCTTCTTTAATATTCTTGAAATAATATTTCAGTTCTACTTTTAGAAAACCGAAAAGTTGTGAAAATGTCAAGAAAATGTTCTTTGGGCGACGATAAATGGCAGCTGGCAAGAGGTTGCGGCAAGACCGTTAAGCAAGTCAACACTAAAGATATGAGAAACTTTTTCTACGAGAAAATCTGTTCTATAAAATTATCTCTTTAAAAAGGTCATGTAGAATTTTTGAAAAACCGAGTAGTTTTTGCGTCATTTGCGCTTGAATTTTACGAAATTTTTTGACCTTCAATTTCTTTCTTTAAATTTTCTCCAAATATGCAATAAGGAACGGAAAAAATGTGGTAATAAATAAATAATAAATAAAATTAGAGGTGCTACAGAATGGCACAGAATTTCTCGTAGAAATGTTTTCTACTTTCCTTGGCGTGGACTGGCTTTAAGATCTTCCTCCATTCTCTGGCCGACTGCCATCTATCGTCACCGAAAGTACATTTTCTTAACGTTTTCTTAACCTTTCGGTAACTTAATAGTAGAACCGAAATATTACTTCAAGAATACAGACAGACGGACAGACAGACAGACGGGCAGACAGACGGACAGACGGACGGACAGACGGACGGACAGACAGACGGACAGACAGACGGACAGACAGACGGACACGCAGATGGACAGACAGACAAACGGACGTTTTGAAAAAAGCTACATTTTCGGTATCAGGGGACTCCAAAACGTGTATTTCTGTTGAAATCTCGAAATCGATTTTCCGCAGCATTACATAACTTTCTCTATACTTCGTATATTACTTCCGTATTACGTATGTATACGAGAAAGTAAAAGCTTTGGTGCTGTAGAATGGCACAGATTTTCTCACGCTAGCGTATTTATTTGTAGTTTTCCGAATGTGTGCGCATATTGCATGTCCCACGGCTATTTGCAGTTCAAGTGGCCATAATCACAAAAAATAAAGAAAAAAATTTTAAGTCATTTTGTGAACAATTTCAAAAATTCAATTTAAACTAATGTGGTCCTTATGTCGCCACCTCAAAGGGGCGGTCCGTAAATTATGTGAGGCGATTTTTCGACTCCACCTCCCCCTTGGTGAGATGTCGTGAGATTTAGCTCTACCCCTCCCCCTTCTAATCTCACGTGAGATTTTTCGAAATACGTATTTTTAATGTAAATACGTTAATTTGTGATTGATGGCATTGGGATTTATTTAAGAAAACATAATTTGCTTAATTATATTTATTTAAGACTAGATGTGACTAGTATTTAGAAAATAGAATTACAAAGAATATTATTGCACTTTAAAAATACTATTTTTTCTTTACAATTTCTTCAAAAATACAGGTAATGAGATTTATCTCATTAATGATAAAACGTTTGGTAGTTTTTCTTTTTCTCAGTATACTTATTGTAGTATTCACTAACTTATTGTAGTATTCACATAACCGCGATAAAAATTATTGTGCAAGATTTAGTCATATTTTAGAATAGAAACGTGTTTTACTTAAATTGTCTCTGTTTTCTCGCTATTTAGCAGTTTTTAACGGAAAAAATTCGTGATATTTCCGAGACCACCCCTTGTCCCCCCCGTACGGTAAGGTGAGATTCGCTTGCCCCCCCCCCCCCTCTCCCCCAAGACCTGATGTAACCAGAATATCCTTTTGGACAAATTCTTTCTTGTAGTTAGTGAACAAGTGTTCACAGACGACCACTTTAGAGTTGAATCTTAAACTAGCTTTT
This sequence comes from Teleogryllus occipitalis, assembly GCA_011170035.1. Taxonomy (NCBI): domain Eukaryota; kingdom Metazoa; phylum Arthropoda; class Insecta; order Orthoptera; family Gryllidae; genus Teleogryllus; species Teleogryllus occipitalis. The sequence continues at coordinate 367,645 of BLKR01000307.1, read as the reverse complement.
CCTTAAAGTTACTTTTTCTCTTGTTTGGCCAGTCTTGAATATTTTCCAACTCTTGAATATTTTCCTGATTAATTTTTTATTTAATAGTAGAAAGTCAAGTCTTGTGCATAAATCTGAAATTGTGATAGAAATGCAAATTAGCAATAATAAATTATTCTTTTACGTAATTGTTGTTACCACAGATTTATAAAAGTTCTCATTCAAATCGCTGCAAATTACAAACAAGTCCCTTACGAATCTTCAAATTTAGGTTCAGACACTAAATTGTAATCCAAGTAACATTCTTAAAAAGGAATCATCAAAAAATGTTTAACAGGTCATGAGCTATGATGTTTCAAATTATATCTGATTTTGGAAGGGAAATTGAGGAAATTGGATGAAATAATTAAAATACAGTTTTCAAAAAAAAAAATTTTTTTTTGTTTATATTTAATCCAACAAGTAATCATGATTCATTTGAGATATGCCACAAATAAAAATTTTAAAACTCAGGGAGGCGAGTACCCAAACATTGGAAATCACAAAATGGAAGAGAGGGATTTTTGTCCTCAACAAAATCTGTTCTAAAAAATCAACTTGTTAAAAAAGGTCTGGTACTTATGTTTGAAAAAACTAGCAGTTTTTGCCAAGTTTCTGCTTGAAATTAATGAAATTTATACAGGTGTCCCACCTGCAGCTATAAGCCACGGGAAAAATCCTCAGAGAACAGGAATGGATCAGAAGGATATGAAAAACGATTAATTTAATTTTAATTATAAATTACTATTGAAAATTCCAATATTAATTTGATTTTTACTCATTACTACAGTTTATATTCTCAATGTATTGATTTATTTTCTTTCAAGCAAATCTTAATTGAAATTAGCCCAATTAGGTTTTCTGTTGAAAAAGAAGGGGGTCCCAAATTTTGTATGTACTTTTATTGCATTCATTTTGTATTACCACCATGTTGTTTGAAACGTTAATGACGACATGATGAGAATGATACGATAAGGCAGATTTATTTCCTTCACCTTAGTGTTACAATATTCCCTATGTTCAATAAAATGGTATATTAAAATTTATTAAAGTCAGGAAGAATGTATATACAGATAAACATAAGGTAATGTTATCATTGTTTCAAATGCATTCATAACACGATGTATTAGATGTTCAATTTATATGTGATATTACCCTTGCTTGCCTGTATGATGTGCTAGAAACAATGTAAGAAAGAATGTGCTGTTTTAGCTCCACTAGTTGTTTGATGTTGTTTTTTTATGTTAAAAAAAAAGTTGCCTTTGAAACATGAAAAAACACCTGAAATTAAAAAATAATTACGAATATATTTTTCTGTTTTTTTTTGTTGTTTTTTTTAATTTAATTTGTTTCAACTCTTCAGTGGCTTTGGTGGAAAAATAGACATCCTTCCTTGAAATGTCACTCTTTATCCCTGACAGGAAAGATGAAATATGCTTTTGTTTATTTTTAATAATTCAAAGGTTTTATTGAAAATGGTCCTTGTGATATATGATTCAAAGCAATTTTCTCTATCCTTACAGAAAGTTTAAAGATATATATGAAACTGCTTTTGAAAAATCTTGTTAAAACATTTTTGGAAAATTAATATGATTTGCTTCAAAATTATATAAAAACTACTAATAATTTTTAAAAAATGTAGGAATAATTTGAAGTGCTAATAGTTTCAAACAAATTAAATTGTAATATATCTTAGCTTCAATGTTGAAGGTGTAGGAAAAGTTGAAAAAGGGAAAACTTCGCAATTTTAGAAAACGGTGACATTTAGCATATTAATGAACACACTTTTTTTAAAAATATTTTTATATTACATTTACATATATTTTTAGTGTAATAATGAACACACTATTAAACCAAGAAATTTAAAGAAGGTATGTGAAGCAGTTTTTAAGGAAATTTGAAAACGTTCCAGCAGCTTCGTAAGCAGCGTAAAGAAGGTACCCATTACAATTAAAACATGCCTTTCAAATTGGCAGGACCTGAAGTTGAGCTGGATCAATTGAAGAACTTGAGGAAGTAAAAAGATCAGCCAAAGTCAGCCTGCTCTTCATAAATGTTATAATCTCAATTTTGGCTGAAATGTGTCTTATCATCTTATTGCCCCCAATCTTACTGCCCCAAGGTCTTCATAAACATGAAAAGAACATGTATAATAACCAGATAAACCACACTTTCACAAAAATTGAAATATTCACATTTACGAATAGCTAGATGCATCACACATGCCATGGCTGGTGTGTCTTATCTTGTTACTAAACCAAGCCTTTCAATTGAAGAATGAACATTTTGAAAAGTCAATGTGCATGGTCTACACTCTAGGGTTGTTTGCACAGCTAAAGTATTGGATCACTTCATTATTTATTACGATACCTTTGAATCCTATTATCAGAATATTAAGTTTTCTTTTCCATATTATTCTTTCATTTAAAAATATCCAGGAGCATTTTATTTTTGAGAAATGTCTGGTGGTCTTCTAATCCATGTTCTTTATCTACCTTGTCATTAAGGAGTCTCAAAAACTATGAACTTTTATTAAAAATATTGCTCCTGCTAGTGTTTTCCATATTACTTTGCTTCTTATTTTGTCTTTTCTTGTTACTTGAAGCACTGCTATGAGATATCTCTCATTTGGGTGCCTCTATTCACTGTTGGTCTCTTTGTTTGAGTGTCCATGTTTTGTTGTAGTATTGTAAGGTTCATTTTACCAATATGTTGTGGATTTTTATTTTTGATTCTTTGTTCATGTTTTGGAAATTCATGTGAGTCATGGTTTGGAAATTCATGTTTATGCAGCCATTGATCTCATTAAATTTGGCTAGTTTTGTCTCAAAATCGTCCTCTCTTAATGATATGTTGTTGCCTAGATATGTGAAGGCTGCTTCTTGTTTAATTATCAATTTCCATTGCTTTTGGTCCTCATAAAGAGTATGAGAAGTTTCAGCTCAAGTGTACCAGGAAAATTTGCCATTAAAGCCTCAAAAACAAAAATTAAAACATTGAACCATCATATTCAATGCAGTTTTTGTATTTTATCATAGTCATGTTCCAGATGTTTACAAAAAGAAAATATCTTTGCCGAATAAAGAAATGTGTACATCCACTTGGCTTTTTCAGATAGTCCAGGCTTTTCCCAACAAAATCTCTGGGATGAAGTTTCTCTCAACAGTATTCAACAGAACAATCTCTGTACATTCCCCATAGTAATCTCAAAGAAGATTTTTCTTTTTATTGAGAACCATTTTCAAGAATGAAGAAACTCTCTTTTGAAACTCATCAGTTTATGATCCTTGATATGCCAAGTTTAGATTGTTCCTTTCGAAGGCCACATAGTTTTGTAATAAAATATTTTATTTCCATAAACATGTTAAATCCCCGATTAAAAGTTTTTAATTATTTATTTATTTATTTATTTAAAAACTGTATGTGACGTATGGGGGAGAAAATCATCTGCGCACGCTTTCTTGAGTTTCAGAATCCCTTCCCAACAATTTAACTATTAATAGTTGAAAGATGAAAAAATAATAGTAATAATAATAATAATAATAATAATAATAACAATAAAAATAACAATAACAATAACAATAACAACAATAATAATAATAATAATAATAATAATAATAATAATAATAATAATAATAAATTTAAATTTTTAAGTTACATAGTAATAAATTACATTTAATTACAAAGTAATTAAATTACATTATAAATTACATTTAAATTATATTACATTAAATTAAATTTTTAAGTTACATACTTAACATAAAGATACACTAAATATAAAGTGATGACAAATAGATGCACTCATGAACCTATCCATATGTTTTTACTCTGCATTTTTGAGTACATTATTGCCTTATTGCCTGCATTATAAAGTTTGAAAAAACTTTGTTTATTTTAGCTTAGTTTTAAAAGTCAGCATTGTTGTGCTGTATTACCCATGCAACTTTTCTTGAACAATGACCTTGCTTCCCCCTTCCAAAAGCAATAACCAGTTGAAGACCAAAGCTTGCAGCAAGTACTGATGGCACCCAAACACATATTCAATGGCGTGTAAGAAAATATATTTACTGTTGAAACCAAGAACTCTTGGTTGTATTTTTCTAAACAGTATCGAAAGAAATGGCCAAAGCAGATCCAGATCCATTGCAGAAGATACCTTGAACTCTTGGGAAAATTACAGATGTTGCACATGCAGCACGTCTGATGTATTTGTTAAAAAAGGTAGAGATTGTGAATTATTTAATATCTAATTAAATATTCATCTATTCAGACTATGCAACTCAATTTATTGAGAAAGTTGCGAAGCCATGACTGATATTCCATAGATTGGTATTGCTTCACAAAATCTAGTGGCTGATGTAACCATTACCCCCAATCCATCCCTATTTCTCCAAGCCATCATTCAAGAGAAGTTGCGCGATTAATAGTTATGACCTCTTTGACCTCATTTTTTAAAATTTAAATTAAGTCTTACGTTCATTTATGAATTTTTTATTTTTTTCAAAAAATAGTAAGTATTTGTCAAAATGTGCAAAATAATTGCAACAAACAAACAAATTTGTTACATTGAGCGTGTTTTAACATGTCATTTTAAGTACTTTATGAAATTATAGTAAATATATTTACATAAAAACTGTAGAATGAAATACATGACACCTTCTTAAATTTTCCCCAAACTATGAACAAAATTGGAAATTGTGCAATCCATTTTACAACCTAGAGCAGACAAATTTGGGACAAAAACTTGAAGAAACTTCAAAATCTACCCTTGAAAGGTGGCCTATTTAGACTTGATCCCCTTGTTGAATCCCCTTAAATACATCAAAAATTCAAAATTGGTAGAAAACGGTAAAAAATATGTAACTATTTATGAAACTATTCCAAAAAATGCTGCCAGTCGATCCCTCCAAAATCCACTCTAAAATGCATTTCAAAAATGCAGTGAAAGTTACTGTTCAGTAAAATCTCAGCAAAACCAAGATATGTTGTTCTCCCTCCCCCTTCCCGCTACTTGATTAAGGCTGCACATGCCTGAGATGTTCGTTAAAAAAGGTAGAGATTGTGAATTATTTAATATCCAATTAAATATTCATCTATTCAGACTATGCATGTAATTTTTTTCTGAAAATGTATTTTCTGATATTAGTAGATTTCATCACTCTGGATGCCAAATCAATTATTTGCATAATACTACGATCCTAGGTTATCTGAGTAGTGAATACAGTATTTTGACTTGCTGATAAAGGTGATCGTTCCGTTTGTCAAACCAATCACAAGCAAAATGTTATAATATTTAAGCAATTATATCAATCTCTCTAAGAATAATCTCGCTGACAATATGAGAAATAAGAACGTGTGCGTGCGTGGGCGGATGCGTGTTTGTGTTTTTGTGTGTCTGTGTGCGCCAGATATACTCTTTGAGAGATATACTCTTTGGTGTGCGCGCACACGTGAGAGCGATTATATACTCTCTCTGTGATAGCGTGTTTGTAGTTGAGTGTGCGATTTTTGCATGTGTGTGTGTGTGTGCCTGCACACGTGTGTTTGTCGAACACTTTTATCTTGACGGCCTCTGGCCTACGTAGTTAATATAAAACATCCTTAAGCCTACCAACACATTTTATGCTCAAATACTCTTTTAATTAATAAAAACGCGCCATTATCATTTGAACGACGAAACAGAATGTCTCGTTACCACCACTCTTCACTCTCGATCACCGATCTCACGCGATGATGAGTCAACTCCACAGTGTAAGATTTATTGTATTTCTTTTTACACTGTAGATAACTCGGGATGAGGAACATGACCCTAGAAAGTTTTGAAAACGTAGTTATGGTTCCAGTATTTGCTGCTTGAGACGATAAAACCTTTTCTATAGACGATAGGAATATTTAATTCCTATCGAATTGAAATAATGAGTCAAACAGAAGGAAATGAATCAATTTTTCCAAATGGATGGAGCACGATTTATATAAGCGCCACTAAAGACATATCGATTATAATGTCGATAAGCACTTCTTTCGATTACACGTCTGTTATATCGCTCGTTGCATTGGGTTGGGTTCAGTAATCAGTATATCGATATTTGTGTGTTGTATGTCACAGCGATTTTACCATTAGGGTTTAGAGTTTGATGTTTTACTATTTATATTGAATTATTTTTTATAGATTTTTGATGCAATTTTTTCTGGGTCCTAAGAAATCCCATTCGTACAACCAGCGTTTTTGAGTTAGTGCTTTAACTCTATTTTTGAAAAGAAACTAGGTTAGGTGTTTGAGCTTTGTAAACTATGTGAACCAATTCTTCTTTTGTCCAATATCTACACTATCTAACTTCATCGGGATTTTCTGCTTCTAGCAACGCAGCAATGGTAAGTTATCGTAGGCATAGTACCAAGTTATGACATATGATGTTGTTAAATTTATTTTACTTTAAAAATTATGCTAACAGAACTCTTTTGTGCAGGCTACCTTACTGAAGGATGTCTCCCTTAATGACAGTCACCCCAAAGAATTACTTCTTGTTAAACATGCTGATTATATAGCATCGTATGGAGTAAATAAGGATGAATATGTAGGTTTAAGGATATATGTTGTAGAATATATGTCTTTCATATTGGACCTCAATTTTGATTAATGCACCAATGTTTTCAGGAATATTGTATGACTGAATATCTCAGAATGTCTGGTATCTACTGGGGTTTGACTGCTATAGAACTCATGGGTAATCTTGAGAGGATGAATAAACAAGAAATATTAGATTTTATAAAACTTTGTCAGGATGAATCAGGTGGATTGTCTGCTAGTGTGGGCCATGATCCTCATTTGCTGTATACACTCAGTGGCATTCAGGTAATCATGGCATAATGTGAAGATCTGATGAGAAAAATTGTTCTGAAAAGTAAAAGCAATCAGTAAAATACATACCTATTATATAATTATACATACGGAAATGTTCACTCTAAATTAATTTGTGTCTTTGCAGATTCTGACTATGTATGATGCAGTTGATGTCATTTCAATTGATAAAGTAGTGCAGTATGTGAAGAGTTTGCAGCAACCTGATGGTAGTTTTTGGGGTGATAAATGGGGTGAAGTTGATACACGCTTCTCATTTTGTGCTGTAGCCTGCCTTTCTCTTCTTGTTAGTATTTTCAACATAGTATATGATTATTTTATTAATCAAAATGTATACTTACCTTCTCATTACAGTGACTATTATTCTTGCTGCTTTCATAGCATTTCATATAAATGATTTGTTTTGGAAATCAGTAGTAATTTATTTATTCATTTAAATATAAACAAAGCAAACTATGTGTGTGTAATGTAAGGGGGAGAATTGCTTCTAGGTTAATCTTAAATTGTAAATGTGATGAAACTGATTTCAATAATTGAAAGAAAACAAATAATAATAATAATAATAATAATAATAATAATAATAATAATAATAATAATAATAATAATAATAATAATAATAATTTGTTAATGGAACAACAAAAGAGCGAAAGTAATTGTTTTTACCAACAACTTTCATAAGAGATATGACAAGTAATTTCATTTATGTTAATATGAATCTGCAAATAAATATACCTGAAACTAATTTAATTATAATTAATTGAATAAATGAACAGTGTTGGATTTTGCTGAATAACAATTATGTTATTGGTTTATTGGGAATATTAAATTGGTTATGAAGTAAGACAGAAATTTATTTTAAATTATGTAGGGTGGGAGAAGTAATTTCATAATATTAGAATTTATTTTATTTGTACGAGATGCTGAATAGTTCTAAAGAAATGTTCTTTCTTGTAGGAAAGACTAGATGCAATTGATGTAGAAAAGGCTGTAGAATTCGTCCTCTCATGCATGAATTTTGATGGGGGATTTGGATCTCGCCCAGGTGCTGAAAGTCATGCTGGACTTATCTATTGCTGTGTTGGCATGTTATCAATTACAGGTAAAAAATTATATTACAAGGCAATTATAGTTTGTTAAAAAGTTCCACACATTTTTAATGAACTAAAACTTTTCAATAATTATTCAACATTGTTTGATATTTTTTAAACAAAACAAGTTTGGTCTAATCATTAAAATTTAATTCATTATTGAAATAGTTAAACCATGAAAATTTCTTTTTAGGATAATAACCATTGTAGAAATCACGACCGTTAATAAGTAGTAGGATAATGGATCACGGGATCGGTCAATTAATGAATTACACTAGTTTGCCAACGTTTCGGAATATTTAATTCCTTCATCAGGGCTAACAAACAAAAAACACAATCACAATAAATAAGGACAAACTCTTCTGAACAACAACATAAAAAAACATGAATGAACATACATGTAGAAAAATAATTACACAGATAACTAAATAAATAAATACATTATATACTGTATATCTAAGTCAAGGTCATATAAAGGATACACACCAAGGTGTATTCATTAATTGACCGATCCCGTGATCCATTATCCTACTTTTAGGATAATAGTTTTTAATTTGGTTGTGATGTTTTTTGATTTTCCATCTCTCTTGTACTTTACAAAACTTTTAATTTTTCTGATTTTCTAATTCGTACTTTTTCTTCTCTCGTTTCTTGTCTTTATGGCAACATATCTTGCACTATTTCATTATTTTACAGTATTTTTTCTGATATAATTTGTAGTTGAAATCACTATTTCTAAAACATTTGTGTAGAAAATTTCAAAAAGTCACTTTTTGCATTGAAACTGTGAACTCAAACCCCCTCCCCCCTCTCTTTAGCGGTATGAAATTTATGGATGACCCCATATGTTTTTTGTGCAGCCAAAAGATATTCTTTTGAAATGAAACTTTTTTTTAATTATCAGTATGAGTCTAACAAAAACTGTTTAAATTTTCAATTTCAAAGGACAACAATTTGTAAAAAGTATATTTTATTCAAGAATCCTGTCTCAAAAACCATATTTCAGATTATTATTGAATGAAAATGGGTGGATATCAATCAAATGTAGCTTATTTGAATTAATTGTAGCTAGTAGACAGTAGTAACAGACTACAAAAGTTGCCGGGTCAAAAACAGAATTACTTTTTTTTTTAAATTTAAATAAAAAAAAAAAAAAAAAAAAATTACCTACGACCAGTATTTATGAGATAAAATCAGTGTTAAAGATATTGTACATTTATTCAAATGTTGTGTGCAGGTCACATATATTAATGGGTTAGAAAACTACAACATGTATTGTTTTAAAAAAGTAGAACTTGAGATGAGAATTTGGAAACTTGCTATAATTTTAGGAGTCATCCAATACATTTATTTTGAATTGTGAAGAAGACAATGAGCATGAGAAAAATGGAGAAGTCATTTTTGCAACTGATACAGATAATTTGGAAGGTTTTTCAGAAATTTTAGTTAACCAGGGTTCCAATTCTGACCAGGGTAGTTAATAAATGGTGGGGACTAGTTTTAGGTCAATTACAATCTCCTAAGTACAAACATAATGAACGGATTGGACCTTACAGGTCATCTATAAAAGGCATCTTGAAATACTTGTCATTTTTTAAATCTCCATGACTAGTAGTGTCCAAAATAGCTACCCGTCTGTGAATGGATGTTCATAATCCAACTATTTCTATATCTGACATTTTATAATTTTGAATTTGAATTATTTGAAAATTATGGTGGAAAAAATTTATACTATTCAATATGCAATTTTTAAATTATTGATGTATGAATTTTTTTATTCAATTCATTTTACACTTGATTCGAAAGATATATCAGACATGTCATCTTCATAATACTGCTGTGTCCAATGGACGTTTGTCGTATATTCTTCTGCATTTATCTTCTTTGTCAGGCTAGAGACCTCTCCCAGATGTTCTTAGGCACCTAGAATACATTTCTTTAATATTACTAATAAAGTAAGTTACAGAACCAATTGTCTAAGTGTGCTTCTATTTGTTGCACGTATTTGCCATTTTTTCATAGAATTAGGTATTTGTACCTGGGGGCATTGCCAATTACATTCAGAATCTTTCTTTGAAAGTATCCATTCAATCATTCTTTGTTTGTGCTGTTAGCAACAAATATAGATGTTTAGAAGCCATATTCAGATATCAAATTCACAACGACTCTCAACAATAGAAATTCAAAAGATTTTGAATTAAGGATTGGAACGAGGTTGCTATTTAGTTTCTCCTCATATTCTGTATGATGTTAATGTAATTTTTCATACCCTTGAAAGACAAATTTTTTGTCGAACAAGGATCATTAAATATTATAAAAAAAAAAAAAAAAAAAAGGATTGGAACTGAATTCTTGTGATGAGTACAACAATTTTCTTGCTGGACTGTTGACTACTTTGAGTAGTGAAAATTATAGCAAAGAGAGATAATGGTGGGAATGATTCTATTGGTGAGTCTTCTCAAATTCAAGAGTTTTTATTTCCTTTACAATGATGTGAAATCAATGAACAATCAGAATTACCAGTGAAATAAAATTTACTGTAAATGAGGATTCAATTAAACTCTTTTCATTATTTTTTGACCAAAGCATATTTCTAAAAATCAAGCCAGAAATAAATAGATATGCAAATGAAACTATTTCTGAACTCCAACAAAATATGATAATTGTGTTCTAGTATTATTGGATGAATTACACTAAATTGTTTTTCCATATTTTGTGACATTGTTTCTTTCCACAAAGATAAAAAAGATGAAAATACATGTTTTCTTAGTTTCATTCTCACCCTTATTTTATAATCAAATAATAATAAAATACAAATAAACTTAAAGAGGAAAGACAATACTTTGAATAATAGCTACAAAACCCCGGACACAGGAGTTAACCGCATGGCGTAACCCTCAGGATCGAATGTGTTAAGATTATGATTGATAAAGTAGGATTACCTTCAGGCCCCCTCATGTCTGTTTCCATTTTAAGACTTAACTTATTATTACTTCCCCCTCATTTTGAGGACATTTTTGTGGATGTCATCTTAATTAAAAGACTGAAGTAATAATTAAGTTTGACATCACCTCTTCTATGTAATTTAATTAACAATTTTTTAAAAAAATCAAATTTAGTGAATTCTTTTTTCAGCTGTATGATTTTAAATCTTGTTGAAGAATAATTTGCAAAGATTAGAAAATTACAATAGAATTTAAGGGAGTCTTTCAGGATTTTGTTTTACAGAGATTTTTTTAATGCAAGAGATACATTAAAAGTAAAACAAATGAAAATTTCTTTGAGCTACCTGTATATATGGTAAGTTTTTTATCTTTTTAACATTCAAGCTTGCTTTCCCCTCATATTGCAGGATATCTTCATAAAGTTGACGCTGATTTGTTGGGCTGGTGGCTTTGTGAGCGGCAGTTGCCTTCCGGGGGGCTGAACGGTCGCCCAGAGAAGCTGCCGGATGTTTGTTACTCATGGTGGGTGCTGGCTTCATTGAGTATGTTGGGACGACTGCATTGGATCCAAAGAGATGCCCTCATTCGATTTGTACTTGCCTGTCAAGACACTGAGACTGGAGGATTCAGTGATCGTCCCGGAGATATGCCTGATCCATTCCACACTTTATTTGGGTTAGCTGCGTTGTCACTTCTAGGAGTGACAAGTGTTAAGACCATTAATCCAACATACTGCATGCCCCAATATGTTATAGACAGACTGAAACTAAAACCACAAAAGCTTTCTGTATGAAATGCTTGTAATGGTTTTTACTGTTAATTTTTATGTCAAAATGTTTACTTTCCTTTCCTTGCCTTCTGTGAATCATGTGAAGACTGTGGAATCGTATTATGAGAGGGGTTGTAAATTTTAAAATGTGAGATGAGCTTTGGGGTGGAGAAGAGAATAACATTTGGAAAAATCAAAATAATTTCTAAAGTTGTAAATTTCACAAATACAACAAATTAGGGAGTTCGTTGGAATTTGTTCGTCACACAAAAGAAATCTGATCATATTTCACAATAGTGAGGAGAGAATTCTTAAACATCATTCTAGGAAACGTTTTTACTTTTCTAAAGAATTGTAAAACTTATTGCAGGTATGAAGTGTGAAGAGTGTTGTGAAGTGTTATGCAAAGTGTTTTGCAGTCTTATTGGGAAGAAAAACATAAATTTCAGGCTCAGAAAGGTTAAAAATACTGAATAATAGTTTAAAGTTTAGTTGGTTGCGGCATAGACTCCAAAATTGAACAGGGGTTGCATTTGCAGTCTCCTCCACCCTACATTCGAAACTCCTGGTCAATATTACTTTTTTCATAAACATTGAAGTGTGTCACATTACATTTTTCATGAAACAGATTGTAAGGAAAAATGACTTGTTTAATTTTATAGTGTAAATATTATTTGAAAACAAGAATAATTTGGCTATTGTGAGTTTGTGAGTAAGGAATGTATTATAGAAAAGAATTGGACTGCACTTCAGTTAATTTTGTAACCTTTATTTGCACCAAAGAACTTCACTTCTGTTAAGTGTTAGAGTAACTTAAAGAAACCTTATTTACAATTTTCTTAAATGGAATTTAGTTAGAAAAAAGAGATTTGCTTAACCAAAATATGCAACAAATTCATTTCTAGATCTTCTAAAGATCCAAAGGAAACTACGAAAACATTAAGCATTGTTAAATTTCAGGCAAGAGCAAATTCAGATTTGAGAAATTGTCAACCAGTTTGTTTTAAAAATACATAGATGATTATTTTGTGTTTATTTGTACATTCATTTCATCTTTAGATTACTTTTACATTAATTTTATTTGTTACAGTTATAGCAAATTAAGCCCAAGACATTTATGAATGTAACTATGTAATATTATGAAAGTAATCCAATCATAATACAATCACCTGTTACCTTAAAATGATCAGGTGTGTGGATTTGACTGCTTATAGAATATATGCTATTTCCTGCAGAACTGGACTGATCAAAAATTTAACAGGAGGCTAGATTTTATCTGGGAGCAAGTTATGGTGCATATTCATCTTATGAAATGCCTGATTGAATTTGTTAATTAATTTTAAAATGTGACTCCAAAAGATATATGTACATAAAGATATAATTGTGTGGAAGTAAAGTTTGCACATTATTTATTTTAAAAATGCTTGGAAGTTTTTCTTTTGTAATAATTACAGTGAAACTCCGTTTATACGTTTCTCACTTATACGTTTTTCACGGTTATACGTTTTTTTTTGTTAGGTCCCGAATAAATTCCTATAATTCCCATGCAAAATTATTTCAGATATACGTTTTAAGTTTATACGTTTTTCACACTTATACGTTCAAAATAAAAGTCCCTTTAAGGCCGTATAACGTTCAAATGATCCCGCAGAGGCGCTGGACGATCTGCGTCGTGCCTGGAATTTTGCTCGAGTCGACACGCTCCAGAGCGCTCCCGCGGAGCTGACTCTTGCCCTCTGAGGCCACTTCCCGTTAATGAAACTTGTAATATAGAAGCTCGACTCGGCCTAGCTGAGGGGTCAAGACCGCGCGAGCCCGCGGGTGGTAGCGAAAGTCGGCTCCCGGCCCACCTCCAGAAGCGGGACTTCCAAAACGAAAACTTTCAGTCGTATGCGCATGGGAGCTCTCTGAGGATCTCAGGAGGCGACAGCTAGCTCCGAGGGAAGGTCAAAGGTGTCCCCAGGAGAGAGTAATGACATAGATGACCAATAAATGAGAATGTTTGTGCATTGACTGCCCCAGTCTCCAAAGGTGCCTTTGGCTCGCCGTAATAACACGAGTTCCTTTCGGTAGCGGATGGCGCAAGCGACTAATGAAACCGATCCCTTTCCGCGAGGCGCGGCGCGGCGGGTGTCCCCAGACGGTGGAGCTGTGGCTGTCGTGCGCTTCCTGTCGCCCACGTATTAGATCACCGTGCTTTGATCCGCGTTATCTCAAGTAACATGAAGCTTGAAAGCAAAGCAAGCAGCCGTGGGTCTTCGTCGCCAGTTGTAGCCCACGCAGGTCACGGCCTTCGTTTCCGTAGTGAAACTGAGTCACACAAGTTCAACAGTATCATCCTTTCTGTTCTGCAATCTGCAGTTCTTGGCTGGGATTTGCGAATAGTCTTCGTGTCGCTCAGGTCGCGCCTTCATCTCGCGTTTGTTGTACTGTCGTAGTTCGTCTTCTTTCTGGTTTTGCGTCCGCGATATTACACGAAAATGAGTGGTAGGAAAAGGCAACCCCTTTCAATATCAGAGAAAATAAAAATTTTAAAAGTTGTTAGGGAGAGTGGAAATAAAAAGAAAGTAGAAATTGCTAAAGAACTGGGAATACCGGCATCCACGCTGAATTCCATCATTTCTAAGGGGAAAGAAATCGAGGACAAGGCACGTGTGTTTGGGGTGTCTAGTAGCAAGAGAATGCGAATTCAAGGAGGAAAATATGAAAATTTGGAAGATGCATTGCTACAGTGGTTTCAGCAGCATCGTGCTGAAGGTATACCAATAAGCGGCCCCTTATTGTGCGAGAAAGCGACTGAAATTGGACTGCGGCTTGGTTTAGAAAATTTCCAAGCTTCATCTGGCTGGCTTCATAAATTCAAGCTGCGACACGGAATCTGCTGCAAAAGTATGTGCGGCGAAAGCGGAAATGTTGATGCAGATGTCGTGTCGGCATGGAAGTCGGGACCTCTTCAAGAACTGGTGGAGCAGTATGCCCCCAAAGATATTTTTAACGCCGACGAGACGGGGCTTTTCTATTCCGTAATGCCTGAAAAGACGATGGCGTTCAAGGGAGAAAATTGTCACGGGGGTAAGAAGAGCAAAGACCGTGTAACTGTGCTTTTATGTGCTAACAGTGATGGGACAGAAAAATTGCCACCGGTCACGATCGGGAAATTTGCGAAGCCGCGATGCTTCAAACACATTAAAACACTGCCCACCAAATATGAACACAATAAAAATTCGTGGATGACCACGAAAATCTTTGAAGATTGGTTGCGGGCTTTAGATGCCAGAATGGGTATCAGAGGGCGAAAAATACTATTATTTGTAGACAAGTGTCCAGCACATCCACCAGACACCTCATATCTACGGAACATCAAGGTGCAATTTTTCCCCTCGAACTGCACCAGCGAGTTGTAACCCATGGATCTAGGGGTTATCCGAAACTTAAAGTTGCACTACCGAAAAATGTTGGTGCAACAGGCCATCCGCTACATCGACAACGGAAACAGGAGTTCGACTAAAATAAATGTATTACAGGTAAAATTTTTAGTTTTATGGTCAGTGAGGTAGAATTTTTAGTTTTTATAATCAGGAACACTCCTTTTTTTTCTCATAGGCTATGCATTTTATCTCCTCGTCATGGCAGAAAGTTGAAGAATCTACCATCAGGAACTGTTTCCGGAAAGCTGGATTTGGCAGCCCCGAAGATGATGTAGAAATGGAGTTAGCTTTGGGAGATTTACCCATCAATCAAGCGGACTTCACAGAATTTGTGGATGTAGATAAAGATGTGGTTACATCTGAACTAAGGTCCATTGAGGACATTGTGAGTGAAATCAACGAAGAGATTGATGAAGACAGTGATGATGAAGTGGATGATAGTGAAATAAATGTAGTAGGTTTCAGTGAAGCCATTGCAGCATTAGAAACTGTTAAAAAGTTTGTTATGCAACACAGTGTCGCAGATGAGGTGATGGGACAGCTATCACGTTTGGAGGGGGAAGTGTATACCTTGGGGGCTTATAATGTTAAACAGACCAAGATAACAGACTTTTTTCATAAGTAATCATTTAAACTACATATTAAAATCTTCTTTTTTGGTAGTAAGTTTTCTAATAAAACAGTAGAGTAAAAATAGAGATTTTTTTTTTGCTCATAAAATTCAATTTCAGTTTTGTGTTTTTCTCACTTATACATTTTTTTTCTTCGGTCCCCTGAAAAACGTATAAGTGAAGTTTTACTGTACCTTCATTATTTTTGAGAATCTTCTGTCACTTGCTTAGTCACTGACAGAGGCTGTGAAAGAAATCATGGTAAAATATTTCAAAATCATTTATAGTACTATTTTTCTATATAACCTAATATTCATCCGAGTGTGAAATAAAAAACAAATTTTTAAAAATATAGGAAATGAATGAGTCCTACATTTTGCTCATCAAAACGCATATTACAATTTATTTAATTGGTTCAAACCAAACAAAAAGTAAATAATAAAATCTGTTGAATAAAACATTTACTTAACAGTTCTGGTATTCATCATGGGATAGGTACCTTGAGGAACAACTTTGGTTTTAAAGATGTGAATTTAAATATGAGTGAATTGTTAGTGAATACTTGGGATGTTCAGAAATGATTGGTACAACAATTATTTTGTATTCACAGAAACCCTTTACTAACAAATGATTACAGATTGAATTCTGCCAGAATGACAGCAATAGGGCACATGTCTGTGCCCTATTGCTGTCATTCTGGCAGTATTCTTATTTCCACGGCAAGCCATTCTTTGGGTGTATGCCAGCGCCACTGTTGGACAACCGCTATATCTGGCAAATATCAAGGAACTGGAGTCTCATGGAAGAACCATGACCGTGAACAGATGCCAAAAGAAAGAACTCCTTTGGATCTGCTCTGTACTGTTGAACTAACTGTTGTCACTTCTTCACACACTTCTGTTTTTACACAATGGTGAGGGATTGGGCACACACCTTCATCTTAACATCCCTATGGATGATTGTGTGGAGAGTCCTCGTGATAGTTGCTCTCTCTAAATAATCAAATGTGATTCACTTTTTGTCATCAAATCATTGACACACTGGGCATGGTTTGGTTGGCGTGCAGTTGCAGGATGCCGAGTGCTTTTGCATTTTTCAGCACAGTTCCTGCCATCTTTTAACATCGATATCCAACAAAAACATGGATCTCCAACTTTGTGATGACACCCCAATTATGGTTACTGACCTCTTCTGAATGTCAAAAGCAGTTACTTCTTCCCTTCAGAGAAACCACATTGTCCATTGTTGCTTGTCTGCTTCCATGTTGTTCTATTGATGGCCACCAGCTTACTGGCAAGCTGAAACATTTGCTGCTTCAATGAACCTATGGGAAGCAGCAACATCATTTGGTAGCTGTAGACAGTACTGTAGTCAATCTTCGTGCATACATTGACACACATTTCTATCTGCTGTTTTGCAGACGTTTTAAGAGAAGTGCCAATCAATATTGAACGAACTAAACGTTTTTTTTTTATGCAATCTCTAGTACAATAATTTGTAGGTACTGTACTTCTTTGGCTCAGTACTCATGATATAAGTCATGTTGTATGGCAATGAGTTATTTCAATATTTTGAGTAAATAAAAGATTTATTTAATAGAAATTGTATGCAGTAAATGTCATTTATATTTATCATCGTCATCATAAGCAAGAATTAGGCCACTCCAGTCTGTTCTAGAAAAGGGTATAGCTGAAGGGTAACAGTGAAAAGTGTCCTCAAACCAAATCGATAATTGCGATGCTCATATGAAAGAGAACACAAAATGATGTAGATTCACAAAAAATCAGCCTCCTGTTGCAGAGATATAACGTTGCAAAAAACTCTGTTGCAGAGATATAACGAGAAACATGTTTTGCATGTTTTATTTGTTTCTCAGCATCTATTGCGTGCACCATGCTGAAAAAAATTGCAGTGAGGGGAAACATAGTTCAATTTGAAGGTATTTTTGTCAACAAATTTTGACACCAAATTCATAAAGAAAAAAATAAATACATTTTTGAAATTAATTTTCAACATGATAACGTTGGAATACTGTCTCAATTTTTTCCTTTAAAATGGGTGGAAGCAATTCTATAACATACATTTTTAAACAATGTGGAAGTAGAGAAAAAAAACAATTTTTTCAGTTTAAATATTTGAAATTCGGCCCAAAATGTGTTTGAAAAAACTTATTTCACCAATGTTTAAACAGTTTATATTAAAATTATTGAAAGGTCTTGCTTACCAGGATGATTTGGAACTTTTTGCTGACAAATGTTTGTTTTATGTGGAAAGTATTTATATTATCAAAATAAAATTAACAAACCCCTTTTGTTTTTAGATTTATCTACTGTTTCTAATAAAAATCAAATTACATAGTAGTATATTTATTAATCACTGACAATTAGACAATCATAGATATCAATTGTCACTTTTTTCAATAACTGCGATGACGCATTTCTTTATAAACAGTCTACTCAAAATTTCTGTTTTTTCAACATTTCTATTTAAAAATACCTGTTTAACCATAACTAGCGTGTGCCAAATGAGTGTTTAAATGATCGCAGCTATGTGGAAGCAGCGCCCGAGGGTCGTACTTCCGTTCGCACGTTGACAATATCGTTTCCCTCCCGATATTCCCATGGTGGAAAGAAATGGCTCCTCCGGTGCACCGATTTTTGCTCGTTCTGCAGAGCACCTGTTTTTG
This sequence comes from Teleogryllus occipitalis, assembly GCA_011170035.1. Classification (NCBI taxonomy): domain Eukaryota; kingdom Metazoa; phylum Arthropoda; class Insecta; order Orthoptera; family Gryllidae; genus Teleogryllus; species Teleogryllus occipitalis. Next base: position 349,241 of record BLKR01000307.1, on the reverse strand, counting down.
TCACGAACCATGTGACCACTTTGTTTGAAAAGTGAGACCAGACATTGGTCGCCATGTTTCATGGAGTTCAAGAAGTGTTAAGGAACATTTTCTAAGTGGCATAAATGGACAATTTTGAACGGCGACCGACCAAAAATAACACGATGAAAGGGCAATTGCAATAAAAGATGTAATGTATAAAACAGTGCTTATCGTTTCTGTTTCAATGACTTGAAACTATGATAATTTTGGCATTTAAAATTCACGCTAATATTATGACGCACACTGGTGCCTGAAGCTCAGTGGCTGAAGTCAGATGCGCCAGATGCCACCCATCTCTTTCCACCAATGATATTCCGATTGAGTTTGATACATAATCGATGTAACACACAAGATTTCCAGTTCATATGTCGTGTTTAAATCTGTGTTTAAATATCGGTTAAACCGTCCCCCCCCCATCACATTTTGGCGCGAATTTCAAATTTTTAAACTGAAAATATTTATTTTAATTTTTTTTCACTACTCCCGTCCACATTTCTTCAGTGCGTATTGCAACGAGTATTTTCTTCCGCGATGTATCATCGTTGTCAATTCATAGAATTTTTTAAGTTTTCTAAATATCCTAAGCAATTGCGTAGCCATATTCTGGGATGTCCAGGTGCAGATAATCTAAAGGGACCCTCATACCTACGATAAATGCGAAATTAAGTTTTAAATGTAATTGGTATAATCATACGGCTAGTGCAATGGAGACAGTAAGCATGGAGTGCAATTTATTTTATTCTTTGCCAATATCCGTCAGCGGGGGTCCTTATGAAGGGCCCCTTACTTCCGGCTAACGGTGTGGTGCACCAGTTGTTCCGGTCTAGCTACGCCTATCATCCAATGAATTTCGTCGCAGTTGACATGCAGGATTCAGCCAAGGCCACCTAGCGGACAGCTACCCTTCCTGCCGCAGGTGGCTTTGGTTTACCAGCCCGCCTGCGATAGAATGCAAAAGTGGCGGCAATAATTCCGAGGTCGCCATTTTCGCTTTTTCTCCTATTTCTGGAGGCGCCAACTAATCCTCTGACTCACTAGACATTTCATACTAAAGAATTGGCCGGTTTAAAGATAAACGGCAGCAACATAACACAAAACTTGCGTTAGTCAAATGCTCCCTCTACCACTACCACTCCGCTAGTCAAATAGAATCAAAATGAAATTACGATCCAATTTATTTTAAATAATATTCCACGTAAAAATTACTGATAATAAAATAAATTAAAACTGATCAACATAATATATTCTTAAATGCAATTTTAATGTACACAGTCGAGCTACTTTTAATGTTCACTTACTAGAACGATTCTCAATTGTTAATGAAGTGTCAATACTTGGTTTGTAAACTTCTTTGTAATTGGTCAAGATCCTGTATCATAATGAATATCATTATGCAATAGGTTGCAGCCATCAAATGACAGAATTATACAATGTGAGTAGAAAAAAAAATTATTATCAAGTTCATTCAAGTTTTTTTGTTTGATCAATGAGATGTTGATTATACACGTCAATCGCCTGTTCATATTCAGCTATAGACCTCCAATCGTCGTTTTGATCATCAATGACCCCCTTCAAAATTTCATTGACCCCAGGGGGGTTGATACCAATCCTGTTGGGAACCCCTGGCCTAAACACTTAATAGGACTTCCCCAAATTTGATATTCCTCAATTGATATTGCGAGTGACGCGGCCCATTGATTTTGAAACGATTATTTTATTCTCTTGGGGCACCTCACAAAAAGCGACATTTGCAAAATCTCAAAAAATGGCTCCATTTTTTTCTCGAGAAAAGCAGAGTACACTGTTAAAAATGGCGCAGGTCCGAATTTTACTGAATTCTCTATTTTGAAAATTCCGAAAGTATATTTTTCGGAGTCTTCCGACAACTAACTACATTATTCTTGAGAGTTTTTTTAATGATATCTTTTCTTCAAAATTAGTCCTTTTGCTCTGATTTTTATTAAAACCTCTGAAGTTTTGTAAAGTGCCGGTGTTCAACTTTATTTTTGAAACGAAGGGAAAGTTCTTGTGACTTCTCAGACATTTGGTGTTAACAATAAGTGAAGTGCTTACGAAGCCCACGTATAAAACACGAGTTCAAATCCCGTGTGGACAAAAAAAGACAATTGTGGGTTGGAAACGGGTTCAAGTATTATAGTAGTATTACGTAACCGTAACAATTAATGCGAGAGAGTTTTTTATCACCACTAGTTATTTTCTCGCATACGTAAGTACAGAATTTCATTATAGAGTATTGTACAATATTTGATTCAACAGAGTTTCTTGACCTCCGAATTATGAAAAGGATGGATATTAGTTTTCTTGTGTCTTGTTCAGTTGTGGAGAAAGAATTCTTCTTTATTCGTTGTTGGTTGCCGTTGCTGGCTTTTTGGGGGCCTTCATCATTTGCCATTTTGGGCCTTGCTTCTAAAATAATTCCAGCTCTAATAAAGGACCGAAACGTCGGTAACCAACAGAGAAGAAAGTAGAATTCTTTCTCTACAACTGATTTAAAATCAAGAAAAGTAATACCGTATCCATTATTTCCGCAGGTATATATGTACTTCGGAGCGAGATTTTTTTGCAAGTCGTGATTTTAAAGACGTAACAAAATTCCGGCGCATATTTTACTGCGCATGCGTCCAAACATGGTGGAAAGATGCGTCCAATGACAATAATTCGATTGACGGGTTTATCGAAAAATAATAGATTTTCTTAAAAATTGAAACGTTTCCACAAATTGTTTAATTTTTTGAGTACAAGCTTTAGGTACTTAGAATGTCCTAGAATAGATATTCCTCTGTTTTACGATGATTTCATCTAAGTTTTTGTGAACTAAGTTATTATTTCAATGTCTATGTATGTAAAGTATGATATACGCCACATTTTATATTAGAAGTTTTAAATGCATGGAGCGACAACCCAAACTGTTACACAGATGCCACCATTGTCTGATTTTTTCCCTTGGCAGCACAAATTGGGCGCGTAAAAGCATAGAATCTAGCAAGAGAAAGACCCTACATTATAAACTGAACGAGAAAGGGAATAAAAAGAGACTTATACGACAGTGAGAAATCACTCTGCACAATGTAGTCGAATTTGTTTTTGAGAGTACTAGATATCTAATTACAGTTTAATTGTTGGGCATCTACAATTTGATTTAAAACTTTCGTCGATTTCAAACTCGCGTAGTTTGGTGGTATAATGCAAGTAATTTTAAAATAATTTGCTAAACTATTTTTTGTTGTTTTCTTTATTGTAATCATCATTGTTAATGATCATAGGGCTTGTGCGAAGATAAATTATTTTTTGGAGAATGAACTTGGAAAAGGAAAGAAAAGGAATATATAAGGATAGACACAATACCACACAAAAAATATATTTTGATGTAAATCTGCATGAAAATAAGGCATTTAAATGCAAAGACTTGTTTCCTTTATTTACCATGTTAGTAATATTAAATAATCTACGAACTTCCCGTTGACTGTGTTATTATGTGTGACCCCTGTGCATGTTGTTCATAATTGTGAGAAAATCAACGACTTTTACTGTTGTAAAACGCATTTTGCATTGCCATGTACTCTACGAAGATCATTGCTACATAGAGTACATAATTGTAATGAAAATGAAGGAACATACACAAAATAAGGAACAATTTTCTTGTTCCCGTACGTAGACTAGTGGGTATCTTCCATATTCTACAAGAGTTCAATAAATAACGCATCCTAAATCAGCGCTGGAGTAACTTCCTTATGAGTGTTTCTTTTGTTCGCTATCTATAGTACTTTCGGAAGGGAATGTCACGTAGGTCGTTGGTGTGGGCGTGGCGAAGAGTGAGCTGCTTCCGGCCATGATGGATGTGGAGAGCTCCTAGGAGGGTGGAGGAGTTACTGTGGAGGTCACCTCCACGGCGCAGTCTCTGAGCACAGCTCCCTTCTCGCACTCGTCCGGAGCAGCCGCCACTGCAACAGGCAACAGTCCCTTCCGTCAAACGACCCATCAGCAGGGGCGAATTAATGCAATAAATACACTAAGCACGTGCTTAGGACCCCGCTGGAGGGGCACCCAATTAACCTCATTTTTTACTAGTATGGAATGTTATTGAGCTTCGGTTAGTAAAAAAACTATAATATAAATATACTATAATTCTAAATATATTAAATCCTAAGGTCTAAGGTTAGTCTCAAAGCTGAATTGGAAATTCGCAAGCAAAGCGGGTTAAATTAGTCTAATCAAATTGGCATTTCTTTTTCTAATACTATTTTACCTTAACCCAACTAGTACCTTAAGAAGTACAATTTTTTCAATACCACTACACAGCGAATTCTATACATATTCGGTTTATCCAGTTGCTTTAGCTGATTGTAAAACTAGTGATGCTAAAACAGCACGTATTTTCTTGCCATTAGTAATGGAAATTAAATAGTTTCAAGCAATAGATTTTTTATTCAAAACTTTAAATGAAAATATATTTCTGGCATTGAATTCATTGTATAAGGTATGCAGTGTATTCACGAAAATATCGGATGAGGTTTTTAACCTTACAATATTTTTCGTAAGCAGCATGCGAGAAAGTAAAATAATTAAAAGTTAATAAATAATACGATACTGATAGCGTTGGCAAAGAAATGCAAATAGATCGAAAAATATATTATAGTAATTATTAAACACTACGGTATTGTAATATTCTACAAATACATACAAATATATAAAAGTATTAGTTTATATTACCGCGAACGAAAGGCAGCCTTTATCACCTTGTTATCAGTGCGGTGTTAAAACAATGGGTTACAACAACCAACAATGACCGCTCATCTATTCGTTTTCACATTTAGACAGTTAAAGGTTGCATTTTAAAATGAAATTACATAAATATAATAAATAAAAATAAAATGAAATATGAAATCATATAGAAATTCTAACTAGCATCCACCTGCGTAAATTAGTAGCGGGCGACCGAAGGTTAGCAATCTTTATTTCTTATTTATTTCAAATAGGTTTTTAATAGATTCTAAAATTTTAATTTGTAAACGTATAACAAAAACCCCAATGTAAGAAACGAACAAAGAAATATGAAATAATATACACATTCTAACTTACGTAGCATCCAACTGCATCAAAACACTTGTAAAATTATGATCATGAAGCGCAGGATTTTAAGAGCGGGCAATTAAGTTTGACTCATATTTTCGAAAAATTCAACATGACCTCTTTTGAAGATCTGTTTTTGGTGAACACATTTCATTAAGAAAAAATTGTGTCTTCATAACTGTAGTCGTAGGAAGACGCCGAAAACATTTTGAATTTTTTCAATTTTCGAAAAAGTCAGGGTTATCAACCAACATGAGACCTTCGCCATTGTCCTAAACGTCCTTCAGACAATCCAACAACAAAATTTAATCAAAATCAACGACGCCATTCTTTTTAACATTTTGAATTTGTCCGAGGGGCTTCATTTATTAGCCCCCCTCCACAAAATTAAAATATCGGTTTTATATTATAGGGGCTGAGACATCAGCCAGATCGATTGCGGAATATCAATTTTGGAGAAAATCGGCCGAACGATGTAGCGCAAGTTGTTCACAGAGAGACTGACGGAGGTTTTGCCGTCAATCGATTTTTCACTATCAAGGACCCACAAAACAGGGATTCTGGCTGCATCACGCGTTAGAGAATTTTTTTCTGAATTTAGCAACTGGATTTATCCGCTTTTTTGTAGCCAGAGCCGTGTAAAAAGAGTTTTCGACCGAAAATTCGCCGTTTTTTCGCGCGGCATTTCGTAACTTTTTCTTCTTAAGAAGTTCCTTCTGAAACGTGAGAAAGTAAAAATACTCGTCGTAGGGACAAAACTGTTCAAGGAACGAGCAGGGAGAGCGCGGGAGGTGCAGTCAGAAGACAAAGCACTGACAAAAGGAGGAGGGTAAACAAGCATTTGTGAGCGCTGCCGGGTCTGGCTAAACATGAGACAGTCAAACACGGTCTCTTGTTGAAACTTGTATCTTGAACGTGAATGTCTGCCGGTGACGTTGCGTGACTTTCTTACGTAGGGAAGCAGTCGTTTCTAAGCTGTGGATTGCGTATAATGGTTCATGTGTCCATAGATTATTCAGGATGTACATTTTTTGAATGATACGTATTAAGAAATTGACTTTCATCAAGTTTTAAAATTTGCGCGCTTTTAAGCAGCACTAAATGATAACGAAATTACTCCGAGGGGCCTTCCTTTGAGATCCGTCTTTTCTTCTTTGTTAGAGACAAACTATTGTATCTCAACGTGTGCCTGGGCCTACAAAAATCAACGTGAATAAATGTAACGTGAATAAATGTAACTTCATTATCTGTGCACGTCTTCTAGAATTCAGTGGGAAATATAGTTATTCAAATAATCGTTCTCCTTGATATCGTTGCAGGAAGTATTATTCCTTGACGGAGGACATGATGAGGGATAAGAGCCCAAATTTATTGTTGATTTACTCTTGAAGATATATTTTAGTACATTGGAGCAAATATTTTGTTAACGTTCCTTGCAAAAAACGGTCATTTTCTTTCTGTAATCAAAATTCAAGTAGCATATGGCTTAATGTAGGGATCACAGAATTTTGAAAACGTGCACATAATTAACTTATCCCCGTAGCACGTCACACACAGTTTTAACTGATTTTTGACGTAAAATAAATAAAACATAAAATAAAAATCACGTTTTACCGCTCGTGACCGCCATTGTCTTGTCATCCATGTTGGATCTGAGTTTCCAACTCATAGATACACACATGCACTTTGCCTGCACTATGCACTACTGATCAATGGCAAAACATCACTTCACCTATTATTTGACACTGCACTCTTCATAATACATTCACAAACTACACTAAGCTAAAAGAAATTAATCACTTAGGTGGTGAACACACAAAGGTAATACAGAGCAATAGGTAGTAATAGACATTCAAAGTACTTCACGCTTGCCTGAAAATGCCTGATAAATTCAAAATTCACATTTTGGGGCTAGGGAGTATTTGAGTAGAACTTTTGCAGTCGACTTAGCCTAAGCTCCTGGGATTGGGTCATTCGGTACGCATTACTCTGTCATACCTGTATCTATATTTAAGTGTATTAACTGCAAACTACCAATAAACCCCTGAAGAATACTGACCTTTAGGATTTCGATATCAGGAACCGACAAACTTGGAATGAAGTGCAACGACAAAAAAATATTTACGATTTCCAAGTGTAAATAATACGTTTTCAAATTGAGAGGGAAAGGGCACTACCAACACATTAATACGCCCTGACTGCCTCCCCGGCCCACCGTTGCTCGCAATTGTTTGTGGCCAAAGAAGCTCGTGATCGTCCGGGCGGGTAAAACTGCCACACCGGAATGCATTTGCAGTTCCATTTTCTGTGCATGACAAACAAAGTGGCAGAACTGTGGTTTGAAAATCACGAAAAACTCCATAAAAGTTTGAGCTTTCTCATTCGGGGTTATAGGCGTGAGGAAATAATTCTTTCTCGCTTTTGATCGGTCTCAGCCATTTCTCGTACGGCTATAGTTGCCGTAGTGACAGACCCCGTATCTGAGATTGATTCAGAACAGACCTTACCGTACACTGCGGTAATGTAAGAGATAGCCAGCAAAGGCATTACTAGATGATATACTCGTACTTCCTAATGATGAATCCCCTTTTAGCTTCCAGCAGAAAAGTGGTATTTATAACCTAAGAAGGTAGTATTTACAACCTAACCTAAAGAGAAAGGAGAATTATGGTAACTGGCCTGCCGTTATTAAATTTTGTGTACACGTGGAGCTTTTTATTTTACCTCTAAATAGACCTGATTAAATACACAATTTTTTACGTATGTTTCTTAGTTTTTAAACACAATTTCTCTTACCACTGTCACAGTGGATATGGTCTTGAGATACGAAGGACGCCAATATCTTTAGACACTGAAGTACCCCAAAGTGTTGAAGGGACCTTATTCATCACCAACACTCGAGTGCGTTTGTCCCCTTAGAATGTGTGGCGATCTCGTTGCCGTTGCTTACCCTTGTCGCCGCAGTTGGAACGCAGGGCCTCGTACTCGTGCAGGCGGTCTTCCAGCACGCCCCCCGGCACCTCCTCCGACACCTCACCGTCCACGAGCTGCAACACGCACGCATCCTCCGTATTCATTGGATAAACTCCATGTGTTCGAGGGCCCACGTCTCCGAGTGTCCATGTGTCCGTGTGTCCCCGAGTATCCCTGTGCCAGAGTGTCCACGTGTCCGAGTATCCATGTGTCTGTCTGCCATTAAGATTTATATTTTGAGTATTTATTTTTATGTTTTTGATTTACAGTGGACATTAATTTAAATAGCTTCCTAATCTATTTCTACACTTCGAAGCCTCATCATTTCAATCAAATAAATATAATTTAATTATTCCACCAAAACTTATTATCAAATTCATGTCCATGAGTTCGTGTAACCCATATGTCCGAGAGTCCGTGGTCCATCTGTCCATACCAGCAAAGGTGGGCATCAACTGATGTCAATGAAGTCTCTGACCGGGAGGTCCTAGGTTTCGAGTCCCGACTGTGGCAGGATTCTCGACACTGGTTACATCGCAAGGCAGAGTTCAGTCTCTGTCTAGAGTAGAAATCTTCTGGCCGACTGCTCTGGTCGGTAGTGTTCCGTGTTTTTACGATCAACCAGGCGGATGTCCGGGCAGAACCCTAACAAACGGTCAAGGACCGCACGCGATCTTTCCTTCCTCTTCCCTTTCCCTTCCTCCCCCTTACTTACACTTACACTCACATGCAGTACAATACAATATATGACGGGAGACCAGTTAGGAGCTTAGAGCTTGTCCCGATTGCGGCGTGCTACGCTGGTAGGAAATACTTGGTTGGGGAAAGTACCCGTAAGGCGACGTAGGTCGACGCCAGTTTTCGCCAGCCAGCAGGGGATAATCATCGCCACCGCCCTCGATAAAAAAAACATGCACAAAACTAACGGGACTAGTCTTAGCAGTTGACGCTCCCGGAATCACTAATCCAAGTGTCCATGTGTGTGTCAAAGTCGTAGGATTTTACTTTCTCATATATACGGAGTAATATGCAGTTTAAAGGAAGTTATGTAATGCTGCGGAAAATCGATTTCGAGATTTCAATGGAAAGGCACATTTGGGGGCCTCTGAAACCGAAAATTTTTTTTAAATTTCCGTCCGTCTGAAAACAACACTAGCTCGTAAACTATTTGTAGGATTTTTCGAACATGAATATTCACCGGCCAATCTGACCCGACTAAAAGCTCTGTAATTTTGAACACACATTCCTTAAATTTTGGAGGTGCTTTATATGAAGCCCTTGGGACATTTTAAAAATTTTCTCAAAAATGTCTTAAAATTTGTTCTTTAAATTTCTTGTAAGAATATAGTGAAATACACTTATAAACATCGTTTAGGTTCGCTTTTCACTGTTAACTGAATTTTCGAAAAATTGCGAAAGTTTGATTTGTTGGCGTCCTCGAACAACTACAATATTGAAGTGTAGCTGATTAACCGGCGTTGCCCGAATATTTATTTCTGATAATCGTCTATTAAGCAGCCTCACCCGCCCCGCACGCTTCGCCCATGTCACCCCCGCACGCTCTATCCGGCCTGCCTTGGCCGTCCTGCTTACAACTCCCACCCAACTCATCCAGCCTCTTCCGGTCGATGTGTTCCTTCCACTCATAACGCCTGCCCCCTCCCTCGCACGCCCTATCAGTCTACCATGGCTGTCCTGACGACAACTCCTGCCCCGCCCAATCAACCTGCTCTGGTTGATCACTTCTCGGTTATCACGTTTCGTCCGTCTTCCCCGCACGCCCTACCTGGCATGCCAGGACCGTCCTACCAACACTTCCCGCCCCGCCTTATCCAGCCCCATCCGCTCTATCTGTTCCTTTCACTAACAGGATTCGGCCGTCGCTCCCGCACGTCCTTTTCTGCATGTCGTGGTCGTCCTGCAAGCACCTCCCGTGCCTCCCATCCAGACTATTCCGCTCTATAGTTTCCTCATAACGCTACGTCCGTCTTCTCCCTTCTCCACGCCCCATGGCCGCCCTGCGTACTCCCCTCATCCCGCCCACCCAGCTTCTTCCGCTCTCTCTGTTCCTTTACTACAGAATATTTTGCAATCTCCGTAACTTTCTCATATACAAAGTAATATAGCACGTATTTAGAAAAATTATGTAATGCTGCGAAAACTGGATTTCGAGATTTCAACTTTTGAGATCCCTTAATACTGTAAAAGTTTTCTTTTTCTTTTCAAAACGTCTGCGAACAACACTAGTGCCTAAACTATTTGTGAATATTGAGTCAATTCAAATAAGAATATTTTAATAAAAATTTTAATTCAGATTCAAAAGTCCAATATATATTTCGAGTAAATATCATGCAATAAAAAATTAGTTTTTTATAAGATTATAAAGATTTCAGTATTATTTTCTGATTTGATTCACATTTTAGTCTCTAGTTTTATAAAAATTGTAACATAGCAGAAAAAACTACAAGCTTTTTTGCAATTCCTAGCTTTTACTTACCAATCCGATCTTCCGGTACATGCAACCCCAGAGGCACTGAAACAAACACAATTTTTTTACTAATACGTATGTTAGTTCCTGTCACTGAGTAATATTTCAGTTCTATGCCGGTATGTGACAGTAAATACACTTTGGCGCAGGGTATACTTATGGAGCTCCCGCAGCTAGTCAAAGCAGTGGTTACTAGTTTTAGCTATAATGGATTGAGAGAGAGAGGATCCGGACACTATGAGAGATGGCGAGAATGGGAAAGTTTAGTGTTACAGCGCATGAATTATTTTTGAACGGTTGGGGCATCCTTCAAGATAATAACGTATTTCGGAAGTTGAAGGAAGATGACGAATGGTAAAGTGTATGAGATATTTATTCAAAATAATTTGATGAGTCTTTAAAACAATTCTTTCATTTTCTTCCTTCGACATTCCTTTGAAATAAAATTATTTGTGATTTTTTTCGCGGTGATTTTCACGAAGAATAATAAACATTTTCATAACTAAATTCAACTAATAGCGTTGCTCGAAAAGATAATATAATAATTAAAAATATTACTTACCTTTAGTATTTGAGGAATGTGGTTAGGATCCTGTTCGAAAGCTGCATGCACCTCTTCTGAAAAACGAAATTAAAATTTGAAATAGACAAAATTAACGCACGTCTTTGTGTTCATTTGAACATAGTATATATAGTGACTGCCGTTTCTTTAAACGCCTATCTTTAAAGGTCGTTCTAAACAGCAAGGGCTTAACATTTCCCATTTTCTATGGCTTATCTAAGGTCAGAGATCCGACAGTGTTTCGATTTCGTGAGTCTGTTTTGCACTATCCAATCTTGTTTGTACAATAGCATGACCGGGCGGAGTGAAAGATTAGACGTGATTTATAAGGAAAGCGTCTAGCTGACAAATAATTGAAGCATGCTTTATTTTCCTCATTAAAACCGTACAATTTGACCACGGCGCTCTTCCTAGCACCGAAGCGATGGCGCAGTCATGACATTTCTTGTCAGTTTTTTATTAGGTTAAGTTAAACTAGTGTTTACTGTCTAGAAGATTTTGTTATTATCGATTCAGCAAGTCTTTTTTAGAGGGTTATGTCAAATGTTTCGTCATCTGATTTGCAGTTCATTCACAATTTAATTCTGTTCATTCATTCTCACTTTAATTCTGTTTAACTGTTCTATTCAAGTCTTTAGTTCTAAAAGAACTATATTCTAATTATGCCTGTAACAAATATTGAACTTCAGGTTCTGGGTCAGTGGCCCTCGTAGGAACAGATTTTTCGTCCAGTTTCCATTTATCCATTGAGCAAATTTTGGGATGGTCCAAATCTTTGCTTCTGAACTTTAATGTATCCTTACTATTTGTTCACTTTCTTCAGCACAATGGGGTGTTAGTGCGGAATATAATTATTCTAATAATTGTTCTCCGTGTTCTCACGGCAGAAAGTCGATTCCTGAGCATGGGGGTGTAATATAGGGTACAATGGGAGATAAGAACCCACACCTGTTGCTTATTTACCGATGCAAATATTTTACTACATGGGAGTGAATATTGTCTTATTATCATCACGTGTCATACATTTTTGTTGCTATTTCTATTCATAGTTCAACTTAAAATAGTATAAGACGTAGGGTAGGGTTTTCAGAGGTCAAGAATACGTGCACAAAGAAGCTACGTTTACTTGTATGTCCAGAAACAAAACGAGGGGCCATCTCAGCATGTTCTCAATGGTTTAAGGGAAAGTGGACACAAATCCTGATCGATATGGGGGGTCACAGACTCCGAAGATGAAGTGGATTGCACTTCTCTCCATTTTTCGCCACACACAGTTTTTAACGTTTTTTTTTACTTTAATTAAATAAGTGTTGTCAGAAAAAAGGCGATACATGGTGACCAGATTTACGAAAAGATGTTTACCTATTCCTGATTAATTTAAGTTTCTGTTTAAATTGCTGGCCCTAGTTTTCTTCACGCAAACCCATTTCTGACCCAACTATATCAATAGTCATAAACCGCTCACCAACATTACGAAAGTCCCAATCGCGCAGGTTCACGATGCACCGTATGTTACACCTCACAAACCAGTGCTCTTAGCTACAGTCACGTGAAATATTTTCTTTTGAAAATATTCAAACTCGTACGGTATTTACAGAACGCCATTTTTTCATCCAATTTTTGCCCAGTAATTGTATAGAATAATCATCGCATGTCACTTTTGTCCATGTTTTGAAAATTATTAAATTGACCTTTGTAAAACTTCGTAGAACTTTTTTGAATCGCAGAAAAAGTAGTCTCTTTAATTGGACTGATTGATGCTTTTTAATTTCATTATGAGTTTGGAGGAATTGATGGAGATGATTTAGGTTTTGATCAACATCCTTTTTTATTTAGTCCAATTATTATTATTATTATTATTATTATTATTATTATTATTATTATTATTAAAAACAACTGTTCGTAATGATTAATTCTTACATCTCATATGGCGCAAAAAGAAAAATATTTACCTTCGGTGACGTTCGCTTCCTGCATGCATATTTGCGCATGAAGCTCAAACTCGTCGCCATCTGGGATGTTAGTGACTTCTGGAGCAATGTCGTGCTGAAAACAAGAGATACAGAGGTTATTGAAACATCTTCGCATCGTGAAAGTGTTGGATGAAAAAAATTATATAACCAGCAGTAATTTGTTGCACGTTAACTCATTCTTTGTTTTATTATATCGTTACTTCACATATAATATTCTACCTCCGCCTATTGAGAATGTTTCTCACCAAAGAGCGAAATATTCACAAAATAAAATCCTAAATTTTGCATTTTTTTGCCAAAATACTAATTTTATGTGTAGTCGCACTGTAAATAAAACTAAGTTTTCTGAATCTCCAATTGCGATCATCTGGCAATTACATTCAACTCAGCGCTGCACAGATATTTCACGAAACTTAAATTTTTAGATCTGTGATTATTTTAGATCCGTGATGGTCATAATTTATTTGGAAATGCAGAACGTCTTGTAGACTTCCACGATTTTCCGTGATTTTATTTTACCAAAACGCCTTAGAGCTGCAGTGTCAAGGTACTCACCCACCAGTGAGGCGCGAGACTCCGTGGCATTGATGACACAATAAAATCTTGGTATAGATTTATTGGTGATTTGCCGTTTGTGACATTCCAAATAAAATAATTAGAGGCTTTGTCTTGGCCAAAGCTGCTCTTGTATTAAATAATAATGTTGGCCAAGACAACTCTACCTATTTTATTTGGAATGCCACTAATTGCAAGTCGCCAATAAACCAATATTCTAAAGAGAGTCGAGCTCAATTGGTGAACCTTTGGTAAAAATTGCCACTGAAATTCTCAAAATACGCACATTTGATTTTTCTACGCAGAAGTAACTCCAAAATGTATTAACATACGGACTAATTATCTAGATCTACAAAAGAAAACATTTCTAAATTTGACTTGATAATATTATCTGATCTTTATATTTTTTGGTGTGCTGGAACTGAAAGTGAGGTCAGGTTATCTCTATCACGTAATGATTTTTTTCAATTTCTAAAGACAGTAGTTATAACGACATAAGACAACAATTGGCAGACAGTGTTTATTTAATTACACGTTATTAAAAATCCCAATACATTATTTCATACAGATATAATCTTTACAGTGTAAACAATGATGCATATTTAATTGTTATTTATGTGAAAAGGCGTTCTTTTCTCTTGGAAACTGCTTCGTGTATGCTTCCGGGAATATGACTCTTCAGGTGATTCACAATGTAGCATCCAGTCATTACGTTCACGTTCCACTACGTTCTATCCCCTTGATGTCCTGATGGAGCCTTTCCCCTTATTCTTCTTTGACGCTCCCCAAGTTTTCCCGAAAATAGTCCACATGCGTGTGTAGGAAGTGAACCTCAAACTCATGTGGCAACCTAGTATTCGAAAAACCTTCAACATGTGTTCCACGATTCATCTTTAGTTAGGATCCTTTACATTACCAAGGATCTTGCCAACAAGCTCTTTAAAACAATTCCAGATTTCCCTTCCCTTCTCATCCATGGTCTGAGCAAAATGTGCATCTGAGAAAAGTTTTCTGCAGTCTGGGCTTACAAAGATTCCTTCATTTATCTAAGCGTCACTTAAACCAGGAAAACTGAAGCATAAGTACTTGAAACGTTCAACTTCTTTATTGAGTGACTTAACGAACTGCTTAATCAGCTCAAGCTTTGTGTGTAGAGGAAGCAGCAGGATTTCATCAGAAGGGACCATACGTTTCCTAATTACATTCTTTTCACCTGGCTATAGATCTTCTCGTGATGGCCAGTCTTTTTTGTTCTAATGGAAATTTCTTTCACTGCTATCACACAAGCATAAGAAGACAGGAAACTTTGTGTACCCAGATTGCTGACGCAAGAGCGTGGTGAGGGCTTGCGAGTCTCCACATATCAACCACTTACGCTCAATATAACGATTTTGTTTGAGAACTAATACGAAATTGTTGTATTTTTAAATGTAACGAATTCTCAACTGGAACTGAAGCATGAGTATTGACATTGTGTAATAAAACAGCTTTTAGACTTCATCCATGAATAGTCGCCAATGATTCGGGTCATATTGTACACCAAGTTGACCCATCAGCCCACGAATGTCTTCACAATAAACAAGAATCTCATCTTGTGTAAAGAAAGGAATAAAAACTGCTTCGCAATGTCGATGCCATGAAAAAGAAGTGCCTGGTAATAATAATTTTTTTTGTTTTTAAGCCGAGAGCCAAGGAACTGAGCAGCATCTTTTGAAAGTACAAGATCTCTCACTAAGTCATTCAACTCCTGTTGAGAAAAAAGCTCAGGTTCGTTCTCTGAACTGTCTGGTTCGAACTCACTCTTTGTTTCATAATTTTCTATCACACCAGCTTCTCTATTTGTTTCCCCACTGTCAGAGTCACGAGGGGACAGAAGAACTGACAACCCAGGACCGTGTGGCACCCGACGAATAGCAGATTCAACATGATGATAGTTAATCAACTTATTATTTTTGGAATTGTGACCTTGAACCTCACAATCACAAAAGTATTCATCCCCATGGTTTTTTGCTCCCTCCACTTCATTGGGATAGCAAATATAAAAGATTGTAATTCTCCTTTGTACCATAAGCGTAATTTTTCTACGCAGCGATGACAAACTTTGTGAGGTGCCCACCCTTTCGCTTGATCTCTCATTCTCAAATGAAAATATTCATAATACACTTTTTTGACGAAATCTATTATATTTTTAGGGTGCTTGTGTACTAACCACAGACAAAACAGAAATAGTCTGGACAACCAATACAACGACGTTAAGGTATTTTTTTAATGAACTTTCAAACCTCAGAAATCGTTTTTAATCAATTTGATGCAACTAGATGACCTAAATGTATTCACTTCGATTTTCACTATTGGACTGGGAGAATGAGCAACAAAGCGGGCTCCAATTTCCTGATATAACCATTTCTGTCTTGATTATCTTCAGAATGAGACTACTGAAAACAGACAATAATTACGTTCCTAACGGAACAAACGTTCATGCTCACACCACCTCCTAAGGGAGAGTATTATTAAAAAATATTAAGTGTTTATAATGTTAGAAATTGTTTAAGGAAAAATATTGGTAAGAAATGTATACCAATGCTTACGCTGCAAATGTATACCAGTGCGTGCGCTACAAAACAGGAATTATGTTTAGTGGATTTGAAACAAATCTGTACTTGATGGAGACGGACGGACGTTGTTTTAGTTTTCAACACACAAAAAAGCATAAAGATTAGCCAAAATAATCAAATCAAATTTTTTATTGTTTTGATTTGTTGATTGTTTATGGAACTAGGCATGCAAAAATAAGATGGAATTAAATCCGGAAAAGAGAAAATCCATTTTCTTTACCAAGATTCGCTCGAATGATCACTCCAATTACGGGTTAGGAACTTATGTTATACCACGTGTAAAAAAACAAGACTGGTGTTTGGTCCTGCGATGCGACGTCAGTTGCTCGGATCAGTTAACAGTGCCGCCAAAAGTCCCGGAGGTCGCTGCACTTTGTAATGCGTATTCGAGAAAACTATACTTGGAATGCCCGATCATTAACATACATTGTAATTACATATACTAGATTTTTGAAAAGACCCAAACTAGAGTCGAAACGTCAAAAAAAGAAATAAATTGAGAAAAAAATATTTTAGTTTCTGTTTGTATTAAGGTCAGGAAACCATTACAATTAAATACACAGAGATAACAGACGTTAGTATATTCCTTAGTTGTAGTCATGTTTACCACGGAGAATTAGCTCACAGCAAACTTTAATATAGTTGGACTTCCGTATATCGAACCTTTATACATAGAAATTCTCTATAAATCCAATTATTTTTCGGTCTCTTGGAATTTGCGTTGAAAGATTTCTATATATCGAAAATTATTTCTTTATATCAAAATAATTTTCTGGCTTTACTATTTTGGCTATGAAATAAAAATGTACAGAACATACTATGAATTACGTTTCTAAAAATAGCATTGCTTAATTTGGAAGGAGAGTATTACTACTGCAGAAAATATAACTTCCTCCTGTTTAATTGAATTAATATGTATAAAGTCATCGCGTTTTCTCGTCCAGTTCCTAGCTTTGTCATGAAGGTAACTCAATTCTCCTTTCGCTCTCAGAGGGAACTAGTCAATCGAGGGAATGCGTCAGTGAACGCGCCAAGATAAGGAGAGGCCAAGCGATAACAACTTGTGTTTCGTGTTGAACATTTAAATTGTGCACAGGAACAGTGTTATTATCTATAACAATTCAGCAAAGACAACAAATTTTGTGATCCATTGAATATTGCAGTGTATTAGAGGCACGGCAACATGTAGTGAGAACGTCGTAGCTACCAATACCCGGTCAGCTACATCTCTCAACGCAATGTCAACAGAAGAATCAACAAGCAGCGGCAGCCACAGCATGGATCAAGATTCATCTTTTCCCGTGGACCTGACCCAGAATTCATGGCAAACGTACAAACCAGCTCGACCAAAACGACCGAACTCAGACGACCTCGACCCGGAAGAAAATAGAAGGGTAAGGCAAAAGACAGCGTCTAGCGATAATAATGTTAATATTATTACTGTGCCCACGCACAATAAGTTTGGTGTACTCAGTGCAGAATATACAGTAGAAAATACAGAGGAAACTTCCTCGAAAACCACAGTACCGCCTATATTTGTGCCAAATGTTAATAATGTCCCGTCAATGGTAAAGTTCATAGAAGAAGCTTTAAGAACTGAAGATTTGGAGATAAAATCTCTGTCAAATGACAAAATCAAAATAGCACCAAAAACTCCAGATGCTTACAGAGCAGTAGTAAAGCATTTATCAAGCCACAAACACGTTTACTATACGTATCAATTGAAACAAGAACGTGCGTATAGAGTTGTTTTACGTCATATACATCATACTATAGAAGTCAAAGATATCAAAGCTGCGCTTTTGGAAGAGGGGCATAAAGTAAGAAATATAATAAATGTCCGCCATAGGGTAGCGAAGTTACCTCTCTCTTTGTTCTTCATAGACCTTGAACCAAATTCTAATAACAAAGAAATATTTAAAATTAACCGACTGCTAAATTGTGTTGTTGCATTTGAACCACGGCGTATTAAGCGACGAGACATAGTTCAATGTAAAAATTGCCAAAGATACGAACATACCAGAACCTACTGTGCGTACCCATTTTGGTGTGTTAAGTGTGGAAGAGAACACGCTCCAGACAAATGTGAAAAAGAAAGGCAAAGTGAAGCAACATGTGCTCTGTGTGAAGTCAATCATCCTGCAAACTATAACGGTTGTAAAGTATACCAGGAAATACTAAAAAAGAAAGGCTATTATAAACTTAATAAACAAAGAAGTAATTTTCAAAAAGAGATGACAATGCTGGCACAAAATCACGATAGTGAAAATATTTATCATGAAGTAAACAAAAGACGTTCACAAGCTAACGAAAGAACGTGGGTCGATATTGCTCGTTCAAAGCGTACAGAACCTCAATATCTTGATGAGAACCACTCTATTCTGAGCATTATCCAGCACTCATTTGAAAGATTTGAAAATGTTCTGCTACAACAAAGCCAGCAAATAAATGCTCTCCTAAATCTAGTATCAACATTAGTGACAAAATTATCCAATGTGTATTTTTTTTCGAATTGCAACATGGAATGCCAACGGCTTGGTGCAACGTCGCCAAGAACTCGAAATATTTCTTTCGCAGAACAAAATTGACATCATACTAATATCAGAAACACATTTTACAGTCAAGAATTACTTCAAATTAAAAAACTATATAATATTCATATATTATATAGTTTTTTAATGTGTGCATGACCGTCAGGGTGTTTGGTATCATTACCAAACACCCTGACGGTCATGCACACGGAGGCACTGCTATCCTCGTTAGAAAAAATATAAAACATCATGAAGAAAAAGAGTTTCAAGACATCGATCTGCAAGCTACTACTATAACAATCACTGACTGGCGTGGGCCTCTTACAGTAAGCGCTCTCTATTGTCCACCAAGATTCAATATTAATAAAGCACGCTTTGAAACCTACTTTAACAACTTAAGCTCAAGATTTATAGCAGGAGGAGACTTTAATGCAAAGCATACACAGTGGGGATCAAGGCTCATCACTACTCCAGAAAGCAGTAACATCACTTCAGCTTGAAACCATCTCTACAGGAGAACCAACGTATTGGCCTACAGATCCAAACAAAATTCCAGACTTACTAGATTTTTTCGTCGCCAAAGGTATATCCCCTGGTTACTAACTCCATAGAAGCATCCCATGAACTATCATCTGACCATACTCCTGTTATTGTCACTATTAGTAATACAATATTACTACGACCCGCTCCCGTCATACTTGTAAATAGAAATACCAATTGGAACGTGTTACGAAACTGGATCTCCCACAACGCCCAAATTCGAATGCCATTAAAATCTGCTGATGACATTGATGAAGCAACTGAGTATGTCACGCAAAGCATACAAACTGCAGCATGGCATGCAACATCTCAACGAACTTCCGTTAAAAATTGCACGATGTGGCCTGCGGAAGTCATTAACAAAGTCACTGAGAAAAGAAGTTTAAGAAGAATATGGCAAACTTCAAGATTACCAGGAGATAAAACCAACTATAATAGAGCCACTAGACAACTCAGCAGGCTTCTAAAGAACTTCAGAAATAACAAGTTTCAAAATTACATCTCCAGCCTTTCCCCGACAGAAGCTATGGATTACTCCCTATTTAAAGCCACAAAATACTTAAAGCACCCAATCAAACCTGAACCCCCAATTCGAGACAAAAATAGTAAATGGGCCAGAAGTGCTACAGAAAAAATTCAAGTATTCACACACCATTTCGCTAACGTTTTTCAGAGCTTCCCGCCTACGAATATGAGAGATGAAGAGGAAATCGAAGAATATCTAGATTCACCAGCACAAATGGCCCTTCCTATAAAGTTTATTACAACTAAAGAATTATGTAAAGTAATACAGAAGTACCTGCCTTGCAGAAAAGCACCGGGCTATGACCTCATCATTGCACAGTTGATAAAAGAACTACCACGCGAAGGGATTGTACTAATCACAGCACTCTTCAATGGGATAATTCGCACTGGACATTACTGCGCCCAATGGAAGGTTTCCAAATTCTGCTATTCCTTAAACCAGGCAAATCCCCACACGAAGCGTCGTCATATCGTCCTATAAGCCTACTTCCAGTTTTATCTAAGGTATTTGAGAAACTTCTCCTAGCAAGAATGCGACCTCACATCCGTAACATCGTTCCCGACCATCAGTTTGGATTTCGCCAGCAGCACTCCACCATCGAACAAATAAACAGGATCACATCATATATAGAGAACAACTTCCAAAACAAGCAATACTGTTCTGCTGCCTTTCTTGATGTCACGCAAGCCTTCGATAAGGTATGGCATAAGGGCCTCCTGTACAAATTAAAACTCTATTTACCACATTCCTTCCTGGATATTTTCAAATCTTATCTTACGGATCGACAGTTCCAAATCAAATATCAAAACGAACTCTCAGACCTTTATCCTATTCAATCTGGGGTACCGCAAGGTAGCGTACTTGGTCCAGTGCTATACCTGTTATATACAGCAGATATTCCTGAAACAGAAAACACAATAATTGCGACATTTGCTGATGATACAGCCATTTTAGCTTCAGACCCTGATCCTAGAAGAGCATCGAATAACCTGCAAGACTATCTCATCACACTCGAAGAATGGTTTAAGAAGTGGAGAATAAAAGTAAATGAGAACAAGTCAGCTCACATTACATTTACTCTCAGGAAAGAAACGTGCGCGCCAATAGAAATCAACAGAAAAACAATACCGCAAACCGATTGCGTAAAATATCTAGGTCTTCACTTGGATAGACGTCTCACCTGGAAAAAGCATATACAAGCCAAGAAACAGCAGCTCCAACTGCAAACAAGAAAACTCTACTGGCTTATTGGCAACAGATCCAAGCTGTCCCTGGAAAATAAATTGCTAATTTATAAAACCATCCTAGTTCCTGTATGGACATATGGAATCCAAATCTGGGGCACAGCGAGCAGAACAAACTTATCAATTCTTCAAAGATTCCAGTAAAAAATTTTAAGAGTCATCTCATCAGCACCTTGGTACATGTCTAATGCAGCACTGCATCGAGACCTCAATATTCAAGCAATTCAAGAGAAGATACAAGAAATTAGCCTAAACTACAATAAACGCCTGGAAACCCATCCAAACCATCTAGCCCTAAACCTTTTAGACAATAGCCAAGAAATATCTCGCCTCAATAGAACCTCCCCTTTGCAACTTCCTTACCGCTTTAGTATTTGACATATACAACACAAAAACAATTCTCTGTTTTGTGTTATAATTATTCTAATATTTGTTTCTCTTTTATGTGATAGTCCTTGTGTATTGATCCTGGAAAGTACCAATGGAGGACTTTTCTGCAAGTTATTGTTTCTTTGATCATTGTATTTTATTTTGATATTGTATAAGCAATTAATTATCATATTTACTTATTATTTTGGAATGAAATAGATTGTAAATTTTCATTGTGTAAATAAAAAATTAAAAAAACTTAGAAAAATACCCTATTTTGGTCCAGATTGGTCTAATAGGCAACATTCACATAATATCTGTGCGAAACCTCACCTCCCTGTTTTTGCCAGTATGAAAAAAAGTGCGCTAATGATGCACGTCTCACCGCGTGGGCGGGCAGCGCGGCGCGGGCCAGCAGCAGGGGCAGCAGCAGCAGGAGCGGCAGCAGCGGCGCGTGCGCGGGCGCGGGCGAGGGCGCGAGCGCGGCGGGCGCCATGGCGAGGGCGGTGGGCGGTGGGCGCGGGAGCGGGCGGCGCGCGGCCGCGCGGCGCTTTTATCCCAGCGGCCCGAGCCGGCGCCCCGCCCCCGCGGCGCCGCTCAGGACGCACGCTGCGACGCGCCCATTGTCGCGTCTCCACGCCGCGGCTAACTGCGTTACCCCCGCTTCATTAGTCACGAAACGAATGGGGTGTCAGAAGAGTTGCGCAATTCTATATGTTTTTCAGTCTGGGATTCCTGAGGTTGTAGACCGGGAGAGATGGTTCAGGCATTAACTGATGTCACTGTAGTACCTCTGCCCGGAAGGTCCTAGTTTCGAGTCCCGACAGTGGCAGGAGTTTTGACACTAGTTGTCAGCTGCGTAGAATCCAGTCGCTGGCTGGAGGAGAATTCTAGTGGTCGGCTGCTCTGATCGGTAGTTTTCCGTGGTTTCCCCCGGTCAATACCAAGCGAATGCCGGAGCAGTTCCCTAACGAACGGGCCACGGACCTTGCGCGATCTTTCCTTCCCATTACTTTGCCTACCCTCTCCATTTACACACACTTACACTAACATGCATTTCACTACCACACATGCCTGGAGACCGGTCGGGAGCTTAGAGCTTGTCCTGACTGGGACGGTGAACCGCTGGCGGGAAATTCTTGGTTGAGGGAAATCCCGACGCGACGGTAGATCTGCGCCAGATCGCACCATCAAGCGCATCCACTACACTAACGGGACTAACGAGCTTAGCCGTAGACGCTCCCGGAATCACTAATAAATCAAACAAAAACAATCGTCAGTTGTGAATTTAATCTAGATCGGTAATTTTTTAGTACCACGCCCCCATAGGTAAAAGTTGAAGCTGTCCCTCTGTTGGTACTGTACACTTGAATATTTCTCTTTGGAGGAGGATTTAAATTGCCCTATAGTAATGTTTTAAACGATTTCAAGTAGATGTTTTTTTGTGTTGCTATCTTTTGTGCTAAAAAATAAATAATGAATACATTGTTTTCTCCTAACCCATAACCTGTTGAATCGAAGATTTAAAAAATAAAACTAATTTGCGACTTTTATATTGCGTAGTATGAACATGTATAACATGTGAAGTGGATTAAAATGAGCAATTTACAAGATCCAATTGGATTTGTATGTGTGTTCTTGTCATTTGGTCAGCTTGTCTAATAGTCGCTGTGAGAAAAGTGAGTGAGGGTTTTTCCTAATCAGTGCGCTGAAAGTTGAATAGTTTTACTTCCAAAGAATTTGCTGTCGTGTGTTTCTAACATACATCTACGGATTCAGGAAATCAAAAGTGAAAAAATGCAACGATCTCATTAATTTAGTTGCTTTTCCACAAATACAATCTATACAAATAAATGTAAGCAGAATTCGTATCTTCAATGATTTTTTTCTCAAAAATATCTGGCCGCTTGTGGCGAACCCACATCTGGACGCTTGTGGCTATCGATAGAAACGACAAGAATTGGTATCGCGACCAACGGCATGGACCATCATAGGTTGTTAGCGACGCGTTTCCACAATGGAGTTTGTGTATACTATTGTGATTCCACCGTTCTTGTTGTTACATTTGGATATTTACGTACACATCCAATATAGTCAATGATTCTTTAGCCGTGACTTTCGTAGTTTCGAAGAAAGTTTTGAAGTAAACATAATATAAAATTATAAAGTTTAACGGTCAAAAATAGAAACACAAAAACATAAACTCAAAACATAACTATTTTATAATTCATTCAACGGTTCGACAAACTCCAAATTTATGGCTCTGCTCAAGAGTAAATGTGGTTCAAATTTCATGTATATTATGGTATTATTAGGGTTACCAGAAAAAACCAGGATCGTTGGATCAAAAAATTAAGTCATTACACTAAAAGTCAGGACAAAGACGTACATGGGACACGTGACAGAAACGAAAATATTAAAAACGCTCCCTGTGTGTTATGTTTGCAGTGAGCTATCTTTGATTTTGTATATGAAAAAGGCACTATGTAAAAGAAACTCTTCATTTCGTTTGCCTTAGTGAGGTTAGGTTCATGTTTGGCAGATATTTTCATGTCTGTTCATGCTTGGTAGCATCACGTTTCATTCAATTCTTCTAAAATTTTCTGTCATCATTTCCTGCTGATATTTATTTGGAATTTATCCCTGATGGAGGGCTTCCTCGGAATATTTGTGCACTGAATAATGAACAGAAGAAAGTGATATCAAGTTGCGAAAGCAAACAATGGCTGAATATACATCTTGCAAGTAAATGTATATTTTTTCAATCATTAACGTTTTTTAAAATTTCCCCCTAGATGTTGAGCTTATAATGATTCGAACACACACTTTGCAACCTTCCAGATGGTATGATATACTCTGAATTTTTAATTCCTTTACTTGAATTATGGATAAAACTAGTGAAAAATCACCTGAACTGTCGAGCGTTGGTGACGCGTCGGCCGCGGGATCGACAGAATGCGAGGGGCGAGAAGGCCGCGCTTCCGCTTCCGACGCGATGTTGCTCGGTTCATCGCATTCAGCATGGCGATGCCCCCCTCCTCCTGCATCGCCTCTTCCTCCTTCCCACTTCGGCGAACGACCAACTGTGCTGATCTGATACCTGCCCGCACGGTTCCCACGTTGGACATTCTGTGTTATACCTTACGTCTCACTCCTTACGCCTCACGTCCCATGTCTCGTACTTCTCGCCAGAAGTTCACACCCTGCGTCTCACGCCCTACGTCTCGCACCTCCGGCCTCATGTCTCACATCTTACACCTCACGTCTTGTGTCACAAGCCTCACGTTTCGCGTCTCACCCCTCACGTCTCACGCCTCGCATCTCATGCCTCACGTCTTACCTCTTACGTCACAAATATCTCGTCTCACCTCTCACGCCTCACGTGTCATGCCTTACGTCTCACCTCCCACGCCTCTCGCCTCGCATCTTGCTCCTCCCTCTAACGTCTCACGCGTCATGCCTCACGTCTCATGCCTCTTGCCTACCAACTCGTAACTCGCGTCTTACGTCTCACGCCTCGCGTCTCTCCTCTCATGTCTCACGTCCCACATCTCATACCTTACGTCTCATATCTCACACACACTCACCTCACACCGAACTCCTAGAATCTTAGATTTTTAACTACTTACTTGACTTGACACAGCACACTTTATTTTTGACTTTGCAAAATCAACCAAAGCTCTAGAAGAATCACAGTCGTCTTTCATGTGATTCAGACAAATCTTATATAATAATTAAGTTTTAATGCATTAAGTACAGTGTTACATATTTGCCCAGCTTTGCGGTAATTTTTCCTCTCTAGCATTTACACGGCTTAAGCGTTTGTTTCAAGAGTGAACCCAAAAGCCGAACATTTTGATGTTGGAGTCATATGACGATCGCCGTTCTGTAAATGGTCCACAAAGCTTTCACACAATGTGTGACAACTTGTGACGATACAGTGCGGCAGTTAGCGCTACTAAAAGAGCTTCTCTTACTCAAATGAGAATACAAATGTAGTTTGTTTGGCGTTCTTTAGAGAGAGAGAGGCGTTCTTTAGAGAGTTCTTTAGTTTCTTTAGGAGTTCTGGGGTTGTTACCTCGCGCAACCCCACCAACTAAACGCTGAAGAACAAATGTAGGAATCATTAATAAGCTAGTGTTAAATACATTTGTTTTGAAAACATTTGCTCTGTCGTATTCCTAATATGCAAAGGAAATTGCCGGTGTTGGTAGAAATCATATGATTAGGTGTTTTGTACTTGTGTGCTTTGCCTTCCTTATCACTTCGTGTCCTTTTTAATATATTTTCGCCACATGGGCCAATAGAGAATGTGGAGCCCCACAACGCCATATTGACAAAGAATCTATATTTTGAAATTGCACTATGTTTCTTTTTGCTCCCAGCTTTTCCTAATTCCGGATGAGAGCTCTCGTTTTACTCTTACTGAGAGTAACTTTTATTCTCTGCGAGTTCTATCCCGCAGCGACCGATAAAGTTTACGTGAAAATGATGTTTTTGTTTGTTTAAGGCTCGATTTATTTATTTATTTTGTGTAATATAACAGTAAAAACGAAGGCAACGTATGAAAAATATAAAGTTACATCTCCTGTGCAAAAGGAAACAAAGAAAGCATCTCAGTATTTGTTCAAAGATCAAGGAAAACTAGATGAAAAATCTTATCAGAAGAAGGTTCTTTGACCCGCTTTGATAAGCTAATTAGAATATTTTTTACAGACATACACAGACCTTTAGAATTATACAGTGTAAATATTAACAATTGTGTAGAACGTTATGCAACGGTAAATATTTTACTTGGCTTATTAACTTGTGAATAGGTACTGCCGTCCATCAGCAAATTCTCCTTTCTTCGAAAAATACGGTCCCATTAGTCTAAAAACACAATTCCATAGGGTTCAGCCAATTGAACGAAATGTAAAACAAAGTACAATACTCTTTGGAACATAAGAATAAAAGTTGAGTTATCATTACAGCCATTATTCTTTGAAAATAATGTATATTATACAGTAAGGATTGCTATATCCTTGCATGTTTGTGTTTGCGAAATGTATTAAAAAAATTGTAATTACGGAGGATTGGGAATTGAACATCTGTCTAATCCCGCAATCTATCCCCTTAGACAGAGAAAGGCATTCATATTCCATGAATTCTTTATTTTCGTACTTCTTCGTAATAGTTGTTAATAGCCAGTATATCAGCAACTTAAGTTCTGTCGCAAGCAAGCCTTTCTTCCATCACTTCGTCGTTCTTGTCCAATCAATGTACAATAGTTGGCGGTGAAATCGGACATTATGGCTTCTAATTTTGCTTCTGATAACTAAATGTTTTTCTTCCTTCCAAATGTGATATACAATGATTAATGCTTTCGTCGTTGTATAAATAAATGCATAATAAATAAAAGTGAATATTGGAATTATACATTTCTTCTAGTGCATTAGAAATTCATTACAATGATATTTTAATGCAGCAAATGCTGTGTGAGAGCTACAACACCATTACTCACGTTGCAAAGACATTTCGGTTTTCTTCAACCTACTGTGCTTTTAAGGTGCCAGAAACACTTATCCGGAATATTTCGTAAAGGGACCGGCTAATGGAAAATCAATATTTGCTTCCCTACGACCTCTGCCTGAAAGCTAAATAACTTTACTAAATATGAAAGTGAGAGAGTAAGTATTAATGTTCCTGAGCGCGTCAACTACTCAAGACATTATTCTCGTAAGTGTAGTGCATGTTATCCCAAGGCGAGGTGGCGGTGTTTCTCCCACGCTGGAACCTGAGAAGCGGTGCTGACCTGCACCGAGGCTTGCGGGCTTTCCCCTCCAGTATTTCCATCAGTTTGGCACCTCTCCAGGCGGTCAATATTTAAACTCTCGACCGCATCTTTTACTTTTTGGGGTGTTCAGCTTCTCTCGTTACCCACCCTCCCACTTCAAAGTAAGGGTGCTGAAAGACGTGCAGAAACTTGATATGGAATATTAAACTTTTTGATATTCACACGAGCTAGTTTTATTGCCCTCGTAATTTACTGGGAAATATTCTATTGAGTTTAGATCAAAGATGAATATCATTTTTTAAAATATGAACATCTTTGACCTAAACTCTATAGAATACTTCAGTTTCTGATATTCTGTTTGATTTAAACGCATGGGCATATACCTCTGTTAATACGGATGAAATGTAAAGGATGGATAAGGTTATCACAGGGGAGAGTTTCGCACGTACACTAGTGTGTGTGTTTTTGTATACTCACAAGGAGTATGTATGTGGTGTGTATATGTATCTAATCTAGGTATAACCAACTCGCTGGATTCCCCGAATCTCAACATCGTTTCCCGGAGCATTGCTGGGCTTTCACCCCCTCCCCTTCTCATTCTTTCCCTCCTGACAAGTTGCCCACTGCACCCATCTCTAAGAACAAAGCCTTCCAACATTAAAAATCAACTATTGCGCGTGGCACCGTTGGCAATCTGTGTGCACACAGCGGCTCTAAGGCGTGATCTAAGGGAGCGTTCACTAGGAGTCACTCGGCAACGCTAAGGAGAAGCGCCGGGCCCCTTCACATCCACCTACCAGCGTCAATGAGGGTGGGAAAGGAAGGATTCGTGAGTTACCGATGTGGGCGATAACGGTCGCAGGGTAACCAACTTGTTAACAGCTAAGTTTAGTGACGATTCCGAGTGGCCTGGTGTGAAGGTGGTCTTTTAGTTCAGTGTCCCGGCGCGGAAGCACATTTGTGGTGCTGCTGGCTCCACCAACCGCCGCTCGTGTGAATACCTCCATTTAAACTTTTGCTTTGCCAGTAGCAGTGCCACACGTGTGTGGTTCTAACCGCCACAACAGCGCCACACGCCGCTCGTGTGAATACCTCTATTTAAACTATTTCTTTGCCAGCAGCAGCGCCACAGGGAACCCCTGCTGGTTGTCTCGGTGTGAAGCCCCTGTCACAGCAACGCCACTTCACACTCCATTTAAACCATTGCTTTGCCAGCAGCATAGCCACATGGAAGCGTTGCTGACTGACACCCTAACAGCCTCACGACACGCTCGTGTGACTACCTCCATTTAATTATTGCTTTGGCAGCGGCAACGCCACAGGGAAGCGCTGCTGGCTAGCTCGGTGTGAAGGGGCCTCAACTGCCACAGAAGCGCTACTTCACACTCCATTTAAACCATTGCTTTGCCAGCAGCAGCTCAGTCGGAAGCGCTGTGGAGTGTATCCGTGCGAAGGGGCCCTAACGGCAGCGCGGCGCCTGGCAGGATGTTTTGCAGGGTGGCTGACGGGGACCTGGCTGCGGCGGCGGCGCCCTTCCTCTGGGCGTGCAGGGCCGTGGGCGTGGGGCCCTTCCACTGGCAGGCGGCCGTGGGCGGCCAGGAGCCTCGCCTTCACCCGCGCCCTCGCCGCCTCGTCGCCGTGTGGCGGCCCGCGCGCCTCTACGGCTGCGTCGCCATGCTGGTGCAGATGGTGGCGCTGCCCTTCGTGCTCACCAGCCCCAGGGAGAACGGCGCGCCCGACTACAGCAGGCTGACAGTGCTGGTGGAAACGTTGTGTTTTTTGATTCACTTCCTCGCCGCCATACTCGTCCTGTTTCAAATAAACGTCTTGCACACACATAAATTGCAAGAGTTGATGCAGCTGGTTGGGGAATTACACTGTTCTTTGTACGGAACCGACACAAAACTTCTGAGACGTGTCCGATTGATATGCATTTTAGAGCTGGTAGGGATCATACTAATCGTATGCTCGCTCATTACTCGAGACTTTGATGTGTATTTGTACGGGACTGACCCGGGATTTGTATACTGGACTACGGCGTATAAATTTGCGTTCGTCGTGGGTTTGCTGAGTACGAATTTTTACATGAATATGGCTTTCATGCTATATCTTTACCTAAAGAAAATAAACTCCCTGCGTGCGCTGTGCCAGCACGGGAGTGGCGGAGTGGGCGTGGCCGCCCCGCGCCGGGGCGTGCGCCAGTTGGCGCTGCGCGACGTGCGCAAGCTGCACCTGGCGCTGTGCAGCGTGGTGGAGCGCGCCAACAGCGTGTTCGCGTGCATTGTGTGCCTGGAGACGGCGGGCTTCCAACTGCTCGCCGGCACCGTCCTGTTCCGCGCCGTGCTGTCCCTGCGGGCGCAGACGGCGTGGCACGCGGGTGCCGGCCCTTGGCTGATGGCCGCCTTCGTGGCGCAGCTGCTGTGGAAGATGGCGGGGATCTCGATAGGAGGAGAGGTGAGAGTTGTTTTTTAAGGTAGATGTACAGGGGAAGGTGGCTCAGGGCATCAAATGATGTCACTGCAGTGCCTCTGACTGGAGGTCCTAGGTTCGTGTCCCGACGGTGGCATGATTTTTCAACATTTTCTACTGAGCTAGGTCGAATTCAGTCACTGTCAAGAGCAGACTGTTCCAACTCAGTTGCCCGCGGGCGGAGATTGCTGGGCACAGACTGCTGTCAACATTCGCTGCCGGCGTCAGGCGAAATATAAGCCGTGGGGGCGTGAGTTGGCCTTGGCCAGGTACCTCCCACCAGCGGGGCAACGCCCCAGCCGGCACAAGTTCTAAGTCCCCGACCGGTCTCTCGGCATGTGTGGTAGTGTAGTGCATGTTAGTGTAAGTGTGTGTGTAAGGGGTAAGGATAGGACAAGGAAGAGGAAGGAAAGATCTCGCGCGGTCCCTGGCCCTTTCGTACGGGTACTGCTCCAGCATTCGGAATTCCAGCTGGCGTTGATCGGAGAATCCACGGAAAACTACCGATCAGAGCCGCTAGAATTCTCCTCCAGACAGCGACTGAATTCGACCTAGCTGAAAAGCTAGTGTCGAAAATCCTGCCGCCGTCGGGACTCGAGGTCAGAGACGCTGCAGTGTCATCAGTTGATGCCCTGAGCCACCGCTGCCGGTGCCCCTGTGGGGAACGCCCTCTTCTCCCGTAGGTGGTGGGCGTGGAGGCGCGCCGTTTGGCGTCGTTGGTGCGTCGCGCCCTAGTGCTGGAGCCCGGGCCGGGGGCGTGGCTGGGGGCAAGGGAGCGGCGGCGCGAGCTGGAGCGCTTTGCCGCGCAGCTGGGCGCGTGCTGCGCGGAGCTGCGCACGGCCGGGGGCGCGCGCGTTGGCGCGGGGCTGCTGGGGGCGGCGGCCGGCGGCACCGTCTCCTACCTGCTCGTCATGCTGCAGTTCCGCTACGGCGAGTCCCCCGCCACTCGCTAAGCGCAATAGATCGAGCCGCAGGACATCACTGAGCCGCAAAATCAGGTGGGAGTGCCAGCTGGGTGTGCTGGGCCCAGGTGGGTGTGCATGGGTTTTATACGAAAAACGTAATAAATAACAATGGATGTATGCAAATATATGTATCCATGTATGTCTGTGTCTTGTGGGGAACTCTTCTCAACAACAAATTTAATGTCTAATGGTTCTTGAGTTTGGGTCACAAGTTCTTGTGACCCATGTCACAATTTCAACGGGTCAAGAATCATTGAATATTAACAAATTAATAGGTGGAGAGCAATGTGATTACTTTTCTAGTGGATTCTTTAGTCGGGAATTCTTGGTTTGAAGTCGGGTCTTATCAGAAAGTGATGGAGAATCGTTGAATAATGAATATCACATTTATTATATCATGATAGAGCAACTCTCGCTTGCGTACATTATATTTCGAAGCCACACAATCGAATATTTCTGTATAAGACTATTTTCTATATACTCTACTTGGAAGGAGATATACCTTATCAAGTGCTGTAGAGTAACGAAATCAGATGTGTAGAGGGTTCTATGAAAGGCAGAAATTTTTCTAAGTGGTGTCTTCCAAATACTGCATTTTGTATTTTCCCCAGTAGTTTCAGATTTTTAAATTTTTCGAAAATTAAATTAAAAGTATAAATGCATATTGAAAAATGTTACAAAAATGTTTCAATACAAGTTTATTACTCAAATAGTAGTTGTATACGATATAAAATATACACAAAGAGATTTATATAATAAAGAAAATACGATATAAACTGCCTTCCGAATTATCGCTCAGAAGCGCCACGTGTCCCAGGACGTGGCCCACATTGCTAGCAGCGCTTCTGTTGTGCTCGGCGGGGAGTCGCTGAGAGAATGACAGAAGCACCGCTGGCAATCTGTACTTGGGTTTTCGTAACGTAACCGATGACAGGTTATTTTTACACCTTCTGTCTTATCAAATGAATATTTTTAATTAATTCGCGAACGTCCTTCTCAACAGGGCTCATGGCCTCAGACATGTGCTTATTACTGTAATAAAGATTCATTCATTTTTCATTGGCCACGTCCTTGGCAGGGCTCTCGGACTGTGGGAGTTCGGTCCAAGTGGTGTTTTGCTCGGAGGACGCAGAACTCGTCTTGTCCCGAGAAATAAATGTATTTCTCTATATTGAATGACGAGTGTGGAGTCCATACCGTGGAGTGCTGAAATATCAGCAAATGATAAATGATTGTCCACCTTTTGTGGATTTTCTATGGGAAGAGTAGTTCTCGTTTTCTTGTAGAACGCTGAATTTAACAATAATAATAATA
Source organism: Teleogryllus occipitalis (assembly GCA_011170035.1). Taxonomy (NCBI): domain Eukaryota; kingdom Metazoa; phylum Arthropoda; class Insecta; order Orthoptera; family Gryllidae; genus Teleogryllus; species Teleogryllus occipitalis. Next base: position 317,229 of record BLKR01000307.1, on the reverse strand, counting down.
ATAATAATAATAATAATAATAATAATGCATTAATAAACCTTTAATTATTTCAGACCAACGATTTGAATTAAGTTTAGAGACTTGTGCACGAACTGTAACGGTGGATACGTCAATATGCTCTTATGATTTTCAAATAAAAACTCAGAATTTTTCAATATCTTTTATTGTCATCTACATCGCTGAATATAATTACGTCTAAGTTTCAAAAGTTTGTTCAGGCTTCAAGGCTTGGTCTGAGGTGTAACGTTGAAAGTTAAGGTATCGCTAGGAATGTTGTAAAAGCAAGTTATGGTGGTCCTTAGGGAACCTTGATTTAAGGCATGAAGGGGCATGAAGCACGACGGCCCAGATTAATATTGTGGAAGAGTGAAGAGTAAAGATTTCGATAGAAATGATCGGCTATTTTACTTATGTGTTCGTCTAGTGGTAAGATATTTAGCTCACGATGAATTTGGGAATTAGAAATAAACCATGGTGCCTTGAGGGTCTTTCTTAGGAACATATTTTGGAATGCAACTACTTTTGGAGGTTACTGGGTCTACGTCACCCCATAGTAGACATTCATACGTTAGAGTGGGTTGAATAATTGAATTGTACAGTAATATTCGGCTTTCGATACTAGTGGCAGATCGAGAGTTAATTAAGGGGAACATTTTTGATGTTTTGAACTAGGCTTTATTAGCAGTTGCATGGATGTGGGATTTCCACGTTAGTTAAATAATACTCCTAGGTACTTTACCGGTGAGGAGGTCCACGGGATGAGATTTCCCTAATGTTAAGTTCGGGGGGATTTTTCGGTCGGCGTAATGTGAATGTCTTTGCTTGGCATTTAGTTTAGATTTAACTTTATTCTCCCTTTCTAAGTCCATTTAATATAATTGTTTAGATCGTTTTGAATATTCTCCTTCGCTATTATGATATCGCTATGAGAGGTGAATAGTGAAATATCATCAGCGTATAAAGCAACGTTGGAGTCTCCTTGAATTGGAATGTCATGACTGAAAATGTTAAATAGTAAGGGAGAGAGAACTGAATTCTGTGATACTCCTGCGGCAAGTGAGGTGTGAGAGGTAGATGTGCCTGTGTTGACTTTAACTACAAACGATTTGTTCGTGAGGAAACTTTCCGTGATCTTTAGTAGGTATTCGAGAATACCTAAACTTAGCGTTTTGTATAGAAGGCCTTGATGCCAAACTCGGTCATATGCCTGACTTACGTCAAGAAAAACTGTCACTGTATGTTTCTTTTGGTGAAAACCGTTAGCTATGTACTCAGTGATACGCAATTATTGATGGATGGTGGAATGGTTTGGTTTGAATTCGAATTGTTCCGATGGGATTGCTTTTATATTGTTGAAAATTTTTATTAGTCTTGTATGGATTAGACGTTCGAAGATTTTTGATAAAATTGGAAGTTGAGTGGTAGGTCTAAAGTTTTCAGTTATCCTTGTTTTTGTGTTCCTGTTTGCAGACTGGCAAAATGACATCTCCTTTCCAAGCAGCAGGAAAATAATTGCATCGTAAAGATGCATTAAATATTGCAGTTAAAGCCCATATAGTCGGTTTTCTCAGCATTTTGATGCAGATATTGTTAATACCTTCGATATCGGGAGATTTTTTAAATTTTAGAAGTGTAATCACTGAGATGGTTTCCGAAGGGGAAATGAATCTGATGGGAAGTGCCGCAGTGGGGATATTAGTACTGAGGTAATTTACTATTTCCGTTTTAAATTGTATATCTGAAACGGGATGCGGTCTGAAGGTGTTCTCTAAATGCACAGAAAACATTTCTGATTTTTCTTTGTCAGAATAAATTGTTTCCGAGCTTTGCCGTAGAGGTGGAATTTTTACTTTCTCTTTGGTAAGTCTTTTAACAGTTGACCAAAGGTGCCTTGAATTAGGATGAATTTCCGCAATAAATTTATTGTAGTTTTGAAGACGTAATTTATCAAGAAGCGTTTTTATATTACGCGTTATCTGATTAACTTTTTTCGTAATATCTGGTCGCCTTGTGTGTTGTCACAACCGTCTCAGATTATTTTTTGTTTTAATTAGGTTAATTATATTTAGAGGTATTGCTTTCCATTTTGGAATTCGATAAGGTGTTGTCGATTGTTTGAAACACGCAATTATCTCTTAGAAAATTTTTCTATTTCATTGCCAATGTCAATCACGGTATTAAAATTTTTTGGGTACGTGTAATTGAGAAGCATTAACTTGGCATACTTATTCCAGTTGGTATTTCCTTTTAATTCATTGACGTTTGTTTTATCAATTGGCAAAGAAAGCGAGATGACTACCGGGCAATGGTCAGAATCGATAATTACGTGCCATCTGTGGGTTACGAGACAATAAAATGATAATATTATTTGATTTGTTTAAATTAATTTAAAAATGTAACTAAATTACATTTAAATATCGTGGCATTGTTAAAATACAAGTGAACAGTAAAGTGGCCTTAATTGCTCTAAACAGCTCAAATCTCAGCGTGTTTTTTGTCGCACCATGATGACATCAAAATGATTCGTATGAAACATGAAGCCTTACTACGGCGCCGAGTTGACAAGCCCCAAACAAAATTACGACTTCATACTATTATTCACTGACCCATAATTATTATAGGTATTTACTGTAGTTTTTGTATGTACACTAAGAATTTCATACAAAGAACTGACAAATGCAGATAGGTTAAACACACTTGGGAAAACAAAATTAAATTACCATGACGTACGCGTGATGAATTCATTGCTTTCACGAAACCGTGAGTAATTTATTCAGAGAATCGATAAAGTACTAAAACGTCTCCGCACAAATTGTAATTCTAATATATAGGGTAAATACCATTACTGTAGTAGAAAGAAATATTAAAAATGTACAGCAGTACATTTATTTTAAAATGCCTTTTTCATGTCAAATCAAATTTATTTCGGAACCTTTCTTTCCGATGGCACAAGTTTAAGTATCCTTCCGAATATGCGTGAAATCGCCGGATGAAATGGCTTTAGAAACCGGGACTGGCAGCCTCGACCGAAGGAATTAGAGCACCTTACTCCTGAGAGAGATTGTCGCCGACTCCAGAGAGAGAACAAAGATGGCGGCACTTGCACGGTAAAATGTGAAAATATTTCTGATGAATACGGTCTGTTCTCCTCAGTCATATTTGGGCATACTTTTGTCGATACTTTAAAATTGTTTCCTTAGTTTGTTTTCTTGTTAAACACAATATGAGTCTAGTCTTTCTTTAAAAAGCAGTTCTTTATTCACTAGTTTTTTATTTTTCTTACACGGAACCTTCCTCTCTTTATTGACGTTCCTTTAAAAATCAATATCTTTTCGTCGTATTTGATTCTGATATAGACTTGCGCGTATTGAAGTCATGGTATGCGTACACTTGTAACATGATCTCGAGACCGGGTTTCGTGTGTCTCTCATTGTTATGTACAATAAATTATAGTTGCAGTCTCGTGACAGTTGAAGGTTCAAAGACCCAAAACTAGGTAGTCCCTCTGTTGACTCGAGACTTGTCTTATTGTGAGTGCAATCTAGTGTCTTTCAAGTGATACCATTTCTAGTTGCATGAAAGCTTCTTTAAGAAACATTAAATGAATAAGAGACAGTGTTGGATCAGTCAATGAGTTGATCGTCGTAATCAATTGGGAGCTCCCTCAACACTTGAGATGTTTACGCTTGGAGGATAACTGCTCAAACATTTCATAAAAATGTCTGCAGCAGAATTTCAAATATTGCTTCAAGTTTAATCGGACTTCAGATTTACAAGGAAAGTACAATTTTACCAAACGTAATTCCTGTTTATTACTGATTAATGTTAATTATACGCTTTGTTTTTGATATCAAAACATGAACAATATTGTCTATTTATTTTGCCTTGTAGATGAATACCTTCTCCCTAATTTCTCTTTTTGATTTCGCAAGCGATTCGTATTCTAGTTAGCAATGCTTGTTCCGCTTTCCATCACGTATAATTGGTAAAAAAATATGTTCAGTCTCAGATTACGGGAGCAGAAACGAACATGTAGTACATCTAAGACATGTGCATTTTCGGAGACCTATATTTTAATCAAACCTTAATGTACCGAACCGTATCATACCTTACCGTACCGCAAGTTACCTTACCTAGACCTACAGTAACTTTTTAAATCAATATTTCTTCTTGATTGTCAAAATATATTTACAAATAAAAGTATCCAAAGTTTTTTGTGACAATGATTTATTTCAGCAATTGCACAACGTTTCGTAACTCGTTTTGTTACATCATCAGGTGCTGAACTTAGTGAGGGAACGTTATCCCATTGAATTATCTCTGCAGCAGAACATTCAAGGAAACATTATGAAATACCTCACTCTCACTCAGTTGATACCACATAACTAACCGTCTACAGTAACTTGTTGTCTACAGTAACTTTTGTTTCTTACGTTACATTTCCTTATCTTAGCTTCCTGCACCTTGTCTTCCCAGTCCTTACTTTGTGTCACCGAACCTTACTTTACATTTTCTTACCGAACCATATTTTACCTTATCTTACTTTATTGCACCTTACTTCATTTCACCTTACTATATCACACCTCTCCTCGCAACTTACATCAACGCAACTTACCGTATTTCAATTTACCTTATCATAACGCATCTTATCATAGCAAACCATACGCAACCACCTTATCGACTTCCTTCAGCTGCCTGAATTCTCTGCCAAATCTACAATTCCATTTGCAACAGTGAATGCACTGGATGCTGCAGGTCGCTGCGACCGTCGTCGTCTGGCAGTTTGGCGGCAGCGGCCGGGCCTCTGCTGTGGGCGGCCAGGGCGTTGGGCGTTCAGCCGCTGCGCTGGTCGGCAACAGTCGCCCCCGCCTCCACCTCCGCCCCCGCCCGTGCGCGCATCCACCGCCCCGCGCGCCTCTTCGGGAGAGCCATGTGTCTCGCCCAGGTGGCAGGCTTGCTGGGGTTCTACTATAAATTATACACACTGCCAGCTCCTACAAATACTGCGATCCATTTGTTTGTGTTGGCGATTTCCGGAACGTCCACCTTACTTTTGGCCATATATGCTACAATGGTCGTTAATATTTTGAAGACAGAATCATTAGCCGACCTTTTCCAGATTTTGGAGGAAATGCACTTGAGTCTTTGTAGACATAATAAGAGAAAATCATTGGTAATATTCATTGTTTGTTGCACTGAAATAGTTTTCACTTCAATGTGTCTAATATTGTATCTGTATTATTCCAAATTGACCATACCTCATGTTATTCTTAGTACAACATTGGCTGACGTGCTTTACATTGTCGGTTGTACAATTTCAATCATTTTTATGACAAAGTTTATCAACATAGGTTTGCTAATATATGCGTACTTTAAGGAAATGAACTCGCTTTGCGAACGAAACGGAACAGCATCAAAGTTACAACCTTCTAGGGTTCGTAGTAATGGCTTTAAGGAACGGTCTGACCAAAGTGAGAATGAGTTTTATCCTAGCGACAAAGAATTATTCAGATTCGTGAGAAAACTTCATTTAAAACTTTACACAACAACGGAAAAAATGAACGATATTTTTTCGTTTCACGTCTCTCTGGAGGTGGCAAGTTTCCAGTTGCACGTTGCTGTCATCGCGTACATAGCGGTGCAATGCCTAGACCATCTTTTCAGTCCGAGCTTCGCGCTGGTTTTGGCGCTGACCGTGGTCGGACCCTTGTGGAAGATGTTCGGGGCGTGCGTAGCAGGAGAGCTGGTGAGTTGGGAGGTGCGCCGCACCAAGTGGTTGGTGCAACGCGCGTTGGTGCTGGGGCCGGGGTCTGGGACGGGAATGGGAGCGGGGCAGGGGGTTGGGTGGGAAGGGAGACCGGGGGTAGAGAAGGTGGTAAGAACGCGGATGAGGATGGGGGCAGGACCGTGGGCGAAGTTGGGAGCGCGGTCGGGGCTGGAGGTAGGGTCGGGGGCCGGCCTGGAGGTGGAGTCACCGCAAGGGCCAAGGACGGGGCTGGGAGTAGGATCGAGGTTGGAGGCGGAACTAAGGGCAGACAATGGGCCGGAGCTGTGGACGGAGCTGGGGGTAAGACTGGTGGCAGATCCGGGATCAAGGCCAGCGCTGGGCTCTGGGCTAGGGTGGGGGACGGGCAAAGGGGCGAGTGTGGGGCCGGGGGCGGGGGCGGGCGTCGCGGAGAGAGAGCGCCGAGGTGAGCTGGAGCGCTTGGCTGCGCAGCTGGCTGCGTGCTGCGCCGAGCTGCGCACGGCCGCCGGGGCGCCTGTCAGCCTGTGGCTGTTGAGCGTGGCGGCAGGTGGCGCCGTGACTGTGCTCATAGTGCTGCTGCAGCTCCTCTCCGACTCTCCTCCAAGAGTGATCCTCGACAGCGCGGCTGCGGCCAACGCTACGGACTACTACCATATTTAAACTTCTTGTCGGCTCACTGGCTTCTACCGTCATCATCACTCCAATCACATTAATTGTTCTGGATTAAATAAAATGTTGCTGACAATAAATTTGTCACAGAGTGCAAACATTTGATTCCTCAGGATCTGAGCCCTAGATCTTTTATTCGGCCATTAGATTTCTTTTACATTCATACTAATTGTACCGTATTTAACATGTTGTTGCCTAAAACTCTCTTTTTTTTTAATTTGTTGCATCTACACCTTGACGCAACGCGTCTCCAAGCCCCTTAAGGGGCGTTGAGCGCTTTGCACTGGGGAGTAATCCTCCATTAATGTGCTTTATTTCTGGAGTAATCCTCCGTTACAATAATCTCAAGTCAAGTCTCGTCACGTCGCAGTCAGTGCCTTTTATCCCTTCGGTCAGGGGCTCGACGACGTTAGGTCCCGGGGTTCCTGGGCGGTCACCCAACCAAGACCCCGCGAGTCTCGAATTCGCTTAACCTTCGTGACTTCACGGAGCGTAGTAAACGCATTCGGCTAGCGCCGCCGGCTCTAGCCGAAACTCTAAAACTCCATTGGCCCACCCCGGCATTCGATGGAAATTGTTGGCAATTTTATACTTTAGGACTAAATATGTATGCAACGATACCAACTAATAATTATTATTTCCTCCGAATTCGGAGCTAAGGGCAATCGACTGACCCAACAGCAGTCTCAGCAATATTTCATAGCCACTTACGTCGTTCCCTGGCTGATGCAATGTAGAATCTCATTAGAATGGGAATGCTCAGAGGATTTAATTTTGTCGGATATTCAGAAAGAGTACCTTCACATGCGACAAGCACATATCCCTCTCAGGATTTTCCACCTCCTGAAAATACGCCGTCGTCACCAAGTTTTGAACCAGGATTTTGATAATGTGCTACACGGATTTTGATAGTGTGCTGCCACCCGCACCCACACTGACTAGTTTTAAATGTTTCAACATTCGATAAAATTACCATACGGATTTAATGTCCTTTATTTCGAATATCGGAAAGGCTCGCTTGCATTTTCCATGTTGCACATAAGTAGTGATTGGTTCGAAAAGCGCATTTGCCCCTTGAATATTCTTGTTCAACATTCTTGTTCTTGCGCAACACATTTCCAGACAAAATATATGTATATATTTCTTAATGTGTTCGTTTTTTGACAATAAGTAACTTAGGAGTTGATTATTGAAATCAACATCATATACTACGAAATACGATGTACTCGATATATACGATGTACTCGTATTTTATTTTTCGTGATCAAAACGTTATGATACTAAACGTATCTGGGGCAATTTCTGTCTTGGATGTTGGTTTGTTTGTACAACTCGGATGTTAGTGTGTTTGTACAATGTCAATCCCTTTAATTAATTGTTAAATTCATTTAAGTTATTTTAAATTAATAGATAGTAGACAATTTATTATTTAGTAGCAAATTTGTTCTTCCACTCTTTGGTTCTTGCCGGTGAGGTCTGCAGTCAAATGCAAATCGAGATATCAGTTCTCTCGCTTATTTTCCTTGCTGATTTTCCATGCACTGCAATTTCCGAGGCTGTGGTATACGACGCACGCGGTCGGCAATGCGCCCGCAAATTGCGATTCGGCCCGTACGCGGTTTCGTTTACCATTAGCCGGTTTTGGGGATCTATTTCAATACATTTGTATGGGTCATATCTGCAACCATCTTCAACTTTTATAACAAACCGCTACTGCAACACATTAAATTTATTACTAAAGCTCTTTCGTTCAGCTATTGAGACTCTGAATTCACAGACCCCTATTGACCAATAGGCTAGTTTGTGATTTTGATGTACACAGAAGCTATTTTAAGTTTTGGATTATTAGCTTTAATCTCTCTCCTACATTGTCATATAGTGAGTCTTATCGAAATTTGTTACGAGTAAAAAATGTAATAAAATATGATTATGTTCAAATTATTATGGTAAATTACGCATCATTTACACCGAAGTGACAAAAGCTATGGAATAGTAATATGCAAATATACAGTACAGTAATATACAGTATCGTATACAAAAGATATAAAAGGGCACTGATTGGTAGAGCTTTGATTTGTACTCAAGTGCTTCATGTGAAAAGGTTTCTGACGTGACAATCGCCGCACGACGGGAATTAATAGACTGAACGCGTAATGGGAGTTGGAGTTAGACGCAAGGGACCTTCTGTTTCGGAAATCGTTAGAGAAATCAATATTCCGTGATCCACAAAATCAAAAGGGTGCCGAGCATACCTAATTTCAGGCATAACTTTCACCACGGACAACGCAGAAGCCGACGACCTTCACTTAATGACCGAGAGCAGTGGTGTTTACGCAGAGTTGCCAGTGCTAACAGACATGCAACAATACGTGAAATAAGAGCAGAAATCAATGTGAGACGCGCGATAAACATAGGGCAGTGCGACGAAATTTGGCTTTTTAATGGGCTATGGCAGAAGAAGACCGATTCGAGTGTTTTTGCTTACAGCATGACATCGCCTTCAGCGCTTCTCCTGGACTCGTGACCATATCAATTGGACCCTAGACAACTGGAAATCTAAGTTTTGGTCAGAGAAAAACGTGTCCCAGTTTCAGTTGGTAAGAGCTGACAGTAGAGTTCGAATGTGGCGCAGACACTACGAAGCCATGGATCCAAGTTGTCAACAGGGCATTGTGCTAGCTAGCGGTGGTTCCATAATGGTGTGGGCTGTTTTGCACAAGGACTGGGACCTATGGTCCAACTAAGCAGATCATGGACTGGAAATGGTTATGTTCAGCTATTTGGAGACCATATAGCAACCATTCATGGACCTCATGTTCTCAAACAACGATGGAGTTTTTATGGATTACTATGCGCCATGTCACCGGGCCACAATTATTAGCGAATGGTTTGAGGAACATTCTAGTCAATTCGAAGGAATGATTTTTGTCCTCCTAGATCGACCGTCATGAATCCAATCCAACATTTACTGGACACAACAAAGAGGTCAGTTCTTGCACAAAATCCTGCACCGGCAACACTTTCGTAATTATTGACGGATATAGAGGCAGCATACCTCAATACTTCCGCAGAGAACTTCCAACGACTCAGAGTTCATGCCATGTTGAGTTGCTGGATTTCTCTGGGCAAAATAAGGCCTGACATATGTTAGGAGGTATCCCATGACTTTTGTCACCTCAGTGTATAGACATACGTCGTTAATTTTTTTCTCGGGAATAGATGTTTTGTCAGGAAGAACAGTGCGACTTATTTTTCTCGTGAACTTTGACACCCAATTAATTGTTCAATGTCATAAAAGGGTTCGTTGATAATGAATTTGATGCACATATGGATAATTCTCGCCCGGATAATAGTGGTACAAATTCTTCAGAAAAGTTAAATATATGAATAATATTGTATTTAAACACAAATTAAATTCATCTGATTGTTTCGAATTACTATTAGTGTTTTGTATTAATTGTTCTGAAAAATATTTTAAAGCTAGTTATAGTTGATGTACAACACTAAATATATTATATTACATGTATTAAAATTATTGTGAATGTAAATAATTTCCATTCCAAAAAGGGCATTTTTTGCAATTATTGCATTTTATACAATACTACACAAGTATGTTCTAAAATATTAAAAATTTCCCGTCATCCAAAATCGATTCGATCGATTGCAAAGCAGAAACGCAGGACCAATTAAGGTGCTGTGTGTTAGGACAAAAAGTCTAAGTAGATGGCAGATAAACATTTATTAAACACACAACATAATGAAAGACACAGTATTATTTAATATGCTCGCCAGTGGCGAGGCAGCAGTGGAGCGCACAAAGACGGCCGGAGCCCGAGCACGCGGAGGCCAGAGACCAGGTATGAACAAAAAAGCAGCATTTACTCAGAGTATCTTCTCACGAGCATGAACATTTATTCTGAGAATATTCTTCAGCCAATGAGCATTTGCTCATTGGTCTGATGAGTAGATTATCATGGCAAATTTAGAATGTCATTTGTCTATGCAGCTTATGCTATTTTGTTCCCATTCGCCACTTGTTTCAACTTATCTCGTTTGCGTGCTGCCGGTGCCGTAGTTTAGGAAATCTACCGTTGTTGCATTGTGAGGAATATTTTTCGATCTTAAACTTCAATTTCACGCGTAGTAGAACAAATAAAGTCCGGAAGTGTTCAGTTCTCTCAAGCATTTCTCTATGATAAAATCCTCTCGAGAAAGAACTATACATGTGATAATCCCTTTCTGATTATGTACAGTGTAATTCAGCATGAACAATACAATAACTTTCATTTCAAATAAGCAAGACACTTGTACATAATTATAAAAGACTTATGTTTGACAAATCTAATCCATCTATTTTTTAGCTTGTTACAGACACCATTTTGCTCATTTTTCTTCCTTCTTGTTACAGATTTTTGAAGATCTTTTAACACACAGACCATTAAGTTTAATTTCTGTATTAAATAAATGTACGATATAATTATATTATTTTTGTTGTTCCTATTACCAAATCTGGATCAAACTCTTTATCATATCATTGCAGACGCTTTAAATATCTTGAAAATCACTCATCACGAGACTTGTAGAAAACCACGTAGACGTACCACTGGAGTTATACCACTATCAAAATAAATAGATTACAATCTCCTGTGATTCACTTTTATTATGATCTGCTATGTCATCCACTGAAATAACTTAAGAGTTCTATCACTTTCAGAATAAATATATAATACTTGCGCGGACCTGAAAATGGAATTAGATCTATTTCTCAAAAACAAAAAAAAAGAGTTGTACCACAATTAAAATAACACCTCCGTGTGGCAGTAGGTGAAACACAACGACATTGGAATAGAATTAAACTAGACCCACTGAAAGCGCCGCTGTAGCGGAACAATTTGAAGGCCACCATTGTAAAGGAAACGTTCATACCTCGTAGACATCGTTGCGACTGTGATAGGAGCAAGTTAATTATTTAGAATAACGATATGTTCTTTTCGGTACATGTATTATTTAACTGTGTGGAATATATACGTGATGTTATTATTATATGTTGAGAGTTGTCCGGTATATTTTAAGTGCACGAACAAATTCATTGTCCAAGTTCAAATTCAGTGTACTAGTTCGTACAGTTTGACTCTTCAGAACAAAATATTACCAGGGGAACATATGTGCTGTTCCTTAATAAGCAATTAATTCTAAATTTTAAAGATCTTTCGTGTGAGAACTTGAATATGTATATTGTTAAAAAATGGAAAATCATCGAAAACATGAATATAAACATTATCCATATATAGGTAATGTTTCGGTTTTTCATTTTATATTTTTATCTGTTACACTCACCCCAAAACAAAGATAATGATGAAATCGAGCACAATTGCAGAGTCTGATTTCAAACCCGCGGGCAAATCATCCACTACAATAGTGACCACGACCTCTTTCAATTTATTCTGAGTCCCGAACCGTCCGTGTACGGAATTGTAGAGGCTCTGTGTAACTGGGAGATTCACTGTGCGTAATTGGTTGTAAGGCTGAAGGAATATACTATACCTTTATTATTTTTTGCGTTATGACCTTCAGTATCAATCATTCAAAAATAACAAAAGTCTACATGACTTTGTGGATCCCCCGAAACAGCTGGAATTGAAAAAGTTATTGTTTTTCCCATAACATTTTCCAAAGTCTCAGGTTATCAACACACGTACAGCATTCCTCAGACGGAATTTTTGTTTTAATTGCAAGTCTTAGGGTCAAAAATATATGAGTAATAGGTATGTTTCACGAAACTAATAATATTCGGGTTTTCATTATCAGTTATGTAGCTACTTCAAATTCTGCGGAAGAATTGTGTGCTATTCAACCACGGTGGAACTCATTTCTAAAGAGAATTTTTGTTTGTTGTAATTAATAATTTGTGTAATTTTTTAAGAATAAAAATAATCTCAAAATGGTTATTCAGGGCATTTAGCACTCTCCAGTCCTCTGCCACTAGATAGGCCGGGGCCTGTTCGTATTTGAATTTGAATTCCGCCATCTTAGCCCCGTGATGGGCCAATAGCGTCGAAAGGCGCAAAGGCGCTGTGCGCGAAATCTACAGACCGCACCCGGCAATTATTCACATGCTTTATGTGTAAACGTAACGGTGTCCTGTGATCGTTTTTGCGTTTGTGTGTTTCTGAGTTTCTGAGACGATGCTCTGTGCTGTAAACCCGAAATGCCCCAATTTAGGCGTTGTTTGGTGCCCAATTGCCCAAACAACAAAAACATAAGGAGTGGACGGCAATTCTTCAGATTTCCAACAGATCCTGAAAGATAAGCGATATGAAACGCTTAGCATGGTTCCATAAAAATTATTTTATGTACTATTTAGTGATATAGTAAATTAACTATGTCTCTAAATAGTACATGAAATTAATTTAAATAATGTAATTATATGTCAGGTTATTGTAAACACTTTCAATTATTATGAACATCCAATGTATTAAAGTCATGAAAACACTGGTTGCTTTAATAATTATGTAATTGATAAGTTATAATAGCTAAAATAACATTAAGGTGATTTTGATGTAACTATAATAGCTCAATAATACATTACTAATTTTATTACAGGTGTATGAAATGGCTGAAGGCAATTGACCCGATTTTGGCATCTTGCCCTTGGGAATTTCTCACAAGGTTAAAGTATTTATGCACGGAGCGCTTCACGCTGTAAATGTTCACTGCAGCAGGCAGACTAGCACATAATGCAGAACCAGTAATTTTTGCTGATGTGCGTCTTGAGTTGCCGGAGGGAGCACTCAGGTCATTTATAGAAGGCTTACCACATGAAAGGTGTACGTGGTTCTTTTTTTTTTTTTTTTTTTTCTCTTTTTTTTTTTGAGCAACTAGAAGGTGTAATAACAAAACTTTTTCTTTTTTAATTTAATTAAACATCCTTATTTCTTTTGCAGGATCTGCTCTACCTGCTGTGCGTGTAGTGGACAACATTTCTCCTGAGTTCCCCGAATGTTCTGGTGAGTGCAAATGCGTTGTTTAATGAAGATAAATCATTGCGTGTTGTTTTGTGTGTCAATGATACCATGTCTCTTTGTATTGCAGACCTTTCTCCACCTGGTGAAGAAGTTATGGAAGGAGACATTGTCGGAAGGATTAACTCTGAATTTTCAGAACTCGTAAAAGTAGGCGTTTTTATCCACAACTTCTTACAATTACAATATTGAAGATAGAGACTTTTCATTCGAATTAAATTTGTGCATAAATAGTTCATTTAAGGTTTGAAAATTTTTTTTGTAAATTTTAGTAGTTTTTGTGCAATTGTGGGTGAACTATTTGCAATTTTAAAAAATTACAAAAAGAAGATTTTCTCGAATTTTTGTAAATGCTCCAATTTCTTTTTAATTTTAAGTACGGTTAGTGCTAAATGAACCCTATACGATGACAAATGCCATATTGCCATTTTTTAATTTTTTTTATCTCTTCAAAAATTACAGAAATGTAATTTCTGCGACTTGTCTTTCATGTCGGTAATACTTTAAATGCCATTTCTGCATGGTATTATATTTATGAGTACATGCGCTTAAAATAATGTTATGTAAAGTTTATCGCAAACTCAACACTTTTTTGTTCAAATGAGCAAAATCAAATTCAAAATTACTCATTTTCAGAATAGCTCAAACGCCATTTTCTCAAAGGTGGCTTCAATTTCTTTCTTTAAACTATTTCAACGGATAGTGGTAATGACACTTTAATATGATGTAATTTTCATTTTTGAGTTTTCTTTTGCTTTCCCAAAAATTTCACTGATGTTTTTTTTGTTTTTTTCCCCCGTCAATATCTCATGCCAGTAATATGCACATTTCAATGGATATATTATTGAATTTGTGAGTGGAAGTTCTTCAAATTACTTCAAATGAAGTTTTTCAAAAACTCAAATAGAATCCGGAGAAAAAGAGCTTCAATTTCGCATTTACAGTAACGCTTAACGCCATTTTTTTAAAAACGACTTCAAATTTTTCAATGAAATTGCTATTTAAGACAAGGTTAGGTTCTTTAATACTCTTGCAATACTTTTCTTTAATACTTGCAAGGTTCTTTAATACTCTTAAAATAATATTTCGGTTCTACTATTTGGTAATCGAAGAGTTGAGAAAATGGCAAAAAATGTATTTTGGGTGGCGATAGATGCCAGCTGGCAAAAGGATGAGGGAAGACCATAGGTCCACACCAAAGGAAATTAGAAATCTTAACTTCGAGAAAGTCTGTGCTATTCTGTAGCACTTCCAGTTACTGTATATAATTTAGTAAATCAAAACTACAGGACCACTTGCTTGTAGACATGTACCAGATTGAAGTTTTTTGGGGATTCAATTTAATAAATAAAAAATTGTATTTTTGAGGGATAATCATTTGGTGTTTCTGTAGCAGTAATTTTTTATCTCAGTTGTTTTTGGCCCACTTTCTGTCTTGTGAACTATGTATAAGTCTTCGTGTAACAGTTTGGCATTTTTACCAGGAAGCATTGGCTATTTTCTAAACATATTTCTGATGGTTCTTGAGATGTCTGTTGGGTATAATGTCCTGAGTATGATAAGTGCTTTTATTTAGTTATATTGTTTTGCAGAAATTGTGTGCGTAATGTCACATAAAATGATTGGGAAAGACATGAAAGTATTTTTTTAGTAATTAAAAAACTGTTCAATACCTGTATCAAATGTTGAGTAATTCTGGATATATTATCGGCCTTTGGATTTTCATCCACGATCCATTGAGCAATTAGCCATGCCTTTGGACAAATATGTAGCCTGTGATATCTTCCGATATTAGTGAAACCTGCTAAGTCCAAAAACTCTGCTTTGAGATAAATGAAGTTGGAGTAGAATCACGTAATTTTTTTTACTTAGTTCATCACTTGTACCAGGTAGGAGGTAAAACATGTTTCTTGTAATGCAGTTTAATGTGTAATATTGCTTTTTTGAAGAAAGCAATCAAAAAAAGATTTTATAGACTGTTTGTGCAGATGCAAGTTCTTGTTTATTTATAAAACTCATCAATAATATTCATTTGTATTGTACCTTAGTAGCAATTTTGATAATAGGCTGAAATTTGACAGATGTTGGTAGCTGGAATGTCATTTTAATAATGATGCAAAATTAAAGAAGTAATGGTCACTAGTTGTATTTGGACAATTGTCTAAATTCATGGTTTCAATATTTGGTCAATGGCAAAGTAAAATAATCTGTATGTCTGATTACTTGCTTACATTTATTTTGTAAAAAATTTTATTATGTGTATTATTGTTTATATTGTGTATGACTATTTACATAATTTAGAAATAAATATTGTGCTTATGAAATAACTTTTTATTTTGCACTCCCTGGACAATTCCATTCAGTGACTTAGGATTCCAAATCCTAATATTTTAGTCTTCCAAATTGCCTAGCGTATTTATTTTGCATAAAAATAATGTATTAATTTGACGCCATTTTGAAAACAACTTCATTTTAAATTTCCCAGTCGTCATTACGCGCCATCTCCATTGGTAGTACGTCCTATTGGCTCAAACTGGGTCTGAGATGGCTACTTCCCACTCCATGAAAATTAGAAATTTGAATAAGAGCGTTGGAATTAACATTGAGTGCCGTCTCTATTAGTATACTCTCTGGCACTCTCCTTACAAAAACATTAAAGAAAAACTAGTGGTGTTAAAACAGCATGTTCTTTCTCACCTCACTAATCGTTACGTAAATTTAAAATTCTGCAATTTCTGTCGATATTAATATATTTCATCCATCACTTGTAAATCGATTACTTAACCTAGCGCATTAGGCTCGAAAACTTACGCTAATTCATCGACACATATTCTACAATTCAAAACACCGTTCCATTCACCCAGAAACACCGTCCAACAGTGAAAAGTTATTTTGAGAATTTCAAACTGCATTGTCGCGGCGTTACATTGTTGCATATCAACTTGATAACTCCTGAAAGATTCCAGCAAAAGTTCGGGGAATTCGAATCTGTAATTTTGAAAATTTGCAAAATTACGCTATACTCATTTTTTAATGTTCATAACCTCCTTAATGAACTGTTTTTAGAACAGATTTCATTTAGGAAAAGTTCAAAAAAATTTGAACCTTTTTGCGTTATTTTTGTATTTAAAATTGCCCCTATTTCAGTCAAAATTACGCGTAAACTATTGTTTTTAGGAAATATACCCGAGATTAACTACAAAATTAATTGTGGAGAACTCATGTCAATTAAAGAAAAAATTCTATCTTCACTAATACACCTGTAGTTGTTCAAAGGGATCGAAAATTGTCTCGTGAACGTTTCTTACATGAAATTGATGAATAAATGACTGAATTCATCCAATTTTCAGAAAAAAAATTTAAATGCCTCAGGATTTTCATGCAAAGTATTCCCCAAATTGAAAAAATTATAATTCGCAGGGCCTTCCTGCCAGCCCAGAAAGATCGAGGAATATTTATTTTTGCAAAATTCCTACGAATAGTTTGGGCGCTAATGTTTTTCACAGAAACTGGGAGGGAGACGGACGGATGTTTGCTATAAACCAATTGTTTTTGGTATGAAGGACGCACAAATCGTGGATTCTCACTACACAACTCGTTAGAGGAAATAATTTACAACATATAGAAAAAAGATTTATCCATTTTTCTCTATTACGTCCTCAAAATTCGTTTTTCTGTTAGTAAAGAGCCTTTTTTGTCGCAGTACTACATAAATTTGTGCCATGTGTATATTACTCCGTATATGAAAAATTTCAGTACTCCTTATGTACACGAGAAATTATAGAGGAAGTACTAATATTATAGAGTTCTGACAGTAACTTTGAAATATCAATATGTTATCCACTTTCTAAAAGCATAACTTTCCTGGAGAGAAAGAGCCCCTGATGAATAATAGGAAGCATTAATACTTTTACTCCAGGAAGAATTTACTCTAAATGGCATCTGAGTGGTATATTGCAAATGGTGTTTTATGATAATTCTCCATATTGTGAAGTTCTGATGTTTCATTGCAGAAGTTTGACTTCAACTTTTTTGTGCGTTGTGATGGATCAGTTTTTAAGATTTGATCACATGTACTTTGTCCAATTACGCAGTTATAAAGGGTAATGCGTGAGCAGTAGACAATGAGAAAGAGCCAGGATCTTTCCCTAATAATGTTGCAGTTTTTAAAACTCTTCTAAAAAAAGGTTCGTGTACACAAAGGCATGTTGTAAAGAGAATCGCAATACGTCGAAAATTTCTTAGTAGAATCAGCATTGCAGCGAGAGAAAACGAAACATAACAACAGAGAGTAGGAAAATGTGAGAGGAGACCTATGCGCTTCCCTCAAGAAATCAGAAAACTAAAAATGTAAGCATAAAAGATAATCTCAAAGAATTAATTATAAGATGGTTGAGTTTGTAGCCTGTATTCCTCCAGGAAATGTGAAAAGAATTATATCTGAAGGCATTATAAAACTCTATAGAATAAAACAAAAATTACAACTTTAGTGGAAAATAAACGAATGGAAGCAAGGCCTGAAATTCTTAAATGTGAATATTGGTGGAAATTCTGTTTTAGTGATGGATCATGTTTCACTACTTCTTACCAATGTTCTTGATATCTTGCACGTCAGTCTGGGTTTGACATTCAAATTGGAATCTGTACAACAACGGTTATGGTGTGAGGCTATTGAGGCTACAAAATACCTTGAGTTTTTTGGGAAAGCATCAGACGATAATTCGGGTTAACAAGACTTCCGCCTTTTTATTATTCCCTTGGCACAAGGGAAAATTCTGAAAGACAATTATTTAAGAACTATTAGTTTACCTCAGGTTAAGAATTATTTATTGGAGAAGTTGTCAGTATTACCTTGTCTGGAGGAAAAGAAAATCGTGTTCTCTCGTAATGCGTGCGTGATAGCTAAGGTTGCGCGCCAATAAACCAGCTGGGGCCGCAATACCAACCCTACATAATTGAATTTTCTGTCAGTAGCATAGATACGTGCGCATTAATAGCTTTTTACTCGGGCGAGGCGACTCGCCGCGAACCTGTTTCGGCGACCTACTTTCCAAACAATGCGATCCCATCGCGTCGTTATTTGGAAAGACGTTTGATTCTCGGAATGTCGGAAATATGAAATACTATCCCTCTCAGGTTGCTTCCCGGTGTCCGTCCGGTGGCGCGCTCCGAAGCCATTCCCAGAAAGTAGTTCAAAATTTCAAAGCAGTTCACCCGCTCCAAAGAGCTTCATACGAAAAATATATTGCCTTTTTCTCTGGAAGCCCGCCCGCTGTTTTATAGAAAAAATATTGTACGTCCAACAAGGGACGTTTAAAATGTATACCCTTCACTGTTATTTAGCGCCAAGGAATTGCTGTAAATTATTGAATTCCAAGAACGGCGCCAAATTGGAATTACTTTTTGCCGCCCTTGTGCCAACAGGGGCGTAATGTCTTCCATGAGTTCTGAGGTATATATTATTGTGGGAACGATGAAACAAGACAATTTTAATACTTTTTAATTTTGACTGATGAATTTAAGTATTCTTAAAAGCCTTAAATGTTCCTAAGGAAGAACTACCGCTGTAGACAACAACCTAGTTTCACGACAGCCCTTACGAGTTCATGCACGACGGTACGCTATGCCATCAACCTAAAACTGTCAAAAATGTGGAATGGAGAAGTATATTAGCGTATTTCCATGTATAGGGAACAGCCCCGATCTGAAACCCATAGGAAACCTTTGGGCATTAAGGATAATTTAATAATAAGGACCATTCAGGAAACGTCGAAGAGAAAATTTCTGCCAAATAATCAGTTGATAGAAGAAGTCAATTCATTAAGATGCACTAGAGTTGATTTGAGTTTCAAGTGCATTAAAATGTTAGAAAGCATGCCACAAAGACTGAATGCCTTCGAAAATAATAAAAGATTCGAAACGAAATACTAATTTTTTATTGTTCTTGAAAAATCAAATTAGTGCGTAGCAAGTTATATTACACCAATTTCATTTAAATCTAAATAATATTCATTGAATTTGAGAAATTTACGTTTAAAACATTACAAATGTGTAAGTCAGTTCATTATGTGTAATTCGGTGTAGGTAGAATGTCTGAAATTTTCTGTTCATCTGTTTGCTACGGATTTCTTCACTTCTTTCTTCTAAGTTAAGAAAACGTAGTCATTGTGTTTGCACAAACGTGTATAGAAGTGTACCTTTAACGATCAATAATCATTAATTTCTTCTCAAAAAAGACAACTACAGTATTAAAATTTTTGAATGTTGATAACTTAATTATCTTCTCCCTAATGAGATTCATTCTGGAGAAGATTGCTAAATTTTATTCAAAAAACAAAGTGATTACATTCCTCAAATGCTGACGGATCCATTAAACTAATTTCTTCTGAATCAAGTCATATGTGAAATCATTAATTTAAACGTAACGCTATCGAATAATCATGAGATCTTGACGACATTTTATTCAGTCGAAAAATAAAATAATACCTTTAGTATTCAGTGCTCAAAGTCCATGCCCGTCAATGTGAGTACAAAAGCAAAGTAATTATGACATATTAATAGTGAATAGTAGGACTTGTATTATAATTTCAAGACGTTTTTTATGGAGAGAGATAATCTCATCTATGTCATACAGTGATCAAACAATGGTTGTAGATTCAGCGACCTTGGTAATATACAAAATGAATAGCTTATTGACACTTTTCATTATGGCCAGAGATTAATAGGCATCAGTTAAAAGCAGAATGTTATGAAAATCCACCTTTACATGCACATCAATTTTGAAGTCAAATGTAATGTCTGACAGTAATGGTACTAGCGACATTTGAAGGTAAAATATTAATGATAGCTTATAAAATACGAAGAATATTTTTTTCTTTATTCACTGTTTTCTATTGCGAGCATCTGAAAAGAATTTACAGTAAGTATGACAAAAGTTGTGTATTGCGAGAATATGTGCGGCACTTTTTCTACAAAATACCACTACATCGATTTTGAAGTACATTGAAAGGGCAAAACTGGACGCAATATATTGTAGAATGTATTTCGATATTTATATTTAAAAATATTTTAGAACAAATAAGTGAAAACAGAAGGTAATTAACGAATAATCCTGTTTGTTGCGATCGAATGTCTGTTCAGTATCGTACGTTTACATTGATTCGTACCATTCAGTTTGCATTACTAAAAAGCACAATTGTTATGTTTTATTGGTATTAATTAAAAAATTATTAAAAACAAATGAATATAATTTGTAACTTCTTAAATCCCGAAATATTATTTCAGGAATGTAATCAAATTTGTGTTTTTTAAATGAAAGTATAACGAGGTCCAGTGATAATGACATCGGATATTTTCTTATTTATGGTTATTTAATTTACGGTGTTTTATTATACTGTTGGTTTATCCAATTTTATAAGCAGTTACATTACTAGTAGTATTTTGAAATCTATTCTCACCCAGTGTAAAGCAGCAGTCATAGTGGAGCCAATATTGACCGAAATTTAGATCGCTTGATATCGGACGGCAAAATCAAACGAATCATTCGTCTGTTTCGTGCCAATCCCCTAACACACCGAACAGTAATTGTATGTATGCCGATGTTTTCACACGCCGTCGTCGTTCGGGTTTACTACGATCGTTTCCGTTTACCATCATGTATTTCAAGAAATCCGGCACTTTAGATAAAAACGTCAGACGTTGGTCAATTGAAATTTCGACCAAAATCGGCAACACTGTGACAGCCGCCTATGGGGTAAAATAGGAACATCATTATATTCCGATTTAAACACAGTGGTTTCAAGGTTACACATACTTCAATATCATGAGCTAGACGCTGAGGGGGACACTGTGTTCCAACGTGGAGCTTTGTTACGACTTAGATTTTTGGTATTAGAGCTCTTGGTTGGTTGACAATGTTCCCCTCTCCTTCCAGCTCGTGACCTAGAAGTGTCACTGTGTTTAAATCGGAGTATACGTCAGTTTTTGTAGATGTGCCATCGAAGATGAGGTTGCACCACTAGGGGTGGATTAACACTTACGAAAGTCAAACCAGACAGGATTCTCTAATAATTTGTTGAACGTTAATACAAAAAATATTTTATTATTCATTTTTAAAATTTCAAAGGTTATAGTTTATATTCATATCATATCATTTCTAATCTGTTTTAAATATTATTATGGGGCCCCATAGCATGATCACGCTCAGGGCCTCAAAGACATTAAACCGGGAGCGGTAGCTCAGTGATGTCACTGCAGCGCCTCTGACCGGGAGGTCCCAGGTTCGAATCCTGACGGCGGCAGGATTTTCGACACTAGCCTTCGACACTAGCTAGGTCGAATTCAATCGCTGTCTGGAGGAGAATTCTAGCGGTCGGATGCTCTGATCGGTAGTTTTCCGTGGTTTCTCCGATCAACACCAGGCGAATGCCGGAGCAGTACCCTAACAAACGGGCCACGGACCGCACGCGATATTTCCTTCCTCTTCCTTGTCCTATCCTCTCCGTTTACACACACTTACACTAACACGCACTACACTACCACATATACCAGAGCTTAGAGCTTGTCTCGACTGGGGCGGTCCCCCGTAGGTGGGAGAGTCCTGGTTAGGAGGAAACCCCATAGCCGACGGTAGGTCGGCGCCGGATCTCGCCATCCAGCGGGGGAATTTCCGGGGGCGTCCGGAAACACGAAAAAATCAATCAATCAAAGACATTAACCCCTAACCTATCCTTGTCTATCCTGACAACCTGAATACCGAACGTTCGTTTCCCTTTTCTGACAGAGTGGATAATGCATGCGCAGTGCTGCTCTTTGGTGGCCGCGGCGGCGCCAATGCTACGCGCGTGCAGGTAGGGATGGCAAAAAAATCATCGATGTTTGAAAATATCGATATTGTCGAGCAGAAACATCGATATTAAAACTACGATGTTTTGCTTTCGGTGTTTTCTTCGGATCAATATGTGTGCAGAAATATCGATGTTTGAAAAAGTCATGATATAAATACAATTTCCAGTATCTACTTTGTGGATTGCTCGCAATGAACAACAGCCATTGACAGCTGTCACTATAACCGATCCACCGGGCTGCACGAATTCGTTTGCTATTCGCAACCTTACCCCAGTGCTGTTACCTTTTTTATTATTTTGTACATGGTAATATTGTTAGACTGCAATTTGAATTTTGACTACATAGAACATTGACTAGACAATAAGATTAGTTACATTTAAGGCAGCATATACTTGAAACTAATATTGACGTGTTATGTATCACATAACCTGGACATTTTAGTTCCTTTCAGTTAATTCCAGTTTAGTCAGAAACGTTTCATCACATTTAAAACATCGATGTTTTTGTCGATGTTTTCTACGACATCAAATAACTTTTGGTGATGTATCGAAGTGTCAATGTATCAATGTATTGCTAACTTTGCCGTCACTACGTGCAGGGCGATGGGCCTGGCGCCCTTCGGGTTGGTGCCCGACTCCGCCCCCCGGCGCCTAGTGACGTGCCGTCGCTCGCGCCTCCTCGGGGCCATGTTGCTGGCGCTGGAGACGGCCGCACTTCTGTTCAACATCGCCGTCTCCTTCAACTCATCGCCGAACACAGCCCGCCCGGGGATATTATATTATTTGGACCGGATGACCGTCATTATCTGCTTCATGTCAGGAATGGTGCTGCTAAAAAGGATCAATACTAACGCGAAGCAGATTGTAAAGTTTGTCGAGGAGTTACAAGAAGCACAGTCCATTCTGAGCGTAAATAACGCGAGCACTTTTCAGATCATACATATGATTTGTTCGCTGCAATTATTTGCCATGTTTGTTGGGACCATGCAAGCCGCATGGCCTATTGCAATTGAGTTGTATTACAAGCGACATATATATGGAGTCACATGGTTTGTTGTTTTAATTGGGTACACATTTGTCTCCTTTCAAACTATTTTAGGAATGACTTTGTATATAAATGTAGCACTTCTAATTTCCTTTCATTTCCAAAAAATTAATTTGTATTTGGCGAGCAATAACTTTTCAAAGCAGTCGATCTACACTGTTAACATGTCACCTGACGTAGCGAACGCGAGGGTCAGCCGTGTAAGCGAATTCCCATCTCCGTACGTTCGCGACATTCGACTCCTGCACTTTCGGCTGCAAGGTTTGGTGGAAGATCTAAACCGCATGTTGGCGCCCTGCGTGGGGCTGGAAGTTGTGAACTTCCAGTTCCTGGTCACGGCGCTGCTGTTCCAGCTGGTGTGCGTTCTGACCCAGCCGCGCGCGCCGACCGACGTAAGCGTCACCGTCACTTGCCTCACCATCGTCAGCTTGGTGTTGGCGCCGGTCTGGAAGTTGGCGGGGGCTGCGGCGGCGGGCGAGCTGTTGGCGGCGCGGGCGAGACGCACTTCACAGTTCGTGCACGCGCTCCTGTTGCAGGTTAACCCTCAAGTGATAGTCTTTCTATGACGTTAATGGTAACATCAATTCTACATATTTATTTATTTGCATAAATTGCAGAGTAAATATTTTCTAATTGGTTACATGGGTTAGTGAAACATAATAATGCAATAAAAGACCAGAAGTAATTAAAAATTACCGACAAAAATACGACGTATTGCAGAATTTCTCCAGAAAATTACTTAAAATGAGAAAAGTATTTCTATAAAAAACAATGAAACACATTATAGAAAGTTGAATACATTAGAGTACATATTAATCTAAAGTATAAAAATGGAGTACACACGGTGAATCACATAACTTTAACACCTCCTGCAGTTTTTGAACGGTTAAAGTTATTGCAATGCAGTTTTCACGGAAGTGCATGAGGGAATGGGGCTAAGTAATACATGTATTCATTCTATTTTATCATTTGTATTTTTCAAAATATTGAGGTAATTTTTTTCTTCAAATGGAACTATATATATTTATTAATCTATCATGACAAGCGTAAAAAAATGAATCCAATGCTTTACATATTGTCATTTGTTAGATAAGCATTTTCTTGAGTAATTTTGATTTTTTGCGACTCGTTTTTAACCGATCTTGTAACGCCCCGAGCATGTGCTAGCAGAGAGACCGCTGCGCAACCTTGATCGGTGAACTATTACATTTAAAATATACGTTTAACACGAGTAGAAAAAATCAGAATTACCAAAAATATGCTTATCTAACATATGACAATATGTATATCATTGGATTTGTCTTTTATGCTCATGATATACTAAAAAATGTGTATAGTTCCATTTGAAAAAACATAGTTACCTCAATATCTCGTAAAATACAAATTATAAAATAAAAACCAATACATGCATCAATTAGCCCCATTCACTCATGAAAACTGCATTGCAATAACTTCAACCGTTCACACATTACAGGAGGTGCTAGTTACGTGACTCATCCTGTATATCTACATGGTCCAAATTGTATGAAAATATAGAATATGCCTATACGAATTGCTAAATTACGTTGACTTTGTAGGGCACAAACATTAATGTCCAATCATGGTCTTTTTGACTTAACATCAGTTTTGAAAATTTCTCTTTTGTATCTACCTTGCATTCTCATTCGTACAAAAAGATTGAATGTCATAAAATGGAACAAGCATATTCCCAGAAAGCAAACATTGTCGTTCTTCATGTAACTGCGCCCTTACGAGCTTTGAGTTTTTTTTTCGAAACTAGTAGAAATTCTTAACATACAGTATGTATTCACAAAGCCATCAATTGTGGGTGTATGTATGTATGTATGTATATATATATATATATATATATATATATATATATATATATATATATATATATATATATATATATGTATGTATGTATGTATGTATGTGTACGTATGTATGTATTAGA
Source organism: Teleogryllus occipitalis (assembly GCA_011170035.1). Taxonomy (NCBI): domain Eukaryota; kingdom Metazoa; phylum Arthropoda; class Insecta; order Orthoptera; family Gryllidae; genus Teleogryllus; species Teleogryllus occipitalis. The sequence continues at coordinate 291,947 of BLKR01000307.1, read as the reverse complement.
GAGAGAGGGAGAGAGACATATTGTCTTAAAATAAATGTTAAGAATTCTGGGACCTGTAGAGGAGCGAAGATGATCACTTTTTCTTAATGAGCATGGAGAAAATCTCATACAATAAAGTTTCATACTTTAAATTGCATGACATCGAATCCCATATTAGAAAGCAAGTTACCCTGCGCTGTTTTTTGGCAAGTTCACGAACTCTTAGAGGATGACCTGCCCACTGGCACTGACAATATATTGTTTTCTGTTTTATTGTTCAGTTTTGACAAGTTTCTCGATTTGATGACCGAGAGGTCTGATGTACACGTTGTAAAAACGATGCAGCCAAAACCAAACTATAAAGACAAAAATTAAACATTATCTTCGCCAGTAAATTGTCCTACCCTGAGAATTTGTGTACCTAGGACACACAAGTTGCTTACCAATCAGGAATGCGATGTAAAAATTCATCCAAGTGTAATTTTGTTATATGAGATTTTGTATGTATCAATAAGCCAAAAGTTATTATCTTCGACACCCTACTATCACCCCACTCCACCGGTTTCCAGTTATTCAAAAAATTTTCTGGTCCCTGAATGAGTCAAGCACTAATAAAATGCTCAATGCGAGGCATTCACGCAACCACCGGATGTCAAATAATATCCCCCGTGCAATGTATTCATAATCTGTGATCAGGGATCGGAGATTCGTCTGTCGAATTAGAAAGGTGAAAGAAATAGTCAATTACTACTTCAGCCAAGAATTCAGTGTATTCTTTTGGAAAAAAACAGCATGAACTACACTTTTTGATTTTTTTTAATTGACTGAGTTTTAGAGTTCAATTGATCTGTGAATGTAACAAAAATTGCTGGAAAAAAAACATACCATACACAAAAACAATACAAGTACTAATATATAAAATTAACACACACACACAAAAGAATTCCAAAGGTTAACAGTTCACTAATTTGAACACACAAAAAATTAATATAAGTATAATTAAGGACCTTTGTTTACATACATGTAGACTCAATAATTGTTTTGGTTGAATAGTCATTTGTTGAATCATTACCTTGAAATAAAAATTATCGTTTGTACTAATTTTCCGAACAAAAAATCGACTTTCTTTGTAATGAAAATATTTTCAGTATTCGTAGGTTCACGAATGAATGATTAATAACTATAGTAACTGATCACAATTGTTATTTGCCTCTTCAAACTTCGCTTATAGAAATATAGTTATTCTTACACTTTTTCCGTAACATCTGGCTTTAGTTAACGCCGTCCGCGGTTCCCTTGAATTGCTCCCAGGCAATATGATCTTGAGTACGTATAGCTAAACTGATTACAAAAATAATGACTCTGAAGTACAACGTTGTGTTTAAGCTTTCTGTCTCTGCGCATCTAGCTTGCGGAAGAAATAGGCAAATTTAGGTACTTGATGGCTGTGCAAAGCCTCACATCGTCCCTCGATGTCTATCGTTCCCCGGTTGCGTGGCGAATGGCTTCTCAGGCAAGGTCATTGATACTGCTGCAAGGTCACTATCTGCTGATTGCGAACGATGGACTCTCCTAATGAGTACCCCCTTTCTTTCCAGTAGTGCTTGAAAACCATTCAATATTCTCTCGATTTAATTCAAGTGAGAATAAAGAAAAAGTAAGAAAAAGGCGAAAAACGAAAAAAAGAAAAAAACAAACGATGCTGTAGAGAAACACAACCTATTTTAGTTTCTCTATGATAAGTAGATACATTTCAGTACGTCCTGTAACTGATAAGAATATTTACGCACGTCTAATAACTGCTGACGTATAACTGACGTATAATTGAAAGATTAATTCCCCTCTTCTTTTATGAAATTCTAGATTATTATAAAGTCAGTACGTTTAAGAAATTATAGTTATCTCTTTTTCGAGCTTCTTGTTGTCGTTTCTGGAACGAACAGGTTGAACACCTTTTCGCTTCTGATAGAACTTTATTGATGGAAGTCCAGTGGAAAGGATCAATCTTTCTGTATCCTAATTCTCGCTCGAATAAATTCTGTGATTGCCTGTTTCGCTCAAGCGCGATATTCGCGTTGAGTGCAATTTGCACAGTGCCTTGTAACCTGATATATATCTTTTCCTGAATTAAAGCGGTGGGTAGAGGCGCGATTTCGAAACTTCTAGCGTCTGTATGTAATCCCTTAGACGAACGGTTACACTACATGCCCCAGAAATTTGTAGTAACCTTATGGAATTCCTTTATACAGTACATGTACATATCCTATACAGAACTAAATGTAGTATATAATGTGATATACCGGGAGAAGTGGCTCAGAACATCTGATGTTACTGCAGTGCATCTGACCTGCAGGTCCACGGTTCAAATCCTGACGGTGGCAGGATACTCGCCACTACACTCCGATTTTTACATAGTGGCTTTTCAAGGTCAGCAGCTAAACGGAGAGAGGTACACTGTCATCCAATCTGAAGCTTCTTTACGTCTTGAATTTTTAGTTTTGGAGCCCCCGATTGGATGACGTCCCTCTCCTTCCTTCTCGTGACCTTGAAGTGCCACTATGTAAAATTCGTAGTATAGCTACTACTCGCGCAACTTTTCTTAAACTATGAACTTGCTTCCCCCTTCCTTGAGTAATAAAGAGTTGAAGTCACAAGCTCGCAGCGAGCACTGATGACATTCCAAGCATTAAAACTTCGTTGCCGCGAAACAAAAGTTAGTCAAAGCTAGTTGCTTTCATAGTCGAGAACATATGTTCAGCTATATTACCTATATCTAAAGAAATGGCTGAGGCATGTCCAGGTCCTTCGAGGGAGGCACCTAAAACTCCTATCTAATGTCCCTGCTGTTGCCAACCCAGAGCGATTACCTGACCGCGCACGTAGCAGGTTTGACTTTGATTTTCCAGAGGTTGGCATTACTGTAAATACTCTAGTGGCCGACTTTGTAACTAATACCTCCACTCCGCCCGCATTTCTTCAATCCATCTTTCAAGAAAAGTTGCGCGAGTAGTACTTAGCAAGGTCGAGTTCAGTTGCTGTCTGAAGGAGAATTATAGCGGACGGCTGCTCAGATCGGTAGTTTCCATGGGTTCTCCTATCAATACCAGGTGAATGCTGAAGCAGTACTTTAACAAACGAGTCACTGGCCGCGCGCGCGATCTTTCCTTCCTCTTCCTTGTCATATCCTCTCCCCTTCCTGAAATATTTTATCTGAACCTATTTTACACGGTAATTTTTTCATTTTTCTATACAGAAAATGGATGGAAAAGAGACATCTACATCTATGCGCTTCTGTTTCGATATCGAAACTGGATGAACGAGATAGAGCGTTTTACACGGTGTTTTCGTCTTCTGCACTCAATCGTTATGAAAATATTTCCTCTGGACGCCGAAAAAAGCGCTGAACATCAAATAGTTGAACATAGTATGTGTGGTATCAAATTAAGTTAGGTTATTAGGAATGAGCATGGGACGAGACGTTTTTTATTTCTCATTACATAATCACTTCACATTACAATTCAACACACCAGAACGCTCTCGAAACTGTACAAAAGGAACAAATCGCTTCACACACACACACACACACACACACACACACACACACATATATATATATATATATATATATATATATATATATATATATATATATATATATATTGAAACGCACCGCGTTTCTGAACATAGACGCGGGTGCCAACATGGTTTAAACAGCGCGGTAGAGACGGCCGTTCCGGGCGGACTCGGCCGAGCAAGAGAGTGTCCCGCGGCAAGCGAGACGAAACGAACGCGAAGTACGAGACTTCGACAGTTGAGGAGAGGATCGTGGGAACGACGGCAGTCGGAAGGTGGAGTCGAAGAGGAAGAGTTAACGGACGGTAGTGCGGAAAGCTAATGATGGCGGTGATGAAAATAGTTGAGAGGAATCCGATGACATCGAGCAGAAATCGAAACGTAGGACAATGAGAAACAGTAAGAACTATTAATTGATCTCGAGTTAAGTGATATACAGTAAAGATTAAACGGCGTGAGGCGAGGAAAGTGATGAGTGTATAGACACATGTACGACAAAGGCAGCATGAGTGAAACGAACATAGCGATACAGCATCGGCGGGCTTAACAAACGAATTTGGAAGAACTGGAAATGAGGACGGCTGCTGATCTGGCGGCGAGTGGATATCGCCGTGCCCGGCGAAGCACGACTGCGGCGTGGGATTTGCACCGGCGGCCGGGTAGAAGCGGTGGGGGCAAGCGCCATGGCCACGTGGCGGGCGAAACGGCCCCGAATCGTCACATCGCGCCGGCGCATCCGGAGTTGGTGAGCTCGAAGGAATTCCAGACGCAGCAAAACCAGTAAGACTGTTACTAGAAGGAACTTATTATTAGGCGGTAAAAGAATCAAGTGAGTTGGGAAAGGGAGTAGACGATTGTGAGAGGGGGTATTAGATGAGGGAATTTGCCATGTAATGATAAATAATCTAGTTTGATGTGGAGAATAGAAAGGGTATTTTGGACGGGTACATATTATCTGTAAATAGAATAAGTATTGAAATAACGAGGTGATTATGAATCAGTGCATGAAAAGGGAGCTCCCATTTACAGTATGAAGTGTAAAGTTAAGACAGAAAGAAAGTGTTCATTAGCAATATTTACGTAGTTAGTAAGAAAATTGTTCATGTTTGTCAGTATCGTGAGAAAGTTATTCATGCTAACCATTATTTTGTTTACCTTCTACACATTCAATGGAACGATGTTTTTGTAATATCTATTATCTTTTCTGGGAATAAAGCACTATGTGTTTTTACATTAAAAGTAATTTTTTCATTGTTTGTGCATGCACTCAGAGTCCATTCGCAAGAAAGAATACCTGACCCCTTATACAAATTTACTGTAGAATAGGACCGAATCGCCGGTCCGTCAATATATATATATATATATATATATATATATATATATATATATATATATCAATGAGAGACATTTCCGAAAAGTAATGCCAGGAGCGCGGCAGTCAAAATGGATGAAATCTGCAGCAAAACATGAAGCATGCGTCGTTTTTTCGAAAAAAATATATCCAGTCTGGCCCTTCACTTTTCTGCACCAACGAAAAATGATGAAAAAATGATCGTGTAAGACATGCTTTACACCCACTTACATTTACACGCACTACACTACCACACATGTGGGATGTCCCGTCCGGAGCTAATCCCGTTTGGGGTGGTGCCCCGCTGGTGGGAGATACCTGGAGGGAAAAAACGCTATCTGATGACTAGGTCGGCGCTGGATCTCACCATCCAGGGGGGAAGATCATCGCCACCTCCCGGGGTAAAAACATACACTACACTTGTAGGACTAATGACCTTAACAGTACACGTGAAACCTTAACAGTGAACATGAAACTTGAACACTCTTGTAGTGCTTTCTTTGCTTTTTATTTTGATATAGGAGCGAATCTGGAAGATTTAAAGTTTTAATTAAATTTCAATAAGGTACAAGGAAAAGCTGAGGAGCATCGCGGCGGAGCGGTCCGCTTGAAGTGCTTACCGGCTGAGTCAGACATTTTCCTTAACTGGGTTGGTTTGGTTCCCATTTTACAAGTAGAATTACGAAGTAAGTTTCGCGAGGAAAGATGAAGGGATTATTTGGTCCCCAATTTACATACGAGTGTCTGTGTGCGTAGGAGACGTGTGTGGGCCAGCGGGAGGAGCTGCGTCGCTTCGCGGAGGAGCTGCAGGCGGCGGGGGCGGGCGAGGAGGAGGGGGCGCGGGCGGGGGCGGTGGCCGAGCTGCGCGTCGCCGGAGGCATCCGCCTGGGGCTGGGCCTCCTGTGGAGCACCATGGGTGCCGCCGCCTCCTATCTCGTCATCCTCCTGCAGCTCGCGAAATGAGGAGCAAACATTTAAAATGTGAAATATCCATTTGGCAAAAATTGAGTTCTTCTGATGTTTTTTCCTAGAAACTTATTTCGAAATCAAATAAAAGTGAAATATCTTAGTACAGTGTGCCAGGAAACTCTCTCCGCAGTGGAACCAGTGACTAGTGAGAGTACTAGCAATCGAAGTTATGTTGGTAGCACGAATTTCAACTTGTAAAAAAATGAAAATGTAAATTGCGTACTCCCCACAATTATAATAGATCCAGGAAGTGTTCTTCCCTTTACTTGCTTCGCAGTGTTGGCACATAGGCGTCCAAATTAATTCAAATTTGACGCCGTACTTGGAATTCAATAATTTATAACAATTCTTTGGCGCTAATTAACAGCAAAGGGTATCGATTTCAAACATCCCGCCTTCGACTTAGATAATTTTTCCCTAAAAATCGCGGGCTGACTTTCAGAGAGAAAGGGAATTCATTTTTCGTATGAAACTCTTTAGAGGGACTGAACTGCTTTCAAAGATGCTCGGGAGATCGCGTCAGCTATTGGAGAAGCCGCGGAGCCGGGATTGCATTTTGTCCACACATTCTGAGAATCAGGCGCCTTTCCAAATAAGACGCCACGAAATTCAATTTTTGAGAGCAGCCGAGCGGTTTCACAAAGGATCGCCTCGTCAGTAAAAAAGCTAAGTAATATGCGTCTTGGCTAAGAGTTGGATTTTTACGTTGGTAGTGTGCCTAGTTCACAGCATTGCAGTATCCGCGAAACAACATGTTCCGTGCGATCTCCACGTAATAACATCAACACGCACAAATTTCGAGAGAAAACGAGGAGTAAACTATTTCCGTTTCGACCAGGCAGGTAACATTAACAATTTTCTCAATACTGAATAATTGTTACGCTGAGGTATACCAGTAGTTCTTAAAAACTTGTTTTCAGAACTCTCCCTTGTGTCAAAGGATTAAAAGACGATAACAGTATTTTTTCGACACCCAACATCTGCAGAAGATCTTCCAAATTATTCAAGCTATATTCGCAGCCTCAACACGCAGTGATCTGGTTGCTACGAACATAAATACAATTATTCTTAAGAGCCCGTGATTCCTCAGAGTGCGGAAGGACATTCCTCGTACACATTAGTACTCTATTCGTTGAGTTAAAGGCAGTGTTGAAAAGTGTAAAATTTGTGCTATATTATTCATTTTCAGTGGAAAAGAGTGAAGTGACGTATCACGTTTAGAACGTTTGTTCCTCAAATATAACATGAACTTCTGAAACAGGAGTGTAACACCATCCTACGTCCTGAGTTGGTCCGCCATGCCAGTTCGAAGCTTATCAGCTGCCTGGGTTGGTGCTGGATGGTTGCTTTGAAAATATGGAATATTCACCTCTTTTGTGTTCGCACTTAGCAGGAACAAATCTTATTGTTGCACTAGGCGTTGACTGTTATGAATTCGCTAGGATTTTTCTATTAATTTCTTACTAAAAAGGTTTGTTCAGTTGCTGATTTTCGACTACTTTATTATTTAATTTGGTAAATACTGGTATATTTATAATGATATAATTAATATTATTTGATTGCGCATCATTTTCACTCGATGTAGTGGCACCATTGGTGTGTTGTGTTGCGTGGTGTGCTTTGCTTAATTTTGTGTTGAGATATAACTCGTAATGAGTATTATACATACCATTGCTTGGAAGTATGAAGTGTAATTCAATTCATTTTGCCTTTTTATTTTAATTGTATTTCAATTACTATTTTGGGGTTATATTTATTGTTATTAGAAATATTAGTAAATTAAAATAGTTTAATTTATTAATTTTATGATTTCTCTGTTTCATTAATATTTGTTTTCGACATTGTTACTGTTGTAAAATTTGTAATTAAGTTTTACATCGTGTGAACAAATATATAGGTATTATGTTGAAATATAAATTTGTTTAGTAATCAAATTTACTTGTTTTATGTAAAAATGAATTAATTACTTAAATTGATTCTTTTTCTTTTATTTCATATATTTTTATTTCTGTTTAATATGTTTTAATAATAGCATACAATAGTACATTAAGAAACTATGATGTAATGATGGGTATTAATACACGAGTGTGATATTAAGATAAGAGTGAGTATCGTAAACTTCACACGAGTGCATTAATACCCATTATATCGAGTCTCATACGATACTTTTTCTACGACTTATGGTAACTGTCATAAGTTAAACTTTTACATTGAATCGTTTCGAGGCAGTTGACATGCAGGATTCAGCCAAGGCCACCTAGTGGACAGCTACCCTACCTGCCGCAGGTGGCTTTGGTTTACCAACCCGCCTGCGAGAGAGAACAAAAGTTAGGTTTTAACTTACTAAAGATACATATTTCATTAATCAAAAGACAACTCATTGAAAAATCAGTTTATTTTCTATGAGTAGTGAAATAAAGAAATTGAACATTGTAGATAACATTTATTTAATGTTATTTACTATGAGTATTTACAATTATTTTGAAATATACATATTCTGTATTGTACAAATATTAAAATGTATTTGTGGGAGTGTTATTTCCTTAATATTTGTTAATGATGATGACACATTATTTATATTTATGGCTTTTTCATTTTCTCTGGAATTCTGAATTGTGTTAGATATTTTCATTTTATTCGCAATTGCAATATCTATGTAACCTGCAGCAACACTTGTTGATTTCCAACCACCATGTCTTTTCAACGTTGATATATCACCATCAGTGTCCACTAACAATGTTGCAGAACTTCTGCAAAAGCAGTGACCGGTGTACGAACCTGGATTGGGAAGGTTCAGATACGTGGCTATTTGCTTGCTCATATTTCCTAATTTGTTGTTACCAACGTTTTGCACTGTGCATTTTTAATTTCCTTAATTAATAAAAAATTATGGATGTTGCAATGTTTTGGGCGTCATATATTTTTTGCATATTTCTTAATAATTTCCTACAACTGTGAAAGTACGTAACGTTTTCTTTTTTGAACTTTGTATGTTAACTACAATGTTTGATTGTGCATCTAGAACATCATTCCATTTTAATTGATGCAACTAATGTCTTCGACAGGCACCCATAATCCCAAAGATAAGTCGACACTAGCTTTTCAGCTAGGTCGAATTCTGTCACTGTCTGGTCATTCTAGCGGCCGGCTGCTCTGATCGGTAGTTTTCCGTGGTTTCTCCGATCGACACCAGGCGAATGCCGGAGCAGTACCGTAACAAACGGGCCACGGACCGCGCGCGATCTGTCCTTCCTCTTCCTTGTCCTATCCTCTCCCCTTACACACACACTTACACTACACTAACATGCACTACACTGCCACATATTCCGGGAGACCGGTCGGGAGCTTAGAGCTTGTCGTGGCTGGAGCGGTGCCCCGCTAGTGGGAGAGTCCTGGGTAGGGGGGAAACCCCACTAGCAGACGGTAGGTCGCTGTCGGATCTCGCTATCCAGCAGGGGAAGATCACCGCCATCTCCCAAGAAAAAACATGCACTACACTAACGGGACTAATGACCGAAGCAGTTGACGCGCCCGGAAACACGAAAAAATCAATCAATCAAACTCGAAGATAAGTGCTACCTAAAACTATCAAAATATATTAATGTTTGTACATTTCTGTAATTATTATAGTATATATCTATATATTTAAAAAAATAAAGTATTCTGCCATGGCTTCGTTTAGAGCTTCTACGGAACCGATTGTAGTATTTTTTCCTTTAAATGAAAGAATGTGATCCCTAGATGTGTTATCAGATATTGTTTGAGTTGATTCATCAACATTTACGGTGTAAATTAATTAATTAAATCATTCTTTAATCGTACGCTGATGAATAGTCAATTGTTTTCTTCCAAAGGGTGGCTGTTTCAAAATCGATATACATGAGTCGATATATGTGAGTCCACGCTGCTTCATGGTGGCACTGCTTGATGTTTTGTTTTGTTTGTTGAGATTTGTTTATAATTCGACAAGGTTTTGTTTCAGTGTAACAATTGCATTGTGGTGTTGACAGATTTTATGTATTTGCTTTTGTGGTGTATTTTGTAAGAGAACATTCGGACAGTTGGTTTTGTTCGGTTGTAGTGAAGTTGTTCATAGGTTATGTCGAATTCCGAATCGTTGCCAACGCGCCCCAAAAGACGCAAACGTACATTAAGTGGACGCAGGGAAAGAGAAAGTCAGCGTAGGTGTCGTGATAGTGAGGTCATTTCGTTTTCTGTTGGGTCATTGTCTATGAAATATCAGTTTTGTTCTGCTTTGTACTTCCCATGTGAGAGAAATTCTGCAAACCAGTTTACTCTGTGTTGCTTAAATGGGAAAATAAGTTTACCTTCGTGCAATATGCCAGGAGAAAAAAAGTTGTTTAGAGGAGATGATGACACATCAAAAAACTTTAGAAATAATATCCGTCAGTATAATAGTGCTCTTTCTTTTGTGTCTCTGTTCTTTGGTGTCAATATTGCATTGCCACCTGGTCATGGACCATAAGTGTTCAATATTTTGGCAACTCCACATCACAGAATATCTTCGTTATACCCTGAAGATCCAAACAATGCGACGTATGGACAGTTATATATTTTAGATGTTACTGACGCGAATACAATTAGATTGAATAATCCCGCTAATGGCAAATTAAGAAAAGATATAATTGAATTTCTCAATGGTGTATTATGTAAATACAACCCCTATATTAAGACCTACAAAATAATGAATCAGAAAATTTGTGAAGAAAAGGAATTATTAATGAAAGAAAATCTTCCATCTTTAGACCCGGTACTGCGATTCTATCATGAGCCACTTTCAGATCCTCGCAGGTACAATGTTCCAACATGTTCTGAAGTTGCAGCTGTTTTTGAAACCTCGGATGGTGCTCCTTCTCATAAGCATATAGAAGTGTATCCGAAAGTTGGAGGACTCCAAAAAATAGACTATGATAGTATGCATTGTGATCCATTGTGTTATGTGTTGATGTGGCCATGTGGTGAAACTGGGTGGCACATTTCCATGTGTGCAGATGGTGTACAAAAAATCAAGGTACGTAACAATGTAACAATGAGAGAGTATGTGTCATATAAACTTGCTGTTCGAGGATCACTGCCTTCGGAAGATTTTAATACAGTTTTAAATAGTGGAAAGTTGACACAAGAGTTAATTGTTGATTATTATTGAAGAATTGAAGGTGATAGATTAAAATTTATTCGCAACCAACAAGCAAAGCTGAGGGTGGACACATATTGGTCTTGCTGATGCATTACAAGTTCGGGCAAATGATGAAAATTTGAGAGCTGGGTGATTTGTTATTCTATCTTCAACATTTATTGGTAGCCCGCGCAATATGATACAGAATTACCAGGATGCAATGGCAATAGTGAGAAAATTTGGAAAGCCAGATATTTTCATCACTTTCACATGCAATCCATCTTGACCTGAAATTACCAACAGTATAAATACATTCGAATCTGCTAGCAATAGACCAGATATAGTTGTCCGTGTTTTTCATGCAAAAATGAAAGAATTGCTTCGTCTAATTAATCAGAAGCACGTATTTGGTAGAGTACAAACATGTCTGTACACAGAAGAGTTTCAAAAAAGAGGTTTACCTCATGTTCATCTGCTACTGTGTCTTAAATTACTACTGCTACTGTGTCTGATTTTAAATTGAGAGAAATATCTGATATCGACAAAATTCTTTCTGCAGAAATACCAGATTCCAATGACACAAAATTATACGATTTAGTTAAGACCCATATGGTACATGACCCATGTGGAATTTTAAATCCTTTGTCAGTATGTATGGAAAATGGAAAATGTAAAAAAGAGTTTTCAAAACCATTTTAAGCAGAAACCAAAGAAAATGTGAATGGGTACCCACTCTATAAAAGACGAAATAATGGACAGACATGCTTAAAAATTACACGAGGCAATGAAATTCTGGTAGATAATGGTTTTATTGTTCCTTATTATCCTTTCTTATTGAAGTATTTTGAAGCTCATATTAATGTAGAAATTTGTGCGAGTGTTCATAGTGTGAAATATGTTTATAAATACGTTTACAAAGATCATGATTGTGCTAATATACAAATATCTTCGGAAGATGGAATTCTAATACATGATGAGGTATCAAAATGTTTAAATACAAGGTACGTTAGCGCATGTGAGGCTGCTTACAGAATTTTTGCATATAGCATAAATGAACAATCGCACAATATAATTCGCTTACCTGTTCACTTGCCTCATGAACAATAAGTTTACTTTACCAATGACCATGCATCTGAAGCATTGTTTACAGCACAGTCAAGAAGCACAACTTATTGCTTGGTTTAATTTAAACAAAAACCCGTCCACAAGATGTTCCTTTACTTATCCCGAAACACCACTTCATTATGTTTGGGATAAAAGCCACAACTGTTGGAATAAACGTTCAAGATTTGCAAAAGTTATTGGTAGAATGTATAATGTTTCCCCCTCGGATTCAGAGATACCACCTTCGCTTGCTGTTGCTTCATGTTATTGAAGCCACAAGTTTTGAGGATATGAGAATATTTAGAAATATTGTGTATCCTACATTTAAGGAAGCTGCGATGCAACGAGGTTTGCTAATGGATGACTCTGAATGGCAAATCTGTTTAGAAGAAGCTGTGTTTTTCAAATGTCTATTCAGCTAAGACAACTTTTTGCATTTATTTGTGTATTTCAACAGCCCTGCAATGCAAATAATTTGTGGGATTCATTTAAAGATTCTCTGAGTGAATATCTACTCCAAAAACACAACGCTGAAGCTGCATATCAAATGGCCTTGCTCGATATTGAAGACACTATAAAATTTCACGGAATGTCTCTTGCTGTTTTTAAGTTACCATCTGTCAAAAAAAATCCAATTCAAATAGAAGAATCCAACGGCACAAGCTTAGAACCCAAGAGCAAACTTCAGGAAATGATGGAAAAAGCTAATGAGGAACAATTGCTCATAATTGAACAAATTATGAATAGTATTACACAAAATGACAACAGTTTGTGTAATGCTTATTTCATAGATGGTCCTGGAGGCTCAGGCAAAACATTTTTATGCCATTGCCTCATTCATTGTTGTTCAAATATTGGAGTTGAAGTTATATCTGTTGCATGGACAGGAATCGCAGCTATGCTCTTACCCAATGGCCGAACTGTTCATAGTAGATTCAAATTACATGAAACATCTGTAACGGCACTTAAAGTGAACAGTAAAGAAGCTCATCACATTAAAAAATCAAAACTTATAATTTGGGATGAAGCATCCATGGCAAGTGCTCCTGCATTAATGTGTGTAAATAAACTTCTACAAGACATAATGAATAACGAAGTACCTTTTGGAGGTGAAGTAATTGTTCTTCGTGGTGATTTTCGTCAGGTTTTGCCTGTAGTTCCACGTGCCTCCAGACAAACCATTGTACATAGTTCAGTAAAGTCATCCCCACTTTGGCCTCTATTCAAAATAATTAAATTAACAAAAAACATGCGAGCAAATCTAGAAGAAAAGGAATTTTCTGATTTTTTATTACAAATTGGAAATGGAGAGTATCCAGGCATAAATGGGGAACCAGAAGTAACTATTGAATTGCCTTCGTCTATTGTAGTCCAAAAAGACATTGTTTCTGAAATTTATGGAGAAACAATTTTTTCACCAAACGATGTTAGGAGATTTTATAAAACTGCAATTCTATCTCCTAAAAATGAACCTTGTGATTACATAAATTCTAAAGTAATTGATCTCCTTCCTGGTAAAGAAAAAATATATTTTAGTGTTAATCATATAATTACTGAAAATGAAATTTTACAGTTCCCTTCAGAATTTCTCAATAGTTTAGAATTATGTGGATTACCTCCACATAATCTAAGATTGAAAAATGGCACAATTGTAATGCTTCTGAGAAATATGAATGTTTGTAAAGGTCTTCTGAATGGCACAAGACTGAATGTTCATAACATGTATGAAAACTGTTTAGATTTGGAGATTATTACAGGGCAAAATGCAGGACAGCGAGTGTTGCTTCCCCGAGTTGACCTCACACCATCTGACTCAACTCTTCCTTTTAGTTTTAGAAGACGGCAATTTCCAATTCGTCTTGCGTTTTGCATGACAATTAACAAGGCTCAGGGGCAAACATTAGACAAAGTGGAACTCTATTTGCCGAAACCTGTTTTTAGCCATGGTATGTGGCAATGTCCAGGGTACGTTTCTTTGAAAATATTAAAATTCAAATATTACCACAAGGAAACAGAACAATTAATATTGTCTAAACGGAAGTGTTGCAATAGTTAAAAATTATATTTTCGAAGCCTGGATTCCATAACAAGTTTGCACCAATTTCATGGTCACAGAAAGTAACTCCGAAGCCCATTGAGACCAATGGTTGGTGTCACTGAAGATGAGTGTTAATTTATCAGAGAGAATTGATTTTGTTTTATACAATTTAAAACTGTCTTAATATTTTTGCTTTTACTTTTCGAAAAGAGTTCTAAAAAATTGGTAAATCCCGAGTTTAGGGTGGCACCATAGACATATAGTACTAGACTGGCAACGTCCTATCTCGTAACATTGGCGCTAGTGAAGCCAAAATCTTGCGCTCGTCGCCATCTTCTGTCACTACAGGTTCGTTCGCTGCCTATGCTGTACGTGTTAAATTAATGAGCTTTTTTTCTTAATTTCGAATTGTTTCCGTTGTGTTTTGTGATTTCTGAATCTCTTCCACCGCCATGGTGAATACTTGCGTCGTGTTTGGATGCAATTTTTCGAATTCGCGACACAAGGGAAAAGAAATTGGAATTTCAATACACCGGTAAGTTACTACCTTTTCTTTACCTAGTTACTGAATTTTACTGAATGTTGACGATTTTTGATGTTAAGATTGTATGATTAAACAACTAATTAAAATTGAGTAAGAAAAGAATAAGTTTGTGTTGATTAAAGTTCCTGAGGAGTGATTTGTAAACCTAACCTCTAATGCCTTTTTGTTTTGTTCTGATTTTGATTAGTTTTCCAAAGCGAGAAGATTGCAGAAAAGCATTGGTTAATGCCATTAGGAGGGAAAACTGGCAACCAACATCTGCGTCTGGTGTTTGCTCCCAACATTTTCGTCATTGTATGTGTAAAGAATGTAATTTACTTTTGGGTCAGCTGACCTCCATTTCATCCAGTTTCCCTTGATCCATGAGCAAATGCTGAGATGGTCCCTTGCCTTGCTTCTGGATATTTAAATGTAGCTTTTTATTCTCCTCTTAAATGTCAATACAGAATGAACACTAGTTCTGTTTTTGACTATAAAGCAATAAAACCGATTTAAAGCTGATATTAATTGTTTTATTTCCCAAAAATATTTCCTGTTCAATATTGGAGTTTTTATTAGCAACTGTACGTCGAAAATTTGTGTTCGTAGATTTTCTAAGAGTTCATTGACGTATAGTAGTACATGTCCATGAGTGATAGTGTAGTGACCCAATATGGCGGCGGGCGCAATCAGTTGGCTTCAAAAAGAATCGTTCATTGCCAGTCTAGTACTATATGTCTATGGGTGGCACAGTTCCTTTGATTCACTGATTCGGTTCATTAGAAGAGAATCGACTCCATGAACTGAATCCTGGTTTATACGTAGTAGTCGCGTGTAGTTAAGTTCATGATGTTACAGCAATAAATATAATTATTTAAAATAAAGGTAGAGCCTTCCGGCCCTCGCTCTCGAGACTTGGTTCGCGCCTCCGCTGTCGCTCCAGCGCTCACGCTGTATGATATACCTCTCTCACTTTAAAGAGAATTTATTTTAAAGGGAACTTTTAAGAAAATTCATACCTTCCATCTCAGTAGACACACAAACCTATTTGAAGAAGACTTGAAATGCGAAAATACACACATACGGCCGCGTGTGCCCGGCAATTTACAATTAATTACTCGAATGTTTGAAGAGCAAAAAAATTAATTTTTGCGTAATTAATTAGCAATTAAATCGCTTTACAAGATGGCATATTTGGTTTTGTGGTAACTAATTGTGGTAGATCCAACGGAATCTTCCGCTAGCTCACCATTCATTACGCAAAAATTTGAAGAGCAAAAATAATAATTTTTGCGTAATTAATTAGCAATTAAATCGCTCTACAAGATGGCGTATGTGGTTTTGTGGTAACCGTTTGTGGTAGTGCCAGCGGAAACCGGAAGTGCTAGTTCATAATTATTTACTCGGAAGTTTGAAGAGCAATTAAAATAATTTTTGCGTAATTAATTAGCAATTAAATCGCTCTATAAGTTAGCGTATTTGGTTTTGTGGTAACTAATTGTGGTTAATCCAGCGGAATCTTCCGCTAGCTCACCATTCATTACGCAAAAGTTTGAAGAGCATAAAAATTAATTTTTGCGTAATTAATTAGCAATTAAATAGTTCTAAATGGTGGTATATGTGGTTTTGTGGTAACTGATTTTGGTAGTGCTAGTGGAATAGAGGTCAATTTGAAGACAAGAGATTTCTCATTCAAATCAAATTTGTTGTTTATTGTTAGTTCTTGCATAGAGATCAAGTACATTTTTTTGAAATTTTAGTGGTTTTCATGCAATAGTGCGTGCAATGTTTGCAATTTTAAAAAAATTGCAAAAACAAGATTTTCTTAAAAAGGACTCCAATTTTTTTCTTTAAATGTTTGGTAGTTTGTACCAAATGCATCCTATCCGATGACATGAACGCCATATTGCTCATATGTGATTTAAATAATGTGAAATAATGTTTCTCGAAAACTAAACAGTTTTCTGTAAAAATGAACTCAAGATTTCGCATTCTCAGAAACGCACAAATTCCATTTTCTCAAAACTGGCTTCAAATTTTTTCTTCACATTTTTCTCATGGATAGTGCTAATTGCACTGTTTAATATGACGTAAAGTTCATTTTGGTGTATTCTTTAGTTTTTTCAAAAATTGCGCAATATATTTTTTTTAAATGTCTCTCACGCCGTTAATATGCACATTTCCCTCTATTTGTATACAGAATTATATGTGCGTGGAAGTGCTTCAAATGACTTCCAATGACGTTTTTTCGAAAACTCAATAGATTTCTGAGGAAAAAGATCTTCAAATTCCGCATTTTCAGTAATGCTTAATTATCATTTTCTTAAAAACGGCTACATTTTTTGAAGAAAATAGACATTTAGGAAGGGGTTTTACTTTTCTTTAATATTCGTAAAATAATATTAAGGTTCCACTATAAGGAAACCGAGAAGTTGAGAAAATGGCAAAAAAAAAAAAAAAAAAAAAGACTTTAGATGGAACGATAGATGGAGCTAGGAAGAGGATGGGGCAAGTTCGTAAAGCCAATCTACACCAAGGAAATTAGAAAACTTTGCTACGAGAAAGTCTGTGCAATTCTGTAGTACCTCTAGTTAATAATTCCATCGTGGAGCATCTTCTCGATCAGCTTCCTGACTTCAGGCCTATATACATGTGGAATTGGATATTGTTTGCAGTAAAATGACTTATTCGGTAGTTCTAATTGAAATTGATATCCTACTTCTGGATTCTTCTAATCTTGAAATACTTTAAATTTTTGCAATGATTGGTTTCAACATTCTCCATTTTCGTCAACCGCATCCCTAACAACAATGTAAAATTGGTTTTGGAACCCATCGGATTGTTCCGCAATGTCGCAAACTTGTAACCTTTCATCTCCCTGGTCTTGGACTCTTAAACAATGTTATCGCCCAACGTCATTGCGTAACATTATCCTCATTTTACCTAAATCAAAAACGGCGTCGTACATTTTTAAGCCATTAATTCCAATAATTACTGGACGAATCAAACCCTTCACAACAATTGCCGGAAATTTAATTACGATCTTATTACTACTTATTACGATCTTATTAGTACTTCCAATTCAACCCACACCTGACGACTTTTTATTTCCACTCGCCTTCCGTTGGCTACACAAATATCTAATTTTTTAGCTGGCAGTTCTTCAATTTCAATATTATACCTTTTCACATGGTCGTATAAATCTTCTGAAATTGCACGTACATTTGCCCCCCGTGTCTACCAATGTTTCCACATCCACAGTTTTATAAGTTCCTTTTAAAATCAAACGTATTTTTCTCCCCGTGTCTATTGGTATCCTTTCTTAAGTCCTCCTCCGAATCATTAATACTTTCTATTGCTGTAATTAAAATTACCCCTCGTTTATTGCGTTCGAAATATTCCACCGATATATTTCGAACTCTCTTAGTTTTCCTGTTATATTACATTTATTTCTACATGTTCATTTCGTTTTTACTTTCTCGTATACGTACATATATACGGAGTAATATACGTGATATAGAGAAAGTTACATAATGCTGCGGATAATCGATTTCGAGGGAGTAATATACATGATATAGAGAAAGTTATATAATGCTGCGGATAATCGATTTCGAGATTTCAACGGAAATATGCGTTTTGGGGTCACCTGATCCCGAAAAAGTGTTGTTGTTTTTTTAAATACATCCGTCCGTCCGTCTGTCCGTCCATCCGTCCGTCCATCCGTCCATCCGTCCGTCCGTGAACACTACTAGTGCCTAAACCACATGTACGATCTTTTCCAAATTGAAGAAACCCCTGTCCATCTGTCTCTAGTTGAAGCTTTGAACTTTTGAAAAACATTCTTTACAATTTGGGGGTACTTTACATGAAGCCCTTCGGACATTTTCAAAATTTTCTCAAAAACGGCTCCACATTTTTTCGTTAAATCTCTTGTAAGTATAGAGTAAAATTCACTTATAAAGATGGCATAGGTCCTATTTTCATGGTTTGCTCTGAATTTTCGAAAATTGCAAAAGTTTCAATTTTTTCGGCGTCTTCAAAATTCAAGATAGAGACTTTTCCTTAAAAAATTGATGTTGAAAGTCATGTCTTTTAATAAGATCATGTAGATTGTTTTGAAAATTTTAGTAGTTTTCGTGCAATAGTGCGTGCAATATTTGTAATTTTAAAAAATAACAAAACAAAGATTTTCTCAAAAACGGCTCCAAATGTTTTCTTTAAATATTTGGTAGGGATAGAACCAAATGCACCCTATCCGATGACAAACACCGTATTGCTCCATTCTTCTTTTTTACAAAAACTAGTGAAAACCCGTCAAAATTTGACGGTGAGATCTGAGATAAATGTAAAATACTGTGCCCAGACTAATGTCCACAATACGTTGCATTGTTTGGATCTTCAGGGTATAACGAAGATATTCTGTGATGCGAGTTCCCAAAATTTTGAACACGTATGGCCCATGACCAGGTGGCAATGCAATATCGGCACCAAATGACACAAAAGAAAGAGCACTATTATACTGACGGATATTATTTCTAAAGTTTTTTGATGTGTCATCATGTCCTATAAACAATTTTGATTTCTTCTGGCATATTGCTCGAAGGTAAACTTATTTTCCCATTTAAGCAACACAGAGTAAACTCGTTTGCAGAATTTCTCTCACATGCGAAGTACAAAGCAGAACAAAACTGACATTTCATAGACAACGACCCAATAGAAAACGAAATGACCTCACTATCACGACACTTACGCTGACTTTCTCTTTCCCTGCGTCTAGTTAATGTACGTTTGCGTCTTTTGGGGCGCGTGGACAACGATTCGGAATTCGACATAACCTGTGAACAACTTCACTACTTCAGTACAACCGAGCAAAACACACTGTCGGAATGTTCTCTACAAAATACACCACAACAGCAAACACATGCAAACTGTCAACGCCTCAATGCAATAATTACACTGAAACAAACCCTTGACGAATTGTAAACACATTTCAACAATCTAAACAATACATCAAGCAGTGCCACCATGAAGCAGCGTGGACATCTATCGACTCATATATATCGATTTTTAAACAGTCACACTTTGGAAGAAAACAATTGACTATTGATAAGCGCACTATTAAAGAAATATTTAATTAATTAATTTACACCGTAAATGTTGGTGAATCAACACAAACAATATCTGATAACACATCTAGGGATCATATTCTTTCATTTAAAAGAAAAAATACAACAAACGGTTCAGTAGAAGCTCTAAACGAAGCAATGGCAAAATACCTTATTTTTTTTAAATATATAGATAGATAGATAGATTACAAAGATGTAAATTTTTTTATTGCTCTCTCACGTCGTAAATATTTACACGATGCAATTTCTTTACATTATTTGATTTATGCGTACACGTGCTTTAAATAATGTCAAATAAAGTTTCTCAAAAACTCAACAGTTTTCTGTAAAAATAAGCTCCAAATTCCGCATTTTCAGAATAGCGCGAACGCCATTTTCTCAAAAATGACTCCAAATTTTTTCTTCCAACTTTTTCAACGGATAGTATTAATGGCACTGTTTAATATGACGTAAAGTTAATTTTGGCGTATTCTTTTGTTTTTTCAAATATACAAATGTAATTTTTTTTAATATCTCGCACGCCGTTAATATGCACATTTCACTGGATTTGTATACATTATTGATTCTGTGAGTGGAAGTTCTTCAAATTACTTCAAATGAAGTTTTTCGAGAACTCAATGAATTCCTGTGAAAAAGAGCTTCAAATTTCGCATTTAGGTAACGCTAAACGCCCTTATCATAAAGACGACCCAAAATTTTTCAATGAAAATTGCTATTTAGGGCGAGGTTTTAGCTTTCTTTAATATTCTTAAAATATTTGGGTTCTACTACTTAGAAACCGAAAAGTTGAAAAAATTCAAAAAAATTTACTTTGGGCGGCGATAGATGGTAGCAGGCAAGGAGGAGGGGCAAGTCTGTACCGTACAGTCCACAGCAAGGATATTAGGAAACTTTGCTACAAGAAAGTCTGCCAATCTGTAGTATCTCTAGTTCATCTTTAAATTTTCGGGGAAAATTTCGTCAACCCTTGATATTTTCTTGCCTTCTGTTGCTGTCCCTATCTATTTTTAAATCTGGGCAATGTTTCCTCTTGTTCTTATTATCTGCCTGTCTTAATTGTTCCTGATATAATAGTTTCCCGTTGGATGTTCCATACTCCGTTCTACTTGACTTCCCTCCTAAAGTTTGATCAAATCGACCTAACCGTTCAATCAAATCTTCGGATGTCTCCGGCCTCGAATTCCATAATAAGTTCTGAATATGTTTCGGCAATTGTCGAATTATCATACGCATAATCTCGTTCATGTCAGAATTTTCCTCACATACCTTAAACATAGACTAAAGAGGTACATCTTTACTCTATGCCTTAAATGCCTCAATATTTCGCGTCGCGATATCACACATTGATTCGGCTCCGCCTTTTCGGTACCCTTCCCCATTAGTTTAAATTTCAGCTCAAATTTGTGATTATCATTCCAGTATCTTTTTAGAATTTTTTTCTTCCATTCCGTATAATTCGCGGGCTCCGGAACCAAAGACATCAGCCAATGACGTGCTTTTGAAGACATAGCTTGCTCGATGAAATGCAATTTCAATCTTTCCGGGATATTATTAATTAGAAAATAGCTCTCGGTTTATGACAAAATAAGGCCAAGGCTGTTCTTTTATTTCCTCCTGAAATATTAGATGACCCGGCAAAATTAATGTCGCAGTGGACATATTAGCATGCCCACCAGTGCGTGCTAATGCCATTTCCTTCTCTAAACTTATTATTTTATTTCTTAATTCCACAGTGTCTGTTCCAGTTTTATTATCAACAGTTTCCTTTATTAAAATTTATTTCCTCTGGTATTTTTCTCGCTATTATTACCTCGGTGTCATTAAATTTTGTTTCGACATTTCCTATCCTCGTATTTTATTACTGCGACATAATCGGTGAAGATCCGCTTCGACGCTCGTCATTTGTTCATATTGTCGGCCAAAATCCTCTATAATAACTACTACTCGCGCACCTTTTCTTGAACGATGACCTTGCTTCCCCCTCCCTGGAGCCATAAACAGCTGAAGGCAAAAGATCGCAGCGAACGCTGATGACAACATTCCCAGCATTAAAACTTCGTTGGCGCGAAACAGAAGCTAGTCAAAGCTAGTTGCTTTCATAGTCGAGAACTTCTGTTCAGCTTTATTACCATTATCTAAAGAAATGTCTGAGGCAGGTCCAGGACCTTCAAAGAAGGCACCTAAAACTCCTATCTACTGTTCCTGCTGTTGCCTACCCAGAGCAATGACCTGGCCGCACATATAGCGGGTTTGACTTTCATCTACCCAAGGTTGGCATTATTGAAAATACTCTAGTGGCTATCTTTGTAACTAATACCCCCACTCCGCCCGCATTTCGTCAATCTATCGTTCAAGAAAAGTTGCGCGAATGGTACATTCTCTTTTAAATTAATTCTGTCTACTCAATCATTTTATTCTTTTTGTATAAATTCAGTTTGGTTCATAAACATATCAAGTTTCGAGTTCACATTATTGATTTCTATTCCCATATCTGAACGGAACTGTACCATTTCTTCGCGAATTTCACCTTTGATATCCCGTAATTCTTGTGACAATTTTCCATAGCTAATATTCAATTGTTCAAATTTGTTATTAAATTTGTCTTCAAATTGTGTAAACTTACTATCAAAATTATCCTTTATTTCTGCATTTATACTTTCTAATTTACTGTTAAAATCATTCATTTCTAACAATAAATCTAAAACGAAACTAATTCGCTCGCTCGTGGCACATAGCAAAGTCGCTAGCCTTTCACCACTGAGATCCGGGTTCGATTCCCGTCGAATCTCATGTGAAATTTGTTCCAACAAAACGAGTTTGACTGATTCACAAGAGCTAGTCCAACCCCTGTGAAGTTTCCTAAACCTTACCCTTATCCTAGTTCCTTCCAAATTCTGGCCGCTGGGTAGTGACGCAGGAGGCGCGTACTATACGCGCAAGTTTTCTTGATATTCCACAGGAGGAGGTGCGGGGAGAGGAGGGCACCGGCTTAAAAGAGCATAGCAAATGTGGGCATGAACTTAACGCGCCAAAGCGTGCTACCAGAAATGCTACGATTGTTTTGAAAGTACGAGATGGTTGTTGCCAGCACTGTAAATTGGTACGTGCCGTTCCGAGTCGAACCTAAGTAACTCAACGGGCCGTGCTTTTCAACGCTGGGTGAGGACAAGGGAGTTTGTGTATCAAGAAAACTTGCGCGAGCATTACGCGAAGATGCTAACTGGCGGTCCTCTTGACAACTGACTGCGACGTGACGTGACTTATAAGTAATGGAGGATTACTCCCCAGCGCAAAGCGCTCAACGCCCCTCAAGGGGCTTGGAGATGCGTTGCGTCAATTTGTATACGCAACAAATTTAAAAAAAAACTTTTAGTATCCATGCTTACCGGCGGCGATCTTTGTAAATCTCGTTCTTGTGCGGATTCCCCTAATTCACGTACAGGCTCCATTTCAGGATTTGCATTTGGTTCGGCTTCGACATTATCATCATCATTGACATCCCCTTGGAAATCCTCCTCATCAGATACAAATGTATTTTCGAACAGTAATACATGCGATTTCAAACAGTAAGTAATATTATGTTATATGTTTTGCATGATTGATGTTTCTTTAAGATTGGTTTCATATTATTATGACAATAGTTATTATGATAATAATTATTATGAGTGTTATTTCCTTTATATTTAGTATAGTCTTATTATTTTTGTTGCAACAACATTAAATTGAATATTTATTTTGTGTATTAATGTACATGATACAAATTTTATTATAGGTGCAGGAAATATCTGCTGGGTGTTTAGGATCAGGTTAGGATCTCCCTTGTCGGTGGAGAACATTATTAAGGAGGAATGTGTGCGTTGAGCACTTCATGCCAGTAATGTTGACAGCAGGAAATAGCATCGTGGAATACGGTCCCCTGTGAATTCATTTTATGTGCCATTCATTTTGGCTTCCTCGCATGCCCTGGTGAATTCAGAAATCTTATTTTACGAAGATGAGACACAGCAATATACATCTTGAAATCCTATAACATCATTTTTTTATATTTCAGGCACCTCCCCATTGGCTGAAAAAGACTGGAAAACAAGTTGGAAGTGCTGTTTGTTTCAGATGATGTGTAGAACAATATTGTCAATTTTGGTAATTTTTTAATATATCTGTGTTGTAATTTTGGATTTCTGTGTTGATCATTGTTCAGATCATTTATGGTTCGCTCAGGACAGGGAGTGATTTTTTGCCAGAGGTTAGACCTAGTTTTGTATCACTCTGTGAAATGTATTTTTTCATAAGCCATTTGAAGGAGAATACCAGCTGTTAATGACTATTCAGTGTGAGTTCAGCGTGTGTAGTTTAAGGTTACGGATAGTTTTTAAGTGTGATTTACATTCTTCCAATACCATCACTATAAAGAATATTATAAGAATATATACAATTCTTGTCAAAAAGAAGATGGAAGTGTGAATGCATGTAAATTAACTTATAGATGTAAAGGGGCAGGCCATAAATTCTGTATTTTAAAGAGCCCCTATTGTTGACTTTCATCATGCTTTTAATGAAGCTTGCTAAAGACTAAATTTTCATCACAAAATTACGCGTATAAATAATACTCTTGAAAAGGGTGTTTTAAAAATGAACTTTTCTTGCATTCTAGCTATATAAATATACTGATATGCAAACATTCTCCAGTTGATGTAATTACAAGAACAATAGGGAATATATAGGCCCAAGCACAAGTTAGCCAATGTTTGTGAAATTAATGAAAATCATTTGTCCTTTTAATCACTGATAATGACGCCTTAAATTATTTTGGCATCATTGAGTAAAAAAATCATTTAAAAATCTGAACAGACAATACATGAAAATATTTTCTTAATAATTAAAAACTATTCAATACCCGTATCAAATGTTGAGAAATTCTGGATTTATGATCTACCTTTGGATTTTCGTCCTCTATCCGTTGGGCAACTAGCTATGCTTTTGGGCAAATATGTAGCCTGAAATATTGGAATATAAGGGAAACTTACTAAGTCCAAAAACTCTGCTTTGAGATAAAGTCGAAGTAGAATCAGGTCATTTTTTACTTAGTTCATTACTTGTAGGAGGTTAAACCTGTTTCTTTTAATGCAGTTTAATATGTAATGTTGCTTTTTTGAGGAAAGCAAGCAAAAAAGCGGACTGTTTGTGCCGATGTAAATTTCTTATTTATTTATAAAACTTATCAATAATATTCATTTATATTATACCTTAATTGCAATTTTGAAAATATGTTGAAGTTTCACGTGTTGATAGCTGGCATGCCATTTTGATAATAATACAATATTAAAGAAGTAATGGTCATTAGTTATATTTAGACAATTTTCTAAATTCATGCTGTTAACTTATCGGCGGCCAAAATTGATTCAAATTTGGCGCCGTACTTTGAAACCTATCAATATAACAATTCCTTGCCGCTATTTAACAGCAAAGAGCATGCATTTTTAAACGTCCCGCGTCGGACTTCTAATATTTTTTCTCCAAAAACGGCGCGCTTGCTTCCAGAGGGAAAGACAAAAACATCTTTCGCTGGAAACTCATTGGAAGAACAAAAACAGTTGAAGAGTTGAACTGTTCTCGCAGAAGCCCGGTAGGTAGCGCCAGGTACCGGAGACACTGTGAATTATCAACATTTCAAACTTAAAAGTCCTCCAAATGAAAGCGCGATAGAATAGCGTTATTTAAAAGGGTAGTGACCGAAGACAGTTTCGCGGTTACTCGACTCGCTTCGCGCAAGTCAAACACAAGTTAAGATGCACATATATATGCTACCGACTATTAATTTAATTATGTAGGGTTGGTAGTGCTACATCAGCTGAGAGGTTTTGGCGCGCACAAGCATTCTCATTGTCGAGGTTTCGAAGAAATACAACGGCTTTATGATCGTATTGTTGGAGGTTATTGTTGAAGAATCTTGCAGCCGTGTGTATACACAAAAGATCGTCTTGCCAGTAAAAAGGCGTGGTAATTCACATCTGGGTGGAATGGAAGAAATTATTTTTGACTAGTGGTAGCAGTGGGTGTCTAGTGCGCGTAAGTGGCAATATCAAGTTGAAATGGTAAGTAGCATGAATTATAATAGAACACAATCTTCTGTTCGTCTAAGGAAACATTGACAGCAAGGTAAAATTGACAAGTTCCTTCCATCATTAATATTTATTACGCTGAGATAAACTAATAGTTCTCGAATATTCGTTTTTCAGCATTTTCCCAAGTGGCAAGCTTAGAAGTGGCTAGCCACGCTTTGCGAGCAACCCATCCATCATTCTATTGCTCTCCCAAACAGTTCTACTGAAGCTATCTTGGCGGCGTTTACACATGGTTTCAATATTGAGTCAATGGCAAAGTAAAATGCATGTATTATTTGCTTACATTTATTTTGTAAAAAAATGTATTAATCTGTTTATATTGTGTATGACTATATTTACATAATTTAGAAATAAAGATTGTATTTCTGATTTTTTTTTTTATTTTGCACTCTCTGAACTACAATTTCATTCACTGACTTAGAATTCCTCATCCTAATAATTTTTGGCTTTAAATTGCCTAGCGTATTTATCTTACATAAAAAAATATGTTATTAAATTTGACGTCATTTTGAAAATAGCTCCATTTAATTTTAAATGTCCCGGTCGTCATTACGTGCCATCTTCATTGGCAGATCGCCAATGAAGCATCCAACCCCGCCCCCGCCGCTCCGTGATGGCTTCTAATGCCTCACAAAATTCTCTTTCAGCTGCTCCGGATCGCTTCACGCTCGCCTCCTGGAACTGCAACGGCATAGTTAGCAGGAACAAACAGGCGGAGCTAGCCGCATTCGCCGCAAAGTATAAAATTTCCATAATAATGCTTGGCGAGACACATTTGCAGCCAAAGCATCGCCTTTCTTTGCCTGGCTTTATTTGTTACAGGTCCGACAGACTAGCACGGCTCCCGCACGTAAACCCGGGCGGCGGAACGGCAGTTTTAGTGAAACGCGACATCGCGCATCATGAATCTGCGTTACCTTCTTTCCAGTTCCTGGAGGCCACGGCGATCACGGTTCGGACGGGAAAGGGCCCGCTGCGCATCATCTCGGCCTACCTCCCGCCGGCGGGCAGTGCTTCACTAGAACAGAGCGATCTTGACGCTCTCCTAGAACCGCACGCCCGCGTTCCCACCTTCCTCGCGGGTGATTTCAATGCGAAACACCCGTCTTGGAACTCCCACATCTCCACTCCTCGCGGCCGCAAGTTGAAAAACTACGCGGAAACGCACGGCTACGAGGTGATAGGTCCAACACAACCCACCCATTTCCCTGCCAACGCGAGACGGCCTGATGTGCTCGACATTGCCGTCACTCGCGACATTGGCGCTCCTATCCATCTGCTCACAGCATGTGAGCTCACATCCGATCACCTCCCAGTCCTGGTTGAGATGGGACGCGGCGGCACATTTCCGTCTATTGCACTGCCTCCCGCCCGCAAACGCACTAATTGGCCTCTCTTTCAGAAAGAAGTGGAGAAACGCCTCCCGGTCGCGGAAACCATCACGGACCCGCAGCAGATCGAGCAAGGAGCTAATATACTTGCGGTTTCTATTACAGATAGCCTGAATGCGGCCGCCTTCGCCGGGCGAAACGAGCAGCGAGCACCAGAACTTCCTCCGCGGATCATCGCGCTAATTCAGCGCAAAAGCAGGGCCCGCAGGGAATGGCAGCGCACGCGGCACCCGGCCGACAAGCTTATTCTGAACCAGCTGAGGCGGCGTGTAGACGACGCCTTAACTGAGTACAGAAACACAAAGTGGGGAAACCTATTGAAAAAGCTGTCGCCGGAGGACCGCTCTTTATGGCAATTAACGAGAGCTTTAACGAGGTCATCTGTTTCAGTGCCGCCGCTGCGAAACGCGAACGGCGACAACGTGGAGGCGACCGAGGACAAAGCGGAGCTTTTCGCCGACGCACTCGAGTCGCAGTTCCGGCCTGTAGAGGAGCAGCCGCCAGCGGAGCACGTCGAAAGCGTGCATTGCAGCGTTGCAGCGGCCTTACACGCCCCCGCAGACGAGCCGGAGTTCACGGACGCCGCAGAAGTAGCGGAAACCATCGCCGCCCTACGGAGCGGAAAAGCACCAGGGCCCGACGGCATTACAAATGACGTCCTTAAAAAGCTCCCGCAATGTGCCATTACTTACATAGTGTGTTTGTTTAATGCAATCTTCTTATTCCAGCTCTTCCCGGCGCAATGGAAGCATGCTCACGTGCTTAACTTTCCCAAACCAGGAAAGGATAAGAGATTGCCGCAGTCGTACAGGCCCATTAGCCTCTTAAACACGCTCGGCAAACTCTTTGAAAAAATTCTCCTTAAGAGAATATTAAAATTCACAGAAAAGCACGCATTAATAAATAATGAGCAATTTGGTTTCAGGGCGCACCACAGCACCACTCATCAGCTAGTGCGCATAGTAGACAGAATTCGGCGCAATTTTAACGAGCGGCGGCTTACAGGCGGCGTTTTCCTTGATGTCGCCAGCGCCTTTGACAAGGTCTGGCACGACGGCCTCCTCGCCAAACTCATCTCAGCCAATTTTCCTTCCTACATAGTTCACCTGATCCACTCCTACCTTGCGAACAGATCGTTTCAAGTGACGATTCTGAACGCAAAATCTACCACTCGCCGCATACGGGCGGGGGTGCCCCAGGGGAGTATCCTCTCTCCGGTGCTCTACTGCCTGTACGTGCGCGACATACCTACCTCTACCCAGACAGAACTCGCCATGTACGCGGACGATACGGCTGTAATAGCCACGTCTAAAAGAGCCGATCTGCTCGTTAAATACTTGGATCAACATTTACTTCTGATCCAGGAGTGGCTAAGGCGCTGGCGCGTCAAAGTCAACGTGGAAAAGAGCACGGCGGTGCTCTTCACACGTAGATATAAATGCGCTACGCCGCGGCCACTCGCGCTATGCAATTCTCAAATTGAATGGAGCGCAAGCACTAAGTATCTCGGCATTACGCTTGACCGTGCTTTAACTTTCCGCGAACACGCGGACGCGGTCTCGCAAAAGGCATGGCAACGCCTGGCCATGCTGCGAGGCTTATTACATAAGCGAAGCAACTTGTCCACAGCGAACAGCCTGCTAATTTATAAAGCCATGATTAGGCCCATTATGAACTACGCCTGCCCGAGTTGGGGAATTGCGGCGCAAGCGCACATAAACAAACTGCAAACTGTCCAAAATGCGTGCCTTCGTAAAATTCTTTGCGCTCCAATTTACATTAGAATCTCTGAGCTTCACTCAACATTAAATATTCCTCTTATAAAAGACCATTTTAAAACTTTAGCATCAAATTTTTTCTCAAATCTAAATACGTCAAATAATGACATCATCTCTAATTTAGCACTGTACGAGCCAAACCCCACGGCCACGTACAAGCGCCCGAGAGATCTGCTGGAATAAAATAGGCCTACGCCAATACTGACAAAAAAGTTGCAGTAAACAACGCCAAAAGCGCGCCGCATGGCTAATGTCTTTCCTGACCTTGTTTTTCTTTTTATGTTACAGATCAGCCATTGATGTCCGAAAGGATAGGTATGGCTTCACAGCAGGGAAGTGTGGCGGCATTGCACTTAGCGGCCACACGGAACTGTGCTGCAGAGCAATCCTCGGGTATTGGGTTTGATTTGCCGTTTTGTAGCGAGCAATTGTAGTTTCCTTGCGTTGTTTATAATTTGCTGTTGTGTTGTTCACAGAAATCTTTCAGGTAGCTATGTGTGATTGCGTTTGTTTAACTTTGATGTGCACGTGGTGATGCGTGTAGTTGTGAACTCGGTTTTGTTTCATAATTACAGTTTTAATGCCTGTCGCTCGCAAGGATTGGAAGAAACCTATCTTTGCATACGTTTTATAAGTAGCAGTGAAGGTAATAATGTTTACATAATGTCTAATTTCTCTGTTTATATCATTCATAACATAAGCTTTAAAACTATAACCTATGTTCTTACACTATAGTTGTAAACTCGAAGGTTTTGTTTTATAATTACAGATGTAATACCTGTTGCTCACAAGGATTGGAAGTGTCTTTGCGCGTGTATTATAAATAGTAGTGAAGGTAATTATATTTAGATAATGTAGAATTTCAATATTTATATCTTTCATAGCATAATAAAAGCTTTTTAACTTTATAACCTATGTACTTAAACTTAAGCCAGATTTGTTTCATTGCAGATGCCTGATAAATGTTGTGTTCCTAACTGCAGAAGCAATTATGCTTCAACAGCCAAGGAAGGCTATGTTCCTGTTTTTCGATTTCCCCTGAAACCTGATGTCAGAGAGCAGTGGATTAGGAGCATTCATCAAGCAGATTGGAAGCCTTCAAAATATTCTGTAGTTTGCATAAAACATTTCCGTGAAACTGATATTTCAAGATGCGATAAATTCAATGATCCTTCTGGTGCTCCAAAAGAAATTCCTAGAAGCAAATTGGAATTAGTTCCTGATGCTGTTCCAAGTGTGTTTTCTGGATTACCAAGTTATTTAACAAAAAGTGTTGTAGTGCAGTGCACAGACCCTCAAAAGCAGAGGGACAAAGCATCAGACGATTATAATAAGGTTAATGAGTGGTTAGAAAGTGACAAAATAAATAATTTTTCATCATTTTTTAGTGACATTAAGTCAGGAAAGAAAGTTTTTGAAGAGTGGAGTATTCATTATATGAATGACAAAGTGCATGTTTTTGCATGTTTGATTTTGGAAAAATTCCCCAAATTACTGTTAGTGTGAGTATTACAAATGATCTTCAATGTACAGTGTGTGTAAACAGGCAGATTTTAAGTAATGAACAGTTACAGTGGATTCTTCCAACCAGTTCATGTGTTGAGCGGTGGTCCCAACTTGAAAATTTACTTATTCATTATAAAAGTGGGAATGCATCAGAACATTCTTTAGAAAAAAAATGAAAAGTTGTGTTGATTCAATCAAATTACAGTTCACATTACTATTAGATTTGA
Source organism: Teleogryllus occipitalis (assembly GCA_011170035.1). Classification (NCBI taxonomy): domain Eukaryota; kingdom Metazoa; phylum Arthropoda; class Insecta; order Orthoptera; family Gryllidae; genus Teleogryllus; species Teleogryllus occipitalis. The sequence continues at coordinate 261,123 of BLKR01000307.1, read as the reverse complement.
TGAAAGAAAATGATTCTCCTGAAAATGAAAGACAAATGAAATTTATTTTTGAACAGGTTAATTTAATTTTCAGTAGGGGTAGGAAATACTGTGGAAACAATTCTAAGTTGTTTCATGATATATTTACAGTCATCTGCATGCTATACTGTTATCAGGGAAACTAAATTATTAATTTTGCCTCATCCTAAATATTTGCAGCAGCTTTCATCAAAATTTCATGTATCTCCCAAATGTGAGAGTGAAAATAAGCACTTTTTGAGATCCGCTGCAAAAAAACTAAACAACTTGGAGCGTTTTGTGATTTTACAAATAGATGAGATTTATGTAAACCCTAAAATAGATTATAGGGGTGGGGAGATTTCTGGGTTTGCTGAAAATTATGTAACCTCACCAGCAAGTTTTCATGCAGGTATGTTCACTGTACAAGTTTTCATGCAGGTATGCAAGTCATACAGAACATTTCTTACTTTTGATTCTGTTCATGTTTTCAAGACCATATGGAATAATTGACTGAAAATGAAGGACGCTAACAATACATTTTTCTTTCCTTCCTTTGAAGGCGAAGAAATTTTAGAAGCCAAGTTTTCTGATATTAGGCAGCTTTATCAAACAAAGGAATACATTGTTGAAAACTGCATTCAAGTTAAGCTACAAGGTTGTATTTCCTAACAAATTAGAATGACAGAAAGTAACTCTAGTTTGTAATATATTTAATGAAAATACTCTGTCTGCTCTCAAAAGAGAATGGGAGAGTAAATCTGGTATTGTCACAAGTGAAGGGACTGTTCAATTTGTAATAATCATTTTTGATTATTCAGTGGTGGAGCATTGTTAATATTAAATCTGCATTCAAAGGAAATAACACCAGAAATTCTTTAGAAATTCCATTTACATCAGAAAATGATGAAAGTTTGGAATTTTTAGAAAAATTCCTACTTTGGCTTCAAAGGTGGAACAGCATCAGGAAGTCTGACATTGAAACATTTGCAGCACTCCATCAGTGTACAACTGTGTTATTATGTTTTGTAAATACAGCCTTAAAGAACTAAGAGTTGGCTATGTTTTAACTGGTAAGGTCCAGACTGATAATTTAGAAAAGAAATTTAGTTTGTATCGTCAGTTATGTGGTGGTAATTATAATGTGTCAGCTGCAGATATTTTACAATGTGAAAAGAAATTAAGGGCAAAAAGTTTATTAGGGCTAAAGTCTGCAAGGTATGGCAATTTGCATGTGACAAAAATTTGAGTAACAGGTAAGGACACATTTTCACGTAAAGTGGAAGTGACCCAATTTATGAGAATATTGGACAGCAATTATTTGGATGCAGAAATTGAAGAGTCTTCCCTTACACATGTCTGTGGTTATGCAGCATTTTCTGTGAAATCCAAGATAGATTGTTGTATTTGTATTTCTAACTTGGAATCAGATTCTACCAATGACTCTTATGTGAATGAACTTAATCGTGGTGGACTTACTCTGCCATCACAGATTTGTATAGATATTGGAAGACATGTTTTCTGTATTGGTACAGAATTAGTATCGCAAAAATATGAGGAAGAATTTTTAAGTAATGGTCAGCAGAAAGAAGTTCTGCGATTATTAAGCAAGGAGAGTTTGCTCAGAGATGAAGAGCTAAAAAACTTTGTTTGATATTTGTTTGTGTGGGAATGTAAATACAGTTGTGTGTGACCTTCTGCTTCCTATATTTTGTAATATGCTTCTGCACAATTACTCAAAAAGAAAAAATGAATTATATATGTTTGAAAAGTATGAGCAAAAAAAGAGAAAACTTCAAACATTAACCCAATAAAGAATTTATAACAAAAAAAGTCTTTTTTTTTTTTTTTGCCTTATCTACGAAAAATTTGTACATACATTTAGATTTGTAGAGAAGGTTGAATAGTGTAAGAAATGTGAAGGAGTGTAATATGCAATTTTTTGTGTTTTTTTGTCCTGAAATTGATTTGCATTATTATTTCCTAAAATAATTTATACTAGTTCTATCGTGTTTGGTAATATTCCAAGCCGTAGGGTTGAAGAAAGTTGAAATTCATTCAACTAAGATTTGGGAAAGAAAGTATCAGAATTTTTTAAGTTCTCTGTGGTCGCACAATGCTTTTGCTAGAGTACAAAACGAATTTTTCATTGTACTAGATAAAAACCGAAAATAAGATTTTTTTTTTCGTCGGGTAAGTAGAAAATTTGCATTTTCACGAAATTTGTATTACCGGCTCCGCGCTCCATCGGACTGAAGCGTGTGGCGTTTAGAGTCGCCGGTTTGTACATTCCGGCCTGAACTGAAGGTGGCCATGTATTAGCTCAATTGGGCGCAATATGCCTGCTTCCCCCCTCCATTAAAATGAGAGATTTGAATAAGAGCGTTGGGAAAAACGTTGTTTGCCGTCTCTGATAGTATACTCTCTGGTTGGAGTTATACTTGGCTTTTTCTAACGTTGCTGCTGAGGGTAGTATCTCCAAGATGGAATTCGGCACGACTTTTTGCGTCTTTCGTGGTCCTGCCGCAAGATGTCACATGATCCTTTTATTTATTTATTTATTTATTTTACGTAAAAAAACAGTTAAAACTGCATCAAGCAGTGCATCGCGACCGCATCAAGCAGTGCTGCAGATCAAGCGACTCTAGCGGTAGTACTGAAAATGACTCAAAATGTGCCGAATTTCATCTTGGAGATACTACCGACAGATCCAATGTTAGAAAAACCCAAGCGTAGATCACCTTACATTTTCAAAATATATTTTTTGTTGGATTTTTATCCAGCCAGCAGGTTAGCCTTCACGTCCAGAGGGGACGCATATTGGACTATACACCTGTGGGCTCCTCCGATCTTGGGGCAGCAGAACGCGAGGCCCTACGCGTCAACACGTACTCTTACATGAGGGACAAACAACAATGCCTGAAGCGGGACTCGAATCCGCGAACCTTCGGACCGAAGCGCTGAGTCGGAACACGCTCTTAGCCACCGTGGACACCCAGGGCGTCTTTAAATGTCTAATTTCATTACAATTCAGGTAGTGTGACGTACTAGAGTGAAAAACACAGACGACTGTTCTGATTGAATAAATACAATATATTTACAGATTTTTTACAATTAATGTACAATGATATGATACAAAAATCTAGCCCCTTGGCAACCTTTCAATTCTCTTAGCCGCGAAACCCCGCGACCGTCCCCTAGGCCTCGCCCAGAACCACTGCTTCGGAAGCAGCAAAAAGCAACGCGAAGTGCGAAGCTGTCGGACATAGAGTCCCGTAACTACACCAATTACATGGCTTGTCGCCAAACCGATCTTCGACCTGAAGATCACGTGCAAGGATTGCACTGGAGATACCTCTCGTCTTTCGACACCCAGCGTATCCCGCGAGGCTCGTGTCGGCGCGGCCTTAAATATCCGCCGGCTCGCCCCCACCCTACAAGCAGCGGGCGACACACGGCTCGCTGGCCAGCCTTTCCAGAGCTACAACCGACACCTCTTAGACTCGCATCCGCGCGCGTCCCTTTGAAGGAAATTCCAGCCGGGATTCCTGAGGGCATTTCCAACCGGCGCGGCGTGGCGCCGCACCCGTCCACCCCCATCCACATCCAGCTTTACGCGGGTTTCCCCGAAGCGGCCCGACGCACCGGCGCCGGACTAGGCGACGCTACAGACCCTCCCATGCCGGGGGGTGAGAATTTTTTTTCGCAGCAAAATATGCCCAGGAAAAAAATTCTGCTAAGTTACCTGGTCGTGAGACCTCTACATCCTAATTTTTATATGAACATGAACATAATTATACCAAAATATCAAACCCTATTTAATCGAAATGTGTGAAATAAATCTCTGGGCTGTCCCCCTCCCTTTTCACCTAAGCTATGTTGCCAGTACATTTAAACCTTACTCCTATATACATAAATATACATAAGTATTCTTGACGCATCTTGAATTACATATTATCCTGAAATACAAACATTTACTTTACATTGAAATTTTACATAATAATTCTTGACGCATCTTGAATTACATAAGATCCTGAAATACAAACATTTACTTTACATTGAAATATTACATAATTGTGGAACTCGTTACATACATCATGTGCCGTTCTTAACTGAATTTATTGACACATGTATGTATCTACATATAAAAATATCAAAAAAAAAACAACAAAACAATTTTACCCTTGAATTTACAAAATTATTTACATAGAATTTCACCGACATTTATACATGTCATGAACGTGCGTGTTCCCTATTCTCGCCGGTGGATCAATTCACATCATCAAACATGCGACTAAGTGCATCTGCATTAACATTTTCTGAGCCCTTTTTGTGCCTGATGCGTAAATCGAGGTGCTGGATTAAAAGAGACCAGCGTAATAATCTGGGGTTTTTGCCGGCCGTATTACGCAACCAGACCAACGGATTGTGGTCGGTTTCGACCTGAATTGTGGCCTGCCCGTCGAGATAAATTTTAAGTTTATCCAACCCCCAAATCAGCGCTAAACACTCTAGTTCTGTGGTGCCATAATTCATTTCGGCATCATTTAATTTACGGCTTAGAAAAACGACTGGTTGTTCTACTCCCTCGTCATTTACTTGGTAGAGAACCACGCCTAAGCCTCTCCGAGAAGCATCTGCCTGAACTCGAAATTCCTTGTTATAATCAGGTGCATATACCGCTGTTTTTTTACTGAGAGCTTGTCGCAGCTCATTGTAAGATCTTTCACATGCCTCTGTCCAGACGATCTTACCCTGGCGTTCGCGCCCACGCAGCACATCGGTCAGCGCCGCCGCCTTCTCCGCAAACCCTGGTATCAAACGTCGATAGTATCCTACCAAACCGAGCAAAGAACGCACTTGTTTCTTTGACTCTGGTCTGGGAAAGTTCTGGATTGCTTGTATCTTGGCTTCAGCCGGTCGCAATTTCCCGTTACCGACTACGTATCCAAGATATTTTACGTTAGCCCGCGCGAACAAACACTTGCGCGGTTGCACTGTCAATTTGGCGGATTTTAATATTCGAAAGACCGTCTCTAGGTGTCGAATGTGTTCTTGCCAAGTGTTACTGAAAACCGCGATGTCATCAAGGTATGGTACCGCGAATTCTTGGCATTTATTCAACAAGGTGCCCATAATGCGACAACATTGATAGGGACCGTTCTTTATTCCGAAAGGTAATCTAAGCGGCCGGTACGTGCCGAAACTGGTCACGAACGCCGAATACCTTTGTGCCCTTTCCGTAAGACCGATCTGCCAAAAACATTTGCAAAGGTCCAGTACACTTATTATCTTAGCTGCAGCTACCTGCTCTATCCGTTCTTCGAGATTGGGTAACGGAAAGTATTCGGTCTTAATAATTTCGTTGAGGCGCCTATAATCGATACAGGGCCGTGGTTTCTTGCCCGGTGCTTCAACCAATATCATGGGAGACGTATAATCACTCTCCGCCTCCACAATGATATTGTCGCGAAGCATTCTATCTATTTCTTCCCGTAATATCTTAGCCTGCCTCGGCGATGTACGGTAGGGTACGCTTCGAACCATTTTGCTGTTATCAGTTAACTCGATATCCATAGTAGTGATATCTGTCAATCCGGGTTTCTCACTAAATATAGACCTGTACTTACAAATGACCGTTTTCAGAGCGTCGCGAAACTCCGGTTCGACCTCAGTCCCGCTCAGCATTTCTTCCGCGTCAAAGTCGCAACAATCCAATTTAAGCGCATAGCGATCTAGCGCGTCTTCGTCACCTGCGTCTGTCACAGTCGTAGAACTAAGCACATTTAAGTACTCTGTCCGCTGGTGGTATCTTTTAAGCATATTAATGTGATAGACGCGGGGTTCCTTCCGCCCCGGCATCTGGACCACATAGTTATGCTCCGAAATTTTCTCGCGAATCTCGCCCGGCCCTATCCACTGAACCGCGAGCTTCCGCGTCCTGTTAGGTGCGAGAACCAACACCTTCGCGCCTATCTCGAAAGTACGTGAGACCGCCTTCCGGTCATACCACACTTTACGTTTCTGCTGTTCTTCAGCCATTCTATTGTGAGCTAGATCACGGGAGCGTTTCAAACGATTGATTAATTTGAATACATGCTCAACTACAGAATTTTCTTCACTTTCCGCAGTTCCCGCAAGCCTTTCATAAAGAAGTGTCAGGGGGGTACGGAGATTCTTCCCGTACACCAATTCGGCAGGAGAGAAACCTAATGATTCGTGCACACTCGTGCGCAACGCGAACATAATAGCGGGAAGCTGGCATTCCCAATCCGTCCCTGCCTCCAAACACAGAACCTTCATAAGCCGGTTCATAGTTCGATGCATTCTTTCGACTGCGTTTGATTGAGGATGATACGGCGAACTTCTCACCAGTTTAATGCCAAACCGCTCGGCGAATTCCGCTGTCAAAGCACTCGTGAAGCAAGTGCCCTGGTCGGTTTGCAATTCGCGTGGAAATCCTATTCTACTGAATAATTCTAATAATGCCTCAATTACAGTGACCGAAGTTAGGTCCCGTATCGGAATAGCCTCGGGATACTTCGTGGCTAAACACATCGCCGTTAAAATAAACTTGTTTCCGGTGACCGATTCTGGAAATGGGCCACACGCGTCGACATTCACTTTCTCGAATGCCTCGCCCGTTATAGGAACAATTTTCAAAGGCGCGCGAAGTTTTTCGCCGCCGTTTCCTACTCGTTGGCAACTGTCGCAACTACGCACATAGTTTTCAATATCCTTATAGCAATTCGGCCAGAAGAAATATTTGGCCATGGCATCTTTGCTTTTTGTGACCCCCAAATGGCCGTGAGCAACTTCATGACAGAGTTTTAAGATCGTGCCACGATACACCCGCGGTATTACTAACATAGTGAACTGCTCTCCGCGCTTACTATGCCGGACACGAAACAATAGGCCGTTTTTCATAACATAATCGCGCCGATCCGTCTCGGGTCCTTCCGCACGCTCAATCAACGGCGCGAGCTCCTTGTCTTGTCTCTGAGCTGTAGCAAATTCGGTGGGGTCCAAACGAGCCAAAGCAATGCTACCGAAATCTAATTCAGATTCCTGATCGTTTGATTCCGAGTTGCCCGGGGCGTCGACCTCGCCCTGACCAACTCTATTGTCATCCTCGGTTTCCTCCGAAGCGGTTACCTGGAACGCGTCCTGATCTCGGCCGTTTCCTGTACTCTCGGCAGGCTCTACCGCCTCTATTGTCTGGGGCCCTTCCGCCCTTACGCGCTCAGCCACTGCTTGCGCCCTAGTCCGCACAGCGCAGATAGGCTGTGGTTCTAAGAAACCTTGCTTTATTTCTTTCAAAATCGTAGCAGAACGATTACTAAAAATGTAATAAGGCAAGTCGCAATTCTTCGCGACTGCGGCCTCTGTAACAAGAGTACCGAATGGCCCTACAATCTCTACCTTGGCTACCGGTAGGTTTTTCGGCGCTTCGTCCAGGGGCTGCTGAACCCATACGGACTCGCCGGTGTATTGTGTCGGCGTGACTTGCTTTGCGTTGATGACGTCGATCGTGGCCCCCGTGTCACGGAGACAGGTGACTGTTTCGCCGCAAATTTTGGCAAGAAATGTGTGTGGAGACAATAACTCTGGCGCACTAGCGTCGGCCACGTGACACATCTTCTCGCTAGGTTTATTGTTATGTTGAGGACAATATCTTTTTATGTGACCTGGTTTTTTACATAAGTAACACGTCCGTTCTTGCGGCTTCTCGAACTCCGCGTTACTAGCTACCTTCGGCACTGCCGTTTTGGAAGTGGTCGGCGCGCTTTCCGTCGCCTTCGGCCATTTCCGTTCGCCTGCCTGCTCTTTATTGCCGAACCGCGAGAAATCCTTCTTATATCCGCTAGCCCGGTTGTTTTCGTAGGTGTCCAGCCTTCGTGCCAAATCTTGGGACGCAGAAACCTCACCCCACACATCAATGAAATGGTCACGCATAACCGCCGGCACCTTTCGCTTCATCTGGTCCGTTACAATGAGATCTAGCAATTGCTCAAATGTTTCTATCTTTAAACCTGAGACCCATTTTTTACAATAACTAGCTAATTCACGTGCATAGACGTTCCAAGTGGTCTTTGCACCTTTTACGTGACTACAAAACATCTGCCGGCACTTTTCTGCCGTGAACTTGTACATATCTAATAATTGTTCTTTAATTAGGTCATACTCTTGATCCGGTGAATCGGATCCTACTACGAGCCAGTTGTTCACTTCATTAGGAAGTAAACCCATTAAATGGCTTACCCATTCGACCGGCGCAATGCCAAGCTGGCGAGCATGCGCCTCGAAAACACTTAAAAACAACGTAATATCGTCGCCTTCGCCTTTGAATTTGTCCATGACTTGGCTGATACGAATATTAGTTCGATTTCCCGTGTCGCTACTACCTATGGAAACACGCGTGGGAGCCTGATTCGTTAGTTTTAACTTTTCAAGTTCAAATTGCCGTTCGCGTTCTTCGCGTTCTTCGCGTATTCTTTCCTGCTCTCTCTCATCGCGTAATCTTTCTTTTTCTTGGTCAGCGAGTTGTTTCACGAATGATTCCTCGTACTGCTCGCTTTCCGTAATGATCGCTTTAAGTTTAACCACGGTCTCGTTCCCTTCTAATGTTTCCCCCATCTCCATCGCGACCCTAACAAGCACCTCTTTCCTATAACCCGCTAAGAAGGCCATTTTGCCTGAATTGATCCCCGGCCAGAACAAAAAACACACTTACGTTCAGTTGACCTCGGTGTCGCGTGAGCGCCTTCTGGATCCGGTTTGTGGCCTCCTTCCTTCCTCTCGTTCAGGTCGGTCCGGGATGTCTTCCAGTTCCGGTACCAATCTCAGCAGCTCCAGTTCCAATTACCAGTACCAAGTTTTAGAAAAGAAAGGTTCCGAGTCGGATTGTACCGCCCCGAAACTACCGTACCGAAACACCGCACTTTTCGGTTTCTCGTGGCGTGCGCGACACTGCCGGCGCCACGTATTTACGACGCGTATTCACGTTTAACTGCGTACACTGTCTTTACGCGTGCTGTTCTGATAAATCAGCGCGCACCGATGGCTCTGATGCCGCACTGATGTCCCCGCGGATGCTGCTGCAGACTTCCGCGTTCCCGTTCGTTGCGAACGTAGTGACTGCTTCCACAAAGCTGAATGATAGACGTGAGTCTTTAATCTGTTGTAACCAATTATTAACTGCAATTGGCACAACCACCCGGTGTGAGTTCTAAGCACCACTGCAACCAATTTTGAACTACAATTGCAACAATTGGCGCAGGCACTCCGGCGTGAATTTACAATAACCGCTGCTACCAATTTTAGACAAGAAAAATGGCAGAATTGGTGCGGGCACACCGACGTGAGTTTACAGTAACCGCTGCCACCAGTTTTAGAAAAGAAAAGTGGCAGAATTTGCTGCGAGCGCCCCGACGTGAGTTTTCGATAACCGCTGCCACCAGTTTTAGAAAAGAAAAGTGGCAGAATTTGCTGCGAGCGCCCCGACGTGAGTTTTCGATAACCGCTGCCACCAGTTTTAGAAAAGAAAATGGCAGGAATTGGTGCGGGCACCCCGACGTGAGTTTTCGATAACCGCTGCCACCAGTTTTAGAAAAGAAAGGTTCCGAGTCTGTGACGTACTAGAGTGAAAAACACAGACGACTGTTCTGATTGAATAAATACAATATATTTACAGATTTTTTACAATTAATGTACAATGATATGATACAAAAATCTAGCCCCTTGGCAACCTTTCAATTCTCTTAGCCGCGAAACCCCGCGACCGTCCCCTAGGCCTCGCCCAGAACCACTGCTTCGGAAGCAGCAAAAAGCAACGCGAAGTGCGAAGCTGTCGGACATAGAGTCCCGTAACTACACCAATTACATGGCTTGTCGCCAAACCGATCTTCGACCCGAAGATCACGTGCAAGGATTGCACTGGAGATACCTCTCGTCTTTCGACACCCAGCGTATCCCGCGAGGCTCGTGTCGGCGCGGCCTTAAATATCCGCCGGCTCGCCCCCACCCTACAAGCAGCGGGCGACACACGGCTCGCTGGCCAGCCTTTCCAGAGCTACAACCGACACCTCTTAGACTCGCATCCGCGCGCGTCCCTTTGAAGGAAATTCCAGCCGGGATTCCTGAGGGCATTTCCAACCGGCGCGGCGTGGCGCCGCACCCGTCCACCCCCATCCACATCCGGCTTTACGCGGGTTTCCCCGAAGCGGCCCGACGCACCGGCGCCGGACTAGGCGACGCTACAGTAGTTAATACGAAAAAGTTAACCTAAAACTAATGTTAATCTACATAAACCATTTCAATATTCTAAATTTGCCACCACCTTATAAACCCTTCAGCGTCTACAATACTAAGAATACCGTTATGCCAATATTTACAAATTAGTGAACCACCACCTGGCTGTCATTGTTTGATATTACATCTCACAGTGCCGCCGATCCTGACCCTTGAGCGGGGAGCGGGCTGGTCTACTTCTAGCGAAATTGTCATAGAAATGAGTTGTACTCGGGAAGTCTCTAGGTGGCGCGTTGGAGTTCCCCATCCTATTTCCTCTCTCGCCCTCGCCCCTTTCCAAGTCGGGAATTGCCCAAGAAAAACCCAAGTTATAGAGCATTTGATAGGAAAATTATTTCAAAATATTTCGAAAATAAAGTTAAAAAGGTAAAAAAAGTAACTTTCTTACAAAGCCTCTCCGCATTTATTTTCTCGTAAAATATTGCAAGTCGCAACGTCATGAATTCAGTTAATTGCACTTCACTCGTCTTGCTTTATGTTGCACAGGTCCACTGAGGCATTCCGTCAAAGTAGCACCCTTGTCGTCACCTTTTGCTTTCTCCACTGTGAACAATCGGCATAATTTAAAAATGATGTCAGCGGTAACACGCGGAGTTGCTATTTAACAACAAATGTGATGAAATATTATACTTTCACAATATCTATTTTTCCCCCTTAAGGACTAGACTATTAGAACTCTATGACTAGTGTTCTCATACCAATTCTTCTAATCCTCAAGTTTATATGGTCGCCAGCATCTCTATTGGCATTCTCAAAATATGCTTCGTTTACTTACTATAAAATATAACGCATAATCTGACGAAATCCGTTATTGAAAATCGACTGTACTGATACTTCCAAAATATTAAGTCGAGGTTGATGAAGTTGTTAATTTCAAAATTTGTTCCACAGCTACTGTGTTTTGAAAGTACCTCTTCCACCAAACTGCTGGTCGTCAAATGTGAACTATTTAGAGGTATAATCGAATTGAGCTGCTCTCTTAATGCTTAACTTAACACTCGGCATTACGGAAAAACAGACGAATTAACATTAGTGTTTAAACCGACTTAGCTAATACAAAAAAATCTACCCCAAAAGAAACATCACAAGTGTCCTCTACAACTGCATCATATCTGCAACAGCGAGGGTGTCAATCGTCTTTATTCGTACACCGAACTGAACTTTGTACACTTGGATTTTTTTAATGTGGCATCTGTGGGTACTATCTCCAAGATGGAAATCGGCATGATTTTTTGCGCCTTACTTGGTCCTTCTGCAATATGTCGCATGATCGTGATCGTATCAAGCAGTGCTGCAGATCAAGCAACTCTAGCGGCAGGACTGAGAATGACGCAAAAGTCTTGCCGAATTCCATCTTGGAGATCCTACCCACAGATGCCACGATAGAAAAAGCCAAGTATAGAGGTTTCACTCTTTGCAGTGCTCTCTTTCCATTGCGACAGTGCTACGGAATATGGTAGTGCAGCGCACAACTGTATTTGGGTTTTCGTAACATGGAGCTTGAGGAGATTGTCTTCATAATGGAATATGGCACGGCTTTTCGTGTCTTTCACAGTCGTACCACTAGATGTCGCTTGATCTGCAGCACTGCTTGCTACGGTCGCGATCATGTGACATCTGGCGGCACGATCGAGAAAGACGCAAAAAGCCGTGCCATATTCCATCTTGAAGGCAGATCCCTCACGCGCCATGTTATGAAAACCCAACTATATTGTCCGAAATGTTTCTGTTGCCTTGACAGCTGGGGGTAGGGTAGACCGATGCCTCTTACTCGGGCAGCAAACACGAGGTCGTGAGGTCGTTCCACCATGGGTCGTCCTTGCATCAGATCAGGATTTAGCAGGGTTACCAGAAAAAAAATTCCCAGCGGAGGATATTTTACCAAAAAAGGAGGACATTTCAATGAAAAGAACGACATTTTACATTTTTATATTCCACGATGTATAGACAGTGTACTCAAAAAAAAAAATAATAGTCTTTAAAAATCATATTAAACTTTGCGTCTTTAAAAATGGAAGCTCCCGATTGGATAACTTCGCTCCCGCAGTTACCTTTGTTATCCACCAAACAATAAGCATAAATAAGTTTTATATCACAATAAGCCATTTATTTGTATAAAAATATAAATTCAAGACGTGAAGTCTCTTTAATGAATTAAATTACTTTAAAATTATGCCAGTATTATTTTCAATTCAACAGGACAAAAAAGAAGACAATCCATGTATATTTAAAAATGTACGGTGGAAAGAGGACAATATTAAAAAAGGAGGTCATATCCTCCAAAAGGAGGACAGATGGCAACCCTGGGATTTAGACATGCTCATCCTACTCAATGTATTAATAGTAAAACAACGAATGGCAGTATTGACATTTACTTATTTCATAAAGTACTTTTTCGTGCTCCCTTACACCAATCCCACTAATGAAAGTAATAAAAACCTTTTTGCATAACACACGCTAAGAAGATGAAAAGTAAGTACAGCGAAACGCGTTTTTAAAAGGAAAATGCATAAAATACAAATGTTTTTTAAAAGAAAAACACATACCCTGACGAGTAATGTCGCTCTTCAATTTTCAGTAGTTTTACACTGTAAGAAAAAAAAAAACACCCATTGGCAACTGCATTGACATCATTACAATTTGAAGCCTCTGATTGGATAACGGAACCCACACTCCCCTGTCAGCCGCTAGCAGTCAAGTAAACAGAAATATTGTTCTGAAAACAGCCGAGCACTTTGGAAAAATGGGGCCACATTAAAACATGACGTCACTCTCCTCGCGCATAATATCACCTTGACATACAAGGCCTGAGCACTGAAGTTTTTCAAATCCAACATAGCGGCTAGAGAAGACCGACTTGTTCGAGTTGAGGCGATCCAGTTGTGTTCGTTGAGTAGCACGTGTAGCATTCGAGTTGTAGTTATGAAGATGTAGTCTGTTGTTAAAAGAATGAGGATCATGATGAATCATGAATAAGAGGTCCCCAGGGGAGGGAATTATGATATAAGTGAAATGTGTAAGTTGCTAAGTTCAGTGTTTACTTTCAGCTTTGTGAATTGCATTTGCGAACGTGGGAAATTGAGAAGAATTCAGAGTTCTGTTGTGATAATGGACTAAAAATCAGTCTTCCTTTAAAACATACACGACAGTCTCGAGGAGTTATGCCTTCTTTGTTGCCTAATTGTCCTGCTTACTTCAATCGCCAAAGCACTTCCTACAGAGAAAGTCCTCAAGGCAAGAAATTACATTTAAAAACGAGTATCAGCTTGCTGCTATTGAAGAAAGTGCAAAAGAAAACATTGCAAGATGAAATATCTTTCAGTAATGAAACACTCCCGGTGAACTAAGAAGCAAACTGGAGTTGATTATTTTGAACGAATATTGATTGAATAAGGAAGACTATTCTTTTTCAACATATTAATTGCAATTATGTCGCTAAAATGATCAATTCAGGTGTGGTGAATAAGGAATTGAAACTCAGCTTTTATTATTGTAAAAGAAAGTATTAAATGTTGGAGGCACTGCAATATCGAAGAGTGTATATAATAAAAATGAAATTAGTGATGTTTTAGAAAAAGTTAGGTTAAGTTTATGTTATAATGCAAGTAGTAGTAACAGTCCTCATGATGGTTTCGCATTAATTTAGACATTTTACTCGAACTCGATCCCATAAGTTCACAATTTGGCAAACCTTGCTTTTGAGCAGGAACAAATAAAACTCCTTACCAAGAAAAGCATATCAGTACAGTCCATGGTTTTTGATACGCTATTTACAATATAGCCATATTTTAATAAATATTGCAAACATTTAGGGTTCATAATATTTCCTCATCCTAATGAAAATAGGAGATTGTGTTCATTTGATTTAGAACCTCAAATGGAACATAGTGAAAACAGTTTTTTAAAGTATACAAGAAACAAATACTTACATAAATTAAGTGATAGTGATAAATTAGTGACTCTCATGTTGAATGATGTACATTTAAAGTCAGGACTTGCAAAATATTTTTAAAAAAGAATATTGGGATTATAACAGATATGATTTTATGTACTGTGCGTTGTTAGTGATAACAGTATTAATGAAAGTGTATGCAGTTTGTTGCGCCTGAAAATAACCTATACGTACATTCTTCCAGCTGGAGAAAATAGACCTCTTTTCTTCTTATTTGATAGTGTAATTAATTATATAGTTTCGTCTGATAACCACAATTTAACTTCGCATTTTAAGTTGTATGGCCTTCTTAGGCGGCCATCTTGAATGACTGCTCAGGCCTTGTATATCTAGGTGGTGTTGGAATAGCCTCACATGAAACACATCGCCATCTGTTATGTGCACCGCGCAAAAGATCGCTCTCATTCGTAGGAAGAAAAGTATTTTGTTGAGTGACGAAGAGGTTGAACTAAATTTTATGTTCTGCTCTAATTAATATTAATATTTTATTGTAGCGAACTGAGAAATACGTTCATTATAAAATTAGAATTAAAATTATGTAATTTGCTTATTTATTGTCTTTATCAACTAATGATTAGTTTATTTTTATTATTATTATTATTATTATTATTATTATTATTATTATTATTATATGACTAACCATTAAATTAAATGTTTTAAATTACTTTTTAAATAATGTATATTAATTGTATCATTAATTATTTATATAAAACAATATAATTATAATTATTAATTATTGAATTTGCAGTGGGTATAATTTTAAAAATCAAATACTTCTGACGACCATGACAAAATTTTGAAAAGTACTGATAAAATTATTTTCATCGGGGGCATAATGAAACGATTTTTCAACAAAAGCACCCGCGTATCATGTTCCTGATTACACGTATAAACAAATTATTTTTTTATCCATTAGCACAAATACTTGCCTCTCCGGCAGCATTCTTCATAGAAAATAGCATATTGTTCTTGACATTTAGCATCGAAATTCTCAGGCATGTTCGGAGGCATCTTTCCTGATTTGTCAATCTGAAAGTATGTAATAATCACATTTAGTCGCTTGACAGATAGAAATCCACCAACTCATATCGTCAAACCTTGACCAAATTTGCTTCTGTATCGGAATGTTATGTCCATTTATAAAAAAAAGTTTTAAATGAATTTTTACCAACTTTTATTAGCAAATGAAATTGTTTCTTTGCGAAGAAGTATGAAGAAATAAAGGCAAATATGGTAGAAATTCATTATTGTCAAGAGCGTAATTGTTTATTTTACCACAAATGTTTGAATGATTTTATACTCTGATAAACCCTGCAGGAATCAAATTACTTAATGTAATTGGTAAATTATTTTGGATCGGGCAATACGTACAAAACTCACATAGCTAGATTCAACGCACATGTGAATTTAATCTATGGCAGTTAAGAAGGGACTCTAATATAGCTCAGACACCTTAGGGAGAAAATCATTGCCGACGCCATCTCTGGAAGTGCCGCATGCTATTACGCACATATTAATAGAGTTTATCTGGCCCCGGGCGAGTACCTCCTTGCCATTCGACGGAGGCACAGTTGTACAGCCCGTCCCCCCGCCCCATCCAGTAGCTGCACGCGCAAGCCACGAAACCACCAGCACCAACAACCAGGGTGTTTATATATATATATATATATATATATATATATATATATATATATATATATAGAGAGAGAGAGAGAGAGAGAGAGATTAAGAATGAATGTGTGAGTGAAATAACAAAACAAAATAGAAGAAAAATGAACATTTAAAAGAACCTTCTAATGAATAATTTTATATTGTGACGTCGAGGGAACACAACAGCAATCACAGACACGAGCTTCAGTTATTTACATATTTATTAATAAGTATTTACAAATAAATAGATTTACCCATTATGTACAGCCCTGATAGACACTAAACTCCGATCGCAGGAGCGATCCTTAAAAGATACAAATCTGCCTGACTCGTGACCCTCTCCACTCCTCAGCGAGCTTACGCGCACAGCGTACAGCCCCGGCGACCGCAGTCACCCGTGGAAAAAATGTTCCGCAGCGGCGTCCCAACACATGGGTTGCCCTTCCAGCATAGCTCGTCTCCGCACCGCCCTGGGCGCAAGTTTTGTGCGTTCACACGAGGCTTTCACTCAGCTCAAAACCCACCCCCGCGCTTTGCGCTCTTGCTTATATACCTCCCAGACCACGTGACACGCAATGTCATCTCGCTTTCGCGGGGCACTTCATGTCAAGTGACTGTCGCGCCGCCACGCATTTTGGGCATCCCTTTCCATGGATTCCTGGAAGTTCTCAAAATACCTCGGGGTGCCTCTGCCCCTAACTACCGCCTTTGTACTTCCTTTCTCCACCCAGTATTCTCTGGCGCCCTAATCCTGCGACGCGGTGCCTGCAAGGCGCCGGTTTTCCTGGTTGTTAATACAATACGTTACAATATAATACCAATAATTATTAATTAAATAACCCAAAGTGACACTGTTTTTAGTTATAAGTTAATTTTAAGCTAGTTTTTAAGTAATATATTTAAGATAAAAGCCCTCCCAATGTAGCAGAAGCCAAAAAAGGCTGCAGCAATTCATATAATCCCTAATCTAAATAAATTCCTGCC
Source organism: Teleogryllus occipitalis (assembly GCA_011170035.1). Classification (NCBI taxonomy): domain Eukaryota; kingdom Metazoa; phylum Arthropoda; class Insecta; order Orthoptera; family Gryllidae; genus Teleogryllus; species Teleogryllus occipitalis. Next base: position 244,229 of record BLKR01000307.1, on the reverse strand, counting down.
TCTCCAGGGTAACTAGAGAGAGAAAAATTGAGAAAAAAAAACAGGACCCGCGATCGCAGTCTCTTCAGCCCCAGACGTCCAATGACAGCGTGGGAACATTGGTATGAGCGAGATGTTAGGCCCCGGTGACGAGATGCGAGGTGTAAGCACGTGTGTCGTGTTGAAAGTGAAAAATGTCAGTGAATTCGTGCGAAATCTTAGTAGGTTACTACTCCCCCGCACATCAAGGCAAATATCGGAATTTCAAGATAATAGATGCAAAAATACAATTTTCAAATGTCACAAATCAATGACAGGACTACAAAAGAAAACCCTGACAAATAACCCTGATCATTGGCTCAAGCAGTCCAAGTATCGGCCGACCCCTTAACCCTTTCATTCCCCATGTACAGTATACTGTACATTAAATTCAAGGCTTATTTATATTTACAATTATTTCGGAGTAAACGAAAGCTCAAGTTATTGTTTGATCTTGACTTAACACGAAACTGTTACTTTCAGTACCATCAATTGAGAGTTTGGGTATTTTGAACGTAAACAAAGATGGCGGAGCGCGCGCGGAAATGTGCCTGTGGGATCTCAATATAAATGTTAATATTTTTTACACTATCTCACTTAATAAACTTATTTGCGTGGAAGTAATATACAAATATGTACATTTTTGTGCATATACAGTTTAGGTTTAATTTGTGTTTTAATACTAAACACAAAGGCATGATTTTGTATGTACAGTATACAGCACATTGAGACTCAGGTGTTGTACATTTAAATCTGACAAATCAGACCATATTACACAATTTTGTAATTTATGCTATTGATTTTGTGCATGTCTCTGTTTATAATTATTTAATATTGAGATTATTGTAGCGTTTATATTGGGTTCAAGTGTAGACGTGATTGATATCAACAATGATAAATTTATTCGTGACCTTGTGAATGCCCTAAATAGATCTGAATTAGAAGATTTCAATTCTGAGGGTGAAATCCAAATAAATGAACCTGTCAGTAGGAATATTCGAAGAGTAGGTGCTGACGAAATATCTCGGAATTGCATCGAAATTCCGGATGTTGAGTGTGATGAAGTTCAAGGTAATAGAGATAATGGTAACAATGAGTTTTTGCTAACTCCAAAGGAAAATATAAAATGGAAGCGTGGGTCAATAAAAGCCTTCGAATGTCCTTTTGTCAATATCATTCACGAAAATATGAGATAAACAAAACAAACAAAAGATATGGTCATGGTATGGGTGGAGTAGATTTCATGGATCAGTTTGTTGCACTGTATAGAATATTTTTTCGTTCTAGGAAGTGGACTCTCAGAATGATTTTCAATTAGCTTGATCTTGCAATTGTGAATTCGTGGTTTGAATACAATCAAGATTGTAAGAGACAGGGAATAAATAAATAAAAAATAATGGACATCGTTCATTTCAGACTAAGAGCATCAGAGGGATTGTTGAAAGTTGGAAAACAGCATTACCCAGAAGAGGAAGACCTCTTGGAAGACCAGGAAATTCACCTCAGTCACGAAAAAGAATCACTTATGAGAAAAAGCTGCTTCGTGAAGTTCAGAAGGACAATCTGTAACACTTGCCTTAACATGATCAAAAGAAAGAGCCGACACGATGCAAAAAAGATGGGTGTAAACAAAGGTTGCACATCTACTGCACTAAATGCCACGTATGTACATTTTGTATATAACAAATATACTATTTGTATAAACAAAGAAATAGTTTTTTTGTATTTCATAGCTAGTAAAGAATGCTTCTCATCATCTTAATTTTTGTGAATAATGTTTTTGAGTGTGTGTAGTAAGGTACTTTTGTTTGGTTCCTTTCTTCTCTTACCACAGTTCTCAATGTTTTAAAAAGCTTGTGTTGAATGCAACGCTTGAGACCATAGCGTATTTTCTGTGTTTTTTAGGAAAATTACTACAAATCTGGTACACATGTTTGTAAAAATACTAGAATTAAGGATATATAGCCAATTTGTTTTACAAAAAATCAAAAATTCGGGGCAGGAAGGGTTAAACAATGACGGTACGATCGTTCTCTGCAGCAGCAGGGTGCGATTGGCATATTCAATATACGATCATCACCGTTTCTCGTGGAACAATTGAAGGGATGAGTAGGATAAGGGGCTAAATATTATTATTTTTGAGTAATATGTTATTTAAATCCAGTATGAACGTTTGTTTATGCAAGTGTACTGTGTTTAAAAGTATAGAGTTCTAGTAAAACCCTCAATATCTCAGAACATGGTCATGTTGGATAGCCTCTTTCTCTACTACGCTCTTCAATTATGAGTGTGGTGGCATTAGGAGTAAGCCAAGACAAAAAAAGGCTTACCGCGACCTGACGGGAGCAGAGATTATCTACACCAAGGGAAATCGCCACACGATACACTGGTTATCGTGCAGTCACCACATATTACACAAAACTATTCTTTTTTTCAATGTTTGACCATTTTTAAAGAGGTAATTTTTAGTTCCTCGCTTCTGCTCACGCAGTATAGAGGAAGTATTGTAATAATGCAGGGAAAAAGGGGAATTTTCGACACAAAGGTTTTTATTGCCAGGCCCTTGTAACGAAATATGGAATAAATTGTCCGAGCATATGGCAAATTACTTCCTCTAACACGTCCCCATCTGATGGTCGGAGATCCAATGATTCAGTTAGACCTTCTACTAGTGCTGCTGTTATCGCATCGCCTCCCAGGGTTATTAGCCCATCGAACACTCCAATGAGCCAAATCCCTATGCTGATTTCTTCTCCCCTGCATCATAGGCCTAACCTCAAGATAGGAAGAAAGTCAGTGATCCCCTGTTCTGACACTCTTCCAAAAGGGGCCGAAACGACTTTACAGGTAGAGGTAAGCAAACAGCCTTGTGCCGATTCCCTTCCAAAAAATCGGCCCACAGACTGTGGCCCTGAGGAACTTGCAATTGTAGACATTGCCTCCCCAGAAGCAGATAGGGGGCGATTCCCTAACGAGGAGGCCGCAACAGTTTCAGAGATGAATCGGGAGCTTTCGGGTGTGCCCGTCCTCTTTGATCCTGTTTTATCTGCTATTGACACGGCCCGTTCCGCCACCACTGGTCGGTTAGGACAAGACCAAACTTTTATTGAGTCCCCGGCTGCTATGACGCCCGGAGACGAAACTACTGAAACTAGGCTTAACAGGACCACACTAGATGCCACGCCTAACTGGAAGAAAAACATTTCAACTTGGGTAGGAACCTGGGGTATTTCTCAAACTAATGTAGATTAAGAACTCGTTGAGGTGAGAAATGAACTCAAAAGAAATTTTCAATCCCAGGACCAATTGAGCAAGACCTATGCCAAGTTAGTGGATATTTTAGGCGGCTCCTCTGTACCCACCACCACCAGTCCTAAAAAGCCTCGTAGGTATGTGGGCAAACGCGCTAGGAAGCGCTACTCTTATGCTAGGGCGCAGGATCTTTTCAAGAATGATCCAGCGCTTTTGGCAAAGTACATTAGAACGGGCATTGACTGTACTAGTGTCCATTAACAGCCCCTTAACAGGGATGAGGTTCATGACCTGTACAAATCCATTTGGGGTAACACGCCCCCGATTTGGCTTTCCAAATTAAGAGTGGATGATAAATTGTCGACACCTGAAATGGACCCAGACACAATTCTATACGCGGTGCAAGTTGCCGAAATTAAAAGTCGTCTGACTGGGATGAAAATTGCTACGGCTCCAGGACCAGGTAAGATAAAAGTTAGAAATATATCTTCAGGAGCAAAAGTTGAAATATTATTCCTATTGTACACCCAAATCTTATACACCAATTTTGTGCCTTCTGGGTGGAAAGAAAATCTCACCATCTTTATACCAAAAGAGGGTCAAGATAATAAGTTTGTCACTAACTATCGCCCCATCACAATTAGTTTCCTGTTGTGTAGAATCTTTTGAGGCATTATGGACAAACGCATTCAATCCGCGGTGAAGTTCAGTTCACGCCAAAAAGGGTTATCCCTGAATCTGGCTGTTTCGCCAATGTTCAAATTCTTCACGAAGCGGTAAGTGACATGAAAAAACAGAGGGTGGTGTCGGCGCTGTGGTAGACATATCCAAAGCATTTGACACTGTTCCTCACGCGGCGATTCGGTGGGCTCTGTCCAGGAAAGGGATCCCCGACGCCTTTACCAATTTGGTGATGGACTCTTACGCCGACGTTTCCACAGTCATTCAGCACCCCTCGAAAGGAATTGAGGTGCCAATTCGTAGAGGAGTAAAAAAGGGTGACCCTTTGTCCCCATTCCTTTTTAACCTCATTATGGAGTGCTTGCTTGAAATATTAGATAACATGATAGATGTCATAGAGTAGGACCCAAGATCCCAGGAAAAACACGACCGCTCATTGTAAAATTTGTAAGTTACAGGAAGCGTCGTGTAGTCTTTCGGGAGAAAAGGCAATTGAAAAATACCGGTGTCACAATACGAGAAGACCTCACAAGATCCCGTCTGGAGGTTCTGAGAGCGGCCATTGATAAATTTGGCCTGCGGAACGTCTGGACGGAAGATGGCACAATAGTCATCAAAGCAGGTAGCAGGAAAGCCCGCGCGCAGACAATTGCCGACTTGCAGGCCATTTCCGCCTAAGTAAGAGCGCTCCCCACCCCTACCCCACAGCTTAACACTCCCTTAGCTTGGAATTTCCAAGGATCCTCTCTTTCCTTCCCACCCCTCTAAGCATCTTTTCTTCCTTCATCTTTTCTCTACAACCTTTCTGAAAGCATGGCCACCAGCATGAATCCGCCCCTACACCTTTCCTCATTACATGGACAAAGCAATCATCCAATAACACTTCCTCATAATACTTACGCCTCCATATCAAAATCTTCATCGCGAACTTTATTTGTAGGTCACGTAAATGCTCAATCGCTATATTGTCATCTTGATGAAGTGCGAGAACTAATTTCAACCCACCGTTTTCATGCTCTCCTTATTAGCGAAACGTGGCTAAAGATCTCACTTGCTACAACACTTGTCACAATTCCTGGATACCGTTTTCTTAGAAGTGACCGGAACCCACATATCGCGTCTCAGGGAGGTGGTGTAGGTATTTACCTTCGCGATGATCTCACTTATAAATACATAACTTCATCAGCAGATAACGTTAATCAGAATAACGAATATCTCTTTATTGAAATTTCCATATTTAACAAAAAATGTGCCCTAGGCGTAGTGTACTGTCCTCCGAAAACAGGGAATATCGAAGCTATCGACAAAGAAATTGCGCTTTGCTCAAGTAAATACGATAACATAATACTGATGGGCGATTTCAATTGTAATCTTCTGAAATCTTCGTCGCATGCCGACAAATTCAAACGTATTTTTGGCGAAATGAATCTTTCTATCTTACCACTAAATGCAACTCACCATACAATCAGCACAGATACTTGGATAGATCACGTCGTTGTATCGAATCTTGACAAAGTGAAATTTCATGGCCAATCACCAGTTCCTGGAATATCTAAACACGATCTCATATACGTCTCATACAATATGAAATGCCCTAGATATTCGCCAACAGTTTTCAAATACCGCGACTTCAAAAGATTCAATCTTGAATTATTTCTCTCTGACGGTATGTCTATGCCCTGGCATCTTGTCTCTCAAGAAAGTTCGTTAGATAGAAAAGTAAATACTTTTACTCATCAATTGACGGAGCTGATTAATCGACACATACCCGTAAGAAAAGCTCGTGCAACACGTCCGCCGGCACCTTGGATAACAGAGGAAATACGTGGCTTAATGAAACAAAGGGACGCTGCCTTCAAAATTTTTCGAAATTCAAAATGCGAAAACGACAGAAGTAAATACAAAAAATTAAGAAATGTTGTTACACAAAAATTGAGAAACGCGAAATGTAAATATTACCACAAAGTTTTGGGTACAAATGGCGACTCGAAACAAGTATGGAAATCTCTACGCACTCTTGGCATAGGCAGATCACGAGCACCGCTTCAAATTGATATACCTCTAGACTCCCTAAACCAACGTTTCGCTAATATGGCTCCCCATTTCGAAAGTTCATTAAAAAGCACGACTTTATCAAACTTACAGTTCCATTCTAGAAATACTCCAGAAGAATTTTTCTTCGCGTGTACAAGTCCTATTGACGTCCTTAAAACTATTCAGAGTCTAAAATCAAACGCCTCTGGAGTAGACAATATTAATGCCAAATTACTGAAACTTTGTGCCGAAATAATATATCCCATTGTAACAGATATAATAAACTTTTCTCTCATAAGTGGAACTTATCCGACCTCTTGGAAAACTGGACTTGTCCATACTCTTCCTAAATCAACAAATCCTCCTGAGTACAGACCTATTAGTATTCTACCTACAATTTCTAAAGTATTAGAAAAAATTGCACGACATCAAATAACGAACTATTTAGACAGCAAAAATCTCTTAAGTGAACATCAACATGGTTTCCGATCAGGCAGAAGTACAGGAACTGTGCTTTTAAGCTTAATTGAAGAGGCCAGAATCGCCATTGACAACGGTAAATTAACAATACTTATTCTCTTAGATTTCAGTAAAGCATTTGACTCGGTTGATCATGATATCCTGCTAGAGAAAATGAAAGCATTGGGCTTCGCTAAACCCACGATACGGTGGTTCTCACAATATCTTTCAAGTCGTCAACAAGTCGTAGTATCAGGTGAAAACCGATCCAGTGCCATTAAAACCGCCCGGGGTATTGCACAGGGAACAGTTCTAGGACTCTTAGCATTCTTAATTTACGTAAACGACGTAGGACAATGTCTTAAATACTGTCACTATAAAATGTACGCAGATGACCTTCAACTATATGTCAGCGGACATCCGTCGGAGCTTAACTCTTTAGTTCAGAAAATAAATGAGGACCTAAATGCTCTCAATAAATGGACCGCAGCTCTAGGACTTTTATTAAACCCAAATAAGTCCCAAAGCTTACTGATAGGCTCCCGCAACGCCATCAACAAATTAGAGAAAACTCTTCCGTCCATTAGTATAAATGGCTCCCCTCTACCCTGGTGTAACCACGTAAAAAACCTAGGAATGCATTTAGACAGCACTCTCAGCTGGACTACGCATGTAAGTAAGATTTGTCAAAAAGTCTTCAAAGACCTCCACTCCCTAAAACGCGTACGAGAACTACTTCCTATAAACACACGTATGAACCTGATTACTTCACTAATTATGCCCCATTTCGATTACTGTGATTTCTTGCTCACTAACTTAAAAACCAAGCAACAACGGAAGTTGCAAACAGCACAAAACGCATGCATTCGTTTCATATTCGATCTTCGTAAGTACGATCATGTATCTGCGTACTACAGACAGACAAAAATTAGCTCCATTGAAAAAAGAAGAACATTGCATAGCCTCTTGCTTCTCCATAAAATATTGTACAACGGCCTTCAAACACACATGTCTAAGAACTTCAAAATGCTAACACTAGAGCGATCGCGTTCGGCATTATTGCTGTGCGTACCTCGACACAACACTGTGTCATACAGTAAATCTTACACTGTCACAGTAATTCGAAACTGGAACTCACTACCTACACATCTTAAGAGAATTAGCAACTTTAGAAAATTCAAAACTCAACTTGGTGTCTGGATAAAAAACAATGAAATGTAGTTTACACACGCTCTGTTCTATCCGCAATTTTATCTTAATTACTTTCTGAAACAATGACCATGATCCCTTTATTACATATCATCCTCCATGCTAGATCGTTTTTTCTGTTGTTTTTTTTTAAGTCATATTTTCGAAAGTATTTCTTCCCACTCCCTTCCTCCTGACCATCTTCCTCCTTTCCTACTTTAGGATACAGTAACAGCTAATCCTATTACTGCTGATACAATGTTTAAAATTAGAGAAATTACATAGTTATATCTAAAATACAACTTTGTTGCTATAATGTAATAGATTTCTAAATGTAAAATAAGAAAATATTGTGTAAAACTACAGCTTACAAATGTTTATGAAATTATGATGTTTGTCACTTTTATTATTATTTATATATTTTATTACTATTATTGTTACAAAGAAAATCAGTAGTCACACTATTATTTTATTGACACTTTCTGTATTTTATACTGTAAGATATCGTTTTGTAAGTGCCTTTACCTAATGATTAATGTGGTAATTTCCCTTATTGTTGATTGATATTATGCATTGTATATGTCATCAAGAACTAGCTGTTGTTATGTAATTGTAAAATTATATGTACTATATTTTCTCTTCTGATCCCCCCCCGTTATCCTTTTCATTATCACTTCTTTATTATCTCCTCTTGTCCACCTCCATTTTCTTCTCTTCCCCTTTTCTTTTGTTTTTCACTCTCAGCCCTGATATTTCTTCCTCTTAATATTTCGGCCTTAAGCCGCCATCCTGATTGAGGTTTTTTCTGGGTTTACTCAATCGCTTAAGGCGTATGCCGGGATGGTCCCTAGTATTGCATCCCAGACGTAAATGTAAAATAACCCCCCTTTTTTGTTTTTGTTTATTGTTCACAGTTGAGGCTGTCGGGTAATGACAACTGACATTTCTGGTGAATTTTGAATTATTGATTCTAAGTGGAATAAGTGGGAACTATCTTATTATACATTTTTAAGAATGTTCCTTACATCATGTCTTTCCATTTTGCAAAATTTCAAGAATAAACAAAAAATGACAATAAATTAATTTGGCTCATACTGATAAATTAATGTAGTTGGTTAATCACAAATTGATTTTTTTTCTTCTTCTGCGACACGTCAGGTAATATTAATTACATCCGAACGCCTCAACTGTAATTTTTAAAATTGTAAATTAATTAAAGTGGTTAGGCGGAAGAGCAGGCCTTAAGGCCTGAGTCTCGCCACAAATAAAGACAATTTTATTATTATTATTATTATTATTATTATTATTATTATTATTATTATTATTATTATGTCAGGATACCCGCTTTTGAAAAGGAGGTGTCCGTATTAGCATTTGCTGACGATCTGGTGCTGTTAGTAAAAGATGCCTCAGGAGCTCAAGAATTGGTTGATATTGTGGTGAAATATCTTGGGGCCCTCGGAATGACATTGTCCGTCGCGAAGTGTTCATCATTCCGAATTACACCCTTTGAACGATCCTGGTTCATTGAAGACCCTTGTCTTGAAAGGTTGGGAGAGATAATTCCCCTGGTCAGATGATCATACCCTAGCATACTTGGGAGTGAACTCTATTTGGAACGGCTTCTCATGTAAAACATCCATATCGAATTTTATGGAAGCAGTGACGAAACTACTGAAGGCGCATTTAAAGCCCACTCAGAAGTTGGCATTACTTCACACCTACATAATGCCACATTACCTCTACCAATTAGTTTTATCGATGCCATCTATGTCGATGCTCAGGGAAGCGGACTGTCAAATCAGAATGGCAGTCAATCAGTTCCTACATCGGCATATAAGTACTGCAGATGGCTTATTTTACCTGACCAAGATGGAGGCCTGGGATTGCTGCGGCTCCCCCAACACGTACCTAAGGTAGCGCTGAACCTAGGATTATGACTAGAAAAATCTGCAGATCCCATTTTCAGATGGCTGAGCTCCAGTCCGAGTTTCTACCAACGGACATTTAAAACCGCCAAAGCATTGAGACTCAACTGGCGCTATACTGAACAAGATTTAAGAGCTTATAAGAAGAATAGCTCCGTTGATAAGGTAGCTGCCTGGGAGAAGCTGGGATCCCAAGGGAGAGCGGTTAAGACGCATATAAACGATTCGATTGGAAGTGCCTTTTTGAAGGATTATAATCTTCTGAAACCTGGTCTTTGTATCACTGCACTCCAATTGAGATCAAATACCGCTGCCAATAAAACTACTCTTAGTAGAGAAAGGCTCAGAGAGGATGTAGGCTGCAGGAAGTGCAATACAGCGGTAGAAACTGTGAATCACATCCTCGGTCAGTGCATTTTTACGAAACCAACAAGAATAAAGCGGCATGACGAGATAAAGAACTTTATAGAGGGGAAGATGATCCGAAAATCAGACACTGCGGTGTCCACGGAAGCCACTTTCTCCGTTGCCGAAGGGGTTAGACTCAAACCTGATCTGGTAAAAGCCGGGAGGGATGTCCACGAGGTAGATGTGACTGTCATGATGAGTCTAGCCTTCTAAAAGCAGGGGAGGAAAAAGTGGTAAAGTACCAACCAGTCATTCCCCTGGCAGCCCAATTTCATGGAGTGCCCCACGCCAGAATCCTGCCAATGGTGGTTGGAACCTCTGGGGCTATGCCACGATCAACAGTCAGTGCCCTCAAGACGTTGGGGATCATGTCTCGAGGCGATCTACTGACTATCTCGTTAATTGCTCTCAGAAGCTCTATTAAGCTCTACACACAATTTGTAAATTACGATGGTGCAATTTAGCATTGCTGGCATTGCTGGTAGTAAATGATCTAGGGAACCCAGGGGATCCGAAAATGCCTAGGATATACCTTGTTACCACGATTTAAGTGGGAAGTGTATGCTATTTAATGTGGAATATGGAAAATTGTATTGTCAGAATTCATGATTTGTGGCTTCTTGATAACGAAAAATCAATTGACGGTAAAATCTGTCCGTCTGTGAACGGCGCTAGCGCCTAACCTGTTCAGCCGATTTTCTTCAAAATTGATATTCTCCAATCGATCTGCCTAATATCGCTGTCTCTTGAATTTGAAAACCATATTTTAATTTTGGGAGTACTTTATATTAGGCTCTTGGGATTTTTCGAAAGTTTCAAAAAAATAGCATCAATTTTTTTAAATTAAATTTGGTTGTCGGATGACTTAATAGATGCTTAAGAGAAGAATGATGCAAATCTCATATTCATTGAAATCTCTTATTTTTCAAAAAAAATTTCGACGTTTCCCACAACTACAGAATTGAAGCTAGAGATTTGTTCTTTGTGAAATTTGTTCTTTAAAGTTAGATTTTGAAATAAGGCCATATTGAAAATTTGAGTTTCCGTGTAATTGTGCTTGAAATATAAGCAATCTTTATTTTTAAAACAATTTTTTTCTCAAAACGGCACTACATTTTTTATTTAAATTTTCTATAAAATGATGCCTTATTTTCAGTGGCGAGGCTCAGGCCATAAGTCCTGACTACGCCTGCTCACGCAAATTCCGCTACGCTCCCTTCACTCTCTGGCAGAGAAAGGAAGTTTTGAGAAAACAGTGGTACAAGTCTCATTTTCGCTAAAATCCTTGATTTTTTGAAAATTGCTAAAAATTTAAATTTTTTCGACGTCTTCCTGCAATTACAATTAAGAAGATAATTTTTTATCTGAATAAAATGTGCATCAAAAACAGATATTCAAATAAATTCAAGTTCAATTTCTAGAAAATAAGTGTTTTTAATATTTTTGTTTCAAATGTAGGCAGTTTTAAATTTTAAACAATTATTTTCTGAGAAACGGCTCCAATTCTTTTCTTTAATTTTTTTCACGTATGTAACAAAGAACGGTATACAATAAGGAGCTGGTTTCTTTTGCGGCGCACTCTTGAATTTTCGAAAATTGGAACAAAATTCGAAATGGTAAATTCGAATTTCCCGCGCTTCGTTTGAGGTGTTACCAGGGACCAAAAAGGTACTGAGTACCGGTAAAATACCGGTATTTTTTCGTACCTTTTTCAAATACCTTTATTCTTTTATACCGGTAAAATACCTCTACAGGGCGTCTATACCGGTATAGACGTCCATAAAAGGTATTATACCGGTATTTTCAATGAAGAAACGTAGCTTATCATCCATACATGTTGACAAAATAGGTTACTTTAGGGAATAATATCTCACAAAATGTTTATTAATTGTATATATTGTAACACCCCCACCTACCTACATTACCTACTCTACCACACGTGGTGGGTCGTGATAACATGAATGCTCGTGAAGCGAGCTTACAATTCTCAGGAAGCAGGATCTTTCGGGTATGAGAAAGGTCTGAACCCTTAACACAATGAATCAAATAAAATAATAATAATAATAATATGAACATATATTCAATGAGAAAATTTACAGTGACGCAATTTCACAATAGGTTATTGCACTTTAAGTAGCTGGTCACTGAAAAAATGAAACAAGACAAAAAACAAAACATATAGGCGTCACCTCGACTGCCTGAACACACTTTCATCAACTACAATTTAGGATTTAATTATAATTACTCTTTTGTGATTTTTCCCCTGCTAAATTATTCACTCTTTTGGCCTCTAGTTTTCCGTGCACGGCTTCTTTCAAATGAATTTGATACTTGTTTCAAAGAAACCCTTTCACAGGTGCTAGCCTTGTGCTTCGCACTCACTATAATACTGAACACAAAAAAATATACGTGGCATTCACGTTACTTAATTCAAACCCTTTTACATGTCACAAAAGCAATTACTTGAAACATAATACAACAAAGTGATCTTTCTGGATAATATTAAGTGTACAACATATAAAATTTCTGAATCATTTACGTAAAATTGTACAAGGTAGACTTCTTTAAATGGATCTATTGACACTTGCGGCGAATGGCCTGGAAACTGCCCCTCACACAGTTCGAAATACTTCTCCCTCCTATTTTAGACGTTTCACCCACTTTTAACACTGCCTTTACCTCACCAGCTCTGCGTCGTTCGCCTGTAGGTAACCTTGGGGATTTTCTGCCGCTCGCCCCGCGTTGCCGCCTCGTCTCGCGTGCTGTGTTGCGACGAAAGCAGTCCCTTCCGCTCGAACGCCGCCAAGCCACCAATTTCCACACCTTTCTCTCGTTCCGAAACCGTACTATCCTCGCTCTAGACCAAGTCCTTCTCGCCTACGCTTGTTTCTTCCTGGGGTCGTCCGTCTTCCACCGCTTCGTACACGTTCGTTCGTGCTTCCAGCCTCGAAATTATTAATGTTGCAAAAGTTATGCTCACATGCTCGGCCGACCTACCACACTTTAGGCATGTGTGATCTCAGCGTGCAATGTGAGATGCTGGATTAAATTACTGTCCTTCTGCGCGAATTTTACAACTTTTGAAGTTATTCCGATGTCAAAACAGTTACTTGGCTTGCTCTCCGAATTATTGTGACCGCGACGAATGATTTTGCACCCAATCTCCTAATTACTTCACTTTTCTAAGATACGCTTTTCCGAGCTAGCTTTTAACTATCAAGTTAAAGTAAACTTCTATACTATCTATTTGTACTCGCCGTTACAGTTGTAGCAAAAGAGCTTCTTCTGGTCGCCGCCGCAGTCGTCGTAAAAGAGAGTTTCTTCTGGTCGCCGCCGCAGTTGCCGTAAAAGAGAGTTCCTCCGAGGCGCGCCGCGATACTTATGATACTCGCGCCTGGGGAAATTTTTGGAGGGGTGCATATTCTCCTCCTTTCGTAACCTCTCGGAAGAAACATTACTCACTAGTTCGGGCGTCGCAGTTTGAAAAGCTGCGGGCAGATGGCGCGTTTACCGGCCATCGCTCCGCCGCGTACCCTAGTCCTCTCTGTTAGTGAGCTTCTTTACATGGCTGAAGGTGGCGTTATGGGGTTGTATAACCCCGTGACGTCACAATATATATATATATATATATATATATATATATATATATATATATATATATATATATATATATACACGAAACGGACTTGGTCCATTTATCTCATGGGTCAATTGAGAGATGGCTACAACCCCATTTCGCCATCACAACATTTAAAAGCCGCGCTGATGACGTCAGGGGATGACGCGCAGCGACGGTTATGTGTAAACCCGCGACCGAAAAGATGTCAGCCAATGAGAAGAAGGCCGATAAGACCTAAAATTGCCATTGGCCGGCATCGGTCATGCGAGGAGTCCGAAAACCATCACCTTGGCAGGTCGCGCAAGCGAACATTCTTCTGAAAACCGTCGCAGGGGCAAGTCGATTCATTTCTTCTCAAAATTCGTCGTGGAAGCAAGGCGATTCATTTCTTCTCAAAATTCGTCGTGGAAGCAAGGCGAAAGTATTTGGCTATGAGATTTAAGGGCGGAAACGAACTTTGTAATTCGTGGAATAATTAGTTTTTCCCGAAGCAGTTCAGTTAAGTGTCGTGCGCGAGCTATGAAGAGTTAAAAAGTAATTGTCGCACAAAGGCCGACCTAACACTGGTAAATTCAGTAGGCTCGAGGTAGAGCGGAGTAAAAACTCACAAGCTCGTTTCATCTACAATTACGTAAACGTGAGCTGCACCATAAAAAAATGTCAAATCGCCGATCCGAGCCGAACGCCGCCAGGAAGAGCCGTCTACTAAAACTTGTAGCAAAGAAGAAGCCAATTAAGTTTATAAATTTATCACGGACATTTTGGAATGTGAGTAAAACTCGACGCCGCAGGCATTCGAGAAGGGGGAAGGAGGTTCGGATCATCTCGAGGAGAGCTTCGCCGGGAAGACGCTGCCAGCCGCCCAAGGTCGCCGCCAGCGACACCGCTTCCGTGCAAGCGAGGCAAACCGCTGCCTTCAGTCCCCGAGCGGACCCTACGAGGTCATCCACCCCGATTTCAATCCTGCGGGCATGCCGATTGCAGCAAAAGCTGAATCCCAAAGTACACGTCGCCGAGAGCCGTGGGACGATAGTGAGTACCCGTAAATCCACAGAATTATTAGAGAATTTGCTTTTCTGTAAAAGAAATCCGATGCCCTCTTGTAAAATTTGCATTTGAGATTGTGTTAAATTTCATTTTTCAATTTTTTTTGAAGGCATCACTAATTTGCCTTGTTATTTGATAAAAATTCATATAAAGAAAGTGTAAACTAGGTTAAATAATGTAAGGTTGTAGAAAGTGTAATTAGAAAGTTAGGATGGCCAATAAGTACGATTATTTCCGCGCCAGCTGATTGCGTAGGAGTGCGTTATATTATGGGTTAATGAAATTGGAAATCAGTAGCGTCAGATATTAGATTCTGATCGCAGAATTATTAACAATAAAATCCGCAGTACTTTTTGAGATTTTACATTAGGAACCTAATGATTGCTTGTGCTATACTTGTGAAATCACGCAGAGCAGAGGTTTGTGTGTTTAAGTCTTGTACAAATTTTGTATCATCGAAATATTTATTAATGAAGTGTTCTAAAGCGCTTGTAGTTAGCGCTTGTTGTTAATGTGTGTGTGTGTTTCGTCAGTCATATTCCAAGCAGAGTTTCCTGGGAAAGAAATACTTTCAATTTGAATAAACAACTGGTAGGGCCCAGCGACATATATATATATATATATATATATATATATATATATATATATATATATATATATATATAATTAATATAAAAGTATATAATTTATTTATTATTAAGGTAAGAATATTCCAACTTAAACAATTTTAAACAAATCTATTGGCACGTTTGGTGAAAAAAGAGCGCCTTCAATTTTCCTCCTTTTATCAAAAAAATATATTTTTGAAATATTTTTAAAAAATATTTCAGGCTTCCTTACCTAAAGGTTTCAATTGAACGATTAATGTTTCGTGATTTTTTTCCTTTGTTTTTTTCTTTTCGTTTTCTGGAACGCTCCGTAATGTTTCTAAGAGACGCCTCCGTTTCCACGACTCAGAATTATTCGAAGTGGGATAATATTTTTCTCTAACTGAACAGTAAATGGCAATATTGAAGCAAAATGTTTCACATCCAGAAAGAACACTTTAATGTCTATTTCGTGGTCAGTAGCTATGTAACTGACTGATTCTCTATAATACGTAGAGCTCGCAACAAGTTCAGGAAATTGAATCGTTATTGCTTGAAATATTGCAAGTGAGGATTAGACAAAATACCTGGGAAAGCTGGGCATTGTTTTTCTCGAGCGGCCGGGGAAAATCCGCAGGCTCAAGGAACCCCAACCCATCGGGACCCAAAACCGGAAGTATGAGCCAATGCTTTCTAAAACCTAAGGTTTGGAAATGCCTTTCTTTTTATACAACTTTGTTAATAATAGAAATAAAGTGTATGTACCTTTTCCTCTAAATAAATAGTAAATGTCTCATTTGCTACTAACATGTAAATAGCAATAAAACAAGCACTGCGAGGTGTTATTTGAACTACCATACTTATAACATTTATAAACAAAATTTGTAGTTTTCTTCCCATATTTTCCTTGGAAACACCACGTGAAAAAAAATTACTAAACTCATGACAAAGTACTGACCGTTCACAAAGAATAAGAATTACTTTAGTTGGTATTTAAACCTCAAAATAGTCGGAAGCCACCAGAATCTCTTGCTTTAACTCTTCAACATGGGATGCCGTCCATAGACGTACCGGGGCTTCTAACTTTTTGCCTCGACCTACGGTCTCGGCAAAAAATCTCAATCTCGACCATGAAAAAACGGAAACTTCACACACTTAATATATACACCGTATTTGCAACATACGCTCCTTGGTCACAGAATAGATACAACACACAAAGGAAAGTAGAGAGCGGCTCCTTTGATCTTCAGTGAGCCCCCGCGCAGCGCGGGCCGCCGTCTTGAAACTGTGTAAAGGAATCGCAAACGCCAGCTCAAACGCCATTTTCTCAAAAACGGCTCCAAATTTTTACTTTTAACTTTTCCAAGGGATACGCTAATTGCAATGTTTATTATGACATACAATTCATTTTGACGTATTATTTTTTTTCAAAAATTATACAAATGTAATTGTTTTAAATTATCACTCACGCAGTTAATATGCATATTTCCAGCAATCTGTAAACACTATTACATTTGTGAAATAATGGGCTATAAATTACTTAAAATAAACTTTTTCGAAAACTCAAAACTTTTCTGTGAAAAGGAGATTCAAATATAGCCTTTTTAGTAACGCTTAAAATATATTTTCTTAAAAACCATTTAAAAAAATTTAATGAAAATTCTCATTTGTGACAAGGTTTACTCTTCTTTAATATTCTTAAAGTAATATTTCGGTTCTAGGAAACCGAAGAATTGAGAAAATTAAAAAAAAAATGGACTTGGGGCAGAGATAGATGGCAGCTGGTTAGAGTAGCAAGTAAATAAACTAGCCCACACCAAAGAAAATAGGAAACTAATACTAGAAAGTACTATATGCCATTCTGAAGCACTACTAGTTATGTATTTATAATTATTTACCTTTTTATATCTATTTTTATTAATATTTGCCTACGTGCTATATTAATATTAGCCTATACGAAATGTCCCCTTGGACTGCGTATGGTTTTGCGTATGGTTATACACACACCAGTAAATACGGGTAAAACGGAAATAAATGGTACCTTCGCCACTGTTTACCACAAAACAAATGACGGGTCGTACAGCTGTTTACACACTTTCAATATGGCGAACATACGCATCATATCGGCGCACGGATAGTGGGTAGCTTTCCTTTCTGTGTAGTAATTATTCTGTGCCTTCATTTTGACATTCATACATGGCCATGTTTACTTTTGCTATTGTTAAATTTATCTACGATTATAATAAATAATAAAACTGGGTCTTGCTACATATTGTGGATCATTACTTAGTTCCCACTTTCTTGTCGGTTCCTTTACCTCCTTAGATGATGGTTTGGTGATTTTTCGTGGATTTTCTCTTCCTATCGACGATGTCCTCCCACGTGTCGCCGGGTCCCGTTCTGTACATTTGTTGCGTCCCTTAATATTCCGAAATTTCAATATCCGCCTTTCAAAAATTATTCCACACTATTAACAATTTATAGAGGTCATATCTCCGCACACTATTTTTATAACACGTTTGCTCTCGACCAACTTCTAACAGTTTTCTCTGGCTACCGCCTCATAACACATCAGCCCGTGACCGCAGTTCAAGCTGTTCTCTCCCGGTAGTTCGTAATCCGCACCGCTCACGCAGTATGGATTCAAACTCATTCCTTCCTCCTTAATCTAGCGTCTTTCCCCTCCTTGTCTAATGTCCATACTTCTCCTGATTGGATAACCACCTATAGGCATCTCACTCTCTTTACTTCTTGATATCCGGTCTCCCTGTAATTCTCTAATTCTAATTATATTTACGGAAATTTCTCACGTGTCCATAATCAATTCATCACTAAAAATTCACGTTATTTTCCCCTGTCTTGTTATAATTTACTAATTCCATTTATTTCCCGTTATTTACATTCTTGGTATACACATAATGCTGATCTACATTGTTGCCCGTCGAAACATATTTCGATTTCGGCGGCGCTAGCCGAATTCGTTTACTACGCTCCGTGAAGTCACGAAGGTTAAGCGAATTCGAGACTCGCGGGTTCTTGGTTGGGTGACCGGCCAGGAACCCCGGGATCTAACGTCTTCGAGCCCCTGGCCGAAGGGATAAAAGGCACTGACTGCGACGTGACGAGACTTGACTTGAGATTATTCTCAGCAGTAACGGAGTATGTGTATGAGTATAGTATGCTCAGTAACGGAGGATTACTCCAGAAGAAAAAAGCGCTCAACGCCCAACAAGGGTTAAGAGACGCGTTGCATCAACGACGTCGCAACTAATTAAACATTTCTTTTTAATTATGATTAATAATTGTTCTCAAATAACCCATCACAATACAATGTTATGAAAAAAGCTAGTAGTTTTCGCGTAACTTTTGTTTGAAATAGATGCAACTTATTTAAAAAACATTTTCTCAAAATCCGCTCCAAATTTTTTCTTCAAATATTAACTACTTAAGGATTAAGGAACACTCAAAAGGATAGCGCAGGTCTCAATTTCGTTGAACTCTCTCAATTTTGGAATATTGCAAATTTAAAAATATTGTGAGAAAACATGCCTGGTCGGATAGCATCATTAGTTAGATATGACATCGACATTCCTTCAAAACTGGTAAACACATTTGGTAATATGCATTGAAAAATTCCCGGCAATCCATTGCACTTGCATATTCTTCTGACTCCGGCTCGACTCTCGATGGGGCAATTTGTGAAAACAATGTTATTGTGGAAAACAATTTTGTCAGTATTCATCAAATTTTCCATATGTAAATTATCTCAACTTTTGGATGAAATTCTTGACAAAAAACGGTAAACAATTCTTGAATTAAAATAATAATTTAACATGTACTTGCATCTATCAAAAAGCAGCCGTTTTTGCCTCTTTCTAACAAAATAGATGTAGAAAGTCTTTGCTAGAATCGTTCGATCTTGTGTCGTGCGCCATCCCTCCTCCCCCGCACTTGTAGAAGGTAAAGTGTAAATTTTAGGACTACTTACGTATCCGTATCCTCGGTACAGACATGTTTGTAAACACTGAAAAAATCAGCATTTTATATTCTTTGCACAAAAACAACAAAACAAAATAACATAAAACAAGAAGAAATATTACCTTTACTTCTTTAGGAATATTCTTTACAGATGTAAAGTTTTTAGAAATTCCTTGCAAACGTTCTGAAATGTAAGACTTACAATAATTTTTTTTATTTTAGTTTTACGAAACTATGAAATACTGCCAATAATATGTGACACAGGTTTCGAATAATTATTACTTACCCAATGTACTGTCACACTTTGATTTGCAATCTTCAATCAATTGTTTAATCTCTTGCTTGCTCTAAAAAAATCATATTTTAAAAATATCCAGACTCAGAAGTTGTTATTATTACTATTTCGCAATTCCTACCCGTCAGGAAGAAAACACATTGACGTAACGGTTTTAGAAAGGAAGTTATGCGAGATCTAATGTGGAGAATTGATAATTTATTACGTTATACTGAATGGCTGTTAAATCTTCAATATTTCGAAAAAAAAAAATTCACTAGATTTAATCGAATTTCACACACATAAAACTTCTTCTAGATATTTCGTCATTAGATTCGGATACGAAATTAATTAATAGCAATTAATTAAAAAATCATGAATGGAAAATGAAATGGTTTGGTATTATTTTATTGAGCTTAACATACCAATTTTTTCGAGTAAACCGACGAGAGAACGACTGCGGAGAAGAGCAGCATTGTCGTAACATAATATGAATCCATGATGATCGCCACCAATGTACCAAATTCCGAAGTGATTGAAACTGAATGTGCCATGTATGATGTAAACGGAACTTACGTAACCAGGAAAAAAAGACACAAGGAAGCAGGAAACAAAGACACATTAGCGCGCTTGTAAAGCGTGCACTGAAGGTCATTAAACGCTACCCAAATTACCTTCATTTTGAACGATTAGTTCTGCAGAATGGCACATACTTTCCCGCACAAGTTAATTTCCTATTCTGTTGAGTTTCGGCTAGCCTTTTGGTTTTACTCTGCTTTTATTTTTTCGTGTTTCCGGGCACGTCAACTACTTTGGTCATTAGTCCCGTTAGTGTAGGGCATGTTTTTCTCTGGAGATAGTGGTGATCTTCCCCCGCTGGATGGCGAGATCCGGCGCCGACCTACCGTTGGCTAGTGGGGTTTCCCCCTAACCAGGACTCTCCCACCAGCGGGGTACCGCCCCAGCCGGGACAAGCTCTAAGCTCCCGACCGGTCTCCCGGAATATGTGGTAGTGTAGTGCATGTTAGTGTGTGTGTGTGTGTGTGTGTGTGTGTGTGTGTGAGGGGAGAGGATGGGACAAGGAAGAGGAAGGACAGATCGCGCGCGGTCCGTGGCCCGTTTGTTAGGGTACTGCTCCGGCGTTCGCCTGGTGTTGATCGGAGAAACCACGGAAAACTACCGATCAGAGCAGCCGGCTGCTAGAATTCTCCTCCAGACAGCGATTGAATTCGACATATCTGAGAAGCTAGTGTCAAATACCCTGCCGCCGTCAGATTTGATTTGATTTGATTTTTTTGTGTTTCCGGGCGCGTCAACTGCTTTGGTCATTAGTCCCGTTAATGTAGTGCATGTTTTTTTCGCGGGCGATGGCGGTGATCTTCCCTCACTGGATGGCGAGATCCGGCGCCGACCTTCCGTCGGCTAGCGGGGTTTCCCCCTAACCAGGACTCTCCCACCAACAGGGCACCGCCCCAGCCGGGACAAGCTCCCGACCGGTCTCCCGGAATATGTGGTAGTGTAATGCATGTTAGTGTCAGTGTGTGTGTAAGGGGAAAGGATAGGACAAGGAAGAGGAAGTACAGATCGCGCGCGGTCCGTGGCCCGTTTGGTAGAGTACTGCTCCGGCATCCGCCTGGTGTTGATCGGAGAAACCACGGAAAACTACCGATCAGAGCAGCCGGCCTCTTGAATTCTCCTCCAGACAGCCACTGAATTCGACCTAGCTGAAAAGCTAGTGTCGAAAATCCTGCCGCCGTCAGGACTCGAACCTAGGACCTCCCGGTCAGATGTGCTGCAGTGACATTTTACCCTGCTCTCATACAAACCCTATCTATCGGCGTCTCCCAGTTGAGAGGTACTGCCACAGGACGTGAGAGGCGCCTAGTAGCGGGGTATTTTGCCGTTGACATGACTCGATTAGTTGGTTGGTTGGTTGTTAGTGATTCCGTGTGCATGAACTATTGAGGTAATTGTAGCGCATATTTTTCCCTCTGGATGGGGCCATTTTCTTCCCCCTCTGAATGGCGAGATCCGGCACCGATCTAACGGGATTTTCCCCAACTATATATCTCCCATCAGCGAGGCACCGCTCTAGCCGGAACAAGCTCTAAGCTCCCGATCGGTCTCCCGACATGTGTGCTAATGGTGCTGGAAGACCGGCCGGGCGTTTAGAGCTTGTCCAAGATGGGGCGGCGGGATGCTGGTGGGAAAATAACCTGGTTGAGGAAAATCCCGCTAGCCGACGGTAGGCCGGCGTCGGATCTCTCCATGCAGTAGGGGTAGATCACCGCCACCTTCCTGGAAAATAACATACTCTACACTTACGGGACTCATGGCCTTTGCCGTTGACGCGCCGAGAATCACTAATCAGCCAAAAACCCGAATCTCCCCAAAGCAGCCGGCATCGAATTCTCAGCACTCCCTGGGGCGCTTGTGACGCTTTCGGTGGTATCGTGGCGATACTGGAACGCACGGAGAAAGACAGCCTGCCAGAATATGGACGAGCGTGAAGTCAGGAGGCTCGTGCTTTGCAACGGCTGCTCTTTACAGCGCACTGTATAAGACGTGACGTCACACTAGTGCGTTCCCTGGCCTGCAACCAACAAGACAAAGACAGTACGCAATAGGCGCTCTTTGATTTCAGTATGATTTCATACATCGATACTGCCGCAATATTTCGATTATTGAATGTCATTTAATCGGAAAGATATAATATTTTTGAAGATTATTGTACGTTTATCGGGGTTTGTGCGGCCGGGTTGGCGCGCGGCGGGGTTTGCGAACCTTCAAATCTACTTCTGTCTCTGGCATTCGCAATCCATTACTACACTCCATAGGTAAATTGGCTTTCAACAATTGTTTTATTCAAGTTAACTTTTGTTTCTTATGTGAGCCGGTGTCATATGTGAATGCTTGCAATACCTAATCACTTCTGTCACTCAAGTCTCTATTTTGTTTAGGATATCTATGTGGTCATGACATCATTTATTATAGTGATTCTCAGGTAATTGAATTCTTTTACGTATTTTATTTTACTTATAGGGGTAAAGTCTCGACCATTTCCTCTCACTACCACACACAGTCGCTCGGGTTGTAGTGGACAACCGATGACTTAAATTTCTCGCTCGCAGTATTAGTTCACCGCATTCGATAATCACACCAGACTACAGTTTTTCAATAATGAGTGGGTTTATTAATTCAGAGATACAGTAAAATATCCAACCGCCGCGAATTCAAAACATCAGCGGCGGCGTGGGCGTGGGCGGGGGCGGCGGCCGTGGCGGAGCGTTCCGTTGTGCGCCAACAGGTCGAGAGCCGGCTCTTTGCAGCCTTTCGACACGCCGCCGCGTCCCCGCCCCGCACCTGCCCCCGTGACTCGCCTTCCGTGGCGCCGCTTCCGCAGCGGCGTGGGACAACGCACGCGCGCGCCAGGGATGGATATCGCCTTCCGGTTATCACCGACAACTGTTTTTAAGGTGGTACAAACACTCAGCCGTATATTACATCTATATATTATCCGTGCACGTTTTCTTGAGCCCTCGCTTCGCTCGTAGCGCGAGGAGTGGGGAGTTTGGTTATTTTGACAAGGAATGTTTTATCAAATTTGTAGTTCGTTTTTCGATGCAAAATAGTTTCTACTACATGAGAGCGAACATTTCTGGTTATCAGATTTTGTCCACAATGCTCGTTGCTATCATTTATTCTTAATTCAACTAATATTGGCAAAGGAATGGGGGTAGATATGCCGGAGTTCAAGAAAACGTGCGCGTATTATACTAACACTAGCTGCTTGGAAAGGTGAACGGAACATTTCAATAATTATTAATGTAAACAGTTGAAAGATAAGTATTGAATAGTTGGTGTAGAAAAATAATATTTACTAACAAATTTAGTCTCTCGCATGATTTTTCATTTTCATAAGTTGGTAATACTTAATACAGATAAGGTTGACTTCGGCGCCCGAACTTTTCTTTCCTTCTGCGTTGAATATTAACCCACTTTGTTTACATTGATAATGAATTATCGTCGAATGGGCCGCTTCGCATGAGCCGTTACATCAAAAGGATGATCGGTCCGTACGATCGTGTGGTTCATGCGAGAGCCCGGCAGTTTCTCTCTCTCCCCGTCGGCGCCTCGACGGCTTTCCTACACGCCGCCAGAGACGAGAGTGGTGTAGGACTGCTGAAAGCGACAACGGAAGCAGACATCTGGGCAGTGGACAATGGAAATAAGCTTCT
Source organism: Teleogryllus occipitalis (assembly GCA_011170035.1). Taxonomy (NCBI): domain Eukaryota; kingdom Metazoa; phylum Arthropoda; class Insecta; order Orthoptera; family Gryllidae; genus Teleogryllus; species Teleogryllus occipitalis. The sequence continues at coordinate 220,518 of BLKR01000307.1, read as the reverse complement.
GTCCAGCCGCGACCTGGTGGTATGGGATCGCTTGGAATGGAGCCGCACACTGCCAACGAGTGTATGTCGGCACAGGGGATATTTACCGCTTCTTAAATGGAGCCACAAACTCCCGCACTGCCCTGCATCCCTCGTTCTTCACACGGGCCCGGCAAGCGACAAGACGCTTACAATTGCGGTGGCGCCCGCCTGAAACAGAGGAAGATCTCGGCCTCCCCGTCATTGAGCTCCCGAGAGAGGCGCCCGTACACGCCCCACAGCGCCGAAGATGGCGGAATAATGTTGATGTTGCAGAGAGGGATGGTGATGACGTTGCAGATATGGGAGTTGACTGGGAAGGGTTGGGAGGAATGGAGTTCTACGGCACCGAGAAAGAAGACGCCCTCGCCCAGCCTCTAGATGAGGCTCAGGTCAACCTAACACTTGAGAGCCTCTTCAGGTCGAGTGCAGAGATCGGACTGAACAGTATGCTTCCACACACGAGCTACACTGTGACAAGTCCGCAACAACAGCGCGTTAACCTCCTTGACGAAACGTTCGGTCAATGGCCTCTGCCCCTTTTAGCCAGCAGTACCGCCCCGGAGCAGTCAACGCCTATAATCACGCATAGAGGCGCCCCTGCGCTACTCCGCCTGCCTCCCGCCGTGATCAATGGCACCCTTGGCCCGCTACAACGTGCAGCAATCTCGCAATCCCCAGCGAGCGCCTGACACGCATTATCCACAATGCACGGCGGCACAGGGAACCCGCCAAGAGCAGCCGACGAGCCGAGTAGCCACGAGCGGAAACCTTCCCCGCCATTTGCAGCCGCGGCATTGCCCCGGAGCAGTCCTGGGTCCCATCGAGCACATCACCCGACACTAGGGACGCAGCCTGCGCCAGCTGCGTGGATGCAGCACAAGGCGTGGGTAGTGACAACTGTCCGGCCATCACCAGGAACTGTCTGCCTATCACTCTCCCCCAGAGCGTCACGAGTACATGTAGCGGAGCACGTGACCACCTGCAACCGAGCGCCATTGAGCAGGATCCCCAAGATCTTTCTAGTAGAGCTACATCGGAAGGTGACGGCGGCGTTGAGGCGCTCGCTGCATTACTCGGCGCTACCGCTCCACCCCTTCCCCGCGCGCCGAGCGAACTCAACTCGTCGAGGAAGCCACAGGCAACCGCATTAACGCCCGCAGACGTTACCTACTCGTCCGAAATATACGCCGCCTTTTTCAGCAAGCATACGCTAAGTTTTGGCGGAAGTTGTCGCAGCAAGGTATCTTCGCGGCAGCACTTCAAGTAGTTGATAAAGAATCAACATTCTTCTTGCGGTCGGAAGTGAATATGAGGCCGTCGATTTACAAATTCATCCATTCGGCACGCCTCAATTCTTCCGTTCGGACCCGGACGGAAATGTGTCAAAGACCATCTGCATAACATACTCTGGACGCCTCGGCGAACGCTATGATGAGAAGACTGTCAAATACGAACATATTCGCCCCCACTTAGCAGCCAGGAACTTACGGGACGTCAGCTTTCTCCTCATCGTGGTAGGAGCTCTGCGAGTGCGAGGCGAGTGCGGCGCTGCTCCGTAAGTTACCCACCGGCGAAAAGACGCGCGCACTACGCGAGCGCATTGTCGCTGAGGCTACAGTGGAGAGCGCTGCCTGCTATTTTCGCCACACTACCCAGGATGACTTCATCCCAGTCGAGTTCAAGCGAGCCTAAACATCAAGACAATACCTCTGGGCTCGGTGGGAGAGGAGGGCATGGCTCGTGTAGTCGCGGTTTAAATGAGGTGGATGACAGCATGTACAGTGTAAATAGTGTTTAAATGAGTTTGTGTTGTGTTTATAAGTGTATGTATGTGTTTTGCTCAGTGTAAATAATGTAAATAGTGTTGGTGTTAGATTAAGCTGCAACCACTGTTGAAATGAGATGGAAAATGACATGTATAGTGAAAATAATTTGAATATGAGTTAATGTGTAATGTTTATAAGTGTATGTATATGTATTGCCCACTGTAAATAATGTAAATATTCTTAGGTGTTACATTAAGTTAGGATGTAAGACAAAATAGATTTAGATTAGTTTGTAAGTATATAGTTTGTAAGCTAGGCCATACGTTATCTAGGTAAATAGAATTTAAGAAATATATATCTTGTGACATACCAATATGTGGGACCTTGTATTGCATCACATTTATTGTAAACAGGGTGAATTGTAAGGATAGACATTTGTAAATATGGCGGCATAGCAACTGAAGACGAGTTGTCGTCAAGGTCAACAAACTTCATTGCTTTGAACCACGGGGCACGGCTAGTTGATAAAGTAAACTGTTTGGGGATTGGCCGAGAAAGCAATGACAGTCTGGGGTGCGGCTAGTTAAATTTGTAAGTAATTGAGGGATTGGCTAGGCATGGAATTTTTTCTGAGAAGAAACAGTAGGACGGACCGAGTTTTGAAGGGCTGAAAGAGGGGAATATGGATTCATTCCGACTTATGCCGTGGTGCTGTGCGTGTGTAGACAATTGATGTTGGGAGTTTGGGAATTGCGAACATTTACTTTGAGGCGTATGATTGTCGGACTTAGAATATTGATGGAAAGTGCGGAAATTGGAACTTGGAAATATTTCGAGTGCAGCAGTTAGAATTGTGAACTTAGGTGAATTTGTCGGCAACAGGACTGGGAGTATTTGTTGCAGATAATAGTTAGCTGAACTTTAACATTTTAAGTATATGCGTAGAAAGAACTGGGAACTTTTAAAAGGAAAATTAATTAAGTCTTATCAACTTATGAGGCGGTGAGGATCAGTGACTTGAATACACTTGTGCCAGAACGGAAGAAAAGATGATGGTATTGTAATATTTATTCTCTGGACTGCTCCCAATACAACCTCTCGATCGTAGCGTAACCCTCCTGGTACCTACGTCGACGACGGCTTGGTAAGCCCCCAATGCGTCCATCCCTATGATGACGTCGCGGATCAGTCCTCGGACCACAATCGCCGCTACTTCTATGGTCATTTCTGCCAGAATCAGCTCCAACCAAACTTGCTTTCCCGTGGTACTTGCCAATTTTCGGTTAGCCATCACTACACGAAGCTTCCGCGTCGGCAGTTCTACCAATATCTGTCCACTCTTTCGCACCTTTTCGCAAAATTCCTCCGACACTGCGCTTACACTGCTTCCCGAGTCCACTAATGCCTGCACTTCCATGCCATAACACGTGCCTCTTAACACTAAGCACCTACTCGGCCTTACCCCTTTCGCTTTGTCCTCCCGTAGCAAATCGTCCCCTTCTACAACAATGCTGGCCGTTGCCACGACCGTCACAATATCTTCTTCATTTTCGTTTGGTTCGTGCCACCGTCTCGTCCCAAACGTATCTAGTTTTCCACTTTATTGCGTTGTTGCCAATGAACTCGCGTTTCCCCATCATCTCCCACGTTGCAATCTTTTATGTCCTGTTCTGCCCGTTCCGCGCATGACCGTTCACTATGGCCATCCCTTGACCTTTGTTTTCGCGGTGCCTGACCGCCCTGTGACTTCTCGTTTTTCCCCTGCTCTTTCTCGGCGCGTACCTCCATTGCGCACATCTCATCTTGCCTACGCTTGCTATTATTATACCGGTTGGTATTGTTGCCCCTACCGGAATATTGATTTCGACCGTCTTTTGTGTCGCGGTCGTCCCCATCGTTCGCCTGATCAAACCGGCTCACTCGCTCAATCAGCGCATCTATTGTTTCGGGCATGTTGTTCCACAACAAATTGCGAATTCCGTTCGGCATTTGTCTGATGAGTATCCTAATAATTTCAGCGGGGTTAAATTCCTCACTACAAACCTTGAAAGCACTAACCTTTCGGGTCACAAAATCACTCATGCTTTCGGAACCCCCTTTGCGAAACCTTTCCGACATCAATCGATACTTCAGCTCAAATTTGTGATGTTGGTTCCAGGAACGATCTAAAAATTTGGCCCTCCATTCCTCATACGTTCTGGGCGTCGGTGTCAACACCTGCCACCAATACTGTGCCTTAGAACTCAGGGCTTCTTCTACAAACCTAAGTTTTACGCCCTCGGGAATGCCATTAACTGTAAAATAATTTTCGAGAGCCGTCAAAAATGAATACGGCTGCTCCTTGCTCTCGCCGTGGAATCGTAAATAATTCGGTAACGTAGCGTGCCCCATCGCACTGCCTATTGTTGCCGACCTGCGTGCCGTATCGACCTGTCGCTCGAGCTCCGCGATCTTACGTAAAATCGCCTCATCGATTTCTTTTGTCTGCCCGTTGTCTGTCATTTTTAGGTTGTCTAATTCGCCCTGCACGGTTGACCTGATATTGTCGTCAATTTCGCTCACAGATCTTTCGAGCTGTCCCAACCTAACATCTTGTAGCATCGTGGCGTTTTTAATCCCTTCTACGCCCTTGCTCATATCCGACAAATACGTTTGCTGCGACTCTATTTCATTCTGCAAACCGCCTACGACCACCTTCACGTCGTTGAGGTTAGAATTCACCTGCTGGTTGACAACATCTTGAACGGCAAAGCGAGTTTCTATTCTCTCTTCAGTTGCCCTCGCTTCCCGTTCTACCCGTTTCAATTTTGAACGCGCCCACTTCCTCGCGTATACTCGCTACAGTGGATTGCAGTTCACACTGCACTTTATCTAACGTGGAATTAATCCCTCGTATCTGATCTCTTACTTCTTCGAATTTGCTTTCGAGTCTAACGTTCATTTCCTGCAGATTATTTTCCACCCTAACACTACGTTCTTCGTTTTCCCTGGCTATTTGAACGTGGTCGGCCTTTATTTCCTGCAGATTATTTTCCAACCTAGCACTAGTTTCGGCCTTTATTTCCTGCAGACTATTTTCCAACCTGGCGTTAGTTTCGGCCATGAAGCGCCATATCATGGAGAGGGTAGGTTCTCCCACTGCTGGTTCTTCGCTCGGGATTTTGCTCGCGGTCCCTTGATCTGTCACCGTCTCCCGCACATCTATTGCTACGTTGGCTTCCCCCTCTACAGTACATTCTTCTATGTTTTGGTACACTGAAAAAAAGAACTGGTTGCCGTACATTGAAAAACGGTTCTCCCATCCAGAATTAATAGTAAAATATGGCCCAGCTATTTTTGTGGTTGACGCACCGTAGGTGCCGTGTGTGGCTCTGTATGGTGCCTTGAACCACCGCTGTGTCTCCTGATTCCCTTGTTCACGTAGTCCTGTGAACAACAAAATGTTTGCAGTTCGAGGTTGATCCTCTCAGAACTTCGGTGAGAGGTTCTACAACCCATATTTTTACGCTACAGTTCCTACATAAATAGTTATACCAAAAACGCAAAATTTTGCATAACCCTTGTTTGCAGGTACTGCTCACCTTGTGTTATATTCGTAACTGTAGTTTTAAATTGGTTTTGTATTTAAGAATTTTTTCAATTTCGCAGAATTACATAAATTTGTGCCATAGCAAAATAATTCAAAACCACAAATATGAAAAGAAATTTTTGAAAACTTGACATTAAAAGCACTTACTGAATAGAATAAGACAATTAAAAATTAAATCTGAAATAAGTTTTCATCACTTTGCCAAATATTTTCACTCCTAACCATTAACAGCAACAAGTGCTCTCTTAAGACCCCAACCTACACAAAAAAAGAAAAAAAGAAAAAGAAAAACACACACACACACACACAAAATTAAGCAAAATGCAAAAATATAGAGTATTTTTAAATACAACTGTTGTTAATTCATGTCTTTTATTAATTTATTTGTCTCTTGTTTCAACAAGTCGTTTGCAACTTGTACTGCAGAATTGCACAACTTGTATCGCACACATCAATATGTGAATGTTAAAACTTTTACATTTCATGAAACTAATTTATCAATTTTAACCTTTACATATTGAATGCTGTATGCCGCATGTTGCAAACGACTCAAAAAGAACAACGGTCCAAATATATTAATACATTGAGAATCAACTACTGTAATCAGCCTAGCTTTTCAGGCAGGAAAACCACAAACAGGAATATGAACAAATGTGAAAAAATATGAAATAGGCAAATTTGGGAAATTCATGTGAGAAATAAACAGATGGGTACAAAGAAATAAATGCTACATTGTATTTGAAATAATTATTTACATTATCTTTTTATTATTTTCACAATTAACGTTTCACAGCAACAAGAGCTCATTCACGGCCCTAAGACCAAAAAAAAAAATATTCAATGAATCCAAACTTAATTAGGTTATCTAAGTTACAAGAGATCTTGAATTGCAAGATACCAGTTTTGCATCTGAGAATACTGTAAATTTTCTCATAGTAAAAACATACATGTGTGCACATGAACATTTTGAGAGGAGCTCATAGCCTCCTGTAATGAAAATATTATAAGCAGTGCTTACTCCTTTAGAACATGAAATATGATAAAAGAGATCAAATTAAAATCCATTGTATTTAAGTGTATTATTAATTGCCCCTATGGTTGGCATTAAGAAGGGGATCAGACCGAATAATCAATAAAAATGAGCCTGCCCCCATTGGCACTGAACCCTTAGAAATGGGAAAAAGCAAGGTTGAAAAGAAAAAAGTAATTTTATTGAACTTGTAATTATTACTTGCAGGTCTCTCACTGTTTAAATTCAAAAAAAGTTCAATCAACAAGTTTTGTGGTCCAAAAAATGAGATAGGAAAAAATGTAAGAATTTTTAATGAAGAAATATTAATGACAAAAGAAAATAGCTTTTATAAGTCCTAACATTTTTTAACGTCAATCCCAAACAATAATTAAAGTTTTAAAATCATATAGTTTTATTAAAAACTTTAAAAAGTTGGAGTTAAAACAATGAAATTACATTTTCACATGAGAATGCTAGTTTCAAATTTAGCAATCTCTATTTATTTTTTATGAAATGTTATCAGCACCACTAGTGGATCAGAACACATGGCAATCTGCTAATCAAATGAATATCACATAGTCACTGTCAACACTATAAAACCAAACCAAAAAACACAAAAACATGCGTCTTCATGGCATTTAAAACTATTGTTTTAATCAATATTGTGGCCAATTGTTAGATGCATGTACAAACTGTTTATACCATTAACCCATATTTGCCCAGTGTTCCATTACTGAAACAAGCGACAGTGGATTTGTCTTTGACTCCTTATTGCGGAACGCACTTGGAGGCTTCATTTAGAGAATTGGAGAATTCATTGGAGGATTCATGGAGAATTTAACTTTTAACATTACTAGAACTTAAACATAGGGATCGAATTTCCTGATGGTACCAAGAGTTGATTTCAGTTCTAGATTGCACTCAGAACGGAGAGTATTTATTGAGCTGTTCTTTCACTGCTGGCACTAAGAGTGATTGTATTACATTTTTTCTTTAAACTTTTTGTTCCTATGAGATAGTTAAATGACATTACATTTTTATCAGTAAAATAAATATATTTAAAATATTACTATTTAGCTGAGCTGGGAACAATTTTTCTAAAATTTTCCAATATTGGAACACCAGGCACGAATGGTACCATTAATTATTATATGAAAAATCATCTAATATATTTTTTCTTCTTAGATTATTATTAACAACAGAACAAATAATTGTGATTTTGGAGGAAGATAATGTTTACTTCAGTGCATTTATCTTTATAATGCCTTCAGACGATGTATCAGTGAGGACAGTGGAGAAGACGATAGGCAGCACACTGAAAAACCTGGAACCCAACTTAGATCAGAAAGTGAGGCACTAATTATGCGATTCAGTGAAACTGAAAGACTCACGTCTGTGACAACTAGAGAGTAATATTGGCTCTGGACACTATGATGAGTGCATTCATGAGAATATTCTCTCTATGCCTGTCTCTTTTCAACGTAAAAAATAACATACAAAGTGGGAGAAAATTGACAAAATCCTGAATTTACAAATTTCATCAATTTTACTAGTGACATAAGTATAGTACCAAATGACCTAGTGTTGTTTAGAACAATTTTTTGAAGATAACGTTTGGGACTTTCTTACAAAAAATGTTCATACTGTACAGTATCAGAAAAGTGATTACACATTTACACTTTCTTCTGAAGAAGTAAAATGTTTCGTTGGTATTCTGATTTATCAGCATACAATATTGTATCAGATATATGTTTTGGGAAACAGACTCAAGAGACTTATAATGAAACTGTTAGTTCACAATCAGAAGAATCAGGTTTGAATAGAAAAAATATACTCATTGCGCAGACAATGACCTAAAACAAAGTGACATATTTGCAAAACTAACACTTCACATTTCCTTACTGAATAAATGTTATGAAAAATACAAAAAAATTCTTATTGTACAAAGTAACACAGTAGGAAAATATAACATATTCATGGGAGATGTTGATAGAATGGACGAATATTTGCTCAGTGCTATAGAAGTGAAATCAGATCGAAAAAGTTGTGATGGTGCCCTGGATTTATGTTTTGCATTGATACTGCTGCTCACAATGGCTAGCAGCTATTTAGTACGAGCAAGGTCAAAAAATGGATCATCTATTGTTCAAAATTATCTTCAAAAGTATAAAAGTAACTTCATCAGGTGTAAGACACAATACTAGCAAATTAATGATATTTCGCATATTAACTTCCTTGGGATTCGATAGTACCAGACACTGGATTTCAATAACCACAAAGCAAGGAAGATGTGCAACGTGTAAATAGAACACACACAATCAATTTCAAAAATAAAAACACAAAATTGCATGAAAACTATTTCATACTCCATACTAATTATTTAGCTCTAATTTTGAAATAGAAAATAACCAAATTGTAGTATTTCTTAAATTTTAAATAAAGAAAAAATATTATAGATGAGACCTGACTTGTTGAAGAACTCTGGACCCATCTGTGCCTGGTGTTCCAATATTAGAACAGCCCATATTTTGAAAAAGATAACAGAAAAAAATGTGATTTTCATTTACATGATTGCAGGTACAATAGTCAACCCAAAAAATAGGTATATTCAAATCTTTACACAAATATTTTTAATAATAATAATAATACAGTTAATTTCATTAGCCATACATGCACACTGAATTGCGTCACTAATAACATGAAATCAGTTCATGTTTAGTATACTAATTTTGGAATGACATTCCTAAATGCAGGTGCATACTTTTGCTAACCACCTGCAAATGGATAAGGTAAACTCGCCTACATCTGCCGAAGTCTTCTGCTATAGAGCAGTGCTCTTCAAAACTTCCTTGTATACTGAAAACAGAAAACAAATTAATATTTCTGGATTTCAGATTACAGATTCACTAAAATGAAATACCTACATTATTTCCTGAGGGTTGATTATAGTCTTCAAGTCTCTCTTCAAATTCACTTTTTACTCTTAATCATTTTATTCCAACAAATCTCATGACTATCTCCTGACACACTCTGCTCAGTAGTATTAGAAATTTCTACCTCAAATGATAGCTGTGGCTGCTATTATGCATTTGGTGTCAAATACTCGCCTTCAGAGAGACAGCTGGTGAATGTATTTGTTCCCTATATCAAATAAAATGACAAATTAGTTTGAAAAATCAGCAAGCATCTGTGGCAAAATGCAAACATACATAGAACATTCATCTAGAAAGTATCTTTCATTTTACATACATACACTGATCTAGAAAGGATCTCTTTCATTTTAACGGGAACCCAATTATCGAGTCAAGTCATTCTTTATCACACCTCATCCAAAGATTCCAGCCCTTTCCTTAACATTAAACCATCCCTAACAGTGAATATTGTGTCATAATATTATTTTAGAATTAAAAGAGCTTTGAAATCCCTATGATTCCTGTAAACTGAATAAAGTTTACAATTTTACAATCAGATTCTGGAAAAGAATCTTAATTTTTTTTAAATTACTGAAAATAATTTATTTTGTACAAACCATTTTTTTAATACTTGAGCAATACAATTATTCTAAAATAGATCATATTTCTACCTAATATTTCCATTACTTCATACAACTGCAGTCCCTAAAATTATTATTCATTTTTTCTTTTTCTTTTAGAAATAATCTGAGAGAATCTGATGAACAATAACGCACATTAGTTCTTTTCACAAGAATATACTGTAATATCTATACAATAATACATTTATTGTAAATAATTACATAATAAGTACACAACAAGCAATTTAAATGTTCATTTAAATTACCTTAGAAATTTTTGAGCATGCTTATGACCACTCACTGAACTATCAAATTTGCATGTTCTAAAATCCTTGATTTGGAGATTTGGCAAGGAAAAAAAAAAATTCCTATTTCTATGAAATTCCTACATATATTTTTAAAATGCTTCCTTCCATTCTTACTACTTCAAAACTGTACATAATAATTAATAACAAATTTAATAAAAGCTGTAAGACATAAATAATGCATCAATACTCTAACAATGATTTTATATTGGCTCTATATTCAGCATAAACAACAAGCTCCAGCAAGTATACGAGGACTGTTATCCAGACACACTTTCTATGAAGAGCAAGAACATCCTTTCCTAGTGCAGTCCTTTCCAAAACTTCTTGTATATTCTAAAAACAGAAAGCAAAATAATATTTTTGCTTTCGTACTACTGTTCTTAAAAATTTATTACTTACATTTTTTCTGCTGGTTGATTGTTTTCTTCATATTTCTCTATTTACTCTGATCTTTTTGTTCCGATAAATCTCAGGACTGCTGAATTTATTTCCTGCAACTCCCTCTGCTCACTAGCAATTACCTCATTCAATGATTCCAGTCCTACCCTAAACATATAAATAAATAAATGTCTTTATTGGTGGCGAGGCTCAGGCCATTTAGCCTGCTCTTTCGCCTGACCCCAAGCATAAAGCATGCCTAACAATACAATGGTGGAAATTGAGTCAGGATAATTTTTTTAACAACAGAAGAGCATTATAATACATACTAATCCCTGTTATCTCAATGAAGTTCACAATTACATGATCAGGATGGGAAAAGAATGGAGCTTTTCTAAAAAAATTACCAACAAATAAAAATTCTGATGTAAAAACTAATTTGTTTATACTTTTGGGACAATGCAATTATCATAAAATAATGCTTTTATTTCCTTTGTGATTTCTACTGTAGTGTACATTTTTATGATTTTATTTATTAAAATGATAATTTTTCATACATTGTTTTTCAAATGAAACAAGTATGTAAATTATAACTTTGCATCATTGCTTCTCAAATACATTCCTTGTTTCAAATACTAATAGACATAAGTCAAAAGAAATATTTCTACTTTTTGATTTGTGCACTCTTTATACTCTGGTGATTTTAAACTGTTGGAAAGATCATTGAACTAAGTATTGCTTGTTTGGTTTTGTAATTTAGGTCAGATCACTTCTTGTTCACTTCCAACCCTCTTCTTCGAACCATCCATCCCAGCTTCCTAAATGAAATAAACTATCGAACACATGAATTACATATTTAAACAATCTATTAAACACACTCTGATTATGAAATTAGAAGTTTGGTTCAAAATAAAATGTACATTTTATAAAACACAGTCGCTATCATTTATTTTACAATGGGAAAACAGGTATTTGAAACATGCAAATGAGACAAATAACATTAACCTCAAAGACAGAAGGCTGAATATAAAACACCATAGGAAAGTCCCTATTATACAGTACGGGGAACAAAGGAATGAATAGAAAAACGTGCACGTTCTTATTTCAATAACAACTTAGCGTGATCTTTCTAAAATATACCAGTTTCGAAATCGGAACATTTAAACAAAGTATACTCTCCGTATTTAACACTACACAGCAATAGTATTTACACTTACCAGCAAACTTTTCATTTAAATGAGGAAGCTTCATGTTTGTTAGTACTTCTCTGCACTTAGAGTCCATTCTTTACTGCTTAAACACTAACGCGCACTTCTCTATAACACAATACAACACAACACACAGCCGAACGGATTCACGATGCAGGAACTCCCGCGTTTAATCGCGGGAAGGGCTTCCCGCCGGAGGACGTTTGGACAGTGTTACCAACACTATGGACTGAAATACCATGCGCTGTGGCGGCAACCACTTAGAACGTAATGTGAATTAATTGGGTGGTTACAGTCCCCTCGTACTTTTCATCCTCCATGGCTTGGATGTAGGAACAATCAACCACCGTCACGTCATCTGTGATGATTGTTGTCAGAATGTATAAATCGATTGCCACAACTGGAAGACACGTAACCATTAGTCACGCGACTTTTCTTGACGTCTCCCAGCGCGGGGTGCGGGGAGAGGAGGCTTCTCCCGACGTCACATCCAACGGGTGTTGCCAACTGTAACGTTGTTAATACTATTCGCGCCTCTTTCGCTCTTAATACAACAGGACATTATAGACGATGAAATATAACAAATAATAACACAATGAATAGCAACCACAAGTGAAAATAATTAGATAACGATCATATTGCTTATTAAGAAGATATGATATTACCGAAATCCGAATCGAATAAATCACAGGGCACAACACTAACAGCGAAAATGCGAGAACTGAATTCATTCGAAAGCAGAGCTTGGCAGCCCTGACAATCTTGCCGTGCCGTTCCGTGTGAGACCAATGTTGTGACCAGACCGTACCGAGTCGTGCTGTGTTGAGCACTAGGGAGCTCAGACGTCAAGAAAAGCCGCGCGACTAGTATATGGTTCTGAGTGAGACAGTAATTTTTTTCAGTGTAGTCCTCGCCCTCATCGTAAGCAGAAATTGTTTCGGACTCCGACGCCTCGCGTACGTTAATCGTCTTACCGCTGCGCGTTTCCATGGTTACACAACTAATATTGGTATTGACCCGTCTTTTTAATTTAATTGTTGGCACGACGAACCGGTACCCCTTATCACGACGGCCCACGTTGCGGCGCCAATGTAATATATATTCTCACTCTCTCTCTCTCTCCGCCTTACTTTGATACCGCGACGCCTCACGTCGCGGCGCCAATGTAACAATATACTACCTCTAAATCAACCACGATGGCCCAAGCTAGTGCGCCACTGTAATATTCTCTTACAAAACCTCACGACGATTGTAACCTTTTCCCCGTCACGCGCACTATCTTGCCCTGCCCTAGCTCTGAATTATAATTGGGTGCCACATTATCGATTGCCCGTACCTCTGCTAGCTCGTACTATTGTTTATTTCTTACCGTGTCGTAGTCCGCGCGCTCACTCCATACGGAGTTGAAGAAAGGGTCCGTTTCGTTCGTGCCTGGGTCAACATTCATACCACCACAGAATAAAAAGACGTGGAATCACGGCAATTATGAGCCATTGGGATGCTCATGCATTTAATTTAGGATTTTTTTGCTGATATTCCTTTTCATCAACACAATCTGCCCCTCCGACTTACGAAACATAACCATACGAATATATAAACACACAGAAAAAAAATAAACATACACACTGAAATTACAATACAATCTGACTACTCATCCACACTGAATGCGCATTCTGTCGTAAGAAATTTTAACCTTATCATCTTATAATTAGAGACACAACTTGGTCTTCGACAGATGCTTGCAGATAAAAAAAAAATGAACAAACAAATGTACATGTCACTTCCCTTTATGATGGCCAATGTTGGAACACGCGGCGCACGTCACGCATCGCCGTCTATCGACTGGTAGCTCCCCGTGAACCGCAATAATGCGCTGCAACTTCAATTTGCTCCAAACCATATTTTCCACCAAATTCCATTACTGAACACACGCTGCGAAGCGTTCTCCAGTACACACGACGTTTCCATCATATTAAAGTTCTCACGGCGAAAGAATATTCTCGATTTCACGAATATCGAAGAAATACAAACTTTAAAATTCCCGCGGTGCAGAAATATTGTTGACTTACATGAATTGTGTTACAAAACTGTGTTACAAAACTGTTCTATTTATATTTTGATCACTGTCCGAAATCTGATACACTCCGTGTTAAAAAAAATTGTAACACAAGATGTCCGCATCCGCTGCCTAACACTGCAATCGCGTAACTAAAATCAGTCTTCGCGTTGCGTCTATTCATGTTATTGTTCCTAATCCCGAATTCACTCGCTTTATCACTACCTTGATTTTGTCCACGTAATAAAAAATGTAAACCAAAATAACTTAACAACGTTTTACACGAAGCTTCCGCAAAAATTTTCAAAAACTTAACACAACTTAAAAACGCGTGCGATCATCCTCACGTCCGAACTCGTTCTGTCTGTAACCCAGTTTGCATTGTTGGTCTACACAATCCAAGTGACTGTCTTTTTTCCAAACATATGCCCATCACCATAATAAATGTTCGAAAATGTTTACATTTTTCACTGTTTTGGGGCATCTTGCGTCTTACTCTCTCTTTCATAGTTTTATTAACTTTTGGTTTGTAATTATCACATTACCGAATTCCCCTTTCCCGTTTTCCTTTTTCCAAAAAACCTTTATTTTCCGTCTTCCCCACTCGTGATGACGTCACTTACATCTTCGGTCTCTCTTTTAATTCTTTCTTAGCTCGCTATGCTATGGAACTGGATACTGATTTATTAACGCCTTACATAAATTCCCCCCCGCGCCGTAACTAATTTTGCCCTGATCTAAATATTTTTCCCTATAATTTCTGTAAGTTTGGCCAAAATCCACCCATGCATTCACTGGATATTCAATAAAACTCGTTTTATTATATACTTTCAGAGGTACAACAATGGTCACCATGTCTTCAACTCCGCCGTCATGCATGCAATTTACACCATTTATAATATTTACAGAACCCGTGGCTCGAATAACGTGATTCTTGGTTCAAAATGTTCCTAAATTTGGGTTCTATTCACTGTTCACAATGCCTATTGCCCCCCCCCTTTTGTTTTCCATTACTTTCCTAATAATTATTATTACGCGGCGCTGTCGTCTATTGTTTCTTTAATTATTGGCTCCTCTTTGCTTATATAGAAGTTCCTTGTTCCACGCATTCTTGCGGGCTAGTCTTACAAATCATTACAGTATTTGGACCTGGAGCCATCGACACCCGGGGAAGATTGAAAATGGTCGGCGACATCGGTCGACAACGCGCGAAGACGGGTACTGCCATATAAGGTTTGAGACTGGTGATGACCGAAAGTTTTGTATTGTTACCAATGAAAATTGAATAAACTTACAAGTTTCTGTGAATAGAAAAGATGATTTTCAATTAGCCAATTCCAGCAAATGAGAAGCTTGAAATGTATATTTGCTTTTCAGATTCCTCGGCCATTCTGTACAGATGGCAGATCGAATAATCGGCTATTAGCAGTCAATAGCGATTATTTCTTATAAGACCCATTGACCCAGTTAGCCAGATTTTAATTTAATGGAAATAGCAGTTGAAGAGTAATTTTAATAATTGAATTCACGTAAATCTTTTCCTGGCGCCCATATTCTTATTTAAATTTGGAACGGGTTACGTTGAATTTATATTTAATAATGTTAAAAGGGCAGAGGAAATATTTAATTTAAAAATCAAATCAGTTTGTTTCAATATATTGCACCGAACCCGGTCTCCCAAACCTACCTGTGCTTACCTGGTTTCGTGTGGCCGGCTAGCTCAGGAAGCATGTAGATTATAGAAGAATGGATGGTGGACGGATTTAGCTACGTGATGAATTTTAAAAAAATTATTGAGAACACAAATGAACTTTAATGAAAGACTTAAATTTTTAGCATACAAAAATCAAGGTCTGAGTAATTACTTCTTCTATTTTTATGCTATAATACTAATACATTACAGGGAACTTAATATTGTAAGGAAGTCGCCAATGCGCGGCGAGCACTTCCTGGATAAGAGTTTCTTTCATAAACAAGCGTCGCGCCTGAAGGGCGTACTGAAGATTTTGCCGCAGCTCGACAATCACAACGCAGTCACCGTTAGCAGGCAGGTCTGCTGGGGTGGGCAACCTCCACAGGTCGCCGAACCTCACACCAGGCGGCGTGTCCCGTGGGTGCAGGGACACCCTTGACTCCTGCGTCGGCGGCGGCGGTTGCGGTGGCGCAATGTGACCACGGCGACGGCGGCAGCGGCGACGGCGGCGGTGCAGTGATGAAGACGATGAAAGCGACGACAGCTCAAGACTCGGGTGTCCAGCAGCGCGATAATAATCGTCACGTAAATTGTGACGGGCGACGTGGGCGTGATCGGCAGAGATCAAAAGAGAATTTACTCGACAAATGAGCAACCGGAGGAACTACTCGTCCTCAATTTAAAGCAAAGGGACACTGCCCTTCCCCGGCTCTACTGCTCTGCGAGCTGAGCGCACGTCAGCGCTCACCTCTCCTACTCTTCTGACCCGCCTACTGGGATCTCTCCCACCGTTCTGATCTGCCTGCTCGGCGCATGCCAGCGCTCACCAGCCTTTTCTCCCCCCCCCCCAGTTTCCCAAATGTTCTACAAGTTTCCGAAAATTTTACTAAAACGTGCTTCTATTGGAGAAAGGTTCCTACGTCTTACTTAAATTTGGTCCAATAATAGCTTGCGTTTTGCCGGTGTGTCGAGCGAAATTTTCCATGAGGCGCTCTCACTCGCACACTTTTGGTAAATAAACGTAGGTGGTCTCTCCCGGAGTTTCCAAACTGCGCAGCCCCCCTTCCCAGCTAGATCCCCAGGGATAGACCCGCGTCGGCGTTGGCGAAAACAAACAGTCCCCCCGTTTGCTTGGCGCCGAGATGTCGCGGTGGCAGCTGTGCGGAACGAATTAGCCGCCCGACGGCTCAGAAAAGACGCAAAAGGCGCCAGCACGTGATTACGCAACATTTTGTGTACAATTATCCGGGGCACAATATTCGGTATCGTTACAATATATAAAATTCAGCAGCTCCGCTGTGGTCACTACGAATAAACAATGACAAAACATCAAAATATCATAACAATATTATCACATTCATACACTAAAAACACATTCATTCCCTCCCTATCGCTTCTCATGGCCATGATACCTTTTTGATTGATTGATTTTTTCGTGCTTCCGGGCGCGTCAACTGCTTTGGTCATTAGTCTCGTTAGTGTAGTGCATGTTTTTTTTCTCGCGAGATGGCGGTGATCTTCCCCCGCTGAATGGCGAGATCCGGCGCCGACCTACCTATTGGGGTTTCCCCTTAACCAGGACTCTCCCACCAGCAGAGCACCGCCCGAGCCGGGACAAGCTCTAAGCTCCCGAATATGTGCTAGTGTAGTGCATGTTAGTGTAAGTTTGTGTGTAAGGGGAGAGGATAGGACAAGGAAGAGGAAGGAAAGATCGCGCGCGGTCCGTGGCCCCTTTGTTAGGGTACTGCTCCGGCATTCACCTGGTGTTGATCGGAGAAACCACGGAAAACTACCGATCAGAACAGCCGGCCGCTAGAATTCTCCTCCAGAGAGCGACTGAATTCGACCTAGCTGAAAAGCTAGGTCGAAAATCCTGCCGCCGTCAGGACTCGAACCTAGGACCTCCCGGTCAGAGGTGCTGCAGTGACATCAGTTGATGCACTGAGCTACCGCTCCCGGTGATACCTTTTTGATTATTTCTTATAAGCTAATCTACATCAAACAGAACTTGATCTTCCTACATTAAAAAAATCATCTAGTTCATAGACTTCCCTGTGGATTCCTCAGAAAGCTTGGCCGCCGACATGTAGTAATCATTTTTCACCTTTGTGGCTCCATGCCATCTCGTTGCTGGAACACGGTTAGATTTTCTCTTTAAGTCCGAATTCTAATAACATTCGGAAATTCTGTCCCTTAAAAGCCCATTACACACTTTCTAACAAATCGCAGTCTCTTTCTGTTTCCTATTCCCCTTCTTACAGTTAATTATCATTACTCTGACATACTATCCGACCTTAACTACGCTGCTGGCTCACGTCCGTACCCTCTCACGGCTAAGCTCGTTCGGTCATGCAAGTCATAATATCCGCCTTTCAGTTGTTTTCTTCCCGACTGATAGCGTTATAAAAGTGTATCTTCTTGCTAGTAATTGTGCATCTCCTTCAGCTGTCTAGTATCAGTGTTCTTTTCCATTGGCTATTATTTCGTACACATATATTTTTTGTTTCTTGACATCCGCTATTTTTCTATTTATTATTTACATCATTATTCACGGCAATTCCTCAGCTGTCCACAAATAAAGACTTCAATTCTCACTGTTTACCTCAACCGGTCGAATTCTACTCTCATTCTTCGTTTATATTTTAATTAGCGGAACCCGGAAGACGTTGTTCTGCCCTTCATCTCCCTCTTTCTCCTTCCCGTTCCCGTCTCTTTCTCTCCGTCTCTCTCTCCTTCTCTCTGTCCCTGTTGCAGTCTGTTTCTGCCTCTATCACTCTCATTCATATTTAGTTGCAGATTTTGCACGTCTCTGAGCAGGTGAGGTAATATAGAGAAGTGCCGGACCAGCAAAAATGTAATAGAATATTCAAGATCTCATCCTGAAGATTACGATGTGGGAAACGTTTCTTTGAGGTCTTTGGCCTCAAAATTGGTTTCTAATTCTCTAGAAAGCTTCGTTTAAGAGATATTTAATGATATAGATTTTATAAAAATGCAGCCGATTTTATAAAAATGCACACGTAGATGTGCCCACTTTCATGGAGATCGGTCACGCGGTGTCGGAGTTAACCGCTCTTACATATACCAACATCCATTTTAATGCTCTATTATATATATATATATATATATATATATATATATATATATATATATAGAGAGAGAGAGAGAGAGAGAGAGAGAGAGAGAGAGAGAGAAAGAGAAAGAGATTCTGTCGTCTACATTGACCTCTTTTGTTTCTTTCCTATTCATTCCTTTTAAACTTTTGTGATGGTTTTCACACAACCGAGGATAATCCACCACAGAATAGAGAGATTTATATACTGCTTCTGCTAAAAACTGACTTTTTGACAGAATAATACCGATACCGAAAAATAGGATAATTCTTGTTCCAACATGTAGTAAACAGTCGCGGCTCGTGCTTAGGTTGCGTGGTTGCACAACACCCAGATAATCGAAAAAGATCTCATATCTCAGGAATATACATATTCCTTTTAATGACATATGATACTGCAGCAATGTCGATGTATATGAAATCATTCTGAAACGAGAGTGTCCAACTGGCGCATTCTCCAGTGTCTGCTGCCTTGCCAGGAATTGAACCACTGTCTTGGCTCTTGGCTGCATTACTGGGTTTACTGTTTAAACTTTGGCCCTTCGATTTAACACGGGGAACATGCAGCTTTTTAATTGGACAACCAGGCGAGTGGTGCTGTCTAGCGCTGAATGGCGACGAGTGAGGGAATATTCTATCTTCGTCTGACTCGCTGCAATGTAATTTTATGAATTTCGCTTGTTATTGAAAGTACACAAGTTCAGTCAATTATAATTGAGTGAATAATTATTGACGTCAATAAATATTGACGATATTCAATGCATTGTTTATGTTATTTGAAGAATTTATATTCATTTGATATTAGGTTTGTTGATTCAAAACGTACATTTGATGAGCTCTTTGTGTCTTTGTCTCTTTGATGTCTTTGTCTCTTTGATGAGCTCTTTGTGTTCCTTCGTGTCTCGCGGAAGCCAGTTGGGCTGCAGCTGGCCAGCAGTTTGCGAGCGTTCTTGTGAATACGAATATGTGTCGAAGATCTTTCATTATTGCTATATATACCCGGGCAGTGGATTTCGAAATAAAATAATTTTATTTGTGTGAAACATGTCGAAGCAATAATGGCAGGGTTTTCAGCAAAACTGATATTTCCTAATCGTTCGAACGAGTGTCTCGTTCTCTTGATTTTGAAATGGATATTCGCTATTATACTGCTTTATTCTTTGGCCCTATGCTCAACATAGGACCCTGGTTGTATTCACAACGTAACCAACCACCGGCTTACTCAGGCACCTGGACACCGGCGAATTTCAAATTTTTAAACTGATAAAATTTGTTTTAATTTTTTCACTATCGTCACATTGTTTAAAAATCTGGAAAAAATGTTATAGAATGTCATGAGACATTCTGGGGGGAACTGAGACAATACTCTAACGTTATCACGTCGAAAATCAATTTCAAAAATGTATTTTTTTAAATTCAATTCGGCATCAAAATTGGTTGATAAAAATACCTTCAAATTCAACTATGAGTATTTCCACCCGTCTCTACAATTGTTTCAGCCTAATTCATGTAATAGAAGCTGAGAAACAAATAAAACATAAAAACACGTTTCTCGTATCTCTGCCTTAGGAGGCATTTTTTGGGGAATCTATGGCATTTTTTATTCTCTTTCACATGGGTATCATGATTATCGATTTGATTTCGGGGAACTTGTCACCTCATTTGGCTATATCCTTTGAATGAGAGATAGTTGCATTTTTTTATTTCTTTTGAATGACCAGAAAATTCGGGGTCTCCATTAAGTCGGGTCCTGGGGCAAGCTGCCCCACCCCCTTTAACATTAATGATGTAATATTGAAACAAATTTTGAAGATGTATTTACATGAAAATATAATTTTTTATATTTTTGTATGTTCACTCTTCCTGCCTTTAAGGCTAAATGCACCGAAAAATACTTATAGGAAAAATCAATAGATCGCAGCACTATCACACGGAATTTACTAGATCGATAACGTCTGAACAAATTGTCCGAATTTCGATCTGTAAACGGCATTGGACTCCTTTTTAAAATAGAATTCACGCTACGATGCCGTTTTTTCAAAAAATATTTCAAAAAAAAATTTAAAATGATTTTTCATAGTTCCGGGAAAAATTAAAAAATGTGGGCTTATAGCGCGATGACGACGTGCTTCCTGAATCCAACGCCGTATCAATCATGCAAATCGGATGAATAGGAGCGGCGTAAAGTGAAAAAAACCTAACCCCCCCTTCCCGCTTTACGCTTGCGTCACCCGACCCTTTTGGAGGCTCCCTCGACGCGGCCGAACGGCCAAACCCGGCGGCCTCAGGAGGAGGGCGGCATGGGAGGGGCCGTGGCCTCAGGCAGGCCGGGCAGTCGGTTCGTCCCTTTTCGTCCCTTTCAATCTCAATATATTTTTCTCCACTTATCAAACTAGTGATGCTGTAACACAACCAAACGGTCTCATATCATCTGTAATAGTCGTATAAAACTATATATCTTGTTCACATATTTCCGTCTTCCTTCGAATACCATCAAAATGTTATTTGAGGCACTACTCAAAATATCAATTCCGATTTGGAAACTGATTTCAAAAAGAAAATTGAACTAATTGTGTAGATATCACCAATATTCCATGTCCTAACATCTTATTTTACATACATTTTACTTCTAAGATCTTCCGTTATCATTCCACTACCAGAAAGAATGAGCCGAAATTACGCACGAGCTCTTTTATCCTGCGACTTGATTTTTGATCCCAAAACGGCGTTTGTCTCCTTGATAGACTTCACCTGATGAATCTGTTTTCCCAAGTAAAATTTTAAAACTGTTTTCGTCCTTTCGGACAAAATTGAAGAAGTGGTAAAATAGCGCGCAGGCGAGATGCATCCTGAATCCAACACTGTAACAAACATTAAAATATAATATTAAGAATCGTGACATGTCCCAGCTTACTTAGTAAGTTATATTGATATAAAATGATTCTGTTATATTTGTATAAACTTGAAGATTGGAAAAAGTAATTCCCGGCGCGTCATTTTGATACAAACTACGTAAATGATAATGTAAAAGGATGTAGTGTAAATCATTGTATTGTGACATATATATATATATATATATATATATATATATATATATATATATGCATTAAATTGTCATGAAAGCAATACAACTTAAACCCTTAGACAGGAACACCACACTAGAAGAGGAATATCCGTCTATGAGGGGGATAAACTATGTTTTGTTATACAGTTCGGCAACTTTTACATTTCTACATTAAGATACCATTTTTCTTAACATCGTACACGCTTATCAGTAACATTTAATCGGGTAGCAATTCAATTTATAAGATTTATATACTACTAGTAAAACGTAGCATACCAGTCACTGATAAACCTCATATTAGGGAATCAGAATGCAAACGTATTAAATCGGCGATCCTCATCTAGGTGTCGAGAATAGGGATGCAACATTGATGTTGATATTTTCAAAACATAGATTTTGTATTGACACATGAACATATTTCGTAAAAGAATGAAACATTTATGAAACCTGATGTTTATTATCGATGTGCTTGATGAGTTGTGAATGAAAAGAACCGATAATCACAATTTTATAAAAAAGTTAAAATATGAAATAATATTGCATTAAACCACTGTCAATACATGTGTTCGAATAAAGCGAACGGTGATTGTAAAATCCTCATCCAGTAGACTATCTTCAGCCCAAGAAATGACCCCATTTTCTGTACGCAGAGAGGCGGCCAACGCAAGCACTCTAGGTGTAAGATCTCTCGCCCACCTTTCTGTACGCATTTGAGGAAGTTGTGACTCCATAAGATGACCCTGGGCGATAGTAAAAAGAATAACAGCGAAACTAAGCCTGAAAACATTCTTTTGCCGTTTTGTCTAAATCGTAATTATAAATTAACAATCACGGCCACTGACAAAACAAATTATCTTCCGCACGAACTTGATCGATGTTTTTAAAGATCGATGTTTTAAAACCAGGTTTTTTAAAGATGTTTTAATTTTGAACATTGATATTTGCATTTGTATTACTTGAGCATCATTCCTTCGCTTTTCCTGCTATCCGAAACTGGGAGGGGACGCGCCGATAATTCAGCGAGTTCTTCCCTAATAATGGTAGAATGTACGCATGAAAGACTGCGGGTATCAAACACACTGATCAGTGCGATGTCTATTTGTCGGCTCCAGTCCCGGTCAAGCAGCGGCAGTGAGCATCTCTCCTTTCATCTGCAGGTCCCAATTCTTCGCGGGTCTGAACGCGCAGAGAAATAGTATTAGAACATAGATCGCAAGATATCCCTTGTTAGACCTATCTGAATATACACAGCAATAGGATGCTAGCAATTTTTTCATTGCTCACTCGGACTCGAACTGCCTTTTTCTTTTTGTTTGTGATAATGTGTATTAGTTATTCAATTGTGCCACACCATTTTCTTCCGCTTCATTCTATCATTCCAAGCATAATATCCTTTTCTAGAGATTTTGTTCGACTCATAGTATGTCCAAAATATTTTATTTTCCATTTTTTGACTTTGGCTTTTAGAGAAAGTTCTGTTTTCTTTTCAAAATTTCGGCATTTATCTTTTTGCCCTCCCATTGTATGTTTAATATTTTCTTCCGTGTCCATACTTCAAAAGCATCTTCCTTTTTTCGGCCTATTTCATTGTTCAGCTTTTACACCCACACAACAGGATTAGAAATACCATTTTCTCGATTATTTGGATTTTGGTCTTACGCAAGGCTTATTTCTGACGGAACACGACGGAACGGCGTTCCTGTATCTCGCTGATAATTATTACATTATATTATAAATATATAATTATTTCTATTAAATTAATAAATAATTTTGAGCGCGTTCCGGGACCTAAAATTTTAGAAATCAATCACTTGATATGCCTGCATATTTTATGAATTTGTGTAATTTTCTTTCCGCTGCTTTTTCTAAAATTATTCCTCTCTTTAGTTTTTCTGTACAGTATTGTACAGAACAATTTGTTATTGTAATTCATAAGTATTTAACTTCGCCTGCCATGTATATCACTTCTCCGTTGATGTTCAGGCTTCCTTTTTTACCAGTTGACATAAATGTTGTTTTCTTTAAATGTAAGTTCATAGAATATTTAAATTTTATATTAATAATATATTTAGCTATCATTATTACATAATTCAGAATTAAGTATAAATAAAACACCTGCATAATTTTGATGACATAACATTTTTGCGTTTTCTCGAAAAGGAGTAAAGTGGACATGTCACGTTTTGAATGTTTGCTCCTCATTTCGCGCTCCTTTCTATCCAAGCCCAGCGCCGCCAGGGCACTAGCTCAAGTGTAGTCACCCTTCTGAGCTGGATGCAGGGTCGCACCTCTGGCACACTGCTGTTCTGATAGCGTGCCTTTTCTGACCTCTGCAGACATCGCGCCGCGTTCTTCGGCGGGCTGCGTGCTACACTAGGGCAATTCGATATGCCCAAGCGTAGGAAGAGGGCGGTGAGCAGTTTTCAGTGGGCGAGAACATTGTGCAGTGACGAAGTGGAGATTATATTTACTATACAAGAATTAGTGGAATCATTCGCGTTTCGTTAATTATTAGTAACCGAGTGTCATATATGAACAAGATAATAATTCAAACAATAAATAACAATTATAAAAGTATATTAGTTTAATAAACATTTTGTGAGATATTAACTAAAATAACTTATTTAGTCGACATTTATGGATGGTAAGCTATTGTTTTTCATTGAAAATACAGGTATAATACCCTTATAACCTTTATAGACGTCCTATAGATGTATTTCACCGGTATAAAAGAACATATGTATTTGAAAAAGGTATGTAAAATACCGGTATTTTACCGGTATCTAATACCTTTTCGGTCCCTGCCTATTCCTCATTGCCAGTTTACACTCCCTGGTCATATTTCGAATGACCCGGAACATTTCTTTAGGTCTCCTTTTGTTGTTATGTTCTTCCACTTCTTTGCATTTTTCTTTTTATTTATTTATTTATTTATTTAGCGTCAAAAAACAGTTAAAAACTACGTATGACGTGCTATATTTCTTGAAGAAACTTTTCTTTATCTTGTCTTGGTCTACGCTGGAATACCCTGCTGAGTTCTCTGACTTTTATCCTTTGCTTTCTTAGCAGAGAAATATAATATTTGAAAAGAACGAAACATTAGGACTTTATTAATAATAATAATAATAATAATAATAATAATAATAATAATAATAATAATAATAATAATAATAATAATCATGCAAATGGAGAGGAATCGAAGGTAAAGTGTATATACTCGTACTATATAATCCTTCGAATCTTCACTTCGATGACTGAGTTTCCAAGATTTATAACAATTGTGAGACTCCATCTTTATATTTCACGGTGAAAATCTCTACAGGTCTGATTCAGTTTGCCTATTGTGAAACCATGGAGCAGGTTGTTACTCTAGGCACCGGGCGGGCGTTCTTTCAGCGCCCGCCGCGAAGGGCTAGGTTAAAGTGGCCGTGGGGGAGGGGTTCCGGGATTTCCAAATCCGATATGGCACTGGGACAGTGGTTCTCGAATACCGTTGCGAATGCTCACTCCAAGTTCACTCCGGGAAGGGGGCAAGGGGGGGGTGTCAGGTATTTTTTCCGAGATTTCACTTTACGCCGCTCCTATTCATCCGATTTGCATGATTGACACGGCGTTGGATTCAGGAAGCACGTCGTCATCGCGCTATAAGCCCACATTTTTTATTTTCTTCTCGAAACTATGAAAAATCATTTTAAATTTCCTTTTGGAAATATTTTTTGAAAAAACGGCATCGTAGCGTGAATTCTATTTTAAAAAGGAGTCCAATGCCGTTTACAGATCGAAAATCGGACAATTTGTTCAGACGTTATCGGTCTAGTAAATTTTGCTTATTTTGGTGCTGCCACGTGGTGGCGACAAATGGAACTAGTGTCGGTACATTTAGCCTTAAACTTATTTTAACGTTTCATACTTTTCTACGCTAACAATTCGTTATGCTCACAATGACTTGAATTTAGCGCCATTACTCGAAACGAATAAACCGAGCGAACGTTTGCTCACATCCGCCAGCCGATCTCATCTGAATGATATGAATCGCTGGAGTGTTCCCACGATGTTCTTACCCCGCACCGTGGGCACGGTTTAAGAAATACACAATTTTTTCTTACACCGTATCTGTGGGTGTTCCGTTTCCACCATGTTTGTTTTTTTTTTAAGAATTTCTTACACCGTGGTTTCCACCGGCCGAACGAACGAAGAATGTTTCGTTCGGAAGCGTTCGTTCGCGTAGTGAAAATGAATCTTTACATTCAGCTCACTATTAGGAGGGCTCTTCGACCATATATAATATGGACGGCGCATGCCCTATCCCTCCCTATGCCAGGCAGTGAAGCAAACATCTCAGCCTGTGCGGTCACGTGATTGTGGGACGAAATGCAGAACCGTGACTTACGGAGACATGGAAACGAGTACTTTATCAACAAAAAATGCATCATTTGTTGCCCCTTTTTGACCTGTGATTCTCCTAATTTGTGTGGAAATCTTTGATTTACTTTTTCTAGCTAATATTTGTTCTGTAGCGCGCAAAATATACGAAGATATTGAAATAAGAGTCCAACATACAAATACGGGCAATCAATTCATCGGTATTAGGACGTTTTATGTTTTCGAAGATACAAAAATAAATTTACACCCTTTTGTAAAAAAAAAAACACTACAGAAATATTTTTTTATATAGCTTTTCGCAAATTCTTTACGTCTCTTTTTCAACACTACAGAAAAATTCTAATGGTTTATTGCTGTTCGAAAATATTTTATCAAATTTATTTTTCTTTTCCAACACTGCAATTTATTAGTAATTTTCTTTTAAAAATCAAGACAATTAGTTCTTATTAACTTTCCTATTTTTAATTTAACTTTCAACCGCAGACCATATTCCACAATATTACTTCGTATTTGAGAACAGTACATTTTATGTTTTATGCAAAAAGTATTAACAAAGAAAAGAAGTGATTTCAATTTAATTCTACAAAAACTTTCCATGAATATGCACAAACTGTTTGCCCAATAGTGACAAAAAAGTAATTTGGTCACTAAAAATCATCAAAAATTTGTAGCTTACAAGATGTAAAGAAAAATTTCTAAAAGTAGGATAATTAAAAATCAACATAAAATATGCATTAATCGGTTTTTATTTCAATTTCTTTTATACATCAATCCCACTTAACATAATACAAATTTTCCATTCAGAGTTCCAATATTTAATTGAAAATCTTTTGTTACAAAATTATATAACATTAATTAAAATCAAATTTGACACATTTCAATTCACTAATATATTTAATGTACCCAGTTTGGTTTATTCACATGTTTTAGATTTCAAATTATCCCTTTTGTCACTTATTACCATCATCAATAAGAAATAGTAACTTGTCTCAAATTCAAAGGGACATCAACTCATAAATCTCAATCAATATTTTAAACAAAATTTCAAGAGTATATTTATTATCTATAAGCATTTATTATCATGTAATGAATGTAGTGTATTTAATCTCAAAACAATTCTAAAACAATTGCACTGAATTTTTTGTCCAGCTCTTATGCTATGTTCAAAGTGTTAGTTCAAGATGTTAATAGTTGTAACTGAAATGTTAAATATTACTTCAGTTTCTTCCAATTTAAAATTCAAAGAATTATGCTTAGTCCAAAACAAAATTCTGATGATGATGATGATAGATTCAATTACAACTGACAGTTACCAAAAATGTGGGTCTAAAAGACTATTTACTTACAATTTTGAACACAAATTTCGAATTCAGAAGACAATTTTTACACAATTGTTAACATAAATCTTTAAAATAATTAACTATAAATCTTTGAAATAATTTTAATGAAAGTTCCTGTTATTAATTTAAAATATACTTTGTTAATTATAACAAAACCTTTCAGTTATTCTTTGCTGCTAGTTTGCAATACATCTGTTTTGACAAGCAGTAAATAATGTCTGCTATTAAGTTAATACATCTAAAATTTTCATCTGTGCATTGAATTTCCTTAAAACCATCAATCACAGCGGAAAGTACTAATGGTAGGAATTTTCCTTTTCTAATTCCAACTTCACCATTTCTTTATGAAGTTTGTCATTTCTACATCAACTTCACATTTTTCATGTCATTGTCAGATGTAATTAAAATGGCAATCCTCTTCTTAACTTTATATTTTCAACAGAATGTTTCTGCAACTCCCGAAGAGAAAGAACTCTGAAAAAATTAAAAATCCACCAATTTATTAGCATTACATCTTATACATTAAATTTCAAACATGTTTAACGATAGGAATGTCAATTTAAAAAAAGGAAAGAATAAAAGCACGAAAGTCTACAACAAATAGTGATGAAATTTATATAAATTTACTTGTAAAGTGTGAGCAGCATTTTCACTAAGCAATTTTTTTTCCCGCAGATGGTTGCAGAGGGCTTTCAAATCATTATTATTCTGTAGCGCACGCTTCAGCTTTTGTTTCGTCTTCATTTTTTCTTATAAATGCCCATTCTTTTACATGCTACCTCTGGAAATTTGTTCCTCTCCTCAGGGGTAAGAGTTGGTTTTCTGAAGTCCCCAATGTATGACAAACGAGGACGTTTGACTTTTTGCTTTGGTTCCCTCCTAAGCACATAAATATGGAACATTATTAAAATACATTTGTTACTCAGTAACATGGTCACAATTTGGGTAGCTGTACGTCTGCGGAACATATTCTCCGATCGTAAGTGCATCCAACAAGGTGACGGGTAAGGTGACAATTATATAAATATGGAACATTAAAAACATTATTCAAACAAGTTCGAAATTATTCCAATACAACAAATACAAAACATACATGGGTGTGGAGGACTCTTGCACAAGCTCAGGACTTGAATTTTGAATTATCCTCTCCCTAGGAGCTTTCCTTTTCCTTTCACTTTTTTTTTAAATGGTTAGGAAAATCGAAAACTGAAGGAATTGCATTTCGCTTGAGCTTCAAACCTCGTCCGAAAGCCTCATTATTGAAACAGTCTGATAAAAAGTGTTTCGAACACAATCGCGAATGCTTAGAAGGAATAAAATTTTCTCTTCTCAAGGCCACAATCCATTGCTGTTTCACCTTGTTATCAGCAGGAAAGCTATAAAAAAAATTCAAAAAATATATCGTGTATCAGCAAAAAAGTTCTCAAAGCAAAATAATTGCTAATAATGGAAAAAATGCATCGAAATGTACGGTTAGCAACCACATTTTAATAATACATATTTATCTACGAGAGCTTTTTTCATTCAATAGATCATTAGCACGACTAATAATTGCTTTAATTCACACGGCCTGTCTTACATCTACTTTTGTACTACATCCTTTATTTTTTTTTTTTTAATTTGTTGCGTCCATTTTGACGCAAAGCGTCTCGAAGACCCTTACGGGTCATTGAGCGCTTTGCGCTGTGGAGTAATCCTCCATTACTTTGCGCGCTTTTTGGAGTAATTCTCCATTATCACTTTTCTGTCTTGTCGCGTCACGTCGCAGTCAGTTGTCAAGAGGACCGCCAGGTAGCATCTCCGCGTACGCGCCTCCTACTACGCGCTCCTGCGTCACTACCCAGCGGCCAGAATTGGGAAGGAGTAAGGATAGGGGCAGGGTTTAGGACACTTCACAAGGGTTGGACTAGCCCTTGTGAAGCAGCCAAACTCGTTTTGTTGGAACAAATTTCTACAATGGAACAAATTTCACATGAGATTCGACGGGAATCGAACCCGGACCTCAGTGGTGAAAGGCTAGCGACTTCGCTATGTGCCACGAGCGTAGCTTGAGGATTATTTCAATCTAGGTGAACTTACCTATGAAAAGAAACAGACGTCCCTTTTCCAGCTCTCTCCTTACACCCACATGCAACACAATATTGCACCATTCTTCTTTTAAATAACTGAAAAACTTCACAAACTCTATACGATAACGCTATACCACAACCCACGCCGTCCCACAATCAGCTGATCGTGATGTTTGCTTCAACTCTGTGACGTCATGCGCCGTCTACTGTATACATGGTCGAAGGTTGACACCAGTTGAATAGGGTTAGGAGGAATAGAGAGAGCCTTTTTGCGCAGCTTGAAGCACCCGATTGCCGGAGACAGAAATAGACATAATGATGATGTGCGAAAGTTATGATTGTTCCTGATGTTGGCAAAAGTTCCAGGAGGCGCCGAACATTCACTAGCATTGCGCTTTGACGTAATATTCTAATCCTAAAACTCAGTGACATGTGGTGACATTATTTTCTCGGGAAGCAATTACCTTATTAGATGGAAAAGTTTTACTTTCTCGTATACGTACAAATATACGGAGTAATATACGTAGTATAGAGAAAGTTGTGTAATGCTGCGGAAAATCGATTTCGATATTTCAACGGAAATACACGTTTTGGGGTCCCCTGATACCGAGAAAGTGTAACTGTTTTTATTTAATTTAATTTTTTTCTTTCTTTCTTTCTTTCTTTCTTTCTTTCTTTCTTTCTTTCTTTCTTTCTTTCTTTCTTTCTTTCTTTCTTTCTTTCTTTCTTTCTTTCTTTCTTTCTTTCTTTCTTTCTTTTCTTTCTTTCTTTCTTTCTTTCTTTCTTTCTTTCTTTCTTTCTTTTCTTTCTTTCTTTCTTTCTTTCTTTCTTTCTTTCTTTCTTTCTTTCTTTCTTTCTTTCTTTCTTTCTTTCTTTCTTTTTTCTTTCTTTCTTTCTTTCTTTCTTTCTTTCTTTCTTTCTTTCTTTCTTTCTTCTTTCTTTCTTTCTTTCTTTCTTTCTTTCTTTCTTTCTTTCTTTCTTTCTTTCTTTCTTTCTTTCTTTCTTTCTTTCTTTCTTTCTTTCTTTCTTTCTTTCTTTCTTTCTTTCAAAACGTCTGTGCGTCCGTCCGTCCGAGTCCGACCATCCGTCCGTCCGTCCGTCCGTCCGTCCGTCCGTCTGTGTACACTACTGAAAAAAATTTCCACATTGAAAAACCCCCGATATATCTGGCTCTAGTTGAAGCTTTGAAATTTTGAAAAATATTCTTTAAAATTTGAGAGTACTTTACAAGAAGCCACTGAGACATTTTCAACATTTTCTCAAAAACAGCTTCAAGTTTTTTCTTTAAATTTCTTGTAAGAATAAAATAAAACACACTTGTAAACGTTCCATAGGTCCGATTTCCGCCGTTAATTCTGAATTTTCGATAATTGCAAAAGGAACTTTTTTTGGCTTTTCCCTACAATTACAAAATTGACGATAGACATTTTTCTTTCAAACGAAATTTGTTGTCCATAATTTGCTCTTTCATTTAGGTTCCGTACATTTTTTGCAAATTTTAGTAGTTTTTGAGCATTATTGCGAGCAATATCTGCAATTTCAAAAAAATATAAAAACAAGATTTTCTCAAAAACGAGTCCCAATTTTTTCTTTAAATTTTTGGTAGTGATAGTGCTAAACGTGCCCTGTATAATGATCTAAGTGCCATATTGCTCTATTCCTTCGTTTTTTCAAAAATTACAAAAAATTATTTTTTTACTTGTCTCTCATGTCGGAAATATTTACATTAGATGCGATTTGTTCACATTATTGCATTTATGAGCACATGTGCTTTAAATGATCTCGTATAAAGTTTCTCGAAAACTCAAAATTCCGCATTTTCAGAAACAATTACCATTTTCTCAAAAATGGCTCCAATTATTTTTAAACTGTGACGGTCCAATCAGAGGCGTCAAAAATAAATACAAAACATTGGATTAGGACTAAAACACTTTAATTTCGTATGTTAATAAGAATGAAAACGTGAATGTGCATGAGTGGAAGATGTTTCTTTCATTGATTGATATTCTAAAGAACTGTGCCCAAAATAGACTGTGAGAATATAAATAAATAAAAACAGGGCATATTTATAAATAATGACACGCCGCAATCATGTAAAGTTTCATAAATAAAAGAATTTCATTCCAAAATATTTATAATGTTCGTAACCCCCTCTTCAATCTCCAGTTTTCTTATTTTAATATTTATCAGTAATCGTTCATCATGTTTGTGAGAACATTCGACTGTCGCATTCCTAATATGGAAAATTAATTCATTATCACTCATTTAGGAATTTATGGTAACGTTCAAAGGCTATTACAGACAATATAATATAAAAAAGAAAGATGTAAAGAAACAGTAGCATTGTTAGAGAAGAGTTGTGTTTTATTTTAAACTACGCGGTATGGCAGAATAAAAAATTTTTAAAAAATTGAGATGTGACAGAGATTCCGTGGTGAACGCATCGTGTAGTTAGGGATCGAACGGACGATTACTTATGAGACGATCTCGAGTCGCTGTAGTGGACGCATCGCGTGTTGGTTTCGAAATTTCATTAAGTTAATTTTGTAGATGTCATGATTTGTTTTTGTTATTTGAAATGTTGTGATATGGACAGCAGTGGCAGCCAATCGTCGTACAGCAAAAAGGGAAGTTTAAAAACATTATATTTTGTTTTTCTATCATCAAAATTTTTAAATTATTCGAACTGGTAAAGTACACTCGTGTGAATGTTCGTAATAATTAATGGTATGAATTTTGGAAGAAAATATATATTGTAAATGTTAGATTGTAGATCGTTTTTTCAAGGGTATTTTATGTGTTTGTTGTTTGTTTGTTTGTTTTGTATGCACATGTTTGATGTCACAAGCGAGGTAGAATTCCCTGAATATTTTGTCAATGAATACGGAATAAACCAAGCCGGTAATTTTATACGGTTTTATGATAGAAATTTCATGGAGTTATTATTATTAGATAGCAACAACCTCAATGATAGAGAATAATTAAAATATATACATCTTCCTGAAATAATAATAATAATAATAATAATAATAATAATAATAATAATAATAATAATAATAATAATAATAATAATAATATTCCCGATTTTCTGTATAGGATCGATTTCGCGAACTCACAATATATAAATTCGTTGGAATGGTGTCTCACACCCCGTATTAAGAAGACAAGGATTCAAATATTATTAAAGTAATTTTGTGTTCAGAAACGTGTAAAAACTGTGAGGGAACTACTACTATTTATGTGATGAGATGTATTTGAAATTTCTAAATTCTGTTCGTTTACAAGAGAGAAGAAAAGTTCTACACCTTCTGGTACATCATCCACAATGGCAGCGCCGGACAAATCATCTTCTTCATCTTCATCCACTCGAAGAGGTGGTCGACATCCACTGCAGGTAATCCACTCGATGAGGTGGTAACATATCTTAAAGTGCGTCTTCTAATTACTTCTCATACCACTCATTCAACAATTCACAAATTTCTTCAGTATTTAGCGCTTGTTTTCCCTGGACCTTACTCCATTTTTTACCATTTTGTTGAAAGTTCACAACATAACAAAATATGGCCAGTGGTAACACAAAAAACAAAAGAATATGCACCCCATTGTTTGCCAGAAGCTGTCGTCAATGATCCCACCAAGACCCAGTGTCCTCATTTGAGGACACCTACATGCAACAATAAATTACAACAATGAAACATTCATTTGATGTATGTTTTTATCTGCAATCTAAACTTTCGGGTTTTTGAAGTATTTCATTCGTTGTACAAATCTTTGACTCGCACAAGTACAATTTTAGAGAATTATAAAAATAAGCGGTGGAAAAGGTAAAAAATATACTTTTTCAACAAACAATGGCACAAAACTATGCAACAAATATGCCCCATATTGATAAATGTCGTTCACTAACCATTCAAATAAAAAATTATGACTTTCTCTCATATCTAAATTTTTTCTTTAATAATACTTTTACAATGTAAACATTGAGGACACTGGGACTTGAACAAATTTGGAGCCGTTTTCGAGTAAATCTTGTATATGCTATTTTTTTTTAATTGCAGACATTGCACGCAATATTGCGCGAAAACTACTAAAAGTTTCAAAAAAATACAGATGACCTTCTTGAAAAAACTAAGTATGAAGAACAAATTTAATTTGAAAGAAAAATTTCTGTCTTCAATTTTTTAGTTGTAGGAAGACACCGAAAAAATCCAAATTTTTAGTATTTTCGAAAATCCAGAGTTAACAGAAAAAATCTGATGTACGCTACCTTTAAAGAGTATTTTACTCTACTCTTACAAGAAATTTAAAGAAAAAAATTGGAGCCATTTTTGAGAAAATGTTAAAATTGTCCGTGGTTTTTCATATAATGTACTCCCAAAACTTAATGAATGTTTTTCAAAATAGCATAGTTTCGACTCAGGCAGGCGCGGCTCGTCATTAAAGGCTGTAAGGCGGAGCCTCCCTTTAGAAATCGCCGCCCGAAAGAAATTAAAAATTGTATTCATAAATGTATTTATTTATTAATAATGGCTTACTGAGTTACATTATGTAACAGTAATATCAAAATGTTTGTCTGTGAGTTCGATAACGGTCATCCGTAACTCATTTGAAGCTGTTGACAGGGAAGGCAAAAGCGTTAGGCTCCCACTTCATTCCGCCATAAGGCCTGTGTAAAACGAGGAGGGCGTGACGTCATGCATTCACTGCACAGGCTTACCGGCGGACGAAGGCTGCGGCCAGGCAGCCTTCAAGGGTGGGCGTTGGGTCTGAAGAATGGCGTGCTCACCAGATTGCGTTACTATGCAGCTCAGCGTGTGGCAATGCGCATCAACTAGTTTTCTTAATTTGCGATAGGAGTGCTATTCCCGTATGCCTGTATCGGAAGAGATTATGTATATAATGCCTGCGTTCTATAAATGTAATGCATGCACTGCAATGCAATATAATGCAATGCATTTGCAGCCTTCCCTATTTTGAAAATCACGAGCCGCGACTGGACTCAGGCCAGATGAACAGGAGTTTCTTCAGCTTGGAAAAAATCCTGTGCATAGTTTTGACGCTACTGTTGTCACATACACCAGACGAACGGACGGACGGACGTTTTGAAAAAAAACAAAAAAAAAAAAACTTTTTCGGTATCAGGGAACCCCAAAACGTATAAAATCTCGAAATCGATTCACCGCAACATTACATAACTTTCTCTATACTACGTATATTACTTCATTCATAGGTACGTTTTCGAGAAAGTAAAATTGGATAAATCAAGTCGCTAAATTAAGAAAAACTTAGAGGTGCTACAGAATGGCACAGACTTTCTCGTAGCAAATTTTTCTAATTTCCTTAGTCTGGTCTGGCTTTAAGCTCCATTCTCTGGCCAACCGCCTTCCATCGTCGCCCAAAGTACATTTTTTTTACATTTTCTCAACTTTTTCCTTTCCTAATAGTACGACAGAAATATTACTTCCAGAATATTAAAGATGAGTAAAACCTCGTCTTAAATAGAAAATTTCATTGAAAAATTTGAAGCTTTTTTAAAAAAACTGGCGATTAAGCTTTACTGTAAATGCGAAATTTGAAGCTCGTTTTCACAGGAATCTATTGAATTTTCGAAAAATTTCAATTGAAGTCATTTGAAGCATTTCCACTCACAAATGTAATAATGTATACAAATCAATGAAAATTGGCATATTAACGGTGTGAGAGATATTTCAAAAACATTACAGTTGTTTAATTTTTGAAAAACAAAAAAATCACCAAAATGAACTGTACGTCTCATTAAATAGTGCAATTAGCACTTTCCATCTATTTGAGAAATGGGCCTTTAGCGTTTTTGAAAATGCGGACTTTTCAGCTCATTTTCACAGAAAACTGTTGAGTTTTCGAAAAACTTTATTTGACATTATTTATGGCGCATGTACTCATAAATATAATCATGCGAAGAAATCGCCTCTAATGTAAGTATTACCGACATGAGAAACAAGTCAAAAACATTACATTTTTGTATTTTTTTAAAAAACAAAAGAATAGCGCAATTTGGCGTTTATGTGATCGTATAGGATTCGCTTGGCACTAACCATATCAAAAATTTACAGACAAAAACTGGAGTCGTTTTTTAAAAAATCTTGTTTTTGTTATTTTTTAAAATTGCAAATATTGCACGCACGAATTGCAAATATTACATTGCACGAAAATTATTAAAAATTTCAAAAAGTTTTCACGATCTTTATGAAAGAGTTATTTATGGACAGCATGTTTCATTTGCACGAAAAATCTCTGTGTTCAATTTTATAGTTGTAGGAAGACGCCGAACAAAATTCAAACTTTTGCAATTTTCGAAAATTCAGAGTTAACCGCGAAAATCGTACCTATGCCACCCTTGTAAGTGTATTATACGCTATTCTCGCAAGAAAAATTTTAAAGAAAAAATTTGGAGTTGTTTATTGAGAAAATTTTGAAAATGTCGGGGGAGCTTCATTTAAAGTACCCCCAAATTTTAAAAAAAAAATATTTTTAAAATTTCAAAGCTTCTACTAGAGCCAGATAGACAGGGGTTTCTTCAATTTGGAAAAGATCGTACAGATGGTTTAGGCGCTAGTAGTGTTCACGGACGGACGAACGGACAGACAGATAGACGGGCAGACAGACGGACGTTTTGAAAACAAACATTTTTTCGGAATCAGAAAACCTCAAAACGTGTATTAACGTTGAAATCTCGAAATCAATTTTCCACAGCATTACATAACTTCCTTTATACTAAATATATTACAACGTATATATGTAATGTATACAATAATATACATCTTATGGCGCATGTACTGATAAATATTAATTAACCCGCGAACTATTGCATCCATATTACTACACGTATCATTATTTTTATGATTCAATCATTTCCAAATCGCCATTTTGAATTTTGAAATTTCATTATGATATTCGAAATCAGTGATCTCCAGAACCCCATATGTATATTTTTTATGCATTTTTGTTTTTTTAAATGAGTAGATCCGCCATTTTGAATTTTGAAATTTATTTATGATATTCAAATTCAGCAACCTCTAAACCGTTGATATTCTTTTTAGCGTGTCAAAAAGATCAGTAGATCCGCCAAGTCGCTGTATGCAACTGGCCGACTGCTCCCAAATGCGAGGGCGACTGATTGAGCCCGCGCGCGCTCACCACACACGCCAGTATATCTGCTGATTTATTATTAGGAGACATCACAGCATTTCTGACATGATAACTTTTAAAAAATACAACAGGTAATTAGAAAAAGAAAAGAAAATTGCGCATGAATTATTTTTCTTCTTCTTCAACATCAAGTATTAGGCCTGTGGCCACTTTTATGGTTCCGTCATCTTCAACGTTGACATCATCAATTCACCGAGTCTTTGGTCTTCCAACTCTTCTTCTGCAAGTCGGTACATAATTTGTTATTCGTTTAGGGAGTCTGGTTTCGTTCATTCTTATAATATGGGCATACCAATTTTGTTTTTCTTTTTCGACTCTTTCTAAGAGTTTAAAGTATTTAGTTCGTCTTATATCCACAGTTTTCTTATGATCTAATAAAGAATAGTTAGCAACACTTCGCAGGAACTTCATTTCGCTTGTTTGAATATTCATTTTTGATGATCTATTTAACGTCCAATTTTCGCATAGGTTAATATTGGGACGGTATAAACACATTCTCTGGAATCTACTCAGTTTGACCTCAAGATCGCTTTCTATTTTATACGACACACTGCAGCCTAAGTAATAAAAGGTGCAAACTTGTTCTAAACTTTTTATTATTTAGAACTATTTTGCACCTGGCGTGTTCTGGACCTACAAAAGCCATGGTTTTAGATTTGGTAACAGATATCTAAAGATGATATTGCTACTTTTTGTAATTTGTAAGCCACTATTTGTAAGCCATTTTCAGATTCTACAACGAGTAGTTGATCATCTGCAAATAGCATAGGGCATACTACCTATATTTATTCCAGGTGGTGATGATGGTTGCCAATCTTCTATAGCCGAATCAATGTATATATTAAGCAACGCCGGTGATAATGGACAACCTTGTTTGACGCCTTGATTTACAAAAGATGTATTGCTGTACTTGTCATTTATTTGTGTTTTTATAAAGATTTTGTATGGTTTTAATGAGATGACCAGGGTAGCCTTTGGCTTACATTATATTCCAGTTTTTCTCTGTAAATGGAATCAAATGCTTTACTAAGGCTTTATAATTAAGGAACGAATTTAGGACACTTTCCGGTTCCCTATATTCTATAAGGTCAAAATCATTTATTGGTTCAAAAGTTTGGTAATCATTCCTTAATACTGGGAGGGGTAGCTCAGTGCATCAACTGATGT
This sequence comes from Teleogryllus occipitalis, assembly GCA_011170035.1. Taxonomy (NCBI): domain Eukaryota; kingdom Metazoa; phylum Arthropoda; class Insecta; order Orthoptera; family Gryllidae; genus Teleogryllus; species Teleogryllus occipitalis. Next base: position 182,632 of record BLKR01000307.1, on the reverse strand, counting down.
CACTGCAGCGCCTCTGACCGGGAGGTCCTAGTTTCGAGTCCTGACGGCGGCAGGATTTTCGACACTAGCTCTTCAGCTAGGTCGAATTCAGTCGCTGTCTGGAGGAGAATTCTAGCGACCGGCTGCTCTGATCGGTAGTTTTCCGTGGTTTCTCCGATCAATACCAGGCGAATGCCGGAGCAGTACCCTAACAAACGGGCTACGGACCGCGCGCGATCTTTCCTCCCTCTTCCTTGTCCTATCCTCTCCCCTTACACACACAATTATACTAACATGCACTTCACTACCACATATTCCGGGAGACCGGTCGGGAGCTTAGAGCTTGTCCCGGCTGGGGCGGTGCCCCGCTGGTGCGAGAGTCCTGGTTAGGGGGAAACCCTACTAGCCGACGGTAGGTCGGCGCCGGATCTCGCCATCCAGCGGGGGAAGATCACCACCGTCTCCCGAGAAAAAACATGCACTACACTAACGGAACTAATGACTAAAGCAGTTGACGCGCCCGGAAACATGAAAAAATCAATCAATCAATTCCCTAAAATATCTCCACTTTTATGGTTTGTCCATAGATTATTAAAATATTCTAACCAATCTTCTGTGCTGATATTATTCAGATGTACAGTGTCTCTTTCTTCTGTGTTTAAATGTTCGAGAGCCTTGTAGGCCATTGTCTGAGCACCGTGAACATCGTATTAAAGATTACTTATGAAGTTATACCAGCTTTCTCTATTTAATTTTCTCACTTCTTTTTTTACTATTGAACATTTGTATTTATAATTTTGTTTGTCGTCTTGCGATTAAGTTTGTAAAAATTTGAGATACGCTTTCTTTTTTTCTTTCATTATTTGCTTTATTTCTTCATTCCAAATTTTTAGACCTCTGGTATTCCTCCGTTTATGCCTTCTCACTAACGTTTCTTGAACTGCTTTAATGATTAAGTTTTTAAGATCCATCCATTCTTGATTTATATCGGTATTAATTGCTCTATGATCTATGTATTTTTCCATTCTGGACCTGTATAGTCTCCGTATACTGTCTTGTCTTAAGAGATGTATTTTGAAGCAGCTATGTTTTGATCTCTCTGATAATTTCTTCTTTGCTAACCGTTTTCTGATGGAATTTAGATGTTAAAAGGAAATGGTCGGATTGTACATCGGCACTTCTGTATACACGTGTATCTAATACGTTCGACTTCATTTTCGGCTTCACAAGTATATAGTCTATCAGAGATTTGGAGCCTCTGGCAGCCCATGTGTATTTGTGTATTTCATTATGTTTATAGAGTGTATTTGTTATTTTCATTTGATTGAAAGTTGCAAAATTCCTTAATGTTTTTCCATTCTCATTCAATGTTGTTTTTCCATGTGGTCCCAATATATCTCCCATTTGCTGGTTCCCTACTCTAGCGTTAAAATCCCCACATAACATTACAAAAACAACTGAATAAGATTAACAAAAATGATTATGTAGAGTTTCATAAAATTCTTGGCTTAATTCTTTTCTTCCTTCTTCTGGAGCGTAAATGCTGAATATTACAAGGTATCCTCGAGTTATTTTAAGTCGACTGTACATAATTCTTTCATTCACAAAGTTATAGCTAGGTATTTTTGATTTTAAAGTTTTCTTGGTCAGAATTGCCACTCCTGCAGATGCTCTTTGTTTGCTTGGGACATCTGAGTAGTATAATAGGTAAGTTTATAGGTCCATACTTCCCTTTAACTTTTTCTTTGTTTCCGTTATAGCTGCAATGAGTACGTCTAATCTTTGAAGTTCACTAACGAGTTCCGCTTCTTTGTGCGCTAATCCGTGAACATTCCATGTGGATATATTCCATGATTCCGAGTCCTTAATTCGTTTAGCCTTGTTCTTAGCATTTGTCGTCATGTTAGATGAGGTCTGGCAGTGTCTTCGAGGATTGTCAGTAGTTGAGTATCTCCCGGCTGCGTTACGAGCGCTGCGCAGGGTGAGCGCGGTGATGGGGCTGCCACCTTACTGCATCCGAGCTGCAGCCACTTGTAGTAATCCCAAGTGAAGGATAATTAGAAAGCAGAAGAAGAAGATATAGAAATAGTTAAGTGAAAGAAGATAAGTGACTCCCTAGGCTTTCGAGCTCTAATCGCTTCGGGGCCGAAACAAGCAAGAGTTGGTCAAGGGAGCCCGATAGTACAGATACAAGAGTACAGATACAAGAAGTGTGGCATAAGTAAGTGGAAGTAGTGCCACACTTGGAGAAAAGGTGGCGCAGATGACACCAGTGTGTACCTGTGGGAATTGGGGGAATGTTTTGGACAGGTATTGGGAATGTTAAGACGTTGTGAGACAACCTTTCGTCTGACCCCTCCGTCAAGACCTTTCCGGCATGGGAGACGCTACCAATAGAGTGCTAACCACTTTACCACCAGCATAGCTCTTAATATCGACAGGGTACTCAAACCTCCTCGCCTGCACGGTAAGTGCTACTTTAAAGCAGTGTCTCGTGGAGGAGGATTATTTTTAAGAAATATATTGGAGACAGGAAGAAATAATTAGTCAGGCTTTTACAAATATGTCCGCAGACGCCTGGGGATAGAAGAAATTCGAGACGCAGATAACGCGCAACTGCACGACGACCAAGCGAAAGCAAATGCGTTCAACGCGTATTTTGTATCGGTATTTAAACCAAAACGGATGCAGGAGCAAATTCATTATTTTCCAATAGTAAACCGGTTCAAGCTTCATGCATGGGAGCTCCACAAACGTATAAAATCACTGGAAAAAGGTAAATCATGCGCCAGACGGCATCTCGACAGATTTTATTAAACTCGGTGGTGAGACAGTATTGCCCAATTTCTTAAGATTATTCAATGTTTCTATTAATAATGCAAGTTTCCCAGACGATTGGAAGACAGCTATAGTGGTCCCAATTTTTAAAAATGGTGATAAAACGAAAGTATGTAATTATAGACCAGTATCTCTCACATCAGTAGTATGCAAAATAATGGAGCATTTGGAGCCGGGTGCATTCGCCGCGAATGGGAAAACGCAAACTGGATATTTGACGGACAACATGAGTTTAGAAGTAAATATTCGTGCGAAAGCCTAATTGTTTCTCTTTTTCAAGATCTAGCTGACGAAGTTGACGCGGGTGGGAGGGTGGATGTAATCGACTTTGCGAAAGCATTCGGCGTAGTACCGCACTATCTACTTATTAGTAACTTCAGGAGTTGATGCTAGAGTTGTGAAGTGAATTAGCGAATTTCTTAGAGACAGGAAACAAAAAGTTCGAATCGGAACTTAGTTTTCGACTAAGGGTATTGTTACTTCAGGGGATTCACAAGGAAGTGTTTTAGGGCCATTACTTTTCTGAGCGTAAGTGAATGATCTCCATGTTAACATACAAACAAAGGTGCGTTTATTTGCAAACGATTGTGTTATATACCGAAAAATCAAAGGTAGCGCTGACGAACAAGTATTACAGCAGGATTTAGAACATTTACGTGATTGTGCTGAAAAAATGAAATGGGAATTAGCGGATCGAAAAGCAAAACAATAACGTTCGGATTGGGACAAAATTATGAGGAACCACACTAACTTTTGTGTCAGGTCATCATTCCAAGAGTCTCGTCATACACGTATTTAGGCATTCATGTAGATAGTAAATTAGCGTGGCAGAAGCATATAAATCAGGTAGTGAGAAAAACGTGGAAGTCCTTGCATTTTGTAATGCGAATTCTAAAGAAACGTTCTGTTTATGTGAAAGAATTAGCATATCTTTCGCTGGTTCACCCTCTCATGGAATACGGAGTGGCATGTTGGGATCCGTACAGAAAGTCGCACCGGCAAAATCTAGATAGAATACAGAGGAGAGCGAATAACTTTACCTAAAGAACTAACGCAATAAAAAGTCATGGGAACCTCTGGAAACGAGAAGAAGGGCGAGACTTTGTGCTCTTTATAAACCGTACGTAGGTCAACCAGCTTGGAAGGAAATTCAGGTTAGACTAGAAAAAACAAATTATTTCGACCGAAGCGATCACACCCACAAAATTCGAACAAGGAAACAAAATTCTGATCTTGGGAAAGTTTACTTTTGCAACAGAACAATTAGAGATTGGAACGGTTTACCCGCAGCAATTTTCAAAGCTTTCAATTCAAAGCTCAATTTTCAAAGCAAAGTGTCCGAAGTTTTAGAAATAAGTAAGAACAATCTGAGAGTAATAGATGTTAAATGTGTAACTAAGTGTTGTGAAGTGCAGTGAAGTGCTGGTCAGTGTAATTCAAAGCAAAACAGTGTAGTGTAGTGCAGTGCAGTTTAGTGAACGCGATCAATGCTCTTTTTTAAAATATAATTTAGCCAATATCTATGTAGCTTGTATTAATTTTTAGTATCACCAACATATTGTATACATATTGTAAAACATATTGTATACATTATATACATAATGTATATCATGATAGAGTTGAAATAATTGTTATAATACTTACTATTAGTGATAGTATGATTATTGAATCATCGGCTTGTACTGTACTCTATTCTTCTTTTCCTCCTCCTCCTCCTCCTCCTCTTCCTCCTTCTTCTTCTTCTTCTTCTTCTTCTTGTTATTTAACTGCCACCGGGTCATTCCCAATTGCAGTTAAAATAAAAATGCATTCTCTATGAGACGCTGGATGAAGTCTGCCCATTTTTAGTGTATCTTTAAGAAACAAAATAAACGTCTTTGTTAATATATGTGTGTTTTAATTCACCACTTAGAATCGTAACAATATGTGTTAAATTTAAAAACTGGACTGAACTTGTACCTCAACAAATTTCAGCCGAGAAGCCATCTCATCCATCATTGGAAGACCAAAATATTGTACAACCTAGATGTAAGGCTTAGTTTTTAAATTTCATCTAAAGTGTCACATGTAATTTATTTTTTAAGTTGCTATAAATCAAGATCTGGAGGTTAAAAGCCAAATGTTGTAATTCTATGACCATAGAAAAGTGTTGAAAATGCTATGTGATGGTATAACAAGCTGTAAACAACAATAATTTGGCGACAAATCAAAATTCATTATTAATGACACAGTTTTGGCATTTAAAAACAGGTTTATGCTCATTGTAAAGGAACCAGCTATAGAAATGGCTTATACTAACAAAATCCCAAATTTAGAGCATTTTTGGGATTGATTGGTACCTTGGTCTGCCTTCAGAAAGGTTGAAAAAAATGTTTTTAAGGCAAAAGAAAAAATATTTCCATGTACATGCTAAGTTTCCCCTGGTGCCCGCTAGAATGCACTGAACAATAGGTGCTCTGGTTGTAAACGCCTGTGTATAGGCAACCTGCCAGGTGAACAGGTTTGACATTTTGCCTAGCAATAAGGCGCAATAGGTTACTCTTTGAACGAAAATGAGCATACAACCCTGTGGTAATCGATTAATATTACGTCACGGCTCAATGACGTCTGTTATCGCCCCCCCCCCACTCCTCTGGGGAAGCTATACAAGGGCTCTCCGCCCTGTGTTACGTGCCATCCAGCCACCATCTGCCACGTTAGCCACAACTTCTTGCCTGCGTCGGGTGAGCCTTGGCCTTGTGCCGATAGGGTATGTTATGTGTTTCTTTTACAGGTTTTTCTTTTGAGACTCCATTGTAAGATTCCATTTTTGTAAGTGGCTTAATACGCCACATCGTGATGGAATTGGATTGGTTAGCTTTCGTAGGATATGTTAATGTTTAAGTATGTTGTGATTTAATTTCGCCTTCTCTTACAGTGTCATTTTTTGATATGTATGTAAATGGTGCAAATACACGTTACGTAGGAACTCGCGTCGAGCTTGACAATCGGCGTATTCCACATCGAGCGGCGCAGTCTCGTATGTTAATGTAAATGTACTGTATGTTCTAATGTATGCTTGATTGAATGTTGCAGTGAACAGTTCAAGTCTTGAGTAAGACAATTTTTTCGCATTGGACCTCTGGAGCATCAACAAGACGAAGGAAGGGCCCATACGGCAGTAGGAAGCCGTGGCTTAATTGAGTACTTCGTATTCTGGCCCCGTGAGTGGCGGAACAAGGTCACTCTGGTATCTAGCCGCAGTTGGAACTTTTCAGGTGTTCAAACGGCTTTCGCGAAAGGTGACACTGTAAATGGTATTCATGGTAAAAGGCGTAAATCCTAGTTATGTAATCAATCCAATTCCCTCATCTACGTTATATGTTGTGGCAATGTTGGTTCTCATTTAAGTATTAATGTTTGTCAAATGTTTTAATATGTAAAAGGTTGGGAAAAGTTTGTTCATTGCAGATTATAATTCATGTTTTGAGTATTTTGTAAGGAAAGGCTTCCGAAATCGAAACTTTTGTCATATTGTTAATTTACGTCAGCCGTTTGCAGTCCTAAAGTGGATCAATTAACAAAATCAGGTTTTGAGGTAGTAATTCTGCGTAAAAATCTATCCAATGGCATTTGTTTGCCTGCTAATTTTTTCACTAAATTCTTAACATTTGTAATTGTAATTCTCCATTGTTCCTGTTTACAGCTGATTTTTGTGCCGCAAGAGGAATTTACCATTGTTGAGAAAATTGTGGTTTATGTAATTGTTCACATGTTTTGCAATAAATTTGTATGTTATAAAGTGAAGTTGGATTGCATATCTACTGATTAGACCCCATAGTTTGAAATTCACTTGGAATTCCCCGAATCATGTGCCTTTTCTCCTTTAGAAAATAGGACCTTCATAAGTTAGAGGCCTAGGAAGTTTTGTGTTAATTCCGCTCCTCTCCATTAGGATCATACACGGTCAAAACTTCCTTTATAAATTTGATTCGCTGTTCAGTACAGCTGGCGACCGTAATAAATTTGATATTTCTTAGTTATCGCCTTTTGTTCATAACAATATGATTATATCATCGTTTTTTAGTGTACTCTTTTATTTTTATTGTTAATTAGCTGCCACCGGGTCATACTAAATTGCAGATCAAGTAAATGTATCTTTAATTGTCTCCTATATTATTTCAGTATATACACACTTTTTGCGGCACTTACACACAACTAGTCTTTAAACACGACGTCTTTAAAGAAAGAGAATTTCACGGAGACGTGACTAATGGCACTTTGACTTAAAAAACGCATCTAAATATTCATGTCAAATGCAACCCGCAACCGTCAGTTGTATCGTTACATAACTTCTAAACCTTTTTTAAAATTTTATTTTAGTGATTTTGTTGGTTGTACATAGGTCAGTTTTAGTTTAAACTTTACATAACTTATATTTAAAACTTATTTCTAAGACTTAAATCTAACATAAGGTTGAGGATGCCCTATTGGGTCCTCTATTCTGGTTCAAATTCGGAGAAGGTTTTGAGGAATATATTGTAGGGGTATCTGTTTTTTATTCTGGTATGGTGCGGGTTTTTAGCAAGTCTAAAGGTTGCAAGGGAAGGGATTTGAAGTAAATAATAATAAAAGTTGGTGGATAAGTATGTGATGTGATGTTCAATGAGTTCTAAGTTGAGTTCTTTGTGAAGCTGATGATTGGTGACAAACCACGGTGCATTGGTAATGGTTCTGAGAAATTGGTTCTGAATGATTTGTAATTTTTTTAAATTGGTTTTTGCGGAATTTATCCAGATGGGACAAGCATAACGGTCTTAGAATGGTTTTATATATTGCAATTGAGGAATGATATGGTAATGGGCTGTTTCTATAGATTAAAGATTTTAATTGCAGTAATATTATTTTAGCCTGTTTTATTTTTTCGTCTATGTGCTGTTTCCAATTCAGTTTAGTATCTAAGTTTAATCCGAGGTATTTAATAGGTTTGTTAGGGGGTACCAGTTTAGTTTATTGTTAGGAGGCGGGGAAGGTATAGGGTCTTAGTGTAAATATTTTTGCTGCGGTTTTGGATGGATTCAGTTGTATTTAAAGTTTGGATGCCCAGCTATCGAGTAAGTTGAGGTATAGTTGTGTTCTATTTCTGATGTCAATGATAGTTGCCAGAAGAAAATATTGCTGTATCGTCCGCAAATTGGGCTATGTGAATGTTCGTTAATTTAGGAAGATCTGCAACGTATAAGTTGAATAGTGTGGGTGAAAGTGGTGAGCCTTGGGGGAGGCCTGCGTTAATTAGTCTAGGGTTGGAATGATGAATATTTACGATCACTGAAAAAGTTCTATTGGTGAGAAAGCTATTGATGATTGATTTTATGTAGTATAGGGTGCCAATTTGTTTGATCTTGTACATTAAGACTTGGTGCCATGTCCGATCAAACGCCTGAGTGATATATATATATATATATATATATATATATATATATATATATATATATATATATATATATATATATATTGCACCGAACCCGGTCTCCCAAACCTACCTGTGCTTACCTGGGCTCGTGTGGCCGGCTAGCTCAGGAAGCATGTAGATTATAGAAGAATGGATGGTGGACGGATTTAGCTACGTGATGAAATAAAAAAAAATATTTAGAACACAAATGAACTTCAATGAAAGACTTAAAATTTTTTTTAGCATACAAAAATCAAGGTCAGAGGAATTACTTCTTCTATTTTTATGCTATAAAACTAATACATTACAGGGAACTTAATATTGTAAGGAAGTCGCCAATGCGCGGCGAGCACTTCCTGGATAAGAGTTTCTTTCATAAACAAGCGTTGCGCCTGAAGGGCGTACTGAAGATTTTGCCGCAGCTCGACAATCAAAACACAGTCACCGTTTGCAGGCAGGTCCGCTGGGGTGGACAACCTCCACAGGTCGCCGAACCTCACACCAGGCGGCGTGTCCCGTGGGTGCAGGGGAAGCCCTTGACTCCCGCGTCGGCGGCGGCGGTTGCGGTGGCGCAATGTGACCACGGCGACGGCGGCAGCGGCGACGGCGGTGATGCAGTGATGGTGACGATGAAAGCGACGACAGCTCAAGACTCAGGTGTCCAGCAGCGCGATAATAATCGTCACGTCAATTGTGACGGGCGACGCGGGCGTGATCGGCAGAGATCAAAAGAGAGATATACTCGACAAATGAGCAACCGGAGGAACTAATCGTCCTCAATTTAAAGCAAAGGGACACTGCCCTTCTCCGGCTCTACTGCTCTGCGAGCTGAGCGCACGTCAGCGCTCACCTCTCCCAACGGTCTGATCCACCCACTGGGATCTCTCCCACCGTTCTGATCCGCCTACTCGGCGCATGCCAGCGCTCACCAGCCTTTTCTCCCCCCCAGTTTTTCAAATGTTCTAGGAGTTTCCAGAAATTTTACTAAAACGTGCTTCTATTGGCGAAAGGTTCCTACGTCTTACTTAAATTTTATCCAATAATCTCTTGTGTTTCGCCGGCGTGTCGAGCGGAATTTTCCATGATGCGCTCTCACTCGCACACTTTTGGTAAATAAACGTAGGTGGTCTCTCCCGGAGTTTCCAAACTGCGCAGCCCCCCTTCCCAGCTAGATCCCCAGGGATAGACCCGCGTCGGCGTTGGCGAAAACAAACACAGTCCCCCCCCCCATTTGCCTGGCGCCGAGATGTCGCGGCGAGCACTGTGCGGAACGAATTAGCCGCCCGACAGCTCAGAAAAGACGCAAAAGGCGCAAGCACGTGATTACGCAACGCTTTGTTTACGATTAGCCGGGGTATAATATTCGGTATCGTTACTATATATATATATATATATATATATATATATATATATATATATATATATATATATATATATATATATATATATATATATATATAAGCCTATTGTGTGATATTTTTCTGGAATGCTGTGTATATATGTTCGGATATTCTTAGTAACTGGTGTTGAGTAGACAATTTTTCGATAAATCCAAATTGTTCTTTAGGAATTATTTTCGTTATGTGTAGGTGACTAATATTTTAAGTATAATTTTCTCGAATATCTTTGATAAGGATGGTAATGGATTGATCGGACGATAACTGTCAACGTTTGTAGGATTTTTATTTGATTTACAAATGGGAATAATGATAGCATGTTTCCAGGTATTCGGAAAGTAATTTGTTCTGTGACACGAATTGTAGATGTTTGTGAGGGTAGTTATTGCTGGTGCAGGTAAATGTTTTAATACGATATTATTTGATTATATTATTATTATTTTATATTGTCGTGTCCGGGTGATTTTTAAAGAGGCAGTTTATTAATAAGTTTTTTAATTACAGAGGGTGAAATGTAGTGCATTTTTGGTGAGGTCCATATTCTTGTTCGGATGCTAATTTGGTTATAGTGATGTGTCCAGGATGAAAATTAGTGTTGTTGACAGTAAAAGTTGAAGCAAAATAGCTTGCTAGTTCTTCTGACTTTCGGTAGGATGTGAACGCTTTATCTGTTGTTGAGTTTATAGGAGGTATCGTGTTTTTCTTCTTAAGTATTTTTCGTGTATTTTTCAGTAATTGCCACAGAGTGTTATTACTGACGCTGAGTGACTGGATTAAGTTATGATACTTATGGTTATTTAAGTTAGTTATACGTCTCTTTACGATATTTGTTAATAGGTTTAGTTCCCTCTTAAGTTCAGGTGTTCTTAATCGGTACCAAAATCTTCTAGTTTTATTTTTTATTGAAATTGCTTTCAATATTTCTTTGGGTAGTATTTTATGTCTGGTTGTATTTGAGCTGGGTGGAGTAGTTAACTGTGTACTTTTTAGTATAGAGTGTATTAATTCGTTGAAATGAGAGATGGAGTGGTCTATATCCAACGGGGTGTTTAATGTTTTTATTTTGGGTAAGGAATCTATTACTGTTTCTTGAAATTTGTGCCAATTAATTTTTATTGAGTTTAGTTTAGGGGCGGGATCGTGTTGCGGTATAAGTTGGTGTGAAGTAATAATTGCCGGGATATGATCAGAGCCAAGTTCGAAAATAGGTGTAGAGTATAATTTAATATTAGTATTTGTGATGCCTATGTCAAGGATGTCCGATTTACGAGTACGATCCTGAGGGTGGTATGTTGGCTCCGAGGGGGGTGAGTATTCTTAGGTTTGAAATGTTTATTAGTTGAGCTAGAACTTTCCCGTTTGTGACCGCTCTACCTTTTCACTATATTCACTAAAAAGCCTACAGCGGGTCACTCAAGTAACCTAGTAGTATTACTTGACCTGTGACTTGTTATGACAATGTCACACCAAAAATTAGGAATGGTTTTATATGTCCTAACTGCCCTACAGGAATGAGTTCGTCTTTTAACCTTCTTTTTTGTAAAAAAAGGAACATAGGCAAGTTAATCTTTTAACTATGAACAGATTTCAAGATATATTCTGTTAAATACTTGAATACAATTTTATCTAGCATTTACACATTGCATTGAAAAATTCTATCACTTGCTCTACCTTTAGCAATTACGTGATTACCTAGCAACTGCAGTTGCGTTTTAACACTTGCATAAACACTTTACATAAAATTATATTACCCTTCACTTCACAATAAAATAACTGTACACAAAACAATAATACATGGAAACACAAAATACTGAAAAAGAATCACATAACAAAATACCCTTTACATAACACCTTCAAAGAAATTGTCACTTCAATAGTGAATGACATATATACAAGACGTTGTTTCAGTTTCACGTAGAATGTTGCTTTATACAATTTAACCAGCCAAAAAAAATATTGTTATGCAATAAACGTACAATCAATAATAACTCTTTTACTAATTATTGGTTTTGAAAAATTTGAAAATTAAACAATAAATTAAAATAAATTGAAAACACACACTAAAAGAACAAATATTATCGTTAATAGAAGGTTGGCTATTTATATACATTTGGATTGCGACAGTTTCGATTCCTGGTGTGTCGGGTAGATTAATTTGGTGGTGATGAAGGTAATTTTTGACCGCGACAAGTACCCCTCCCCCTTAATTTTCCGTTCGATCCGTTCTATAACTGCTGTAACCTGAAATAAGTAGTTCACTTTTTTATTGAGATATGTTTCAGTGATACATGCTTCGTCAATTTTATGATGCAGAAAATGAATTAGTTGTTTTTTTATTATTGATGCTATTGGAATTCCAATTAATGATGGATATATTATTAGTGAGTTGAGTTGACACTATTATTGCTTAGATAGGCGGTGAGAGAGTTTGGAATGGAGCTGATGATGGTAGGGATTAAAGAATGTATGAAATTAATGATACATGAGGTGATTGAGTTGATTATTGTGCTGATAATTGGATTATTAGATTCAGAATCATTTGGATGGGAAGAGGACTGGGAGTGGGTGTGAGAATTTTGTGAGTTGGATTGGATTCGATTTCTGGAGTTTGAGATGTGGGTGAAGTTTCGGAGAGTACTGGTTTGGGGTAATTTTGGGAAATTTTCTCTGGATTGATTTCGAGGAAGGGTGGGGGAGGGGATTGAGAGTTTTGAGGGTTTTCATTTCTGTTAGTTTTGTTGCGATCATTGTTTTTTCTTTCAAGGATTTCTTTAAAATAAGAACAATTTTGGTTTCGTATGTCCGCTCGATGATTTCCGTTGCAGTTCGCACAGAGAGGGGTTTTATTTTTGTTGGGGCACTTCAGAGAACAGTGATTTCCGGCACAAACAGCACAATTGATAACATGATTGCAATTATTATTCGTGTGACCTTAATCTAAACATCTCTGACACTGCAAGGGGCCTTGAGGTTTTCTACGTCTTTCTGTTTTCACGCGATGATTACATATTTGCGTTATTGCTAAGATTGTTTCTATTGGTTCACCTCCGTTAAACTCGGCGGCCACAATAGGAACTAGATTATTGTCTTTTAGTAGTCTTGTAACTTTGGCGATTGATGGGTAACGTTGATTTAAATCTGAGAAGATTTGGAGTTCCATAATTGACTGATGTACGTTTTTAAATACAACTGAATATTTTTTGTTAGATGGATCTTTAAACAAGTGAACATTTCTCTGAAATTGTATTAAATATTTGATTATGCTACGACAGTTTGTAGATGTGTTGGCACTGATTTTAACTTTGTTGTTTTTGATGTCTGCTACGAAAGTTTGGGTAACATTAACTTTTAATTCCTTGACAAAGTTATTAACTTGTTCGATGCGGGATACAAATATTGGTGGGATTCTATCTGACACACTAATTTGATCTTGTTGATTTTTTAGATACTCGAACCTTGTGTCCTCGGGCATGGGGTCTTTACTAGCAAGCAGAAGAAATCTGTTATCTACTGGCACACCGAATTCACTATCATGAATTGTCATGATAGTGACAATTATTGAAGGTCACTATTATGAGCAGATGGATCACTGTAATTGATGGATTCCGCACTTCTTTTTTTATTATGAAAGTCATCAAGTTCACAGACTGACCTTTTTCTCACTACACCTGATGTTGGAGATTGATGCTCCGTGATGCTTGTAGCTCCTATTGACTGGGTAGCTTTCCTGAGTGTTGGTCAGGGTCAGGGCCATGCCGGGTACTACGTCCATGGCTTCCTCTGATGGCGGAACTTGCGGCGTCGGATTTTCGTCACCGTTGATGAAAGTGTTGATGTCACTACGCACTGCGGGAGCACAATCACTCGGCACTATGTTCCCTGGTAGACGAACAAGTCGGGACTGAGCGCTAGCAAGGTAAGCACAGCGGAGATGGGCACGTCCGCACACCACCGCTGCTGAACGACGAGTGACTCCTAAACTAAGCGTTCTAGTCTTAAAAATTCGTTGCATGATGCCGGTGAAGATTGTTACTTATGTTTGTAGTGCAACCATTCATTTAACGAGGTCTACAAGTGTCGTGTACAAGTGTCTTGCCGTGGTCTACAAGTGTTGTGTACCTAATTGTGGAGGGAACTACGATGGAAACAGACTAAGTGTTCCCATTTTCAGTTTCACGATACCCTTAGGAAAAATTAGGATGGCGTTTAACATGCGAGAGTACTCGAACGGGTACGCTAGTATTTATAAATCTTGGAAAATGGAAAAGCAAGATTACTTCACATTCTCTTCTGATTCAGAAGAGATTTTGCTTGCATACTTTTCAGATCGGTAAATACAACTGGCATTTATTTATTTATCTACACGTGCGGGGCATAGAAACGTAGCGTCTCGAGAGGTAGAAGACAATGAACATCCTTGCCTACCAACTGCGCTAAGAGGTTTTTCAAAACTACATTCTCTAGGTCGAATTATTAAGATTAAGTTTATTTTATTGGAGTGCGTATAAAATATTTTAATGTCTATTCTGAGCTAAATAGCAATGGTATAGCGGTCAGATTTCCGCGAATCCTGCTCATGAAACTAAATAGACATTAATTTTTGTACACATGCTGATGCTTTCAAGTTTCGTTAATGTAAATGGTGTTGTTATATGAGGAGAATTACAACGAATGTATGTCTGAGTGTGAAAGTGTTCCAAAACTCGGGGAGCGGCGGGTTCGATATATCGTCTACGTGGATATTTTTATCCATTCTACATTACCACAAAATCCACTACATTACAACATTCTACATTTGTCTTGTCAATGTTATGCATAAAGTTGCCAAAAATCACATTCGCGAACAAGGTCAATATTTGAATTATGAAGAAATTACATAATTTACGATTACGTGGGGGTCAGATGGCTGACTTGGGCCTCGTGGGAGTTTACCTATGCCCACAAGTAAACACCACTAAAACACCAGTAATGCCCTCCTGTAATGGGAATACCCGATTTGGGTCAAGGGTCAGCAAGTCCTGTTCTCTCCTCCCCGTGGCGGTCCCTGGGTGCTCTCTAAGGTGAGAGCTTGGTGAGCAGCTAATGACTGCAGGGCGAGGACATGTCTCCGGCGCCTGAAAACGGGAGCATTGGGATAACGGAAGGAAACCCTGACAGAAAACTAACCTGTTGCCTTGCAGAGAGGAGAGGAATCTCCAAACGCTAAGGGAGGGAAACCCTGACAGAAAACCAACCTGCTGCCTTGCAGGGAGGAGAGGGATCTCCAAAGGCTAGGGGAGAAAACCCTGAACAAAATCACGCAGGCGCAGAGGCTGAAAGGGGACATCCCCACTGGGCAGAGTGACGTAGGGCCAATCACCCACTCACTCTTATAGCAGATTCAGAGAAACTTGAATAGCCTCGGACAAGAAAGACAACTTAGACGACCGCGCAAGGAATTGGACATGAATATTGGCATATGGAATACTACATCAATAACAGGGAAGGAAGTGGAAATAGTAGAAGAGATGGAAAAGTAGAATTTAAAGATTTTGGGTATTAGTGAAGTTAAAAAGAAGGGAGCAGGAGAGGTGGAATTGCATAAAGGGTATGTAATGAGATATAGCGGAGTGGATATTAAAACAAGGGCAGTTGGGGGAGTAGGTATTATCGTGAACCAGGAAATTAATAAGAGGGTGATAAATTGGGAACCGGTAAGTGCAAGAATGATGAGAGTGGACATACAATTAAAGGAAAGAGTGGCACTGGTCAGTATATATGCACCACCCGAAGATAAAGATACAATAGAAAAGGAAATATTCTATTCCGAGCTTCAGAGAGTAATAGAACAAACACAAGGGACGAGTGACCATGTGGTGACAATGGGAGACTCGAATTCCCGAATAGGATTGAATGCGCGGAAAGGAAAGGGTAGTATGGGGAAATATGGAGTGGAGAAAACAAGGAATGATAATGGGGAGCAGATGTTAGAATTTTGTATAGATAATCATTTGCTGATAGGAAGATTGTGGTTTCCACACAAAAAATACACAAATACACCTTTGAAACAAGAAGAAACCAGATGATAGTTAAAAGTATGATTGATTACTTTACATATACGGAGTCATTTCGATATGCAGTAATGGATATTAGGGTGTATAGAAGTGCAGAATTAAACACGGAACATAAACTGGTGGTGATGAAAACCCGTATTAAAAATCCACCTAGAGAACGTTTTAAGAAATATTTTAAAATTAAAAGTGAAAACTTGAGAATGGAGGAAAATAAGAAAAGATATGAACAAGCAGTTGAAGAAAGACTGAAAACGAAACAGGGAGAGGTTAGGGAAGGAATTGAGGAAGACTGGAAGAAACTGATAGAAACGATGCTAGAAGCAGCGATAGAGGTATGTGGTAGGAAGAGAGTAAATACGCGTTTTAAAAGAACTAGATGGTGGAACGAGGTGGTCAAGGAATGGGTAAAGAAGAAAAAGAAAGCGTACGCCGCATATATGGTATCAAGGACGCAAGAAGATTGGGAAAAGTACGTAGAAAGTAGAAATAGAGCAAAACTAGAAGTGAAGAAGGCAAAGGCGGGGATATGGGAAATGTTTGCAACAGAATGGGAGGAAAAGTACCATAAGAACAAGAAAGACTTTTGACAGGTAGTAAATGGACTAAGAGGGAAACAAGAAAGCGGTCAGAAGCATAATGGACCCAAATAACAACTTAAAGACAGAACAGACAGAAGTACTAGAAACCCGAAGGAAGTATTATGAAAACATCTTTAATGATAATAACAGGACAACCACTGGTGACTGGAGGGAGTTGAGTGAGAGTCAAGAACTCCATGAGTCACTGAGAAATGGGAAAGAGGGGGAAGGCGAATCGAGCCTGGTGAGTGAGAGACACCAGGGGAGAGGAGCAGAGATGGAGGAGGATCCCATAACGGAAAGAGATGTAGAAGAGGAAATAAGAAGAATTCAAGTTGGGAAGGCAGCTAGTTCAGACGGAATACCACCAGAAATGATAAAGTATATTGGGAAAACGGGAAGGACATGGATAACAGCATTGTGTCAGCAGATATGGAGAGAAGAAAGAATACCGCGGGAATGGGAAGAAATATAATAGCACCTCTACATAAAAAGGGGAGCACTGTCAATTGTGAACATTACAGGGCGATTTGTTTGTCATCCTGCATAAGTAAATTGTACTCCAGGATAGTGGAAGTAAAATTGAGGACGGAGGTAGAAGATGATTTGGAAGAGGAGCAGGGGGCCTTTAGACCATACAGACAAACACAAGACCACATTTACTCTAAGAAGCATAATTGAAAAAACATTGAGTTGGGGGAAAACAATATGCACTGTTTTCTTAGATTTAAAGTCAACATTTGATACAGTACCCAGGAAAGAACTATGGGATGCACTGGAGGATAGGGGTATGAAGATAAACATCAATAAGAGCGAGGTAATGTGTATAGGCAAAGAGAAGGAAGAAATGAACATCAAATGGAGAGAGGAAAGCATGGAGCAAGTAACAAGCTATGAGCATCTAGGAACAATAATTTCGTAAAACGGAAAATATGAAGAAGAACTGAATAATAGAGTGAAGAAAGCAAACTCTGTATATTATGAAATAAATAAGAATTTGTTAAGAATGAATGTCGGTACTAAAAGAAAACTCCAAATTTATAAGTCCGTACATATACCATCATTTATATATGGAACTGAAATTATGCCACATAATACGAAAACAGAAAGTAGAGTCACAGCTGTGGAAATGAAATTCCTACGCAGGATAGTATGGAAAACAAGAAGAGATCGAATCAGGAATAATACAATCAGAGAGGAACTAAAAGTTACCCCGCTACTCAAAGAAATGGAAAATAAGGCTCTGAAGTGGTACGGACATGTTGCTAGAATGACAGAGGATAGAAAACCGAAACAAATTATCGAAGCCAGGCCAGAGGGAAAGAGACCATCTGGAAGGCCAAGAGGAACATGGGACGCCTATATACAGGATATATGCCAAGGGAGCGGACCTGCACTAGGAGAGGTGAAGCGCAAGGCACAAGACAAAAAGGAGTACGTCGAATGGATAACCCGACGCTGAGAGGCATCAGGGGAAGAAGAAAAAGAAGAACAAGACGATTACGTAATTTCAATTTGGTAAAGCGATTTCTACCAAATATTATCGCAGCATACGACGAGTCCTGGTTATATTGGACGTTCTAGTTATTCATCATGACGATCATGATAGTGATGTCTTTCTGCTTGCTACAATTTCATAATTCAGAAGAGAGTAGAATAAACTCATCTCTTTTGTTGAGAGAGATAATCGATTTTCTCTCAGCCTGAGATTTTCAATTGTTCATGACAGATTCGACTTCAGGTGAAAATGAGATAAGGGGTTATGCAGCCTTGGCACATGGTAAGAAAAGAAACTAGTGGTGCTACAGAATAGCACGGACTTTCTCGTACTAATTACTTTTCTAATTTCATTGTTCTGGACTGGCTCTTCGGTCTTGCCCCATCCTCTTGCCAGCTGACATCTTTCGTCGCCCAAAGTACATTTTTTAAAAAATATTTCAATTTTTCGGTTTCTAAATGGTAGAACCGATATATTACTTAAAGAAGAAAATTTGAAGGCGATTTTAACAGAATGGCAATGTTTAAGGATCACTGTAAGGGAGAAATTTGAAGTTCTTTTTCACAGAAAACTTTTTAGTTTTCGAAAAACTTCGTTGGAAGCCATTTGAAGCACTTTAACTCAAAAATGCAAAAACGTTACATACAGAGATATTTCAAAACATTACATTTGTTTAATTTTTTAAAAACAAATTCAAAAAGAATACGCCACAATGAATTTTATGTCATCTTAAACAATGCAAATAGCACTATCCGTTGGAAAAGTTTGAAGAAATATTTGGAAAAATGTTTGAGAAACTGGGGTTTAAACATCTCTGAAACGCGGAATTTTGAGCTCATTTGCACAGAAAACGTTTTAGTTTTCGAGAACATTTATACGACATCATTTGAAGCACATGTTCTCATAAATGCAATAATGTGAACAATTAGCCGCTAATGTAAATATTAACGACGTGAGAGACAAGTCAAAAATATTAAATATTTGTAATTTTTGAAAACAGCAAAAGAATACAGCGAAATGGTGTTTATGTCAACTCATAAATTACACTTAGCACTATCCATACCAAAGGTCTAAGAAAAGAGTTTGAGCCATTTTTGAGAAAATCTTGTTTTTGTTATTTTTTAATAATGCGCATATTGGACATAATTTTGCGTGAAAACTACTCAAATATTGAAAAAAATGTGCATGACCCTAATGAAAGAACTAACTATGGAGAAAATAAGTTTACTTGAGGAAAATCTATTTATTCGATTTTGTAGTTGTAGGAATAAGTCGAGTTAACAGTGAAATAACGAGCCAACTTCATAAGTGTATTATACTCTATTCTTTCAAAAATTGTAAAGAGAAAATTTTCGAGCCATTTTTGAGAAAATATTAAAGATGTCCTTGGGGCTTCATGTAAAATATCCCAAAAATTATTGAATGTTTTTGAAAATCGCAGAGCTTTCATTGAGGCCATAGTGACATTCAGTTTGAAAAAAATCCTACGTATAGTTTAGGCGCTGGCAGGGGCGTTTATTCCATGGAAACAACGGAATATTGCTTACCCTATCATTTCCAAGGATATCTTACATTTTAATACCACTTGACTGCATCCAGCGTCTCATAGGGAATGCTATAATACATTTTTATTTGAACTGCAATTGGGTATGACCCGGTGGCAGTTAAATAACAACAACAACAACAACAATAATAATAATAATAATAATAATAATAAGAAGAAGAAGAAGAAGAAGAAGAAGAAGAAGAAGAAGAAGAAGAGAGTACAGCACAAGCCGAGGATGCAATAATGATACTATCACAAATATTAAGTATTATAACAATTATTTCATAATATACAATAATTATATGTTGGTGATACTAAAAATTAATATAAGCAACATAGATATTGGCTAAATTATATTTTAAAAAAGAGCATTGATCGCGTTCACTAAACTGCACTGCACTACACTACACTGTTTTGCTTTGAATTACACTGACCAGCACTTCACTGCACTTCACAACACTTAGTTACTCATTTAACATCTATTACTCTCAGATTGTTCTAACTTATTTCTAAAACTTCGGACACTTAGAGGAAAAGCTTTGAAAATTGCTGCGAGTAAACTGTTCCAATCTCTAATTGTTCTGTTACAAAAGGAAACGTTCCCAAGATCAGAATTTTGTTTCCTTGTTCGAATTTTGTGGGTGTGATCGCTTCGGTCGAAATCATTTGTTTTTTCTAGTGTAACCTGAATTTTCTTCCAAGCTGATTGACCTACGTACGGTTTATAAAGAGCACAAAGTCTCGCCCTTGTCTAATTTACTATCTAGATGAATGCCTAAATACGTGTATGACGAGACTCTTGGAATGATGACCTGACACAAAAGTTAGTGTGGTTCCTCATAATTTTGTCCCAATCCGAACGTTATTGTTTTGCTTTTCGATCCGCTAATTCCCATTTCATTTTTTCAGCATAATCACGTAAATGTTCTAAATCCTGCTGTAATACTTGTTCGTCAGCGCTACCTTTGATTTTTCGGTATATAACACAATCGTTTGCAAATAAACGCACCTTTGTTTGTATGTTAACATGGAGATCATTCACTTACGCTCAGAAAAGTAATGGCCCTAAAACACTTCCTTGTGAATCCCCTGAAGTAACAATACCCTTAGTCGAAAACTAAGTTCCGATTCGAACTTTTTGTTTCCTGTCTCTAAGAAATTCGCTAATTCACTTCACAACTCTAGCATCAACTCCTGAAGTTACTAATAAATAGATAGTGCGGTACTACGCCGAATGCTTTCGCAAAGTCGATTACATCCACCCTCCCACCCGCGTCAACTTCGTCAGCTAGATCTTGAAAAAGAGAAACAATTAGGCTTTCGCACGAATATTTACTTCTAAACTCATGTTGTCCGTCAAATATCCAGTTTGCGTTTTCCCATTCGCGGCGAATGCACCCGGCTCCAAATGCTCCATTATTTTGCATACTACTGATGTGAGAGATACTGGTCTATAATTACATACTTTCGTTTTATCACCATTTTTAAAAATTGGGACCACTATAGCTGTCTTCCAATCGTCTGGGAAACTTGCATTATTAATAGAAACATTGAATAATCTTAAGAAATTGGGCAATACTGTCTCACCACCGAGTTTAATAAAATCTGTCGAGATGCCGTCTGGCGCATGATTTACCTTTTTCCAGTGATTTTATACGTTTGTGGAGCTCCCATGCATGAAGCTTGAACCGGTTTACTATTGGAAAATAATGAATTTGCTCCTGCATCCGTTTTGGTTTAAATACCGATACAAAATACGCGTTGAACGCATTTGCTTTCGCTTGGTCGTCGTGCAGTTGCGCGTTATCTGCGTCTCGAATTTCTTCTATCCCCAGGCGTCTGCGGACATATTTGTAAAAGCCTGATCAATTATTTCTTCCAGTCTCCAAAATATTTTTTAAAATAACTCAGTGCAATTTTCTTTTCTTTTACTAATTCCCTTTAGTTTTTTTTTAAGTTATCATGTCAGCAATGCTTCAATATCTCCTATTAAATACAAGTCTAACTTTTCTCTTTAAACGCCGTATCGCCCCGTTAAAATATTCAGAATCTGGATTACTTTTCAGTATTTTGCAAGGAACGAACGTATCTAAAGCGGTTTCTACAATTGTTTTAAAACTTCTCATTATTCCTCCATACCACTTTCTGTTCCTAGAAATTGGTCGTACTTTTCTTTTAAGAAACTACGTAATCCTTCGACGATTGCTTTTCTACATTGCCTGACTATCGCTCCTTTCACCTTAGATCGCCTAATCGCATTTTTTTGAACTTCTACCATCACTGCTTTGTGGTCGCTATTTCCCCGAAAGACGTCACAAAAAAAAAGGAACATTTCTGCAGGGTAAACAAGGAAAATGTCCAAAATTGCGCTTTGCCGCGTCGACTACCTGTGTTAATCCCTGCTCCAACACCAGTCAGTTTACGCGCTTTTGAATTTTCCTGTCGCATACCTCTCCTCTCCGGTTAGCGTCGGAAAAGAGTCCGTTTGGATCTAATAAGATGAACCCGAGCGCTTTTGCCTGGCACATGTCGCTATTTACCTTAGCGACTTTACGAAACCAAACAACCCGGCGGCAAATGACACCACTTAGCACTATGCGGGCGGATGGAAATTGCTTTTTAGCTGCTACACGAAGTTCATCGATCTCGCCCGTGAGGTGGTCAAACGAACGACTTCCCCGTAAGTTATTTGAGCCTCCGTGAACTTATAACAGTTTCCAGGGCTTCCACATCGCAGGATTCGATTTGCGATTTGAGTTCCTCCACGCGAATTTCCGGGAAGCATTTGACGTGGAGGTCTGCGTGACCCACGTGACGCACAATGGAGTCACCGAACACAACACACATCTTGGGACACGACCCCTCTCGACTTTTTGCTGCCGCATATACTTGAGGATTATACAAGTATCATCTTTCTTATGTGTTTGCACTTTTTCTAGTAACGTTGCGGTTGGCCTCTCAGCTTCGTTTAGAATTCGATCTAGAATATTATCAATATCTTCCATTTTAATACCGTTTTCTTCACTTTGAGAAGTGGTACACAGTGTAAGGCCCCCTATAATGAGTCTCGTTCAGAACGTTCGTCGCGTTCAAATCGAGTATGTCATCATTGAATATATGCCTGGAATGGTAAAGATATGCTTGTATTATTGAAATTAAAATTATCTTTAAATGGAAACGAAAAAATATGGAACGTATTACATGAATGAAGGGGTGTGTGGACGATAGAAGCAAGTTTTCTCATTTACCACGAAGGAAATCACACGGAAAATAAGTGGCAAATATGAAAACTCGCTACTATCGTCGCTCGTTTCCTTGAACGTACCTCGAGTGTAATTATACCCCTCTTTATTCACTCGTATCATCTGCAATATTATAACCGTCTTTATCCACTCGTTTTGTTAATTATCATAAAGAAACTAGTAGATAAAGAGGACTATAATTACATTCGTATATTCAAGAAAACAAGCGACGATAGGAGCGAGTTTTCCTACATTCCACGAGGGCAATTATGCCCTTTTATACTCGTGTTACGTTCAATATATTTGTCGTTTCCATTTCAGAAAAATGTTAATTTTGAGAAATTTAAGAATTTCTTTTGATGTATACAATATTTGATGACGTCATTTTGGTTCTGATTAGTGGGCCTTGCATTGTGTGGCCACCATAGTGACTTATAGGATAATTTGAACGCGAGTGCCTTTGGAAATAGAAGAAATAGAGCATATTCCGAATGAAATATTGGGAAAAGCTGACAAGGCATAAAAACCTTACTTCCCACGAGAAGTAAAGATATATATGAGAGAGAATAATGTATAAATGTTGGAAAGTAAAAATACGATTCATTTCGGACTATAGTCCAACAGGTCTAGAGATTTCCTTTGTTACTGCCCTCGATGTGGCCAAATTGATTTAAATATTTGTGGTGGAATTATGTAATTATTTAAAAACAATATTACATAGTATTATCTATACACTACAAAAATAATATACAATATCGTAAAACTGTGTTTATTATTTAACAAAAATCTAGAGTGCCACCCCCCCCATAATCGGCTGGATTCGTCCCTGCTTGTTTTACTTACGTACTTAGAACCGATAAATACAACTGACGTTTCTATTTTTACATGTGTTCTGAGCAATGAAACAGGGCGTAGGGGGAAAAATACTTCGTACGCCTTCCTTCGGAGGGGAAGTAAAGTCGTCTGCCCAATGTTGTATATTTACTGCATGTAAAATGACTTCAATCTTAAAAGAATTCTCTGAGCTAAATTCAAAATCGCCTATTTCGTCGACCGAGTAATACCTGCTTTCTCGCTATATGGTGAAAGGGCACAGCGAAATTTACGTGGTCAGATGAAAGAGCGGGCTTGATCGAGTCTCACCACGTAAAATAAGGCATTAACAAACTAATAAAACGTTTTCTGTCTCAGGATCTTTGGTGACAAGTATGGATTGAGTGACATTTTTTAATTTATTTAATTGCATTTTAAGTATTAATATTTCTTAAGGAGTCACAATAATAATAATTTGTAGTATTAATTATTTGTTACGTAATGCTACGCGAAAAAACGGCAGATTTTCGGCAGAAAACATTCATTGCCCTGACAAAGAAACTAGTGGTGCTACAGAATGGCAGAGACTTTCTCGTAGTAAAGTTTTCTAATTTCCATTGTGTGGACTGGTTTTGCGATCATGCCCCATCCTCTTGCTTGTTACCATCTGTCGCCACCCAAAGTACATTATTGTGCAATTTTGCCATTTTCGATTTCCTAATAGTAGAACCGAAATATTACTTCACGAATATTAAAGAAGAGTGAAGAGCCTATATGGAAATTATTGTTGAAGAATTTAGAGCCGTTTATAAGAAAATGGCGTTTAAGCGTTACAGAGTTTTCAAAAAACTTCATTTGAAGTCATTTAAAGCACTCCAAAAGTGTATACAAATCGATGGAAATGTGCATATTTATGGCGTGAGACATATTTAAAAAAAAAAACTTTTGTGTTTTTTTTAACAAAGGACAAACCAAAATGAACTTTACGTCATATTAAGCAGTGCCATTAGCACTATCCGTTGGAAAAGTGGGAAGAAAAATTGTTGAGCCATTTTTGAGAAATTGGCATTTGAGCATTTTTCAAAGTGCGGAAATTGGAGTTCATTTTCACAGAAAACTGTCGAGTTTTCCAGAAATTTTATGATATTATTTGAAACACGTGTGCTCATAAATATCATAATGTGAACAAATTTTCGGTAATGTAAATATTAACGACGTGAGAGACAAGTAAAAAATTACATATTTGTATTTTTTTATAAAACAAAAGAATAGAAAAATATGGCGTTTAAGGCATCTGATACAGTGCATTTAGCACTATCTATACCAAAAATTAAAAGAAAAAATTTCCGTTTTTGAGAAAATTTTGTTTTTGTTATTTTATAAACTGCACATATTTCACGCAATGTTGCGCGAAAACCATCCAAATTTTCAAAAAAATCTACATTACCTTATTAAAAGAACATTATTTGCAACAAATTCCGCCGTTCCGCCAAAATCCAAGCCGTTTTCGAGAAAATCCGGTTTTGTTATTTCTTAAAATTACACATATTATACGCAATACTGATTGTGAGAGAAAAATACCAAAAGTTTCAAAAAAATGGACATGTCCTTAATAAAAGAAGTTAATATCAACAATCAATTTCATTTGAAGGAAAAAAACTTTTATCTTCAATTCTGTAGTTGTAGGGAAAAAAACCGAAAAAATTCAAACTTTCAAAATTTTCGAATAATTAGTCAACAGTGGAAAACAGACCTATACCACCTTTATAAGTGTATTTCACTCAATTCGTAGAAGAATTTTTTTAAATTTAGATCAGTTTTTGAGAAAATTTTGAAAATGTCGCAGGGGCCTTTTGCCCTTTAAATGTACACCCAACAGTTAATGAATGCTTTTGAAAATCGCAGAGCCAGATCGACTGTGGTTTATTCATAGTTTGGAAAAATTCCTCGAACTGCCAACTATCGCTGCTCAAAGTACATTTTTTTTTTTTTTTTTTTTACAAATTTTCTCTACTTTTCGGGTTCCTAATAATTGAACGTAAATATGACTCCAAGAATATTAAAAAAGAGTATAACCTCGTCCTCAATAAAATTTTCATTGAAAAATTTGATGCCGTTTGGAAGAAATTGGTGATTAAGCTTTACTGTAAATGCGAAATTTGAAGCTGTTTTCACAGGAATCTATTGAGTTTTCGAATAACTTCATTTAAAGTCATTTGAAGCACTTGTACTCACAAATGCAATAATGTATACAAATCGATGATATGTGCATAACAACGTGAGAGATATTTTAAAAAACATACATTTTTGTAAAATTTTAAAAAACAAAAGTTACACCAAAATGAACTTTACGTCCTATTAAACAATGCACATAGCGCTATCCATTGGATAAGTTTGAAGAAAAAAAACTGACAACGAAAAAGTGGATGAATCCAGTTTCTAAATTAAGAAAAACAATCCCGTAACACGTGATGTAGCCAGAATTCCTGTTTTGTGGGTCCTTGTGGCCGAAAAAACAATTGAAAGCAAAACGTCCGTAACGTTCGTCCATCTGTCCGTCCGACCGTCTGTGAACACTAGTAGCACATAAACCGTGCTTACGTTTTTTTCTAAATTGAATAAACTCCTGTTCATCTGGCTCTAATTGAAGCTTTGAGATTTTGAAAAACATATTGTTTTTAATTTGGGGGTCTTTACTGAAGACACCCGGACATTTTCAAAATTTTCTCAAAAATGCCTCCAAATCTTTTCTTTAAATTTCTTGTAAGAATAGAATATAAAACACTTATAAAGGCATAGGTTCGATTTTCACGGTTAACTCTGAATTTTCGAAAATTGCAAAAGTTTGAATTTTTTCGGCGTCTTCCTACAACTATAAAATTGAAGGCAGAGATTTTTCCTTCAAATGAAATTTCTTGCCCCTCAATAGGTATTTCATTAAGATCATGTAGATTTTTTGGAAAATTTTAGTAGTTTTCGTGCAAAGAGCGTGAAATATTTGCAATTTTAAAAAGTTACAAAATCAAAATTGTCTCAAAGACGGCTACTAATTTTTTCTTTACATTTTTGGAAGGGGTAGTACCAAATGCACCCTATCCGATGACATAAACGCCATATTGCTCTGTTCTTTTGTTGTTGGTGTTTTTCTTTTTCAAAAATTACAAAATGTAATTTTTTGGCTTGTCTCTCACGTCGGTAATACTTACATTAGAGGCAATTTCTTTACGTTAATGTATTTATGAGTACATGTGCTTTAAATCATGTCAAATAAAGTTTCTCGAAAACTCAACTGTTTTCTGTAAAAATGAGCTCAAACTTCCGCTTTTTCATAAACGCTCAAACGCTATTTTCTCAAAAATGGCCCCAAATTTTTTCTTCAAATTTGTCCAATGAATACTGCTAATTGCAATGTTTAATATAACGTAAAGTTCGTTTTGTTCTATTCTTTTGTTTTTTCAAAACTTGCACAAATGTAATATTTTTGAAATATCTCTCACGCCGTTAATATGCACATTTCCATCGATTTGTATATATTATTACATTTGTGGGTGCTTCAAATGACTTTAAATGAAGTATTTCGAAAACTCAATACATTCCTGTGAAAAAGAGCTTCAAATTTCGCATTTATAGTAATGCTTAATCGCCAGTTTCTTAAAAATAGCGTCAAATTTGTCAATGAAAATTTCTATTTAGGACGAGGTTTTACTCTTCTTTAATATTATTGAAGTAATATATCGTTTCTACTATTAAGAAACCGAAAAGTCGTGAAAATGTCCTGAAAATGTACTTTCGGTGCTGATAGATGACAGCTCGCCAGAGAATGGAGCAAGACCTTAAAGCCAGTCCATACCAAAGAAATTAGAAAACTTTGCTACGAGAAAGTCTGCGCCATTGGTAGCACCTCTAATTTTCTTTTGAAAGATATTTACTGTTTATAACAGCTGCAAAAAAATCGCTGCTGTTTCGCACTGGAAGTTACTGAAAAAATTAAGAATTTGGTCGGGTTTGGCCGCACTGTTTTTGCTGATGGTATGTGTACAACCCTCACTGCAGAGAGCAGTTCGACGACCAACGATTCAAGAAGTCCTGTTACTGCTCGCTAGGATCTCAACTTACCGGTTGTGTCTGGCAGTTCGGTGGGTGGAAAATAGTTCAGTTCGGGAAACAATATGCCCCGGAATACTCAAGCTGTGAATTTATTACCAGTATTTGTCTGTTAGTTGCTTGTTGTAAAATACGTGAGTTGACAAAATCAGTTTCTAAAGACTTTTGCAGGAAGATGTTACGTACTCGTAGTTAGCAAGTTAATTTCAATTACTTATTTTTTCCACATTTTTGTTTTGAAGCCTGCTTTAAGACAGATGCATTTAAAAAATGATTTTTATCTTCGCTCTGCCATTGGCCTCCTTACGTGGGTGGTGTAAGACACAGTTGTTCCACATATTCAATTGACACTGGCCATTTGTGTAATGACTACACTGAATAAATTTATATTGTATTATAGTGACTTGTGTTCTGTATTTTTTTAAGCATATATTTCAGTTCTAATCATGTTTAAGGAGTCAGTTTACAGGTTTTGCCATATATCCTATGACCAAATTTCTTTGTGGTAATCTAATGCTCCCGATGTTGAATTCAGCCACAGATCAACTGAAAGGGGAAAGAAACGCATTGTATTGAACGGAACGATAATATATTGATGAGTATGTGTCAAAGTAATCGAAAGTTGGTGAACTATGTTAACTATACTTGCATGCCGTGTGCACACGTTGCCAATGCATCTGGTTTCAGTTTCTCAATGTCGAAGAACTAGTGCCCGGAAGAACCGGCGCCGTGCCGTGCGTCATTGCGCGTTTAAGGGCGTGAGCAATGTCTTTCGTGACCTTGAATTGGGCTCGTGCCGAAAGTTCGCTGGGCGGACATTCTGACATAGTAGGCAGGGCTGCACAAACCCCACACGAACTACGTTTTGCGTCGTGAAAAGTGTGGAAATTTCTACGACTACATTTTTGATTTCACAAAACTTAATCTCACACTTTATCGATCCTTTGGGGTACCTTAGAATTCTCTTGACCAGTTTTAAATGAGACTCGGATAATCTTGTGCCCTTGAGGCAACATTCACCGCAAATGTTATATCTGGCCTTGTGTCCACTGCGAGATACATAACGCTGCCGATGATCTCCCTGAAGCAAGCTACATCAGCAGCTAGTCGTGACCATCCTTGCTCAATTGGCATTGAGATTGGCTTTGTTTCAGCCATGCCATACCTCGACAACTCTCTTTCGATGTAAGCACTTTCGCTGACATAGTTTGTATTGCCAAACTTCCGTATCTCAAATCCAAGGTAGTAACCCACGTCACTATTTCAAACCTTATCAGCAGCACTCTGATTGACTTTTACCTATCATCAATCTATCATCTAGGTGAAATAAAATAGCCAATTCTTCTTTAAAAACATACAGGGATCTACCATGCTTTGGTTCAAGTTACGGTTTTTGAGACAGTCTATCAGGCACGATTACCAACATTTAGATTCAGTCCATATAAGCTACGGTTTAATATGTACAAACGATTTATTTTGACTTTATAACTTTGTGCTACTTCATAAAAATCATACCATTTATTGAGCCATTCAAAATGGCTGTTTTCACATCAAATTGGACGACATCCCACTTCCTTAGCATGACAACGCCCACGAATACTCCCATGTTCTCGGCCTGCCCACAGGACTGACGGTATCCCTGTAATCTATGCATGAGCGCTGGCTGAACCCCTTTGCAATCAATCTAGCATTGTAGGGCATTCGTTCAACCTGGTCGTAAATATCCACCAGTTGCCAATTGTTTTCCTCCTAATGGTACGTCGACTAGGTCCCAAGAGTGTGGGAGAGATAAATTGCATGATGGAATTGTTTATTTTCAAAAAAATGTTGTGTTTCACAATTGAAGTAAATCTAGTTTCACAGTAAATCTGTTGCGCGACTACTTTGTATGCGGTGGGGGAGGGGGAAGCTGGTTGGTGGCTAGCGGATGGGGTATACAATGTAATCACCGCACGTCCCTGGTGCAAAGAACGTTTAAGAGAATGGTGCAGGTCTCATTTTAGTTGAAAACTGATTTTTCTAAAATTGCGAAAATTCAAAAATTTTTGTCTTCCTACAACTAGAATTTATAAAGATAGAGATTTTTTTCTCTTAATGAAATCTGTTCCTTAAAGATAGATTTTAAAATAAGGTCTTGTTCAATTTTTCGAATATTTGAGTACTTTTCCCGAAATTTTGCGTAAAAGTACGGGCGAGAAAGTACATGCTGTTTTAGCCCCACTAGTTTTATTTCAATTTGTTGAAATAAAGTCGGTATGTGTATTTATTTCTTTTCACATATATTGTACTGTGAAATAATTACTTTGTAAGTGAATAAACTCAATCTATTCTTAATTTGGTCTTGTAGTTAAAATGGAAAAAGCACATGAAATTAGTGTTGAGTAGTATTATCATACTTACATTATCACCGTACATAAAAATGGAAAATTATAATGCGATGTAGTAATTATGTTCATTTAATTTTTTGGTAATTATTAAAAATGTCTTAAAACTTTTGACCTGGTGTGTAGGTTATAATTTTAGTTTAAATTTAAATATTAGAAGAAAAATACAAATCAGCCATTTAAATTAAAATATTAGAAGAAAAATGCAAATCAGCCATCGCCCACTACACTGCTTCAACACCCCTCATTTCTTTTTCTGGACCCTTTAGCGTCGTCCCCCTGTCTCAAGCGCCCACAAGAGGGCGTTATCGCTCACTTAGAGGAAGACTGGTTAAGGTGCTATCGGAGACGGAAGACAGACGTTTGAAGTTAATCGATTTTTCGAAGTCAAGGATCTACGAAACGAATAGTGACTACACAACGCGTTAGAGGATGTACTCGTAAGTCGTAAGTATAAGATTTATTCACTTTTTCGTTACCATGGTCCAGCAATAAGCAATTTTGTCGAAAATTGACCTTTTTCCGGCTCACGAATACAATACTTCCTTTTCTTACGAAGTGTGAGAAAGTAAAAATCGGTAGTCGGCTGCATAGAGAAATAATAATGAGTAAGTGCTCTGTGGTCGGCTGTATGGTTTATCGCCACCACCCCACGATTCGCTCGCTGCGATCGGTTGAATATGTGATGGCGAAATTATTCCTGCCATCAAAGGCTAATACGTTAAAAATACTGTGATATAAAATCCATTTTATTGAGATTTCTTGCAGTAAAATGTTGTTTTTAATAATACTACTTCCACAAAAAAACCTTTGTGTTCAGTTGATCATAAAACGATTTAAATGTCTTCATATTCAGAAGAACTAAAAATCAGTAGAAGTTGTGTAATTTGAAATACAAGGCCAAAGAAGCTCATAATAAATCATGAAATCGTAGTAGGCTAAACTCCAAACTTCTCATTAAAAATTAATATTAATAAAAAGAATGTATTGTTCTGTATTTTTTTTATAAAAGTAAGTTATTTCCCCCAATTTACTCTCCCCATGATTTAGACCATTTTTTCTTAAACCCTTGATAGAGAGTAAAAGAAGACTTTTCTGTATTTACAACTAATATGTTTAATGAGGTAAATGTAGTGATGTTTTGTGTTTACTTTGTTCGATAAAGAAATGTGTTTTTTTTACATGAAGTTCTGGTGGGTGTGTAGCACATACCTTCTCCATATTACTGAACATGCCTCTGAATTATTGAGGCACGAGATGCCTATTTGAATTTGTATTGGAAAAAAGGATTTGTTTCACCTCTGTGAAAAGAACATTTAATATTAACAGGTAGTGACTGTTGCAGAAGTTTCGTTCTCTATTTTTTTTGTAGCTAGATAGCTGGGTCGAATTTAGCCGCTGTCTGGGGGAGAATTCTAGCGGCCAACTGCTCTGATTGATAGTTTTTTGTAATTTCTCTGATCAACACCAGGCGAATGCTGGAGCAGTACCATAACAATGGGCCACAGACCTCATACGTTCTTTCCTTGGCAAGTCCTTACCCCTTAGACACACTTACATGCACTACACTCCCACACGTCACAGAAAATCCCACAAGCTGAAGTGTAGGTTAGCACCGAATCTCACCATCCAGTGGTGGAGATCATTGCTGCCTCCCATAATGAAACATACACTACATTTATGGGAACGACTTTAGTAGTTGTAATACCCGGAATCACCAATCAATTAACAGGTAGTGATAATTGGAAGTGAAGAAGAGCAAGGATACATCTTGCATATGTGCCAGAATACACACATTTGCTGATAAGGTTCTTATTCAAGTTTAAGATCATTTTCTTGAATATATTAAAGCAGAATTTAATTTCCATCCACATATTCAACTGTAATCTGAGAATGCAATAGCACACCATTCAGTAAGTCTTATTAATTACACTATGCAAATGGAAATTTACAAAAATAGTTATCTGATATAAAATTGGTAACATTCACTCAATATTTGAGTATTCAATGATTGCAGGATGCTATTGAGAATTTGTGTTTAAGAAACACTAATACATCATATCTGGAGTACAGTGTCATTCTAACACACATTCACAGTCTTTTACTGATGATCATATAAATATGTTTTCAATTAAGATGAACTTACACTGTTACAAAAATTAGAGGTATATTAAAAATAATATTATTGCTCTTTAATTTCATACAAAGCATCATTAAATGATTTATCAATAAAACTTTATAACTGATATATTCAAATTCTGTTTAAAATTATAGGTAAGCTTTCTTTCATGAAAAAGCATATTTTATGAATTATTCCTCTAATTTACAATGAACAGTGTAAAAGATTTACAAAATGTACTTTTGAAATATAAATGCAACATAAAAAGTCATTTGAATAAACACATAGGCTTCTCTGCAGCTTTTCATTTCACTGCAAATCTCATAGTGAAAAATACTCAAATTCCGTTAAAATTTACAAAATGTTTTCTCTTCCAAGGATGGAGCATTCAGGAACATAAATTCAAGAAAATTGAATTAGGCAGAAAACATGAGCAGCATCTTAGCAGTAAAAGCCAAATTTTCTTCAGCAGACAGCTGAGTGAAATGTAGCTCCACAAGAGCAGTTGACAGGCTGAAAAAATTCAAAACACAGTACATTATTTTTTGAATTATTAATTTAAAAATATTAATATACTTATTTGTGTAACATTTTTTTTCAAGGGCAGACATAAAGCAAATTTTTTTTATTCTTTTTAATTTTTTTTTTACATTTTTGTTAATGTAACATTCTTTAAATATTTAGTTTTCTAAAGAAATTGATAAATACATCGTTGTGAAGTGGACTCTTTCAACATATTTTTTTTTTAAATTTTCTTCCTTCATCTGCATATGTCAAAATGGCAGTCACTTTTGTTACAAATCTCTCATTAACATTATATCTTTTGAACAAATTAATCTAGAAGGCACTTCTTTTCACTAAATGATAGAGAAATGTTCATTCTTTAATGTTGCTTGCACTGCAAAACTTTAGCTTATATCACTATTTATGCAGCCTGTTATGTTTTGTTTATGTGTTACCATCACAAGGTGACTAATTTCATAAAAGGATTAACTTTGTTGCTGATTTCTGAAAACTGACATTTTTGAACACATTTGTCCCAGTATCTCTGAAACTACTCAAGTGGTAATCTTCTATTTTTTGCAGGAGATCAATTAAATAAATATAGGTTACCAAAATGAGTTTCATACTTCAGGATTTCTGAATAAAAGTATAAAAAATATAGCATACAATTTTTTACTTTTACTTCAAATATGCTTCAATTACAAAACTAGTCAACAGATATAATTCTTCTTGTATGTACTTAACACATTTCCACTAAGATAATAGATTGAATATAGAGATAGGGCTTTATGTCTCCTCTTAATATCCATTACAATTACGTGCATAACTCAAGTTCGGAATGAGAATTAAGAAAGTGAAAGTATTTAGCAATTCACATAGGAATGTAAATCATAACATCTTGCAGATTATTATGAGACTAAAATAGATTTTTAATGCTCACAACACTAGTTATCTTAATGCAGAAAATATGCATTTATGCACAAAAATGTACAGTTTTCAAAGAGATAAGAATTCCTACTTAAAACTTCTTTATTACATCCAAATATGAATGAAAAACTTGTTTCATATTTGTATGTATTTAATTCATTCATTTTTTATTAATGCTTATCTGAAGAGTATTTATTTTGAAAGTAAAGTATTTATTTGTTCCAGATATTTACAATTACAAAAAACCTTTAATGAAGGTATTTTACTAGGAAAATATGCCCCTAGGAAACTAAACAAGGAAAAATTTGAAAAAGTTACGTACAAGCACTCTGTGGAATGTTCATCATGGCACAATGTTTTCTAATACATATTGTTGTCACTTGGATGAGCTGTATGTTTTAAATAAATGGCTATCTGGACGACCAGCACGAGCAGCTAATAGCAAGTAATTATCGTCTCCAATTGGTGCCTGCCTAAAAAACAGAAAATGCACAACATTACTCAAAAGAAATTATACGTGAAAACCCATGGTGGCAAAATGTAACGAATAATGTCAAGAAATAATTATTAGAGCACAATACTATAATGGGAAGATAATTTACATCAAAAAATTGTTTCAACGTTTTCAGACTGTGTTCTGTGTATTTTATCCACTTTTACTGCAGGGATTTCGTTCTCAATATTTGTAATTACATGATCTATTTAATTCAAATTTCTCTACTCATAAAATTGTATTCTACAGACTTTTTTGGCTCCTTCATAAAAGAACAATTACAGTTATTTTTATATATTACAATTCTGTGTAAGCAAGTAGACATTTAATTTTGAGTACAGCTCATTTTTGGTTCACCAGGTGGGAGGAGCAAAATTAGCAATAGCAATGGCAAATGATATTATGCAACCACAATCAAAAAGTACTACAAGACTACATGAAATAACGTAGCTAATTACATATTTGGTGAAGAATGAAATTTGTGCATGTATAACAAACATTATGAGCAGAATAACAAGTAGCTTCCTAAACTGCTTCTCAATTGAACTGTTTATATCAGAATCCAGACAAATACCAAGGAAAAATGTAAAAAAAACTCCCTAGCATCACTCTAAATTTTTTGTATGAGTTTTTAAATTATGTTGTGGTTATTGCAATAATTTTTATTAAAGAAAATCTTTATGGATACCCTTAAAAAAAATTGATCATTCATTCAATTTTGGCATTTGATTGGTTTTGTAAACAAATTATTCAAAAGCAGATATACATGCTAATTAAAAGACCCTGCTTCCAAAATCTTAGCTCATGAAAAATGTAACATTAAAAGGACAGTGAAACCTACTGAAGCAGTGACCTCCATTCATCTCTATTAACAGACATTTACCATGGAACCATTTGATTATTCCTTAAGCCACAAGAACATACCTTCCTTTGGGCATGCTTCTTTCATATAAGAAATAAATAGTACAACTTTTTCTACCGACTTTGAGCTGAAACACTAGAGTACTAAGATTGGCACCTCAGTGGGTATTTTCTTGTTAAAAATTGTTATTAGTGCTAAGTAAGTTCACAATAAAAAGTAATTTTAAATATAATCAATTGTCTGTCTGATTTGTCCTCAGACATAGTCCTTGGGCATCCTTCTGCACGAAAATAAATCAATGGGAAGACTTTTTTAAATTTTGTTTCATTCAAAATTAGGTTTAATTATTGTCAATCAAATGAATCAGGTTGTAGCAATTTGTGTTGAGTTAGAAAGGCAATATTTTAATTCACAAATGTAAATGCTTTAATACGCCTTGAAATATGTTCCAGAATTCAGAATATTCTATCAGTATTCAGCTCAAAAATAGTGCCAATAGATTCATCTTACCAATAGGAAGCAAATGAGCTATTGATCACCTCTGCAGGTGCCCTACATTAATATTTTTCAAGAAATCTCATAGAATATTCTGGATGTAAGTTCCTCACCAGTAGTCCAAAACACTCAAATGAAATCTCACTTATCCATAAATGATGGACCACAAGAGTATAACCGTGCATAATGGATGCTGCCTGATTATTATATAGGATAAGAAGTGTAAGAGTGAGACGTATTTGCTACAGTATCTTCCTGCTCTAGAGAGCAGTATCAGATTAGAATAGAAATCTACATCTGTTTAACTCACTGTATGATTATTTTGGGTTTAATATTAATTAACATTAATGATTTTCATGAATGCTCTGAAGATTCTTTAGGATATAAAATGGCAGCTTCAAGTTCAGTGGAAATCAAGGCTAGGAATGGGAAGAAACAAACAGTAGTTGCTCATGACCAGAACAATTGTGAAATGATATTAAATAAAGGAAAAATAAAAACAGTATTGTGCGATAAAACAAGAGGTGAAAATGGGGAATTGAATTATTTTTGAGGTGTTGTTTAATTGCTTGCATGCAAAAAAGGGTCTGCTATTTTGTAGTTTGTGTTTCCGTTTAAAAATGATGGGTGTTAGCAAGTAAAGCATGCTTAACTTCATTGCAAATACTAAAATTAGACCGTATGTCAGCCTCAAGTTTCTCATAAACATCATGTAGTGGCTACTTGCATTAATTGTTTTCTGGGTTCAAGAGTGACTCTTGTCAAGTTTTTCTTTTATTATCAATAATCCTTACATGAAAAAAGCAAGAAAATGTCTCCCTAGGAAAAATGTGGATCATTGATATGTCCTTCCAGAACATGTTGCATGAGCATATGGAAAGCGATGTGTGAACATCTGCAGAGGAGCATGTGGAAAGGGCAAGAGTAGCAAGTAATCAGTGACTGAGTGCTAGTTGAGCATGAGAGGTGCAAATACAGCAGTGAGCAGTGGGTAACAAATACAGTAGTGAGCAGTGGGTAAACATATGGTAAGCGGCGAGTGGTAGGCAAATAAATGACAAGCCAGGAGTTTGGTATGTAACTCGTGTAAAAGAGTTCAGCTGAAAAGCTTTTTCTACTTTATCTAAGCTTGAAAGCCAATGCCTGTTGTGTTTTGTTTATTTTCAATGTATTTATTACAGGTTGTTAAAGTTCTACTAGAAGGGAAAAAAAGAAGAAACATATTTTCTCAATTGTTGTGGAATCTAAGGGTTCC
Source organism: Teleogryllus occipitalis (assembly GCA_011170035.1). NCBI lineage: Eukaryota > Metazoa > Arthropoda > Insecta > Orthoptera > Gryllidae > Teleogryllus > Teleogryllus occipitalis. Next base: position 146,114 of record BLKR01000307.1, on the reverse strand, counting down.
ATACTGGTTTTGATATTTTGCTGAATGAATTCTATCACAGCAATACACTTTTTGGTGTGGAAACAGTCAAGCTTTTCACAGACTAATTTTTCATATTATGTTAAAAACATTCTTAAAAGAGCAGAAATTCACTTTGAATTTCATTGTGGCCCGTGTAATTCAAGTTTCCTACAATTTCAGAGGAAAATTAAAACCTCTATTTTCTCAGTGACGAGATGAGGGGAGGCATTCTGCAACAAGACTTTCCAACTAGCCTTTGGCGAGAAGACTCTTGACCCCAGACTTCATTGAATCAAACTCTGGTGTATCCACTACTTACTTGCTGCCATATTTCGTCTCTCGCGCGAGTGAGCGCTGGTAGCTGCGATGTTCCTGCTCCAGCTTAAATGCTGTCTCCTGCACAAGAGTCAGGGTCTTGAAACATGACTGTACATCTTCGATGACAAAACTGGGCATAAAACAGATGTCGCCCGTATAAACTGCTTGGCACTCGCACGCATCTGCACAGACAGTTGCCAAGTAAATGGATGCAATAAATAGTTACCATAATATAAGTTTCAAAAATATTACAAACATATAATTAAAAAAAATATGAAATACATTGCAAAAATATGTATACGTTTTGACTTTGACTTTGCCTGTTATCTAAAGTGTTTGCAAACCCAAATGGACTCAAAAAGCCAATTAGAGAGAATTAAAGGCTGCAAACGTGACTACGCTAAATTTCTTGAAATCCTATTAAAAGATATAGAAATGATGTAATAATTTGTTCCACTGCTACATTGTTGGGGCCCAGAGTGGAAGTTCAAGTTTCACTGTGAAATATTGATGAACAAACAGGTGCAAAAAGAATATTTTACATACTTGTCAGTGTCTCGAGCCGATCCATATGTGAGATAAATAAAGAGTGAATGCGCTGCAACTCTCTATCAGGATCTAGATTCATTTGAAGAGATTTTTCACTCTCAAAAGAAGATACATCTGTACATCCAGGTGCCCCTTCTACCATAGCTCTGCAACTGAAATCAAAACAAGCGTGCTATTCAACAGAAGCATTAAATGGTGAAATAACTTTTTGTCTCTGTGTTAATTAGTAAGATTTCAGTTGGCTTGTAAGAATTTTATTTCATTCTACATAAATATTGTGAATTATTTTTTTTAATCTCATGACTAGACATCGGATGTTTAGGGAAATGTTTATTTTTTTCTAGAGAACTTATTTAAAGGCTGATAATATATGTGCACGAATCATGACAAATGATGACATTTGATGGAATTTTATAATGCTTATTTTTGCTTATTTTAGCATAAATGCCTATTTTTTGCATAAATACCTTTTTTAGAACTTTTTTGCCTTTTGTTTAGTATATTTATATACAATGCTAAGATATCGGAAAATCGGCGATGACCATTCATTACGAAACCTTCAATTCACTTCTCGAAATTTAAAATTACGAGAGAATTCCTGAAAGTACACCAACTAATTTTTCTCCATTTCCTTATTTCACAAATACTAGCCATGATCTGAGAACATGGACGATTGACAATACGCCGAGGGAACAGAAATTATAAGTGGAAATAAATATAAATTCCCAGAAGGTTTCAGTGTTGCCTGTGTTGGACTACTAAAATATATGCCAGTCACATCGTTTAGATATTCTCCTCCGCATTCAAACTGATTTTGTCTCCCAGTCGTCGCAAATTTGAAATTGTGATCCTTGAAAAGTTACTGGTAATACGTAAATATTACTGGTTAATCGAAACTATTAAGAATAAAACGTAGAAAAGTTGTAAATATGTAAATCTAGTTTTACATTAAAATATACGAACTGGTTTTGTGCATTTAAGTTTGCAAAATAATATAGACAAAAATTGCAATTTTTCCCTTTTATTATGTAGGTACTTAACTTACGACAGCGCCTTTTTTCTCCTTATTCTTGACTTTTTCAGTGCCTTTTTAGGTACCTAAAAGAGGATTTTTTAGTGCCTAAACATCCGATGTCTACTCATGACACATGGTGAAAGAAAAGTTATCTGGAATTACATTAATAATTGATGAGGTTTAATTACATTGTTGTCTAAAATATTATAATATGACAATCAGAAATACAAGTTTGATATGTGGTTCACAGAGAAGATTTCACCATTATTCATGCATATCCTCTACAAATTCGAAGATGTAGGTCTGGGAAAACCAGAAAAAATACAAAATTATAACAAAAAGGGAAAAGTGAAATAAAGTATACACCTCCAAGTTGCAATGAGTTTGATAATATTAACCAGTTAAGAATAAGAGAAGATAATTATAATTGAAAATCAAATGAGCGAGAAAACAATGTGAATCATGGTGTGGTGGATACATTAATTAATGAGATACATTTATAGAATGATTCTTAATTCTATTTCATTATTTCTTTTCACTATTTCATTAATATTATTACTACTTCAGTAGTATAACTCTGAAGAAGGCCACAACATATAACTCATCCTAAAATGTACGCGGCTCATCTCAGGCAGCCAAGAATCAAACTACCCCAGCCACAGAAGCCTACGAATCTACATTTATAGAATAGTAATGATGAATATAGATACATTTCACCACAAAGGAACATTTATTTAAACTACCATAATTTAAAGAATCAGATGTGATAGAGTTAATTGGACTCTATCACATTTTAGGCTGACAACTTTAAGCAGAACTCATTCCTTTCCCTGACTAAGAGATGATTGAGACACATATATCTTGGGAAATGCAGGAAATAAATATGTAAATACATTTCTTCTATTATTAAACATCACAAAATATTCATTTTAAATGTTAAAAAGAATATCATATAACTGAACTTACCAAAGCCAGTGGCCGTTTACAAAGGCAGACGGATGATAACGCTGGAGTCGATTTGCATTTGTTTGGCAAATCTTCGTCAGGATATCAATCCATTCTTTCTCTTCGACACAATTGTTTGCCTGCAAATCACCAACAAATAATACATTAATTCTTACTGAAATGCAATCTTGATCCAATAAATAATGGTTGTGAAGTGATTATAATATTGCAATCAGAATCAGAACAAACATTATTCAAGCACATGATTGATTCATTGTATGTGTACAACTTTATTTCTTTTCTCTTTTTTACTTTCTTGCCCTTACGAAGGTACTTCGTAAGAAGAGAAAGTTATGAAATCATGCGCTGGCAGCAAAACTCTAAAACCAGGCCCTGGTAACAAAAAAGTGGATACATCCAGTTGCTAAATATAGAAATATAGTGTAGCCAGAATATTTTGTGAGTCCTTGATACCGAAAAATCGACTGACAGCAAAACGTCTGTCTGTGGTCAATGCCAGCAACTAAACCACCAAGTTGATTTTCTCCAAACTTGATATTCCCTCATTGATCTGAACGAACTCGAGGCTTTGAGTTTCAAATGGATATTTTTATTTTTGAGGTTATCTATCTATCTATATCTATATCTATACTAATATATAAAGACAGAAGTGCGTTGTCTTCCAGCGCGGTAATCTCTGAATCTACTGAGCCAATGCCGATGAAACTTTTGTGCTAACATCCTCTAAAGGCCTGGAGTACTATAGGCTATGATTTACAAACATAAACAGTAATATATTTTCAAAATAATTACTTTTCTGGACATTTTTTGCCAAGCTTTACATCACAGATTCAAGAGTGCATCAATGCCAATAGTTTAGCTGCGCGCCACTAGAGGATGACATCTGAGATCTACTACTGATTTCATCAATGTCCAGAATTATTACGAAATTCATTTGAGTTTAAATAAGGTTATGTAATGTCCCTGTGTGAACATTTGAAAGAAAGTTTGAAGTGGTAAAGAATGTCAATGTTCATGCATTGCTCTTTGTCCGTGTTATACACAATGTGGCAAGAAATCATTGTGAGTTTAAAGTGTTTAATAAGTGAGGTAGGTTGAGATAGTAAAAAGTACAATAATATACAGTACAGAATATACAGTAATGTAACAATGTACAATATATAGATATCGTATACAATCTCAACAACGTCTTCTTTTACAGAAATTTGTGACAACCGAATTGTTTGACGAAACGAGTGTCACAATTGTCAAAACATATTACAAATGCCAAGAAATAGGCAGTCTACTAAAATTTTGAATCGGCTACTCAGAGGGAAGATCGACTTGCTGAAGTACTCACTCGCACCATTGAAAATAATACTGCATGAAGGGAAGAAATATGAATAATTCTCTAAGTAGTAGGGCAGCTGTTCATTAAGACTCTCAATTTGACTATTTACACAGTTCTTAGGTTCAAATTGATAAAATGGAAAATGTGTATATGTTTTCACTCCATCCAGTAAATATTTTTCTTCAATATTTAAACAGTGGTGTGTAATTTAGGAATGATCATTTACATATTAAGATTAATCTGTACAGTTGTTTGTCATATTAATTGCAGTTGTACGTTTTCCTTCTGTATGTGAAGAAGTTTAGTGCAGTAGTTGGTAATTAAGCAATGATCATTACAATATTAAGACTCATCTGTGCAGTAGTTTTGCATGTCACTTGGTCTTAATGAATGAATTCTTATATATTTTTCAATAATTAATTGGAAAAAATTAATTTATCTAAAAACATTTTGTCTAAACAAATAAAACAATCTGGGACTCATTTGTTTCTGTTATTCAGCTCTCTTCTACAAACTGGAAAAATGGAAAGTAATTTATGTTTTTGTAAACCCAGTAAAATTTTTTCTTCAATATGTGATGGATTTCTGTGCAGTGGCAGGTAATTTAGGAAGATCATTTACATATTAAGACTAATCTGTAAAGTTCTTTTGCATATCAATTGCTCCCAATGAATGAGTTCATTCATATTTTTCAAAACAAAAATTAGCAAAAATTAATTTGTCTAAAAATATTTTTGTCCGAGCAAATAATATTTGGGAGTCCTTGGTTTCTATTATTCATATTTTAGGATCCATAATCTCTATCACTTGAGATAAAATAATGATGCTAATATGTTTTGTTATGTGGCTCAGTGCATTATCAATTTATTATTTACACATAATGTAATGTTGGTGGATCATTAGTTTTCTAATAGATCAGTCGCATGATGAATTGATTTACCTGAACAAATAAGTTTTATACTACATGTTACTAGCACATAGGACATTAAACATATATATTTTTGTCGTCTTCAGAATTATAAAAGCTGGTAATTATGTTTCAGAATAGATACAAGTATTTTCATTTATTTTTATGATTAAGATTCATCAATTACGTTATGACATCTATAACTATTACTCCGGATCTACCAACTACCGTACCCGTGCATGAACTTCTGCATGTTATACTCAGCTTAAAACAGTAAGTCCCTTTAAGGTCACGAGTTGACAGATCAATTTCAAAACATTCTTTATGAATACAATAGAAGAAAAAATATAAAAATAGGATAAGTTTTACATGAGAATTTATTGATAGTGTTGGAATATTATATAAAACTCCCCAAAAATTATATATGTGAGTTTACAAGTATTTTATTTTGTAGTTATGATTTGTTCATTGCTTTTAGTTATAAAGTGAATATTTAGAAGCTGGAACTTCTAATGGGGTAATTTTCAAATGGTGGTCAAGAGAAGACAGCTATCATGGCGTGGCCGGGCAGAGCATGGCAGGGAGTAGGGCGGAGAAGGGATTCATTGGAAGATATAGAGGTAGGTCCCGCCGCAGGGCATGAAAAGACTGAATTCCTCTTCATATAAAGTAATTTACTGTAATAAATACCCGAGCAACGCCGGGTACTTCAGCTAGTTTTACATAAAGCCTTTTGAGGCTTCATGTTTTTAAAATTTTCTCAAAAATAGCTTTTTTTTAAATTAAACTTTGCCTTTGGAAGGCATAAAGGACGCTTAAGAGAATGAAACGGGTTCTATGTTCATTGAAACCCTATATTTTTTGTAAATTGCAAAAGTGCAATTTTTTGGGGGTGTCTTCCTACAACTATAATATTATACTAAAAGAATTACAACTATATAAAGATAGGAATTTTCCGTAAATGAAATCTGTTCCTTATTTACAGTACTTCAAATAAGTTCATGTTCAATTTTTCGAAAATATGACTAGTTTTAGTGTAATTTTGGGCAAAATATAAGCAAGTTTTTAAAAAAATTTAAACAATTTTCTTCTCAAAACTCGCTCTAAACTTTTCTGAGGTACAAGCTGTCATGACTTCAACAACTTTATAGTAACAGTTATCTGCAGAGCTTGCTGAGCCGTAGCAGTATTCTATAGCTGAAAGCACATCAGTGTCAACAGCCATATACAGTAACTTATTTGGGGTCGGCAGCAATGCCAGAGGCTATGATTACTGTACCTTCTAATGTTATGGATGACTGCGACATCTAGAACAATAGTAATGAAAATGCGACTAAGGCCACCCAATGGGCCAAATGTATCACGTTTAATGATTTTAATATGCGCCATTGGCGGTGTCCACTAATACTGACTGGCGATGTCTGGGTGCTAGTGTCTGGCCAGATGCCAACGTCGCTTCAGCCTCTGTCGCCGCCCCCTCGTCCTGCATCATAGGACCGTCAACTCTTTGAAGAATTCTGACACGCTTCTGAAGAGTGCATTGGGGCCATAACACTATTTCTATTATGGTATCACCATCACCCCTCAGGCCACTCCCCAAAATCCAGCATCCATTTATTTTGGGTCAACAAAGATGAGCCAAGAGCCACCTGTCCTGCTGTGTCGCAGCAAACTTTGCAGTAACAAGCAAGTATGATAGCACCGCATTCCGCTAATGCTGCTTAATCATTAGCCGCCCACAGTACATTCTCTCCTTACTTTGAGGAAGAGAAAGTATTGTACTCATGCACTGAAAAACAGCCAATTTTCAACAGAAAAACTCTTATTGCTGAGCCCTAGTAACAAAACAGTGGATAAATCTTGTTCTGATATACAGAAAATTACTTCCTCCAACACATTTTATAGTCAGAATCCATGATCTGTGGATCCTTGATACCGAAAAATTGATTGACAGCAGAACGTCTGTCCATCAGTCTGTCTGTGGTCAACACTAGCGCCTAAACCGTTCAGCAGATTTTCTCAACACCGCGTCTTCAACGACAGCACCTAGACATGTACATAGTGACAAAAATCGTCAGGACTTGAAACTCTAGGACCTCCTGGTCAGAGGCACTGCAATGGCAACAATTGATACCCTGAACAAGCTAATCCAATGAGAACATTAAGAATGACCAACTAATAGCGCCTACAACAAATTTTTCATGCATTAATTAGTCCTTGAACAAAAATACATGAAATATTTGTTTCATAGCAAGATATTTTAGTGTCAATTTTAATAAGCATAGGAAAGATCAGATAACATAGAGTTAAGAAAGAAAATCGATCAAGTCATCAACAATGAATCTGTATAAATTTCTGAATGCATTAATCAGAAAATGGTCAATTTTTCTAACGTGAATGGTGTTAATCATTATCATGCAAAATTACTATAGGTACACATTAAATTTCTTCATATTCAACTTGTGTAGTTGGCTTATTGAGTAATGAAAATTGTCTGCAGATTTATTTTTATTCTTCCTTACTCAGGTCCACACTACATTAGCATTAACTCACCTGCACGTAAAGGGCACGTTCTGGTTGAACTATCTGGAACATGTTCTTTTTCTTGAAGGATTCTTCTTTTAATCTCTCAACTGCAAGAATCTGATCCAATGGTATACAACATAATGGCTCCTTTCCTGTAACACAAGTGGTTGTTTGAATAATTTTGTCGGTTTTAAAAGTCATAGGGCAAAGAGGGTGTGTGTGTGTGTATGTACAGAGTACCGAGTGTTTGAAAATGGAACCAGCACCACTTTTTATACTGTCTTTACATATGAGGTGACAATTTAAAGAAAAATATTGAAGCTGTTTCTGAGAAAAAATGTTTTGAAATAAACTATTTTTCATGAAAAATTACGCAAAAATTGTCATCTTTCAAAAATATGCACATGACCTCATTTCAAGATCTGTCACTAAAGAACAGATTTTATTTAGAGAAAAATCTCTTATCTTCAATATTGTAGTTGTAGGAAGAACTCAAAAAAAAATTTGAACTTTTGAAATTTTTGAAAAATCAGGGATTTTAATTATTCATTTGTTGATAATTGTTAGATTTCTCTGTACTCTGATTGATATAAACAAAAATCGTACTTTTGATTAATTTTTGATGAAGGATAACATTTTGAACAATAAATATGAGAAGAGGCACTGTTTAAGCATTTAAACATAAAATAGACATTTATTAGTGAAATGGGCATTCACAGGCACTATAAAATTTGAAATATAATACTCCTAATACCTTAAAATGCACTAGTAACCTAAAATATTGTGTTTTCTATTGAAGGAAACAATAGACAAATATGCAAATATCCGCAGCTTAACAATTTTCATTGTGGGTGAGGACTGAATTAATAAGGGGTCCCCATGGGTCCCAGGCCTATTAGTTTTTTAGACACCCCTGGTTTTGGAGTCGGAGATTGTTATATCAGCTGTAGGTTAATCATGATATAAGTGGGTGCATGAGGCAGAAGTGATCTTACACTCAATGTTTCATGACATCTTCATTATCTTAAAGAAAGCAAGAGACTATTCATGTGCATCACATCCTTTTCAAGAATTTTTTTCTTTATATAAAAATAACTTTGTGGAAAAAATAAATAAATAATAGTAATTCTGTAGGAGATGCCAAGTCTCCCCTCTTGTCTACCAAACTTTCTCTAAGTTTGGTAGACCAGAGAGGAGACCTGACATCTCCTAAGAAATTATAGTTAAGTTAGTGATTACCATATAGATGATACTGTCATGAAAACTGTAATGTCACCACATGGCAACCAGACTTCCGAACATCCTTAGACAGTGTTGGAGGCTGTACGCCATGTGGGAATGAACAAAAGCAGTTAGACAAGACTTTGACAAAGAAACCCCGGGGTCCAGCCATGTGTCCTAAAAGCCACCTGCACCTTTCAGTGAGGCTAGGGGTGGGGGATCATATGACCACGAAGAAGTTAGATGGCCTGGGAAGCACAGAGGAGTTTGTTTTGAGATTGCCTTGCATGCGGACACAACTGCCCCAGAGGCGGAAGTGTATTCCTTGTGACACGGCAAGTGCATAGCACTGGGTGGCAGGACACCGGTGCAGTAAAGTGTCTGGGTGGAGGATGCACTAGCCTGGAGTCGGGGAACAGTGTGTGTGGGAGTCACGGAGGTAGATTGCGAACATAACCCCAGAACTGTAAATTGTGTATATTTGTAAATAAAAAGATTTGTAAATAGAGCTTGTGTCAGTGTTGTCATTTCGCTACCAAGACGCCACAAAACATTCAAAACAATTAAGAGCAGAAATAATGTTGACATAAATATGTATTTTCCTTCTCTTCTACATCTTATTCATTAGGAGTATGGCTCTTTTATGATTTTCTGAAGGAGCAACAATTATTACCTTTGGTTTTTGAGTAAGTGAGGTCCTGGGTAGTCAGTCTGAAGTAGCGAAGTTTGAAATTCTTGCGACCAAATCTCTTTCGTCCTTGTGCTCGCTTTATCATCACCCTACAATGAATAAAATTATATTTAATATACATCAGAGTCGCATACAAAACAGTACAATTAAAATTAATGATTATTTTTCTTACAAATAGCAAAAGGAGATTTTATGTGCAAGTTAGATGATTATTCATGAGCACAGAAGCAAGAGTGTATTATTATTAAGCAACTTAATGGTCTTTTAACTGTATGTAATATACAACAGTTTATCTTATATGATTGACTTTTAAATATTTTAAAGATTTTTACGAGCAGTAATTTATATGATAGATTTTAGTAAAAAACAGTTTTAAACACAAAGCAATTAAAATGTCTTTAAAATTACATGAACACTGAGAAATGTAGTTTAAAATAAAATTATCATTACAGGTTTCACAATTCATCATCATAAATTTCTAAAAATGTCTGAAATGACGTTTCGACCCCAGTGGTTCCCCCCTTTATATTATTATATTTATTTTAACCTGGTTATAAAAACAAACCATTTTGTCTGCTCCAAGCATGAAAGTAAACAGCTTTTAAAGGCAAGCACATAACATGTCTTCCTGGCTGTCTTCCTGGCTGAGAGGTCAATGTTTCACCTATCATGTCACAGACTTCCTCAGGGCAGTGATGACAGAGACATGACAGGTGAAACATTGGCCTCTCAGCCAAAGATGCGGTGTCACCCGGACAGCCAGGAAGATATGGACTCGAGCTGCAGAAGTTTATGTTTACAGATAACATAATTTTTTGTGGACAATAATATATTTGAAAGTTTTAACCATCTCTGATTTCGTATGTAAAAATTGCATGTATTATTCTACAATTACAGATTATTACACAATTAATCTCTCCTGTATAAATCTCACAAATCACGAGCTTACTTGAGAAATTTAATATTATTTTGTGGTGGAATAAATGATCTGTTGGATATCTAGGGTAGTGTACACATATTAAATAACTTGTACATGGTTGAGTTGCAATTATAGGTCTGGCACAGTGCACAAAATAACTCAAGCACATAGATCACACACATCACACAACAGCACTGTGTTTAACAGGCTATGAATACAGACAAAGTTCGGATGGGGGTAGCAAGAAAAAAGCATGACAAGTGGTCAACTGTCTCATGTATCAATTGTGACTGATTGAGAGGATTGTATCGTTCCAAAGATAAATTCAGCATGAACTTCACAAATATAAGAAACTGAATCTCTATAACATCCTTGAACAGTTGTAAGAAAGCCTGAAAGTCTATGACTTAACTCATGAGCAGAGAGGAACTGATCAACCTTGAACTCAATGTGTAGAAAATACACTGACCCTTGAAATTATGTTATGACTATAATATATTACAATTTGCATTAGCACAGATTTAAGCTGAATAACTATACATTAAATAATTAGAGTCGGCAAAGGAATGGATTTTGAGAAACAGAAATCTGCATCAAAACTATTTTCTGAAAAGAAGAAAATTACCACTCCATTCTACATCAAAACTATTTTCTACCAATTAAAAATTACCACCACACTTTTCTAATGTTAAGGCTAATTTAGCCATCATTTCCATTATCCTTTGAGACTTCAAATTAAATAGACAAGCATAGAGAAGACATAACAGAAACATTATCATATTAGAATTTTAACAGAACTGAAATATTGAAAAAATAATTCCTGCTCAACAAACCTAACACAAATCTTGAAAAATGATTTGTCCATAATTATTTTCATCTTTTCAATGTTAATTCAAATTTTGAAGAGAATCAATAATTACTTTGTATAACATGACAACTGTACTTTTGTAAAGTAATCTTTTCTATGACAATGTAATTTAATTCAATGTAAATAAATATTGATTAAACTTTGAGCCTGCAAACTATGCTCACTGCTGAAGAACAGCAAATAAAATACTCTTGCATATTACTGAAATAAATTAAATATTTCTTAGGAATATTTCGTAGTTTGACCTTAGAACAATGACACTTAGATTCACTCTTCTAGCAAGGATTTAATTTTTGTTTAAGGCAATAACAGATGATTTGAATAAATGCCTCTACAAAATAGCGGTAGATCCAGTCAATCATTTTGTAGGAGCAATCTTAAGATGTTAGTAAGAAATACACATTAAATAATTAATTTAAATTTATTATTATATTTTCTATAATTTCTGTATTATATACACTTATTATACCCTCAGATATTATTAATGTTTAAATAATTACATAATTGTAATAATAACATAAAAATAAAAATTAATTTATTATAAAGATTGAAACCAATGGTTTGCCAAATACACAAAAGAAAGGTCATAAATGAAAACAAAACTATATAATTTAATAATAAAACTACATTGTGTAAACACATACTAGTAAACATATACTTATTCAGAGGAAAGAAATTAAATTCCTTTATAATTGATTTCCACTTTTTTCCCACATGAAATTCATGTTCATTTTTCCTGTACAAATAGAAAGGGTTATTTGTTCTGATACATGAATAATAGATACATAAATGTGAAATTTCTGTAGTATTAAAATTATAGTACTGTAATATTAAAATTATAAAAATTATAAAATTATATTAAGAAATGAAATTTTTGAAAATAAATATATAATAAAGTTAACAATAGTAACAATAAAAATGCCAATTTAAAAAAAAATCTCAAGTACTCTTCCATTTATTCTATCTCCTGCCTAAGACAGCAAGCAGGTTAAATCCACCCCTGACCTTGTACTCTTTTAGACTACTGAATAAACCACTAATTCAAAAATAAAATACTTATAATTAAAATTAATGAAATTTTAAAAATGAATATGTTGTGTTAAAGCAACACTCAGTGTTAACAAGTTATTAACTAGAGGTGCCTCAACAGTGCATACTTTCTTGCATTATTTGTAATGACCACGCAATTTTATAGTTCTATATGAACCTGCAAAAGTTTCCAACCAGCAATTTTTTTTTTCTTCATGCTGTGTTCCAAACTCAGACTCTTCAAGTTAGTTTGCCATTTACGTTACTCCGTAACCACCAGCTTCACAGCATAACTCAACCTTCCCAATGACTGAACCTTCCCAAACCATCTCACAACAAAACAATATTTAGCAGATTTTGAGATTTTTTTTATCAAATGCCCTTATTTTAAGCATAAATTACATGAAAAGTACATATAGCACTATTCTATAACAATATAAATAGAGCCCTAAAGTTCAGGCATTTGTTTTACCTAAAATAGGCAGGAAAAAAGGCATTTATTTTTACTAAAATAGGCATGCAAAAAGTTATTTATTCTGGCTAATGTAGGAGGCCAAACAGGACACATTAAATAAATAACCATTTAAAAGTAATTAGTCTAAAAAAATTATAATTAAATGATATACATTTTTATTCTTACTCTAAAATTTACATTAGCACTGGTGTGGAAGAAAACTACCTTTCCTTTGTAGTCTTGACCGCACTTGATAATCTGGTTGACGATTGCGAATTTATTTTACTCGTGACCCTATCTCTACAAAATGCTACTGTGGACTCCCTTTAGAATCTTGAAACGGTAGCTGTGTAAACCGAATTGTAGATTTCATTCTTTGCACTTGTGTAATCTCCAGAAGGGAAGAGAGAACAAGAAGGAACACAGAAGGGTATAATCATCTACAGACAGCTCTATCCTCAAAAGGGAACGGAGGCCATACACCAACATAGAATGATATTTCTCGTGAGCGAACAAGTCCACAAGCATCAATGAAAATATCAAAAATCTTCACTGGTAACATCCTCTTTTCTCTTTGAGATTTTTAACACAACCTGGCACAGGAGCCTCTGCATCCACAGAAATACACGACCTTGCCTTCATATTGTCCAAGGAGAGCAGGTTTGTTTCCAACTTGATAGAGATTGGGGTCAGGAGGGAAAAAAGGGAAAATAGTAACAAAAGAGGCAGGAAAGACCACAAATAAGAAAGTAAAAGGCACAAAAAAGGCAAAATGCAAAAATAGGCATCAAAGCTAAAATGGGCAAAAAAAGCAAAATGAAAATCTACTAACACATTCACAGAATTACAATTACAGGATTCCTATTGATAAAAGTCATAAAATCGTAACAATTATAAAAAGGCTTTTTGCCAAATTTGCACGCTCTAATTATAAATTTTGAAAACAAATTATAAACTCTGTGTTTAATACTATAATTTGAATTTAATGTCATCTGAAAGCTTCTTTAGTTCCTTATAAAAACTTCACTGAAATTGGAAGGGGCATACTTTTCATGAAAGACAATGTTGTAACATCTCACTTTATGTCAAGAAAATAATTGGATTCTCATGTCTTTACAGAAGATAGATTTTTTTTTGTGTGTTTCTTATTTTTATTTTTCCCATTCTAAAATTTTTTCTCTGGGTAAGGCTTGGAGAGGGGGCATGGTCATTAAGTTTGGTAACCCTTCCTTCTTCTCTGTCAAAACATATTTATGACTGGCATGTGCAAAACTGATCTGATAGTTGATTGCAAACTATTACATGGGACTGTTCACAGAGTTAGAATTGCTTTTTAAAGTCTAGTTTGCTCTTGTGTTTGGCTGAGTGGAAATGGTGAATACATATCACTAGGTGAAGGATGTTGGATATGGGCAGGGCGTGTGATCCTAGAAAATGGGGAAAGTCAGAAAACATGCCGACATTTTTATGTGTAATAAGACATAAATTTAATAAAATTAAAGAAAACAAAAGGCACGTTTTTGTGAAGTTTAGAAACCTATGCTGCTAAAAAGAAAGGTAAACTCTTTTAAACAAATAACTCTATAAGGCATTATTTTAAAAAATAAGTTAAAACCATGTGAGAACAGGTTTGCCTATAACTTATAATTAAAGTGAACCTTGGTTAAGTTGTATTTTGTAGTTTAAGGTAATTAAAATGATTTTACCAATAACATACTGCATTTTACAGCAGTTAGCATGATTAGACCTGACCTAAGCTTCCCGTATCCTCATAACTTTGTTTCAATGGTTACGTCTATTTATTATTTATTCTTTCAGAATTTCAGTCAATTTTTGCCAGAACAATTAGTGACCCAAATATTTAATATTGGAGAATCTCATCCCCAGAAACCTTGCTGTTGCATAATGTCAGCTGTGTCAAAAGCAGTGATGCTCTGAGAATTCAGTCGATATGTGGAGTATATGAGTAAGTGAAATAACTCATTCAAATTTTTGCATTATTCAGTCAAAATTGAAACTGTTTCATTGCTTTTGGATTTTTCCTGAGTATCTGAGCATTTAATGAATCCATAGACACCTCTCACATGGCAGAGGTGACATAGTTTCTTTCAATTTGGGTGTGCATTGGAAATACGTTATACAGATATTGCACACATCCAGTGACTCAGCATAGGTCTGAAAATCAGCATTTAATTAGGCACAGAGATAAATATTTGTCAATAGCCATTCAATTTTAACAACAGAATTCGTGGTGCATTTTTGACAAACATTCATTTGCAAGAGGCTAACAGTTGAAAACTACTAATTTTACTTTCTTTTAATTTCAGTGCAATAAAATTATTTAAACAATCTTTGAGTGAAGCAATTATAATGAATCATTCAGCATCATATTTGTACTTGAGTGCAGGGGACAGTGGTGGATCCAGAGGGAGCATTGTGGAGTTTAGTGTGGAGTAGGGAATATGTGACAAGAATTGCTTAGTATTTAGCATTAAGTTTACAGGAGTGTTGTGGAAGCCCCAAAATTGTGCCTTGAGCAAGAAAAAATTGTAGGGAAAGAAACAATTTCATAAGAACTATTGTTGTCATGAAAGTGAAGATAAGCATTCATAGTGGCAGATCCAAGATAGGTAGCTATGGATGCACCAATGCCGTACAACCCCCCATGAACAACAACCCATCCAACATTCTATTATACTTTTGCTTCATTTATTTGAAATAACAAATTTTATTATTTCAAAACATTTATGAACAAAAGGAGCACTAAATTGACAATCCTGATCCCACCCTCAAAATATTTTCTGGATCTACCCCTGAATATGTGAGACAGTGAGTGGAAAGGTGTCGTACAACTTTTGGTGCAATTGTCGAAATTCCAGAATGTTTGTGCAAAGAACTAATTTATTTTCAATGATCAGTGCTGAAGTTATTTCTTTAAAAATGATAGGTACTAAGTATAAACTTATTTATAATGTAAGACACAATGAACATACCCACCTTGAACTGGAAGCCAAAGCAGCAAACGAAAATATTAAAGGCAAAGTAATTATAAAAAAAATAATTTCATTTTGTAACACAAGTCTATATCTTATTGGTAGCTCACTATTACTAATTAATATTTTAAAATCATCATATCATTACTATGAGTAATTAATATCTTAAAATGGAAAGCAGATCTTAACTCACCCTTCCTTCAAGATCACTGGTGAATCCAAATTTCGGTGATTTGGATTTGGATTGGAGGCTGCAGAGATTATTTCCAGGAACTGAAAATGTCGTAAATAAATATTTGTACTTTCAAACATTAAGAGTGTGTTCTGAAAATATTTTCACTAATTGTTCATGCTAAAATTTGATACATTATGAAATAAAATAAAATAAAAAGGAAAATACTCATTTCATTGTGAAAACTAATGGTGCTATAATTGTAAAGACTTTCCCATATAATGTGCAACTATGTAAAATCAGTAGGAGCTTGCGGTTTAATGATCTGAGGATGCCAAATATGTGCACTAACAAATATCTCATATGCAAGAAATCAACGCAACAGTTATCTTTCATTTTGCTTTCCCCTCTCCTTATTTTCCTGTTAAGTAAAAATGAACTGGGGAGGGGGAATGATGTAGTACTCTTGTTAAGTAAATAAAGAAGAAAGGAAATATTCACACTTCACAACTTTTGAAATTTTAAGAAATTTCATAAAAGATCATTTTAAAAGAAAGGAAAAAAAAACCAACCTTATTGTAAATTGCTAAATTTAATGAAAAGCAAATGTATACCATTTTTATAAGCACTAATTACTCTATTTGTATAAAAAAATGAATGAAAACATTTGACACATTTTTGAAATAATTCTCAGGACTTCATGTAAAGCACCCCCAAAAATTAAAAGAACCTTTTCAGATTCACAGGGCCTTGAGCTCAATAAGATCAATCAGAGAAAATCCATTTAGGAAAGTATCTGTACATGGTTTGGGTACTAGTATTGTTCACAGACAGATGCTTTTGAAAAAATCACTTTTTCAATATTAAGGATTCTCAAAATTGATATTTTTAACAAAATCTCAATTTCAATTTCTTACAGCATTACATAACTTTTTCAATAGTAAATATATAATAGTATATGAGAAAGTTAAAGTTTACTCATATTGCATCAACATACCTGTCGTATTGCTTGAATGTGTTGCTCTGTACAGAAGGTCTGATATACAGCTGTCATGTACTCCTCTTTGCAAGGTTGCTGTAGAGAACGGCAACTCACTAGATTTCCTAGGCTTTGTATAATCTTAGAGATAAGTGTAAGAGTTCGATTTGTCTGCTGGTCCTGTGCAAACAATGCATTCAATGTGATAATATATTTAGTACATACAATTCTTTCCTGCCAATTTTTTTGAATAGTGTAATACTGTATAATATAATTAATGTTTAAACAAGCAAAGGATTGATGGAGCCGAAATGAGATATTTAAGAGCAGTATTAAAGATCTCAAGGAAAGATAGGATAAGAAATGAACACTTAAGAAAGACCTAAAATAAAGAACATTGTCCAGGAAGTAGAGAATCACCAAATAAAATGGCATAAACACACAAAAAGAATGAAACCCAACATGTATCTAAAAATGGCACTGAGATACAAGCCACAGGGATGAAGAGAACCAGGGAGACCAAAGTAGAGGTGGATGGACCAGGAACACCTCAATGGTAATTGAGGAAATACTGCAAAGAAGGAACAGGCCAAGTGGCCTAAACCTCAAAAGTTCATGATAATAATAGTATTAATAATAATAATAATAATCTTAGATGATTTTCAAATCACAAAATAAGTATTGAAGACACAAATCACATGTTTTAATACTTTTGGATTACATGGATGCACTATTTTGATTATTTTGATGATTGATGATTGTTGTTGTTATCTACCCTTTGATGATTCTAAGCAAGGTTCATTCTAGCAAGCAAATAAATTCTATTCATTCCCCCCCTAATCTTCCTGAATGAAGTTCATAAAATAGGAATCTTCCAGAAAAATGTTTGCAGTGTTTTTTTTTATTTAAATTGAAATTAAATTTTTCATATATGTTGGGAGGGAGGTTCCTTGCTGCCATGAATCCCAAAGGAAAGGTGACTTCCCTATGATAGTAGTTTCTGTTACACGTAAGTCAACTGCATTTCTAGAAATTGTGAAAGTTTCATTGGCAAAATTAAAGTGGGAGATCAGGAAAAAATAAATCTTAAAACTTATTCTTAAAAGTATCTAGTTTTAGATTCCTTAAGAGAGAAAGAACTGCCTGTGAAGTTAGCAAGATAAGGAAATTAGTTACAATCAGACTCAATGAAAAGAGGAATATTCAAGAAGTTTCAAGATAGTCTGAGTTCAAGTTTATATAATGTTATGATGAAATGGTAATCCAAAATCATAAAATTATTAAATATTATGAACATATTTTCAAATTGTTTAAAGTTTTAGTCATCCCAACAAAGAATCAAACCTGAAACCCCTGGTTTAGAGCAAAGGATGACAATTGAACTGGTTTTCTTTTTTTTTTTGTAGTATTTGTTCTAAAATATCTTACAGTTCAAAATTTGCGATAATCAAGTGATTTAAGTGATATGAGTGATTAAAGATTAATTAAGATTCGCAAAACCGCTCAAGGCAATATACAAGGAACATAAAATGGTATCAGTTCACAAATCTACACACTTACTATTTGTTCAGTGGTGAGGTCAAAAAGTTTTGGTCCCAAAATTGCTGGGGCAAAGAATCTTAAGAACACAAAACCAGAAATTACGGAATACTTGACTTCCCTATTTGCTGAAACAAACATACATTTCATTTTAAAAGCAAACCATAAAATAGTTTTCTAATTATATTAAATAACAGCACAGAAACAATTATCTCTTTATTTATTAGACAATAAAGTAGATTTATTATAAATGGTGAGTTTTATGCTATTATAATCATTTCATATTTCAGGAAAAATCAAATATTTGTATAGTTAACTCGCTAAGAAAATAAGAAATTCAAACAATCATTATCACAATTACTAATAAAATAATTTTCTTAAATATTTGATTTTATCTTCTTTGAAATGTCAAAAACAAAACAGATTTGTCTCGTAACATTTATTGAAATGATAAATAAGGAACTTTGAACAAATTCAGTGTTTAAAATGCTTACAGGGGAAATGGTAACTTGCTATTTCCTTGAGCACATGAAATAACTGACACATCAATACTGGGCACTGCAAAGCAGATGTTGTGATGGCTTGGAAAATTGCTTGCACGTAACCCTGAAATTGTGGAATAAATATTCAGACTATACATATATTAAAAATTTGAAATAAACAATTAAGTAACACGGGCAAAGATTAACAAACATAAAAATTTTCAAACTTAACAACTATACCTTTAAATTGTTCAAATTAGTTTCAATAACATTAGGATCTTTTACACGTGTGGGATCAATCTCACAAGGCTTATGTTCCTGGAATAGCAGCTCCAAAGATGGTCGCAATGTGTTGTGAAGGTAATGTAAACCTGCTAACCTCATTACTTCATCCATCATTTTTGATACAAGAGTGTTTCCCCTAAAAATAGTATTGGCATCCCTAAAACAAAACAAAGCATGTAGTTATTATATAAAAGAAATATTTTCAAATGCTAAGGGTTAAAACATTCAGATTCAGGTCAGAGACATGGAAAGCAGGGCCCAAGTTCTGGGCTTCTCTCAGGTATTAGTTGAATGGGTTCTGTTACAATTTGAAAGGAACTCATCCAGTTTTCACAAAAAATACAGTCTCATAAATAGGATGTTGCTAGGGAAAAGCTCACTGAAGTTTATTCAGTTGACTTGCATCAAAAACTAATTTGTTCAATGACACACTACTCAGTAAACTTATTTCCAGCAGCAATTCATTACTATTCCCTAAATACTCACGTGAGTTTAGAAATCTCCCAGTGGGCAAGAGCACGCACCATGGGAACAATTTGGTCATGGTGAACAAGCACACGAACTAGTGGCTGGGCAGCATCTAGCTTGCTAGGCACTATTTCACCCAGAATGTAGGCTGCACTAGATGTAATAGGCTGCAACATTCACAAAAATTTTGATACATTTAAATTTAAAATTATATTTCATGAGAAATTACACTCTGTCTCTTTTTCATTCATTCTTGTTTTTTTCCAAAAATTGTACATGAGGGTACTTTAAGATTTATTTATTATTTTGTTCTTTCTTTCCTTCCTACGTACTTATGTAGTAAAGAGAAAGTATTGTAATGCTATCACAAAAATTGTCATTTTTTTAACAGGAAAATTTGTATTATGGGGCCCTCATTTAGAAAATAAGAATTAATCTTTTGTATGTATATTTATTATATGTCAATATGTAGTAAATTACTTACTCTACCACTTGTTTAGTCAGAATCCTTGTTTTGTGAGTCCTTGTTACTAAAAATTTGATTGACAGTGAAACGTCTTATCTAACAATATGTCTGTCTGTCAATATACCTGTCTGTCCTTCTGTCCATCTGTGGTCAATGCTAGTTTCTCTGAAATTGATCTCCATCAATCTGGACAAACTCAAGGCCCTGTGTGTTTGAAACAGATATTTGGGAGTACTTTATGAAGCCTTAACAACATTTTCAAAACTTAAAAAAAAATGGCACACTAGCACATTAAATTACAAGACAAATATCATTTTGATTGAATGTTTGATTTTTAAAAAACTATACGTGTGATGGGTATTTTTTATTGCCTCTTATGTACAGGTGTGTATTATAATTTAATGCAGCTGAGGTAACAGATGCTTCAAATTACCTCCCATAAAGTTTCTCGAAAGGTTTTCTAGTGTGAGTGTACTCAAAAAGAGGCTATTTCGGAAACAATGTAACACAATATTCTCAAAAACGACTGCGTATTTCCCCCAAATTTTTCCTTATGAAATAAAGGTTTCTGTCTCCTGTGATATTCCGAAAGTCTTACAATTTAACTAAAAGGGGACTGAACAATTGATAAAATATAATATTTTTTGATACAACACAATAACAAGCCCAATCTCATTGTATCCCGTTCCCATAATCCTCCACCCTGCCTCTCCTCACTCCCCCTTTCCTTCCTAACACATTTATTTTGATCATTATTGCTATATCCATCATTGCTACGGGCAGCTTTAAATAGAAGTTTTTTTTACATACTTCCGCAAATACCAATAGTTTCAACGAAGTAGTTACATGGCAGTGTAGCGTCTGGGCACCAAGTTCGCGAACACTCGCGTGCAGACGTCGCGAAATGAAGTGGTACAGCTCTGTCATGGACTCTATGGTAGTCCATCCCCAGCGGCTTACATCTGAGCGCGAGTTCTTCGAGATTGGTCAGTACGAGTGGAGTCCCGGTCGCACGCTCCTTAGCTCCCCAAACCTACTTGGTCGGGGAGAGCCCTGGTCACCAAGGCAGGATTTTCCAAATAATGCCACTCAATGTCTGAGATAGTGTTGCAATATCGGTGTATACGAAATAGTTTTGAATTCAAGAAGTGCTTGTCGAGCGCCTTCTCCGGCGCCTCGAGCGTTCCCAGGCATTGTACCAATGTCACGATTGTCACCAATGTTTCAAGCTTTTTTACTGCGTTTTCTCGTTAGCCGCGCGTCTCTATGCTTCAACATTGGCCACCCGTTATTTTTGCCGTTCGTAAGATAAAGCCACTGATTCACACCGCAGAGATGGGAGGATGGGAGGTCCCGCTAAAGAGCGGAGTGGGGGACCTCATCGGCCTTGAAGGACTACGATTCATTGATTGGTTAGTGTTTCCCGGCTAAGGTCATTAGTCCCTTAAGTGTGGTACGTTTTTATCGCGGGAGGTGGCTGTGATCTTCCCTGGCTCGATGGTGAGATCCGGCGCCGTCCTACACGTCGGCTAGCTGGATTTTCTCCAACCAGTTATCTCCTACCAGCAGGGCACCGCCCGAGCTGAGACAAGCTCTAAGCTCTCGACTGATTTCCCGACATGTATTTTAGTGTAGTGCATTGCTCGTAAGTGTAAATGTGTGCGAGGGATGAGGATAGGTGAAGGAAAGGGAAGAAAAGATCGCGCGCGGTCCGTGGCCCATTTTGTTAGGGTACTGCTCCTATCGATTGGAGAAATTACGGAAAACTACCAATCAGAGCAGCCGGCCGCTAGAATTCTTCTCCAGACTGCCGCTGAACTCGTAGCTATGTAGCTTGAGTCAAAAATTCTGCCTCCGTCAGGACTCGAACCCTAGGACCTCCCGGTTAGAGGCACCTAGTGACATCACTGATGCACTGAGTCACTGAAGCCGTTTTGAAGGACTCCAAAGGGAATACCAATTTTCTGTCTTCGTCTGAAACTAGCTCCATCTTAATTTTATGAATTCCCATTTTGTTTAAAGTACACAAGTTCAGACAATTCTCGACGGTATTGAATGCATTATTTATGATGTATGGTGAATTTATTTTAATTTGTTATAAGCCTTGTTGGTTCATTTTTGTTTTGTATGAATACAATTATCGGTAATTGTCTCAATGCATAACGAATACAACTCGAGTGACCACTAGAAATCAATGCCAGAATCATGAACGCGGGAGGTTAATAGTAGAGGTCTGCATTCTCCGCGATTTTTACCGGTCAGCGCTCGTTCGCCTCTCTTTCTCTCGAGACCATGCGCTCGACCGTCATCCGTAGCCGGCTAGGGACTCCATGTCGCCGGTAACCGGGAGTGCGAGTGCTCGGTGGGTTGTCGAGAACCGGAGGACCCAATTCCGCTGAACTGCGCCTCGCAAGACTCGGTCGACACGTCGGAATACATATCGGAAGAATCGAGCGATTGTTTTCGCCCGAAAGCAGAGCTCTAGTTAATATACCCGACACTGACACTATGCACAAAATTGTAAGTAATGTTTTAATTTAAATTTTATTACACTTAGATTTAATTAATTGATACGAATTGCTTACGTTTTATTATGTATTAGTATTCCGAAGTTTGGAAATTATATTCCAGTCATTCGATGGAGCTGCAATCTCAGTTTGTTGGGGTACCATTCGCCATTGGCATGCACAGCTGCATGGCAGGCTCTGGATGGGGCAGCGGTGCGAGAATGAGCATCGTCTTGTTGAGGAAGGGCAAGAACGTGGGAATGACGAACACCAGAGCCACCAGTCGTAGGACTCCTAAACGTGCCGTGAGGGTCATCGTGGCCGTGAGGATCACTATCGGTAGGTACGGCGAGATCCAGAGGTTATCGGGCACCACTGGACAGCACGCTTCGCGTATCATCACACTGGTGGGACGTGTTTTGGGATACCGCAAGCCACTCTTCCTTCAGACACGGACCAGGTGGTCATCGCTACTAAAACAGAAGCGATACTCGTCACTGAAGACGACCGGCCCCGCCAGCCTGCACGGCCTCAAGTCCGTGGTTCTTGACTCCAGGCGAGTCTAGAGCGACACTGCTGGAATGTGTGGCAGACGTCATAACTGTCGCCGGGCGGGGAGCCCTGCGGCATGCAAACGCCTGCCAAAGGCACTCGCATTTGCAGTATGTTGCAATAGATGTCGCACCGACTCAACACTTGTTGCCGTTGGAACGCTTTGCGTATGGCAGATAACTCGTCGGCCCTCCTCTTTCATGGTGCATGGTGGTTGTCTAGAACCTGCTCGACGTGTATCCGTGGCTTCCTCTATACAATGTTACCAATGTTGGAAGTCCGTACGACCGGTATGGGATCCAATATGGTGACAGAACTTATAGCCTGCCCGATTCTACGATTATCTGGGGGTTGTGCAACCTAAGCATGAGCGGCCAGTGCGATATAGGTTCAGGGCCCCCTACCTTTCCAATAATTGTATTGGATTTATTAATGCATGTGTTAGACCTCGTCTTTCCGAGCCTGCAGTGTTAAGACACCAGTTTTGTCATCGTACATGCTCCACGCCGTCCGAAGTAAGACCTGACTACAGATAGGCTGATAACGGCGGCACGGCGTAACACGAATTAACGGCTGCAGGACCGGCAGCGCGCGGCGATTTCCGCGCTGCGACAGGCAGTAAGGCCATGAAAGGTCTAAATAATAATTGTCGCAAAATCACCAGTTATAATGCTTCATAGCACATACAAATGTACGTTTACGATTTTTGTTGTACAAGCTGGTAAAATGTCATGTCAATCCGAGTGTGCAGCACGGTGATTGTTCCATGTTAGCTGATGGTCACAACCGCCAAGCTTGCAACGGATCGGTCGAGTCCTTCTGGGAGCAGTGGTTTTTATGTGTGAATATATATTACTATTTTATATAACCGATACAAATTGTACGAAAAGGTCTGTACCACTTTGTAGAACCACGCATTTACATGGATTAGTTCCTTGTCTTGGGATTACAAGCCAATTTGAATACAGAGGAAATGAGTCGTAAGAATTCGGTGGTCTGCGATTTTTATTAAGCTGCGTTTCAAGTAAATCGGCTGTTTCTGTGTCATACAATCCGAAGGTTGAACGCCACCATAGTGACGTCATTGTAGGACGTGTAAGGCCCCGATTGGACGGCACCATAACTGCTGATGAAATATCAAACGCAGCAATATAAAATCCGCAGTGTACTTACTTAGATGTAAATCGTTTAACCTCCAGCGTGGAGTTGTGCATCTCACCTCGACTTGCGGGCTCTGCAGGATCAGGTCGCGAAGCGCGTCGTAGGCGGGGCTGGGGAAGACGTAGTCGACGGTGTAGTGGATCTTGAGGCGCAGGGAGCCCAGGCCTTCGAGCGCGGCCAGCGGCGATCCCGCCCCCGCAGGCTGCTTCGGAGAGCCCCGCTGCGCCCCGCTCCGCGGCTGCAGGAAGTACCTGCGGACAGACACCTGCGTAAGATACAACAGACTACACAGAGGCAGGTGTTAAGCCCGGTATACACGGTACAGTTTCCGTGCAGATTCTCATACAGTTTCTATACGTAAACTTCAAGATCCCAAACTAGACGTACAAAAGCCAAAATTCGCGCAAACACGGTCTACACGTTTTCTGCACGAATCGCCACAGGCCGCCGCTAGGGGGTCTGTAGAGAAACAACTGAATTGCGCCGTCCGAGTACTGTCAGTGGTGGTATTTCCGTGTGTGCGTTCTGGTTATGATCTTCATTTGGTATTAATTAACCATGACGAGCATAGGGAATAAAAATAGGAAGTCAAGAATTGGGAAAAAGGAAGTTTATCACAATATATCACTTCACACAATCGCACTTTGACACACCTAACCACAAAATTGCAATGGCCGATCACCGTTAGTGAATCATTCTGCCGCTAGGGGCGCTTAAGTCAAACTTTAGGCTTTCTGCATGAAAAATTATGAACATGTTCATATAAAAAACGTGCAGTCTGGATTGCACGTTTTCTGTACGTCCAATCTGCACGAAATACCGGACTTTAGAAACCCTGCGTGGTCTACCACTCCACACAATTGCTTAGAGCTTTCTGTATATAGAGGAGCTATTCTGTACAGTCTCTTCGTACATAGAGGAGTTACTCTAAAAAGAAACTTTTTTGAAAGTCCTCTCGACAGGTCGGAAAACAAATGAACTGCATGCAGGGCGATGGCGTTGCAAGGGATAGTGTGAAGCCATTTACAAATGAGCTAGCTGTAAATGAACGCACAGACAAAATGATTGCATGGACGCAACTTGCAGTTATATTGTCAGCAGTGGCCAAGTAGTTGCTGTTAAAGCTGTCCCTTCTTGTAGTAATCTCTCTATATCAGGGGAATTCTCCCCGGAGTGGACATCTGTGTCTTCGACTTTATCCCCCCGCGGGCGAACAAGTAGGCTGGTATCTGGGTCCCCCCAGAACGCAGTTTACCCTCTCGGTAATCTTTCCATTCAATACCTGGGTTGGGCCGCCCTGTCTGAGACACGGGTTGTGAGAAATGCGGGAAAGAGACAGGTGCGGCTGCGGCTGCACCCTACTGTATCAGCAGCGTACAAGTGTCTCTGACAGTTCCTCGCCACGTTGAGTGTACGCCATGTAACGTGCACTGGAGGAGTCAGCTCGCGAAGATTTGTTTACTTACCATTCTGTTCAGTGTAGTGGTTTATCTGGTTAATACGCAATGTATTGTCAGATTTAAATAATTATAGTGACTTCCCAAGATCGGGATCAGAACATAGGAGATGGGATCTCTGTTATCCAACCAGGAGCTTCAGTACCAAAAATTAAAGCCGTAAGGAAGATCTCGTTTGGATAACGGCGACCCAGCTTATATATATGAAGTGACTTGTGGCATATATATGCCACAAGTCACTTCATTTCAATCGGACAATAGTCGCTCGAGAAGCGCGCAGCAGTCAGTTGTCATCAGCAGAATCAGTTTTCAACGCTAGGTTTCGGGTGGCGATAAGGTTCATCTGCAGCCAAAGTTATGAAGTTAGGAACATGACCTCAAGACATGTCATCATCTGGGTAAGTGTTAACGTTTTGAGATTTCATCCTTCTGCCGTAATGGTGCTGCCATGTGCGTGGTAGTATGTGGCAAGAGCACCTGGGAACTGTCTGAAATGCTACGCTGAGGGCGCTGTAGAAATTTGACATACGATGGCTTGAATTGCTTAACGAGCCACAAGCTGAAGTTGCTAGCTTGGTGGTGCAGAGCGGCTTGAGTCTTTTTTCTTATTTAATAAATTAAGTATTATTTATTTTAACTCTTGAAAACCTGGTTTTGTCCCCTTAACTATAGATCCCCTATATTGGAATTGTCTGAAGAAGAAATTTTTGTATTGCATTTTACGCGTAAGTAATTCTTCCGATATAGCCCTCCAGATTTCTTCCTTAAATTTTTATAATGCTAATTATTACTTGTTTCATACAGTATGGGTAATTTCCCAATAACATTTTCTCAAATGTTTCCGTTTGAAGAAAAAAATAGTGAAATTTAAGAAATCGTTTGCATATTTCACGGTTCCATAATCTCACTCTGCTCTATCGCACTAATTTACCAGCGACAGAAAACAAACGTAAGCAGAACTGTGTAGTTTGAGAAATCTCAGTCGCCCGCCAATGCAACTGAGGAACTGTTTCAAATGGAAACGTAGGCTTCCGCGCCCGGGGTCAGAGACTTACTTGGCTGTCCAGGAGACGCCGCGTCCTAGGCACAGGTGGCAACGTTTCCGCCGTCATTCTGCGACCTTCCTCAGGGCGAAATGCCGAGGAATTGTTTCTCTTCCGGAGTGATGATCGAGAAATTAATCTGCTAGGGGCTTATTTCAATTTTCCACGTTTCTCGCAACACATCTCTCAATTGCGGGCCTAAGACGCCCCCTTCCCGAGACTCCCTGGGAGGCAGATGCCCAGCTCCACATCTCAAACCCAGGCGAGGGCAGGGGAAGTCAAGCTGGCAACTCTTATGAAAATACCGTAGAAGGCACGTTCGTAAAGTGTTAATTATTATTATTATTATTATTATTATTATTATTATTATTATTATTATTATTATTATTATTATTATTATTATTATTATTTTTATTATGAAATATTTTCACATTCGTCTTCATTCGCACATTCTTCTATCACTAACAAAAAAATTCGAATACAGACAACTTGCAAGTTGTGGTCTGTATTTGGTAATATTTAATAAGGTTTAATAGCGAGTTGAGTTTACAAGAAACAGAGCGTCATTACAATATCCAAGCCAGATTTTTAAAAAAGTAAAAGAACTCAAATTTTACTCATCGTCGAAAATGTCTGTCACCCGCCTGATGCCTGTCATCAATACATATATCACCTTTCTATTTTCTTCCAAGTGCAGCCGATAACTACAACCAAGTAAGCAGCTAAAAATGTATTTCCACGGAATGCAAATATTTGTTCCCAGCAGGATCCGAGCCAAGGAAATACTTAAACGACTGAGTTATAGAAACAATCTACACAGCACAGACTGAGTTACAGAATCAAATCGTATCGTGACAATCAACGATCAGCTTTACAATACAGCTGCCATGGAGGGTGAAGATGTACGAAATGGAATGACATACACTTTGTTGGCTAGCAACTGGATCACGCGATATGACTTGAAAAATTTTTGCTAAGAAGGTGTAACAGTTTACCGATCTCAGGCCCCAGAGGATCAATATTTGCACTTTGTAACATCCGTTTTGAACAATGTGCTGCATTAGCACCGTTACACCATCTGGGCAACAATCGTTTAAGACATACGTCATCTGTTCCAATTGTTTGCCTAAAAAATACTGAGCGTCCGTCCGTCTCTCTGCGTGCTGCGTACTCTGAGTCCATCCGTTACTCATGGTTAGATCCCTTCCCGCTCTCCTGTCGAGAATGAGGTATCATTCGATCGGACTGCTGGTAGAGAACTGATCATTTGTTTGCAGATCCATCCAGAAGATTCTAAGAAATTTCTCCAAATGAGTGTGTTTGCATTTTTTATCGCTTCGGTTTCAAGCGGTGGCCGTGCAAACTATCTCGAACGATGCCAAATGTAGCTGTGATATCTAAATGTTATACCAGTGAGATCGACGGCACCCAGGCGACGATTAACAGAGGTTGCTAGAAATTGTATCGTCTGGGCGCCGCTGATTACAGTATGCCGTGCATGGCTTGAATCACTCGGAAGGAAATTATCGTTTGATAGGATAATTTTAAATATAGTGCCCACCGGATAATCCCTTTAAAAATGAAACGGCGTGTTCTAGAGTAGGAGAAAGCAAATGTATAAATTATCTTTAATAAGCCACCTGATAATACACTGAAAAAATGTTCTCTTCAAAAAAACTCTCCTGGGAGCGTTCGTATTAGGTTTTCCAGCACCGTATTTTGGGGTGGGTAGAAATCTTAGCCTCCAAAGAACATCCGAAAAGAAGCACGCCACCACACATTTTTTGTATTTTTTTATTATTTGATATTAATTCTCAATAGATTATTTTTACGTACTACGGCCGAGTATAAAATACCCAGACATCTCCATTTTTAAAATTTCTTATTATTTATAATTTACAAAGTGGGCAATTTTACGAAAGAAAATATTATTAGAAGACTTTGGCGACGCCACATTGAGCTAGTTCTACATACTTCGTTCGTCTTCACCCTCCATCCCAATCGTGACGCATGAGTAAACCATGTGGAAGGGGCACTCACCAGGCGTTGCCGAGGGCGCGCTGCAGAGGCTGCTGGCCCAGCAGCGGCAGGCGCACCTCGCCCAGGAAGACGTTGCCCGCCGCCACGCCCGACGCGTCGTGCCACAGCGCCACGCGCAGCTCCGCCCACTCGGCGCCCGCGCTCGCGCCGCCCGAGTGCCGCTCGTGGTTCTGCCCCGCGCCGCGCGCGCCCGGCAGCTGCACACACGCACACACACACATCACAACCACCGCCACCACAACAAACCATCGACGACTAGAGGAAGCGGGGAGGCGAATTGGTTATCTTGTTTTCGGGCCCGTCAACTGTTTTGGTCATTAGTCCCGTACACTTCGATTTAAACATAGGGTCTGTTGACGTAAATCACGTCGTCACACGTATTACGAAATCATCCAATTGGGAGCTTGAATGACACCTACAGTAGTGACGTTTAAGCTTCCGATGGGATGACGCCGTAACAGCTGATCAAACATCAACAGTCTCTGTAAAAAAATCGAAGTGTAGTTTATTTCCCGAGAGATGGCGGTCTTCCTTCACCACTGGACCATGAGGTCTGGTGACAAACTTCTTGGTTGGGGTTCCCCCAACCAGGTATCTCCGCCAGTGGGGCACCAACCCAGCCGGAGCAGATTCTAAGCTCCCGACTGGTCTCCCGGCATGTGTGGTAGTGTAGTGTATGTATGTGTTTATATACATTGTAAGGGGGGCACGAGAAAGATAGCGCGCGATCCGTGCTCTGTTTGTTAACGTATGCTTCGGCATTCGCCTCGTATTAAGCAGAGAAACCAAAGGGAAACTACTTATCAGAGCATCCGGCCGTTAGAATTCTTCCCCAGAGAGCGACTGAATTCGACCTGTACTTCGATTTATTTAGAGTCCTTTGGCAGTTTATCAAGTGTTACGGTGTCATCCAATCGGGAGCTTGAACGTCACCATAGTGACGGCTCCCGGTAGGAAGACACCGTAAAAGCTGATGATATGTCAAAGGACACTGCAAATAAATCGAAGTATACCCATCAGATTCGAACCTACCTCGCCAGCTTTGAAAATCCGTCTCTCGAGACTCGAACCCCATCTCCCGGCCACAGCCATCGCAGTGAAAAAGATTCTGCAATGAGTGACTGAGTATTGATCCGCGCTTACATATTCAATGGTAAACCGGCTTCAGCAGTGAAAACACTGCAAATCAATGGAAAACAGAATCAAATATGTGATTAATTTGGCTGAATGGATTTAAAAGGTAAAGGCATACGTTCCAGTTGTAAATGCCATGTTCGCAGCAAGGAAATGCGCAATAATTACGTAACTTTTCTGTTCTAATAAAGAATACATGTGAATTGGACGTTAGTACAGCTATAAAATTATATTCTATAAATTTCTATAAAATTATAGAAAACCCTTTAAAAATAGTATTTAAAAAAATCAAAGTAGTATATTACCAAAACAAATGAAAAAGTTGTGGATCTCCTCACCAAGTTGTATGTGCACTCATGAAGAATGAAAGCGTCGTTTTTAACGCACTGAATGTGTCAGTTCAAGAGACAAGGTGGGAAGTAGGACGTGAGATTGTTCAGCGTTTCTCAATGACCTGGCTCGCGCCCAGGAGACTTCAATTAGTTGGAGTCTGAGAATTCAAAATGCCATTTCACAATTGGGTCCCCAAAAATGATGACATGACAAACAATAGAAATGAGATGAAGGATTAAACAGATTCAACTGTAATTTCATAAACTTTGGATTGTAATGAGGGGAATAAAAATACTAACAACCATTGAAACCCAATTTTCTGTAATTCACCTGGCCGACATGTACGGGTATAACTGCAAATATTTGGACATCACTCTGTGAACCCATACGTTGGATTGACCTTAGTTTGTTGTGTTGCTCAAACCCAGACATCGCTGGGAACTTTCTTACAACAAACTTGTGCTTCCTGAATGAGAGACAACTCATTCTTGAGTCATTAGTCAAGGAGACACACAACCATCGCTATCCCAAGAAACAAAATTTTGAAACACCCTTGTTAGATTTCTTAAAACACGTTATTTCACACTTAAAACAACTCGGAAGTAAATGCTAACGGGAACAAACGAGTGGCAATAGATGGTATCAGCACTCTCATGAAATAATATTTGGAATGCTGCGTTAATATGTTCTAATAACTTTCCCCGAGTGACTCAGTGGCTTACCTCAAAGACGAAGGAGTCGTCGAAGTGCGGGGAGGTGGTCTTCTTGCGAGTGCGGGTGCGCTTGTTCTCGGTGCGGCCGTCGCTGTACCGCAGCGCCACTGTCGCGAAGGGGTCGCACGCTCCGTTTGTGTGCGTCAGCTCGCTGCACTCCAGCACCCTGCACAAACACGTCCACTCGTTCGCTCGCTCTCATTTCCTCGCACCAGGTTCACAAATACCCGTCGTCATAGGCGTGTGCAGCCTAAAATAAGTCGGGGGCCAACTATACTTCTGCGCCCCCTTTTCTATTAAACTTTTTTTATTTACATATGAAAGGAACGGAATTAATTGAAACAAAAATAAATACATACATATGTATTTATTTTTTCCAAAATATATAAGAAAAGTAGAAAATATATAAAATAAAAACTCATTACAGCTTTGAAAATTGCTTGAAACAAGCATTTTCTTTTTGTGGAACACAAAATGTCGCTGACCCGGTCTAAATGGATTCGAACAAGATGAAAGTTCTATCTCTACGAAGTAATTGTACACCAACTAGTCTTCACCATACAATACCATTTTTATTTGAAATATAAAAACTAACGTAGAAAGGGGTGTACAATGTTGTTTACTGGAAGCCTGTGCGCACGTGAACATTCAACCGTATCCAGTGATGGATCCCGGAGAGGCTGGTGATTTAAAGGGAATATGTCCCCTTCCCAAATCAAACATTGTTTTTGTAATTGAACTCAAGATATTGAAAACAATTACCTCATATTCACCGCATCACAATTCAAAGGCCTATTCCTATTCATCTCGAGTGAGTGGGATTTCGCAAATAAATTCCGAATCCTGTATCCCTTACTGAGATCTCTCGGTGAGGTACCAGAAGCGCGATAAGACACTAATAAATATTTGTAAGATTTCGATCGCGTTTCGCTTGGGCGCTATGAACCATCCGCAAGCACTTAGTTGAGATTACTTCTACTTCGCACACTTCAGCTCGTCCTTGATTCCGAGTGCCCTGTTTCCAAGAAGCAGGCGAGCGAGGGAGGAACATTTGACAATTCACGGAAGGGCCAGTGGTGGGGCGAAGTAGTACATTGCTTTGTAACGAGGACGATTCCATTGACGTACTAGGGCCTACATTGGCCAACTCCTTTCTGAAAAGGTCTGTTTCGACGTAGTAAAACATGTAACGAAATATGTAAAAAATATCTAGTCTAAAGTAAAACACGTAATTATACGAAAATATGTAAAATGAAAACGGAGCTAATTCATTTAAAATGTCTTCTAAGCTCTAAAAATTGAGTAATTACTCAATGAAAATTCATCTATTACATATGATATATTTTACTACAAATAAATAAACCATACTAAAAGGAGAATGAAATTATAACTTTAATTATATGTAACTAATATTTTAAAATAAACTACAACTAGTAAATATAAATGAATTTATGTTGAACCTTTTACAGGGTTTCTAGATGATTTGGAAAGCCTCTTCGCCAAATGTCGTGAATTAATTCCCGAAACTGTCAACTTAAGGGGAGGAGGAGGCAAGGCACTTATATTTACGAAATTATATTTTTTATTACGTAGGGCTCTAATAAATCCTTTTCTTTTCTACATAAAAGAAAAGAACCACTTCTGCATATATTATCTTAGATATATAATAGTTACGTATTGTTTGTTTGTAAAAATAATCGTTAATGATAAATAAAATCAAAATTAAACAGACGTAAATTATCAAGTGTTAGAGATTGACACTGTTCCCCATTCGTCGCATACATATTTATTTCGCTGTTTATTTGATGTTAAATAAACAATACTATGATAGTTATCTGCTTTGGTTAACCAGGAGCCTCACCCCACCGGAACTCAGTTAACCGCGAGCCTAGTGTCTGCACAGTAGACCCAGCGTCCCCGGTTAACCGAGACAGACATCAAAAGAATTCATTGAAAAATGGAACATACTGTATGACGTGAATGAATATGTAGCAAGCCGGAGTGTTCGCTGGGCGATGCAAAGACATCTACTAGGAATAACGACACTTCTCGAATTCGATAATCGACTATTCTCGACAAACAGTATTTGGTTGTCAAATCGTATTACAAGTTATTTTGTATCAATGTGAGTGAAAACTGATTTCGGCCGCTGCAACTTCTTAGGTCATTACTTAGTCTCATAAGTGTAGTGCATGCAATATTCCGAGAGAAGAGGTGGGCTTCATAACAAGCTGGAACGCGGGACCCGGGGCCGAACTACATGTCGGCTTGCGGTTTTTTTCTTCCTCCGCATCATCCCGGGTCGACGGCCAATGACGGATCCAGAAAGTATTTCAGGGAGAGGCAATTTCAGTTCAGATTCAAAATATTTTTGAAATATTTTTACTTGTCCTCCCTGAACTAAAGCACATGTTTGCGAGAAAGTAAAGCAATTTTGAACCCGAAAATCTGAAAGTTTCGTTGGATGGTTGGATGGATGGATAGCAGATGAGTGTCACGCGTAAGTCTGTCCGATTAAGCGGCTTAGCTGGCTCGGGGCATCGGTTGATGTCACTCCAGTGTCTTTAAACGAGATGTCCTAGGGCTCGAATCCCGACAGTGGCAGAATTTTCAGCACTAGCTACTATAGGTAGATCGCATTCAGCCGTTGCCTAGAGGAGAATTATAGCGGCCGACTGCAGTGATCGTTAGTTTCTCGTGGTTTCTCCGATCAATATGAGGCAAATCCCGGAGAAGTAGTCTAACAAACGGGCGAAGGACCGCACGCGATCTTTCCTTCCTCTTCCCTTTCCTATTCTTACCCCTTACTTACACTCTTACACTTACATGCACTACACTACCACACATGCCGGAAGGCTAGTCGGGAGGGGCGGTGCTAAGGTAGTGGGAGGTGTCTGCTTAGGGGAAAACTCCGCAAGCCGACGTGGGTCGGCGCCGAATCTCGCCATCCAGCGAGGGACGTTCACAGCCACCTCCAGCGATAAAAAAAAACATGCACCACACTTACGGGACTAATAACCCTAGCCGTTGACGCGCCCGGAATCGCTACTTAATCCATGCAGCCCAGCTCACCTGACGCAGAGCGCCGTGGCGGTGGAGAGGTCCGCGGGCGCGCCGCCGGCCTGCAGCTGCAGCTGCAAGTGCGCCTTGCCCTGCACCTCGCTGTCGGCGTCCACGGTGCGCAGTGGGAACCAGTGGTCCTTGCCATGGTACGCGTGCAGCTCGTCCCGGCGCACGGCCACCTTCCCCAGCACCTGTCCAAAGCCAACAGGCACACCTGTAGCAACCACACTCGCCGCGAGGGGCGCTCTCCGACTCTCCTGCTCTCAAAACACAATATAATATAATATAATATAATATATAATATAATATAATATAATATAATATAATATAATATAATATAATATAATATAATATAATATAATAATAATATAATATAATAATAACAATAAATATATTGTTAGGGGCGCCAACAGTATTTTTCACGAAGGGGGGGGGGGTGCAGGGGAAAGGTAAAGTGTCCAGCCGACTTCAAGTTTTCTTATAAAGAATTTTTCATTTACGATGCGCGATAGAGCTAACAATAAATAGCTGTAAAAAGCTGCTAGGAGGATTTCCCTGAAGACAGAAAAATCCAGAGGAAGAAGTGCCACCATGTAAATTAAAAATTTCTAAGTCTTAATACGTTTTCAATATTATAATTTTAAATTTAATAATTTTATAATCTGTTTCTTTTGTTGTAGGAGACTTATGAACCTTCACAATACAGTACATTATTCAATTGGGTTTGAGGCACTAACAAGATTATCCACACCAGCCACAGGAAGTCTCCCTCTCTTCATAAATGTAAATATCTTTTTTGATCGAAACATCCTGGTCTTATCTTGTTACTGCCTCAAGCCCATCATATATATGAACAAAAAACACATGAACAAAAAACAAAATTATTAAAGTCAAGCTTTACTATAATATATTAATTAAATAAATAAAAATGATGGAAGTCGAAAAGATGTTACAAGTAAAAACACTCTTTGTGATGACAGTTTCACGCATTATATTCTAGTTATCTATTATCATGTTTTCCAGTTTGACATTTCTACATTTTTATGTAGTACGTCTTCACGAAAGGTAATGTGCAAGCGTTAAAAATGTTTTCGAAAAACTTAGAAATCCACATACATATATCATTACAAAGATTTTATTTAAGTTCGTTTTGATATTAACTAACGATGCGGTAATAATTTCGATTTCCATAAGTTGTAAAAGCAAAATGGTCTAATGGGGGCAAAACAAACCATTCAACCGAACACGAAACCGTAATCATAAAACGGTTTCAAAAATTCTGATGACTAACGGAATTTAGAAATAATAAATGTTTATACTTGACAATCACAAAGACGGGAGCAAACAAATCGCAGAAACTGATGCGTCAATTCTAGAACAATGTAGAAATTCTTAGAATTGCATAATAAAAAGGAAATAAGTCTTTGAAGTTTAATATTCTCTTCATACTTCCGGGAAATGGGTTTGTGCAATAGGAGCGAAGGAAGTGACGCACCCATAGACCGCGACAAGTAAAGACTGCGTGTACGTCATCGGAACATCTTGTACTACCCTGTAGTAGGAAAATATACCGAATATCTATATGAATGAACACTCATTAAATTAAAGCCATTCATTTACTTAGCGTTAATAATGAATTGCAGACCTTTAGAGAAATGAGTCAGTCGGTCAAACCCAGTGGCGCCTCGTGACATTAAAATCTAGTGATTCTCAATGTTTAGTAGGGGTAGTTCACAATATGTGGCGGGGTGGCCTGCGTCCCGTCACCAAAATCCGCCGTTCGCGACACTCAGAATATACATGAAAACTGGCGCTCACCCCGTTGCTGAGAACTTGCAACGTTAAAATAAATAGTAATAATTGCACTTGAATATGAATTTTTAAAGTTTGTATTGTCGATCTCAGCAAGTCAACCTATACCATTTCGTATTATGCTTCTTTGTTTCCATACTTTAGGAATTATTGCACTTAGCACGTAGCACTGCGGTCTGCAAAATGCGCGGATGAAACATTTTTTTACTTTCCTTTATTGGGGGGGGGGGTAATACATGTCTTTTTTGAAATACAATCGCTTTTCCTACGCCCAATTCGCAGTTGTCTCACGATGTTTGCTCACCATCCCCCCCCCCTCTCTCTCTCTCTCTCTCTCTCTCTCTCTCTCTCTCTCTCTCTGATCTTATCACCGGCCCACGGAGTAAGCAGCGTGCCCGGTCTGAAAGTCATTCGCGTCATCCTTCGTCTGACAGCCCTGATCCCTTCCCTAAGTTCTAAAGATGTTGACTATCATTATGGTGCTCATACGCCCCTCAACGGCCTGCTGCCCATGGTCTACGATTGCATATGATTAGGGGACGGATTTTGATGACCTAAAACATCGCCAAAAATGATCGATAAAATGCTCTTAAATGCTTCGAAAATGCCCTAAAACCAAAGAAAAATGACGTAAAAAATCTTATCAAAACCAGTTCGGATGAACAACTCAAGCTGTTGGATACGTAACTGATGTAATCGAGGCTTCTTCCATTCGTTCGAGTGAACTCAATCTGCAAACTTTTCGTTTGGACTGTTCTTTGCCAGGAAATCTCTGTCTTTAGTAATCCCGAAATCAGCCGGACCGGCAAGGGCGCTGATATACGCCACAAGAATTACATACACACAACGGCTGTCAAAACAATTTCTGAGAGAACAAATAGAATAGTCTACTGATTAATTCTGTGAAGAATATTTGCTGCATCTCGTAAATATTATTTGAAGCAAGTACCATTAAAAAGACATTAAATCGATGAAATCAGCGAAAAATGCATTAAGAGTGACGGGAAAAGGTCAAAAATTACTCATTAGTCGAAATCGACAAAAAATTCACAATAATGACCTATAAAAATGAGTCATTTCCTTTTGTCATAACACAAAATGAATTTCTATACTAAAAGGCATTGTACTAAAGTGAAAAGGAAAAAAAATGACATTTCATTAAAATCCGCCCCCTACTTATGATTTACTATTTTGGGAAGTAGCATCTCGGAGTCAATCACCGAGCCTGCAGTGCGCACGTAGATCACTCTGTCTGCTCCACAGTAATTACAAGAAAATGGTTATACGATTCCGGCTCACATCAGAAACCACAGAATTGAAACATTTATGCATTTTACATTAACTACTTAAACAAAATTTAAATACCGTAAATTTCTTGTTGTAGAGCAAACGTGCTTACAACTGGCACGAGCTGGCACTGGTCAAGCCCAATTGTATTTTCTTCTGATAACATTGCCAGTTGTTTTGAAAGTTTCAAGAAAATAACTATTAATTGATTCTCTAATGACAATGGCGTTTAAAATCTGATGTTGAAAATGTGTACATTCATTCCTCCCTAAATTGACATGCACTGTGGATCAAATTATCATTGATTATTTATCTGAAGAAATGATATGAAATTTGTCAGTTTTAGAGAACCCCATTATTATGAAGATAATAAATGCGTTGATCAAGTGAACCCTTCCTTCTTGAGAAGGACTCTTGACAGCAATGCTAGTCCTAATACTGAAAGTTGTTGCAATTTAGTCGATAACTCAGGGCAATGTTTTCAATTCGATCCTGAGGTAAATCCTGAACACTCCCTTATTTCGAAGCCCTGGAGGTAGTGAGCGGACTGAATTCAATCAGAATAACATCAATAGATGTAAATTTCACAATAGCAAGAGCAAAGCTATCAAAATTGGATGGTAACTACGATGAAAATTACAGAAGTGACAGTTTCGCAAATGTAAGAATTTTAAATATTTCCCTTGTCATCCAAAACTTTTTATAGCATTTTCCCCAATCTTAATGAACAGATGTTTCATTCAAAATATTTTTCATTTTAAATTTTATTTTCGCGCCCAACTTTGCTAGAAGAGAATGGATTTAAATTGTGTGGCAGAAGACGGCGATTCGACAGAAAACTCTTTGCCGGGAGCTGGCAAGGAAAAATTGGCTAAATCGTGTTCCTATAAACAGTAAATTACTTCATCTAACACTTTGTGCATTCAGAATTCTTTTTGTAGGCCCTTGATACCTAAAAATCGATTGATGGCAAAACATTTGTCTATCCGTCTGTCTGACCGTCTGTTCTGTCTAATTATCCACTAATTGTAATACACTAGAAATGAACTGGAAAGCAATCTTTGGTGCTCGTTGCGTCTAAATCAGGGCCTCCTGGGGTCTCGAATCGGTGGTGTCGCCTCATGTGATGTCGCCTGGAGTGACAGCCCATCGTGCTTCTGAATAGGGATACGACATCGATATCAATGTTTTCAAAACATTGATGTTTTGCTAGAAACATCTTTATATTAAAGCCGATGTTTTTAACATCGATGTTATGTGCTATATGTTTTACGTTTTCAATTATTTGATCGTGAATGAAAAATTTCCATAATTACAAATGTATAAAAGTTAAAATATGACATAACTGATGGCACCACTGTCAGTTTGTACACGAAACAACCGAACGCTCTTTGTACTTCATTCATCGAATGTCCATTTTCAATTTTGTTTACTATTAAATCTTAATTATAATAAACTAGGCTACTGTGAAATTAAATTTTGTTATGTCTGAACGAAATGTTAGAGGTTCTTAAATCTCATTTAAAACATTGATGTTTAAAAGCATCGATGGTTTTTAGTTTTATTATTACAACATCGATGGTTTATTAGGGACTTTGTGTATCCTCGTACGTTAAAGCACTATCGATCTGCGAATGCGCAAATTTCGCATTACTTTTGTTCATATGCGCATGCGCAGAAGATCGATAGTGCTGTCCGCTATGGCGCGCACTAACTCCCTACTAGGAGGGAGTTTTTGCATCCTCGAACGTTCATGCAATCGAAGCACTATCGATCTTCTGCGCATGTGCGGTTCAAGTTTCGCATCACTTGTGCATCTGCGCTTGCACAGAAGATCGCGACTGCAGTCAATTGCTGCCCGCTAATGCGTGCAAAAACGCTGTAATTAGGGAGTTTGCGCACCCTCGTACGTTAAAGCACTATCGATCTTCTGCGCATGCACAAATGCACTGAAATGATGCGAAACTTGAACTGCACATGCCCGGAAGATCGATACTGCTTTAACGTTGGAGGGTGCACAAACTCGGCTGTTTAACATCGATGTTTTGTTATCGATGACTGCACAACCCGTGGGCGCTGTTTAGGGGCTGTTTATCATCGATGTTTTGTTATCGATGACTGCACAACCCGTGGGCGCTGTTTAGGGGTTGTTTATCATCGATGTTTTGTTATCGATGTCTGCACAACCCGCGTGCGCTCTCACCTTGGCGGGGCGCGCGCGGTCGCGGTCGCGCGCGTGCACGTAAACGGCCAGGTGGCGGAAGCGGCGCGGCACCTCGAACTGGAACTCCTCCCCGAAGAAGGGGTCAGGGCAGCGCGGCGCCGCGCCCGTGCGGAAGATCTCCTCCTGGTCCAGCGACAGCGCGCAGTAGACGTCGCCGCCACTGCCGCCGCCGCTCCCACCGCCGCCGCACATCAGGTTCTTCGCCTCCCCTGCGCACACACAACGTGCCGGGACGGTGATCGGACAACTTCCACACGCGTCATTTAATTAGAAATGGTCAATTATATGGGCATGTGCGTCGAATGGATGAGAGAAGGTGGGGAAAAGAGATCGAATGGACGTCTGCTCGAAGAAGAAGAAGAAGAAGAAGAAGAAGAAGAAGGAGACCAAGGACACACTGGAAAGGGCCGTAAGCGATGAAAAGGAAGAAAACTGCTAGAAAACGACTGGGGATATCGTAGCAAATGGAAGCTAGTATGCGATAACTGACTTTAAGTTGTAATATATTCACAAAATAATAATAATTACAATAATAATAAATTATACAACCTCTGATCTGTTATAAAAGAGGGTTCCGTAAAGGACTTGCCTCTTTCGTACCCTTTTCTTGGCCGAGAAATTAAAAGGTGCCCGGTCTATCGAACCACTCATATAAAAAATTAAAAAATTATTCACACATTATAAAATTATAATTTTAAATACGTATTTATTTTTCACTCCCATGTACATAGGTCTGTTACATTCACTTTTTCATATGTATTGAATGGCTTACAACTATTCTAATTTCCAAATCTATAAAACTAACTTGAACTACGGGAAGGGGCGGGAAGTTACAATCTGCATTTAACAATCATTTGAGAATATGTTTAGAAATGCGTTAAAAAGGTAACTGTTTTTTATGTGTATTGGAGTATATAAAGTTATTGCTCGCAACTTTTGAATACAAAAGTTTGGAGCTATCAGAAGAACTCCTGGAAAAATACATGTTATCTTTTGAATATTTTTAAAATTTCTTTCAGTAAAGAATCTTTATGAACTAAAATATTAAAAAATACTCAATTGTCTTTATTACTGAGTTAAATATTTTAGCATTTTCAATTTTGATTTCCTTTTCCACATGTAGGATCCGACTGCATGACTCAATGGAAGTGAAAATAAATTAGGAACTTGTTTGAAAGGTCTTTCAACAGTTTTCGAAGTGACCGAATACGAAGTTACCCGTTTACAGTTTTCAATGATTATGGTCACTGCCTTGTCATTATTATTAATATAATATAAGTTTATGGAATATTACTCTATTATTAATAAATGCATCAGGCTCTGGTGCTGATGCATTGTACGCCGACCCAAATTTTTTTACTCTCTCTTCCAAATACGATTCGAAAAGAATTTTTAATGCGATGACGAACGTTTCGCGTTCTAGGCAAATATGTGTTAAGTAAACATAACACTAATTAATACAATGTTACAAAATTGCGTTCGGTCTCTTTCAGGGGGAAACAGACAAAAATAGTTGAAATTCAGCAAAGTGTTATTCCATATTGTGTAATCGCATAGAAAGTATTCTTATTCGCTTAAATATCTAATAATCATAAACAGATTCTATAGTTTACTCCCTGCCCTTCTTGACCCTGCTTCGATATGAAATTCAACAGATCAGAATCGTCATTTTTATAGCATTTGCTCCAATAAACTGTTTCTGTATGGCATGTCGGCAACCTTGAGAACGCAGATATCAGGAAAAGCGAAGACAAGAATGGGCTCTTTGTTTTCTGACAATGACTAGCGTGTTCTTGTTCTTTCTTTCATCTTGTTACTTTGAAGAGAGGATACTCGTACTATATGCTTCAAGAACAATTTTTTCACGGTGTTCTAGGTACATCAACACTCCTCACATTAAAATAAAATAATTACAATAAAAAAGTTGTGTTTGGGACGATTTCTTCTGTTTCTGAACTGTCAGCGTCCCACTAGTTCATCTTCTGCAGAAGATCCAGCAGGAGTACTCGCCCCGTTTTCTAAAAAGCGCTCTAAATTTCATGATCTTCTCCAGAGTCTCTCTTCGTATGTTAAGAAATTATTATAAGGATATTTCGTAATTTAAATTTTTTTAATGTTCAATGTTATCGTAACTTTTATATTGCTTAATATGTTGTTGTTTTTTATCTGTTTCCCGTTCCAGTTACTTTTCGTACGAATTCCGCTACTCAGTAGAAAAACAAGATCGTAATTAAATGGTAAATTGTATATTAGATACTGCAGCTTAATGCGAAGAATGCGAAAGAATTGCCACCCAATATGCATTTAATGTAACTAGCAGAAACTGATTACTGCATCCCCTTAAGGAGTGGGTCTCATTGCGCTCCCACAGCTGCGTCAGGCTCCGTCAAGGACGAGGGAAATGTACGACGCGCGATAACCTCCTGCGGCCGGCCCTTCCGCGCACTCGGCGGCTGCCATCCGCCTCCCTTCAATGGCAGGAGGCGCGCGGTGAATGCCATTCCTCTGCAGCGATGCAGGATCCGACTGCATGACGTGCTTACATATTGGTGCACCTCCCCCATCCCCCCCCCCACATACACATTTCTTCGTTCCCTCCACGAAAGTGTTTAGGTTTTCAATTGTATGTTAGCATTTAAAATAGTTTATTACTACCTATAATAATTTGACACATACTTATTATTCTAAATATGTACTGACCCAACCTTAAAATATAAAAATATAAGGTATTAAAATATAATAAATAACAAATAAGTTATAACAAATTATTACGCTCGTTACATGTCGTACAATAAAATTGTGTTCTGCTGGGGCACCATCAGTTTACAAATTAAATGCAAAACTATATTCATTCTTGCTTTAATTTTATCGGTTGAACGAAGAAACAATATATATTCAAGCGTAGTTAGCTTACCAAAGAATGAATTTCATAAAAAACCTTTGATAACATTGGAATTGGGACTTAGAAATATTATTTATAATTTTATAACAATCTATCCAAAGTGAACGCTTCGCGTCGGCATCTCTCTCCTTCCCATAGATTTCTAAATGCATCTGTAAACGTACTAAGAACATGTCA
This sequence comes from Teleogryllus occipitalis, assembly GCA_011170035.1. Taxonomy (NCBI): domain Eukaryota; kingdom Metazoa; phylum Arthropoda; class Insecta; order Orthoptera; family Gryllidae; genus Teleogryllus; species Teleogryllus occipitalis. The sequence goes on along the minus strand of BLKR01000307.1, from coordinate 103,532 downwards.
CGACATGCTTCATTAATTCGTGTCGAATCCAGACTCCAGAAAAACACTATGAAGGTAATTAAAAGCATAAAACCATAAAATTCCAGACCTTTTACAAAGTACGTTTCAACACGAGTCTGAAATTGCATAAGGGATAACACAAACCTATCTATCTATATATTTAAAAAAATAAGGTATTTTGCCATGGCTTCGTTTAGAGCTTCTACTGAACCGATTGTAGTATTTTGTCCCTTAAATGAAAGAATATGATCCCTAGATGTGTTATCAGATATTGTTTGCGTTTATTCACCAACATTTACTGTGTAAATGAATTAATTAAATATTTCTTTAATAGGACGCTTATCAATAGCCAATTGTTTTCTTCCAAAGGGTGGCTGTTTCGAAATCGATGTATATGAGTCGATAGATGTCCATGCTGCTTGATGTTTTGTTTTGATTGTTGAGATTTGTTTACAATTCGTCAAAGTTTTGTTTCATTGTAATTATTGTATTGTGTCGTTGACAGTTTGCATGTATTTGCTTTTGTGATGTATTTTGTAGAGAACAATCGGACAGTGGGTTTTGCTCGGTTGTACTAAAGCAGTGTAGTTGTTCGCAGGTTATGTCAAATTCCGAATCGTTGCCTACGCACTCCAAAAGACGCAAACGTACATTAACTGGAAGCAGGGAAAGAGAAAGTTAGCGTAAGTGTCGTGATAGAGAGGTCATTTCGTTTTCTGCTGGGACGTTGTCTATGAAATGTCAGTTTTTTTCTGCTTTGTACTTTGGATGTGAGAGAAATTCTGCAAACGAGTTTACCCTGTGTTGCTTAAATGGGAAAATTAGTTTACCTTCGAGCAATATGCCAGAAGAAATCAAAATTGTTTATAGAACATGACACATAAAAGAACTTTAGAAATAATATCCGTCAGTATAATAGTGCTCTTTCTTTTGTGTCATTTGGCGCCGATATTGCATTGTCATCTGGTCATGGGCCATACGTGTTCAAAATTTTGGGAACTCATCACAGAATATCTTCGTTATACCCTGAAGATCCAAACAATGCAACGTATTGTGAACATTAGTATGGGCCCAGTATTTTACATTTATCTCAGATCTCAGCGTCAAATTTTGACGGGGATTCACTAGTTAAAATTAAAATAACCAGCATAAAGATTTTATGTTGGTTTCTCGTTTAATTACTGTTGTCATTTAAACAGAGCTGTGTTTTCCTTTTCTTTTCAAAATTAACGTAATATCGACATCAGGTCTGTATTTATTAACTTAATAGTATAATGTACAAACTTCATGAAGCGCATGGATTACATTTTGTACTTTCACTTTCAGTGCACTACAACAACCATAAACGCTAAAGGCTCAGCGTTTGAATTTTGCTCCTAATTTAGGTCGAAATATATAGCGTCTATTGTGATGCCAATTTCTTAAGAGTAAAAATGACTTATAATTTCCTTCTGTTCATCATAATTAATTTTATGCGATCTATTCGACATCCATCTGTCTCTTCGGCTTTCCAATGTCTCGTGTCCCTTCTGTTACATAATATTTTTTTATAGGCAGTGAATTAAGAGACTTTATTCGCATTCTATCCCAGACATATTGAACGTCTCGTGATATGTTTGGCATATTTTTTTAATATCTTTAAAAAATGCAATTTGCTTATAATAAGTTCACCTCTTTTCCTATTACTTACTTTCAGAAAATTTGACTATTCAACTGATAACTGATTTATAGTTTTCATCTATTTTTCATAGAGTTTTCAAAGTTCTCTTTACATTTGCGGGATGATTAAAGTTATTCACTAAGCAAAAGATCTCTGAGTGATGTATCAAATTTGCGCCAAGTGTTCGGAACGGTATAAGAGCTGATCTGAAATGTATTTTCTTACAGAAACGAAATGTCTATTTGGTTATTTCAAAATATTTATATACAGTGGTTTTTCTGAATACCCACTTACTTTGGATACAATTTACATACAACACCTCATCGCTTGAACGAACAAAACCATCAAATTGTTTTGTATTCATTTACAAGTATATTTTTGTCGTAAACACGTAGGCTATCACACGAAAATGTTATGACTGGGTAAACATAATCTAAAAATATTCTTTTAGAAGTACACCTCGTTAAATCCATCCGAAGATAATTACAACTCGAACAATAGCGCGTCGTATTTATACGAGAAGCGTGGGATGAAGATTACTACATTCGTAATTCATTGAAACGCGTACTCAGTTTCATCAGCGCAGCCCAGTGGCGCAATAGTTAGCGTACTCAACAGCCCATTCACTCAAACAGTGTTAGCAAACAAACTCTTACAAAGCACAACACGTGATTAAATAAATGGCGGAAAAAAGATCCGATGGGTTGCAAAGATTCCTACTAAACTGAGTGCCTTTTCGTGATCCCTCGAAAGCAGGATAGGTTGAGTTACGCGTTATCTCTTGCGTGAATCATGCTTTTGAATGTGCAAGATATTTATTAATTTATTTATCGAATACGCTGTATACAATAAACCCCGAAAACTTAAAGCCAAATTAGTTCCCCGGCTTCAGGATATAATGCCAAATAACCATAAATTTGTTTTAAAGTATTTATTTTTATGCATTATTCAGGATTTAGCGTTTCCAGAGTCTTCTCTTCTAACTACCTGGGAATACTTTTTAATCGCAAATTGACTTGAGAAAAGCATGAAACTTTGTCGTAGGGAAAGCCTAGAGATCACTGCATTTTACTACGCGGATACTCAAAAAGTGTACTATGAAAGCGAGAGAATTAGCTTACTTAACTCTTGTTCGTCCATTAATGGAACAAGGGACAGTTCGTTGAAACTCTTATAGAAATGTACAAAAGAAAAATTTGGAAAATACAAAGAAGAGTGAGTTAATTTATTTTCTGAGGCAATAAGAAGAAAGTAGAATGGGAGTCTCTAGAAATCAGGAGAGTAAAGGTAAGACCGTACCCTTCACAAAGCCTACGCTGGTTATCCAGCTTGGAAAGCTATCTAGTACGAGTGCATTCGATTCTGTAGACCCACGTACTTTATGGTAGAGGGGATCACAACGACAAAATTCAGTTCAGATCACAGAGAACAGATATTGGAACATTTTCCAATACAAATAGAAAAATAACGGACCGGAATAAGTTGCCTGCGACAGCCTGGGAACCCTTTTCTCTAGGTGATCAAAGATTGAAAAGTAAATTAACTAATGATATTTGTGAACTTTATTAATTAGTAAGTTAGGCTTATAAAAATAATTTATTATTACTATAAAATACATTGCTTTATTATATACACAATATAATCATTTTCAATGCAATATTTTTATTGAAATGTGATGACGTGTTGTGAAGTGGAATGCAAAGTAGGTAAAAATTCATGTATCTATTAGTTTAAAATATCTGCATAAGATAGCCATAATAAGTAATGTTAATATTATTATTATTATTATTATTATTATAGTTTGTTATCTTTATTGATATTTTTATTGAATCGCACACGAAATGCTCTCCATTAATTAGAATTGTGAAGTTTTATTCAAACTAAACATTTTTCATTTGTTAGACTAAAAAAATGAGCTCTGAGAACACGAGTTCTACATACATAATTTGTGCGAGAAGCTAAAATGTCAAAATTGTTCACTCATAGAAACATTCAGGAATCGCACAGCATCACATTTCGAAATAATACCTCGGAACGAGTCCACTGACTTCTGGTGGGGTGGATCACCAAGTACACAGTCCCTGACCAACCTAGTGAGACAGCAAGTTCTTATTTGTTCTGCCACATCTCTGCATCACCTGGGATTCCCGGAACCATCCGAGTACTACTAGTCGCTTGACTGTCTTCAGCCAACAGGAAATTCTGATAAAGATGTTTTAAAGACTCGCGAAGCACAAACGCAACTGCGCCTACACTATACTTGGGTTTTCGTAACGTGGCGGATGACATTAGGTCATTTTTACACCTCTTGCCTTGTAAAATGAATCTTTATAACAGTGATAAGCACATGTTCGAGGCCATGAGCCCCGTTGAGAACTTCGTTCGCGAATTAATTAAAAATATTCATTTTATAAGGCGGGAGGTGTAAAAATGACCTAATGTTATCCGCCACGTTACGAAAACCCAAGTTCAACAAAAAACCTGTCAACTAACAAACCCAACGAAGCTTCGGTAAGTGATTATTAGCTGCATACTGAAATTTTCACCAAAATAATGATTGAAAAACGATGTTGCATTCCCCGCGAACGTCAATATAATTAATAGAAAACTCGAAACGTTTCACGAATTTCAAACATCTGCATGACCTGATTATGTGACGTAGACTAAATAAAAGGAAATATGAACGCTCATTCGACTCAGTTTATTTGACCAATCGTGACACTTTTGTGAAAAGATTCACCAAGTACGCATATGACATGCGAGAAATTCCGACTGATTCATAAGAGTCCGGTTCGTGTAAGTTCCTCGCTGCTTCAACCCACACGTTTCCTTGCTTTGCTGGTGACCGTATTCAATCGTATTGACTGTCACGGTTACGGTTCAGATGTCCGGATATTTTGACAGCGTCTCAAGCATCGGTGAAAAGTTTAAACAGAAGACGATCAACAAAATTAATTCCATTACCTATCCATCACGTGACCGTCTCTCATCCGGCCGCAAAACGATTCGATAAACCGAACGCGGACCAGTGAGCTGCAGGCCCTGGAGTAATCGCGAGTCGCGCCTTCGTATCAGGGCAAACAGAAATCTGCGTCGCGCGGCGCGCCGGAGGCAGGGGCCGCCGCTGGCTACGCGGATGGCGGATGCTCGGGCGAAGGAGTTTTTCTGACGAAAGACTCGCGAGAAACACCCGCGCGCGCGGAGAGGAAGCGCGCCCGACGCGGCGGCGTGGGGCGGGGGCGGGGGCGGGGAGCGGCGGGGCGGGGCGGGGCGGGGCGCGGGCGACGGGGCTGGCAGCCCGCTAGGGCAGTGCGCGCGGCTACCACTCCCAGCGGCCATTTCATTGTCAAACACATAATGCCACTCGAAATGAAATCTCATTACAATGCTATGAAGAAAGGAAGGACAGTTTATGTAAACGTTAAATTTAATGTAAAAATAGAAGAAAATACGAGGAATATGTGTAATATAGGTCAACTAACCAAATGTGTAACCTGGAGGGTCAATATGGAGGCCGCCGCCTGGGAACTGACCTTCCGTGTAACAGTGCAACCGACACACCGGCTCTTGAGAATACAAATAAACACCCACTGTATACATATCACTACTGTTTCCTACATTGTCATGTCAAATGCGATACAGGGTTTATTCCGTTCGCTAACTGATGATCATCTAAGCTGGAACCTTCTGACTATGTAACCGTATTAAATGAGAAATTGTTCACTAGTGTTGACAATTACACATCAAATACAAGGACCCAAGCTCGATTTTGAAGCATAGATTGTTCCGACAGACTCGGATGCCAACTGGATGTAAACCAGGAGACCCGGGTTCGATTTCCAGTCGGAGTGACTTATGCTTCTAATAATGTCCTCCCTAATAATACTATCGCCGCGCCACGTTCGTTTGCAAATCACGAATTTCAAAATGAGGTGGAACAGTTCCTAGTCTCCATTGACTAGAAATTATTCAATTTCCCGAAAAATAATAAACGATACACCGTGCATCAGAAACGATCAATATAAAAATTAATAAACCTTGCACTCGATTAAATCGTGGATAATTAAATTATCTACTTGTTTTATCTCCCCCCCTTTTTAATTGTTTAACTGTTACTATTCATAATCTTGGTCAAATTTCTAGTCCTTCGAACAATATTCTGTCATTCAGAAGATTTATTTTATCCTCCATATTTTTTTTTAATTTAGACCACCCAAAATGTTCTTAACTATATCGAGATTTTTAATGCATTAGATGACACTTATTGGAGACATCTAAGAATTTTTCTTTCTTGTGAAGAATGTTTATTTCACATTTATTTAAATGTATATGAACGGGTATAATAACGTACTATGTATATATCTATGTAATTATTGATTGCATTTATCTCAGCATTTATTTCATTCATGTGTATTTCAGAGTGTATTTATGTGCTCAAAACGTTGAGAGGCAATACAGAGACGAACAAAGAAAAATACATCATTAAAAAACAACTCCGAATGTCATTTTTTAAAATTCAAATTACTTGTAAGAGATTATAAACATCCCTGTAAACATAAAGTCTGCGCTCTACGTCACACCTTTCCAGTATGGCTATAAATAGTTAACATATTTTAATTAACTATTTTTAGACAACTCTGAAACCATTCGTAAAGAACGGCGGAACCTACTGATGTGGTTTCAACTGTAACAGTTTTTCCAAAGAAGAATTACACGAATTAAAGAATTTCTTTGTGAACCACGAAATTAAATAATACCACAACATACCTATTCAATCCAAAATTTTTAATCTTTGAGCAGTTAAAACCCTGATGGTCTTTGTTGGGACATACGGATGCTCATCCGTTTGGTGTTAAGAAGTAACCCACTTTTGCTCCGTGCTTATGGAGTCAGATGTGAAATATAATGTGAGATATTTCAATAAATTCTTGGTTTTCTTGAAATGGTAGACCAAAATACATCCTAAGATGAGGTCAGAATAAAGTAGATTCGAATTCTTACGTTTTGTGAGATAGATGTATTTATCACTTCCATGCTTTGGATTTTTCTTTGTAATAGAAGTCGTGCAGCTCATTAGAGAAAAACCCAATCATGACATTTACAATGGTTGAAATTGCAATAATTTTAAAACCCTCCTATATATTATAGTCAATTTCATTTGAAAGAATGTTACTTTTTCTGACATTTCTCGGATATTTAAAAGCGATTCTATCGATTAACGAATACAACACTATTGCACCTGTAATCTAAAGTGTCCCCTCCTTTTCTCAGTTATACGATAAGAACTAACAATAATATAAACACTAACATAATGTAACAAGACATTCTCTGATATGAGTCCTAAGCCACCCATCTTAAGATAGTATCTTGCTTTTGACGCTGAGACTAAAGGTTGCCTGCACGTGTTTTTTCTAACACCTACTCGAGTTTCCAGCGTCAACAAAAAGACGGTCCGGGGCCATGTGCTTGGGGTTGTGGCCGCGCAGAGCAGCGCTGGGGCCCACTGCGCGCGTGAGGAAGCGCCCGCCGCCCGCGCCGCGCCGCGCCCCGCCCCCTCGCCGCCCGGCCGCCCGCCCCCCGCAAGCGCAGCCCGGCGCAGCGCCGCCGCCACCGCCGCAACATCCGCCGTGACGCACGTGCGGTCGCGCCCGCGCCCACCGCGCCCGCCGCCGCGCCTGCTCGCCTCCTGCCTGCCTGCCTGTGCCTGCCTGCGCCTGCCTGCGTGCAGCGCCTGTCGCGCCTGCAGCATCCGCATGGGGCGGGCGGCAGCGGCGGCGGCGGCAGGGATCACCTGCGATCGATCGGCGGGGCCGCGGGCTCGGGCCGCAGCGGCTGCAGCGCCGTCTCGCCACCTGTTCCCGGCGGGCGGTGCGGCGCGGTGCGGCCCGGCCGAGCTTCCGCGAGAGGCGCTGGGCGGGGCGGCGGGCGGCACGGCTCGGCTCGGGCGGGCGACACGGCGCCTGGCGCGACGGCCGCCGCCGCCGACGCTCCCCCGCCGCACAGCACCGCTCGCACGGCTGCCAAGGAGCCAGCGTTTCGCGCGACGCGATCGTCTACTCACCGATTTTGATCTTCAAGCGTTCTTCCACTCGAACTTTCCGTCTCTCCTCCGCCATATTGACTCCATTCCCAGTGGCAAGCAGCGCGAGCCGAGAAGCCAGTGAATGGCGCACCGTAGTCTGTGTGGCGGGAAACAGGGTGGGGGCAGCTCGCGCGGGCGGCGCGTGGGGGGGACGGGTGTCCCTCCCCACCGCTCCCCTCTCCGTCCGCGATCCGTCCGCGTCCCTCGCCTCGCTTGTGTGCCGCCGCCGTCGCCGCCGCCTCCTCCTCCTCCTGGCCGCTGTGCGGCGCGGCGCGGCGAGCGGGCAGAGAGCGGGCGAGACGCGGGGCGGCGGGGATCGGGGGGCCGGGCGCGGCTGCGCGCCAGGGCACGCCGCTTCCTGAATGTCGCAACTTCCTACAGCTCCTTTTTCCACGACCAACATGCACCGCTCCGCGCCGCGCCTCGCCCCGCCCCGCCCCGTCTCGCGCAGCCCCGTTCCCTCGCAGACGCTGCCTCGGCGGCCGCAGCCCCTTCTACAGAGCTTCGTTGCGTGGGCCGCTGCGGAACCTGCAGGGGGGATGGGCAGAGGGAGGGGAGCGGTCGCCCGATCCTTTATAGTACACGCCCCCTTCGCGTCATGCACTCCATTCACACCTCGCGATCACGAGCGCTTCTCCGCAGATATTGCAATTAACTCGCGCATTGGTTACTATCTACAGTATACGAGATTTTGTTTTAAACTCGTATAATCATTCTTGTAATTAAATTAATTTGAAATAGCTAATCACCTAAATCGTTCTTCACAAGATATGCGAAAAGTAGAAAATTCGGCAGTAAACGTCAAGTTTTTCTTATGCCTTTTTAATTTTTTTATAATATTTATTATTATTATTATTATTATTATTATTATTATTATTATTATTATTAGTTGGGATTTTGTGTCGCGCTCTGATTGTATTTTCTCATAACATAATTATTTCGACAATGCGAATGAAGAAAAATGAAAATTTTGAGCTAACAAAGTCACATTTGCTAACAACCCCTCAGTTAATATTTCCAGTCACGTATATTTTGAAGAAAGTAGTTGATTGACTCCTCTATATGTATAGTCAGCCCCCAATCGTCTAAACTTCCGTTCGGAGCAGGAGGTGGTGATCCTTAGTGGGATGGTTATGGCTTACTCTTAAAATAGATCGCGGAGTAGTTATGCGGAACCATGAATGGGAGTCCTCTTTTATTCTTACATAACTAACTAATATGCCATGTAATGAATTTTTCATAAAGCATCATGATTTGCCGCTTTGAAATGACCATGTCACTTAATTTATTAGATTACTAGAAATAAATTTATATGTTTTCAAATCGTTTTTGGTTTGAAGTTATTTCGACTGGTTGGAAATTATCTTGAGCCTAAATTCTGCTACTTCGTACGTTTCGATGACTTCATGGTTTTGCATATTCCTTTCCGACACCGCGGTCATGAAACAGGTCTCGATAATCTCATACAGTCGTTTTTAACATTATTAAAAAACATATCATATACTTCGTCATTTCCAAACGAATTAATTACGACATAGGTAAAGTGTACCGTGAACATCAAATTTAGTGCGGATAATATTCTCACTGAGAATTTCTCTGCTTTAAATCAGAATGAGATCGATGTCCGTGAAAAACCACCGAAAAGGAAAATTCCTTATAATACTCCCTGGAAATTTCAGCTTTACATGATTCTCCAATCCTTATTTTTCAGAAAATGGACCCATTTCTTACAAAAATCAAACTTCATTCTATTAATACTTCTGCAGGAATTTTTTCTCCTTGAGTTTTGTTCCATACAGAAAAAGCACGTTGTTTCCTGTTTAGTTAGCGGTATACCTCTAGTTCGTTCCTTTCTTCTTGAGTCAGAATATTGGTAATTTCGTCATAGCGGAAGTATGCTGCTGAGGTTGCTCAAATGATTTCCTGACACAATGTCTCAAACAAATCGGTTCGTCATTGTAGCGTCAAATGACATTGACAATGGAGCCGCTTTCGGCACTTCAATTGCCTCTACTCAATAATTTAAAAAAAAACAAAGCGCGGCGTTTATTGATACTTGTACCCAATTACTGTTTTTATTTTGTTTTCGCAACAATTTCGAGTCATATGGTTCTCATTACAAATCTACTGCACAAAAAGTGCAGTAGTGCACTCATTTCGTTAATTTAGTAAATTTGGTAATTCATAGGTGCAGATTTGGGTGACAATAAAAATCGCCATGTATGATGAATAAAATGCCCTTTATTGAGGTGCGTTCAGGGAGAAGGAGCAGAGGAGCTATGATCTCCCGAAATTTTTGAAAGGGAGCTATCCCTGTAGCCTTACGTAATAAACATTTTATTTCCGTAAATGTGTTCATCTTCGATCTCTTTTTAACATGACAATTTAGGTAAAGTTATAAATTTGGGGAATATATTGTCCACGCTATATCTATTAGTAGACGAGGAATCCCACGGGTGTGTCCTACATGACAGATATTCGCTTATGAAAATACGTAAGGTTTTATTTAAATTTTATACACAAGGAACGAAATACTTATATTGTAAGTGAATTATATACTGATTGAATGATTACATGATTAACTGATTTTTACATCTCAAATTTCAAAGAAATGTTATATACTAAATATTTCACAAGAAAAAAAAGAGAGCAAAATCTGCCATGTTTTATTAATTTATTTAAATTTTTCTAGAATTTAATAAATGCCCACAATTTTGTAAACAGTTGGAGTTAAATGAAACTTAAAATCCATGTAACCCAATCATTTCCCATGATATGAAATGGGAAATATAAAGAAAACATACAGATAATTTTCATTCAATTAAAAAAAGTATAGTAGGTATTACGAGTATTATATGTAACTTTTTCTTTCAATATGTAAAATAAATTTTTCTTTACACATTTTAGTTTCGATGAAAAGAACAATACCAAAAATGTGTGACATGTGCCCCATCAGACGAGTTTTACAGCCCTGACCTGAAGTTTACGAATAAAGCACGCAGAATGAAACAAAAGATCACGCAGATTGATCATAGGACAGCGGTGAAAGCTTGCAGTCGTTCAATGTCATCCGAAGATGATTCACGCACATGAGGAAGCTAGTTTCATAAAATGCGCTTCTTCATCGTCACAAGCATGCAGTACAGAAATACTTCAAAATCAGTTTGACAAAAAATAAGAAATGCATGTGTCTTGCAACTCTACTTCAACTTTAAAACATTTAAGTGTGATTTTTCTAACATTTGTTAGTCTGTTTTAAGGTTAGGAAAACAAAGCGAGATAACTGATTCGATAGTGCAAAAGCGATTGATCGACAGTGTGCGGCGACTCCGACCTTGCCAACAGCTGTTGTTATCCCGCGAATTATGAATTAGACTTTGAAAATGCCCAAGCAGATTCGCATTCGTTGAACCCGATTATTTCACGAAAAAGAGTTTTGGATATTTATAATAATTAACACATGCATTGAACGTGGGAACTGCATTTTTCAATTTGTCAGAGTTGTTAAATATATTTTTTTATTAAAAACTATGAATAGTATTTACACTTTGTATAGGAATCAAAATGTTAAAATTTAATTAATTTAATACAACCATTTATCAAAATTTATTACTGGGCTGTTCTAGGCAAAGTCTGAAGAATAGTGTTTATTTTTATGACTGTTGTGTCATCTTATTCTTCTTTGGTATTAAGTTAGTAACCTTTCTTTTAGAATAACATTTGAATTTTCGAATAAATATTTAAAATTCTAATGGAAGAAGCAAGTGAAGGAATTTTTGGAATTTCTACCCAATATTAAAGGACTTAATTTCCATTTTCAATCAGAAACTTTTTCTATTGTACTTAGCAAAAGTGAAGAGAATCCTGGAAACATGATATTATTTGATTTAAATACTCAGACAAGAAAGAGGTGTATCTGGAAACAGTTAATATACAGGTAAGATAGTGATTACCTGGTATTTAAAAATTTTTGTTTGCTTTTCATCGCAATTTTCCAAGTTGAGTCTTTATATGTCCTGCCTTCATTTTCAAGAGTAAAATTTACAAATTAATTGATAGAGTGCATAGTTGCAATTTATAACACTAATCAAACATATCAAAAATTAAAAAGCTTTCTATTATTACAAAGCATATAAGACAAAACAAGATACAGATATTTGTGTTATATGTTGTTATCTAACTATTTTACTGAATAATATTGCAATTATAAAGTTAAACTATAAACTTGTTATTGATATATGATTTACATTAACTATACTCCTCACCTTCCTTTTCTTTGAGTCTAAAATATATTTAAAAAACACTGGTTAAAAAAGAATAAAATAATTTTATGAATTCTTTCAGTAGCATTTCTTTTTTTGAAGAGAAATTGGTGGAAGATTAGACTTTTATAGAAGTTCTGAAACATGTTTTTGAATGGAATATCTAGAATTTTGCATTTTATAAATAAATTAACAGCTTGTCTTTGAAAATGAAAGAAAATTTTCTTTTTATTTCTCTTTTTCTTTCTTTTTTCTTTCATTCTTTCTTTCTTTACTATATTAAAGTTCTTTTAATTTCATATTAGACCTTATGTAATTAATGTAAACATTATCGTTTTTTTCTAGAAATCAACAACTAAAAAAATATTAAAACATTAATTTAAAAATCATAGAGCTCAGCCAACTCACACATCTATCATTTTTATCTGCATTTAGGCCTGTGACATGGTTTTTTCTGATGGTATCCTTTGAGCATTATGAGTAATTGGAAAATTCCCCTCTGGTTAGGCTACCAACCCAATGCAAAGAAAGCCTAGTGATGGTGTTGCCATCTCCCTGCACCTAGGCTTGCAGGTAATTTTTATTCAGGGTTTACTTCCCTTGGAGAGGTTGCTTTCTCTATGGCTTCTGAGTCCTTCTCTGCCTATTCAGCTGCCTATTCTGGGTCAGACTAGGCAGATTGGGTTCTGTTTAGAGATGTTTTAGTGTCGCAAGGTCAGAGAACCTTCCCCTTTGCTCATCCACTCTGCAAGAGACCACTGGCAGGAAAGGGGGAACCACTTACATCAGCGGTTACTCGGTTCCCTGAGCCGCTTTTGGTACCTTAAGGTGTTTACCATCCCCCACCACAAGGAGGTGCGGTTGGGATTTTCCTATTGTTGGGAGAGACAACTATCTCCATATTTATGGAACCATTAAAAGGATTTTAAAAAACAAAGTGAGAAGAGATACACTGTTAAGACTTTATAAATCCATGGTAGTTTCAGTCTTGATGTATGGTAGTGAGAACTGGGCATTGAACAGAGCAGAGAAATGGAGAATTGAATCTTCAGAAATGCACTTCCTGAGAAGTGTAACTGGATATTCTTTGGCCGACCACGTTCCAAGTGTGGAGATAAGGTCCACCCTAAAAATTTTCAACCTAAATGATAAAATCAAGGACTACAAATGCCAATGGGCAAATCATATCAATAGAATGGAAATATCAAGAGTAACACAAATAGTATATAACTACAAACCCTTCAGATATTGGGATGTAGGACACACAAGAAGAAGATAGCAGGATGACCTCTGAGTTGGAACAGGCTTCAGTGGCTTACCGTGAAGCAGAAGAAGAAGAAGTATTATTAAGCAACTTTTTTAAGTTCTAATGACTGTTTCTTGCATTCTACCCATCAATGCTTTTTATTTCATCAGGCATCTTCTTTTATTCTTCTGTTCTTCATTATTGAATTGATGATGGACTTCTAAGATTTTCTCAGCCTTCCTTGTTTTCTTCTTTTGAAAGGGATCCACTCAAAGACTATTTTTTGTAATTCTGTCAGCATGCATTCTCATTAGATGACTGTACCCTTAGTGTTGTTTGAATTTTACAATTTTGAATACTTGTCTTTCTATCCGAATAATCTGTCTAATCTCTTCATTTGGTATTTTATCAAACTGGGTTTATTGACATCGTCTCCAAAAATTCATTTCCATTGCATTTAACCGAGAGTTTATTGCATCCTTTTTAATCCAAATTTCTGATCCATATGTAACCCAACTCTCCACCATTGTCAGGAATGTCTCTTGGTTTGCTTTCTAATATTCATGTTCCATAAAATATTATGAAGCCTACTAGTAATTGCCCTTCCCTTGCATTTTTTTGTCATTGCCATCAGATCCACCAGTACTAAGACTCACTCTAAGATACTTAAATTCCTTTACTTCTCGATATATACCTATTTCTGTTTCTAGATCATTCCCAGATTTCCCTACAAACATGCATCTTGATTTTTCATTATTTATTTCGAGTTCTTATTTTTAATAAGTTTCTACTAATTAATAGAAATTAGAAATTAGAAAAAAAGGGGTTTATTAATTTTTTTTAAATGCTTATTCTTACAATGCAACTGTCAGCATACAAAATCTATGCAAGTATTCTAAAAATAGATTAATAGAAGCAAGTGAAAACATTATAGGAACAATGTGGCTTCAGATGAGGGACAGGAATCATTAATGCAATATTTACAGTAGATCAGATAATAAAAAGAAGAAGTGAACAGAATCTACCAACCTACATTCAGTTTATAGAGTATGAGAAAGCATACATCAGAGTAGGCAGAAGATTGCTATGAAAAATCCTCAAAGAGGAAAAACTAGATGACCACCTAATAAATGTAATAACAAGTTTATACAAAAATTTTAAAAATCAAAACACAAAACACAGATGGAAATGTATCAGAAGAAATAACAACAAATGTAGGACTACACGAAAAATGATCTGACAATGTAGGACTACACGAGAAACAAATGAAAAGATCCGGAAAACACTTAAAGTCAAAAATATTGTCTCAGAAATTGAAAACTACAAAAAGAAATGGCAAGAACACTAAAAGAATTAATATGGAATATTTCCCAAGAAAAGTTCTCCAATATAAACCTAGAGGAAGAAGAGCCCCTGGCAGACCAGAAATTGTTGGAAAGATCAAGAACACCTCGAATCAACTGAGGGAATATTGATAAATGAAGGAACAGGTCAACAGACCTATACCTTAAACGTTCATGATGATGAAAATGCTTATTAAAGAATATGGTATTGTGGAACTAGGTACAAAAAGTATTAAACATTTAACTTTTTGAGCTGAGATGTTGATGCCTGGCTTCTTTGGTATTGAGTTATTAGTTCTAAACATGCTCTCTGAGTGACACAAGATGTTTTTTAAGTTCAAGTACACAATGCTATTGTTGCAACATATTCCAACACAGATGTTTCAAATTCAAACCTCAAATAGAACGTCCATTTAAATGAATTCAATACAAAATTTTGTTCATTTTGTTATGCATTCAGATTTTGTTCAAATTCAGTCAGTCTTCATACTTCTCATTGTGTATATTTTGCAAATGTTTATTCCTGCCTGAGAAATGACATTATATTCTGGGGAAATACATCCTATAACCCCTAGACTTTTAGATTACAAAAAAAAGAATTGTATGAATAATAAGCAAATTCCACGCAAGTGATTCTTGTCAGCATCTCTTTATTAAGCTAAGAATTCTACCATAACCTTGCCTCTTGATTTATGATTCAATAGTTCTGTCAAAAATGACTTACTTAAGGGTGGCAACATATTTTCAGCAAATACTGATATCTATTTCAATAACACTTGACGTAGTAATCATATTCTTCAGGTGTCAGTATTAACAACTCAATACAAAACATTCACATACAATAGATGTACATTATTTTAAAACATATTGCCAGATGACATTAAATGATTAAATTCAATACTACACAAGTTTTAAGTGTGAAATAAAATCTTTTGTGTGGCATAACTGTTTCTATACAATTAGAGACTATACCAAGTATCAAAAAGGAAAGTAATATTAATTTTAACAATCGTATTGAATGTATAAATTACCATTTGGACTATATAATTCTAATAAACAACCTGTAACAAGTATTGTACCTCAGCTTCTGGGTCAATGACCCATTTTGGTCTGTTTTTTGTCCACTTCTCCCCTTATCTTTGGAGTGAATGCTCAGATCCCCCTTGTTTTGTTTCTGGTCTTAAATGTAATTGCACTATCTGTGCATGTCTTTTAGAGTTCTGTAGGAAATATAGTTATTCAAATTATCATTCTATATGTTCTCAAACAGGAAGTTGTTTCCTTCTCAAAGGACATGATGAGAAATAAAAGCCTAAATCTTTAGCTGATTTGCCTTTTCAAATAGTTTTTATTACACTGTAGCAAATTTTTTTTAATCAATTACCAAAAATGCTCATTTCCATCTGTATTCAACTTATATATGGGTTAGGGTAGGGATCTCAAAATTTAAGAAAACATGCACAGAATACACTTTTTCCTATAGTATGTCTCACACAGTTTGTGATTGTAACTGTTTTTGATATTAAATAAATAAAAATAAATAAATAATCATAGGAACTGGGCTCAAACAGCTATTCAGTACACTGGTGAATGGTAAACACATAGGATGATAGAAACATTCAAGTTTATGATCTATCAGAAGAGTAGAAAACATTTAAGTCACAAGTCAATATCCTGAAAGAAGCAAGACAAAAAAACTTCATCTTTTGAAGTACTTAAGGCCTATTATTTGATTAAAGACTGGTCTGTAGCACTAAAACCAGTAATATGTCCAGTAGGATACACATTTTCTCTCCAAAAGTGTGTCTGCATTTCACCTGGAGGGGAGTAATTGCATATTCATAAAATTAAATTCCAGAATACTACCACTTTCAGTTTTGCAATCCAAAACGTAAGCTGGAAGAAAGCTCAGTATGAAAAACCTAAAAATTTCGTCTTATTTTGTTGTCTGTTCTATTCAAATATGGAAGGTTTTCTGAACAATTTTATACTATTCAATTTATGGTGTAACCTGTAATAGAACATGATTTGTTTTATTTATGTTTATGTCTGAACCTGTCAAACTGCTTGTCAAATTTGGAATTAATTCAACTAGATGTCTATGGTTTGTATCATATTTGTCAGGAAGCTTCATTTCAGAGATTGAATGCACTGTCAGTACTGAATATGGTTGATGTTTGTATATATTTTCTCACTTGTATTACTTTAAAGCTTATTTCAGAAAAATTACATTTTTTTAATAAATGTTTCTTTTCTCATAATCTACTCAAGCGATAATTCTTAAATTAATACTGTTGGTTGCTGTAGTCAGTTAAACTATAGTTGTAGATAAGTTATACAAAAGTATAAATTTTAAAGATATACCAAGAAAAAGTCAAATATTTGTATTAAATCTTTGAGATATTATATTTGTTGTAAAATGTGAATGCACATATTATACATTTTCTGCAGTGATTGTAAAACATAGTGGTTTTTATCAGTATTAGGTTCCAAGAAAATACATTGCATACATTTTCAGAAAAAGAAACATAAAAATAGTCAGTTTAACATGGGCAGTGTAAGTCTCTTTCACTTGTTTTAAAACTGTCAACCATTTACATACCAAATGTTAAATCTTTGAAGAAGATAGACATTTTGTCATTGATTAAATATTTCAAATCTGAAAATGCAGAGTGATATTTAAGTGTAAGAAATCCTATTTTAGATTGATTCCTTTCACTGTTCCAAGATATCTCCTTTCCTGGCTGAGACTATTTTTCTGAAGATTGGATCACTGTTTTACACATCCCTCTGTTTTTTATTTGTTTCATTTTTATTTATTTTACATAAAACACAGTTAAAAACTGTGTGTAACATGGCTTGTGACGTGACTTTTCCCTGTCAATTTTCCAGATACAATTTTCTGAACTATGTGAAGCTTGACCACCCATGTTAATTCTGCTCTCTAAAGCCTTCCTCTAGGAAGGGAGTCAGGCCATAGTTAGATGGCATTTGATATGTTGTGAAAACATAAAATCATGACATATCCTATCATTGAACAATACATACAATATTATTATTATTTTTAAAGCAAAAAAATTTCACTATTAGATTTGTAAATAGAATTTGCCCTGTTTTTAAGGGGAGAAGGACATTCCTATCCCACCCCTGTTAATTTTATGATTTTTAGGTACACATATCTCAAAAACGATTTTACTTACAGGGTAATTTTTTTTTAAATATTTAACATTTAAACCTTTGTTAATGTAAATCAGCTCCAAAATCGAATATACGATCGTTTGTTTTTGAACAGAAATTTGTATTAAATTATGAACAAAATTACATATTTTTTGAGTTATAATATTTTTTAAACTTAAATGGCTAATTGTTTTGGTATTTTTGTTGCTTATTATTACTTTACAAATAATGTAGATAGTGCTATAAAAAAAGAAAGCTTGTACTACTATTTTTCCCAGATGTTACTTAAGTTAAAAGAACAAGAATATGAGTAAATTGACTTCAAAGTTTTGGTGCTAAATTTTTCATTACTCAATCACTCAGTGCATTCCTGTTCCATATTGTGGGTCATCTGGAACCTCCTAATTGTTTCCTTCCTTTTTAGCTTAATGATTCTTCTTCTTTTTCTGTTTTAGGAGATGGTTTATTTATATTTTTGCATTTGCATGTTGTTTGGCAATGGAATAAATTTGGTAATTCTTTCAATAGACATTCCCTATTATTTCACCATTACAATTGGGTTTTATTTACACAACAATACTTTACATCTATTTATATTAACTTGTATATTTGCAATTACTTCTATATTCATACAACTATTTACAACAATACAACTACAACAATGTAATTATTTATATTCTTATTCACAACAGTAGGCATTTTATTTAGAATAAACAATGGGAGCATGCCAGCTGTAAACTAACAGTGCAGCCGTGAATTGCAAACAATATCTTGAACTTTGCAAATATCTAACAAATAATATTTTTTTCCCATTCTATATTCCTCTAAGAGTTACCCACTTTTCAAATGCCCTGGCTACTGCATAGTTCCATTAAATATTATTTTTAGGGACTAAAACATAGTAAAACATGCATAAACTATATATCAGTTTGATCAGGAGAAGACGTAGAATAAAATGGTGCAAATGATGAAAAATCAGTTTTTTCCTGATATTTTTGTGTCCTCCTCCCCTTAAGAAGGGTGATCATATTCTTATTGTTAATTATCGACTTTTATCATTATTATGATTTTTATGAGAATTCTTGTGAACCATCTGTATGAAATTTTGCTTTCTGCATTTAAACCACATATAAAAGATATTCGTCATGAATTTTTGAAAGCCAGATCTATGGTCACCCTGTCCTTTCCACAATCTATATCTATTTTTATGAGTCAATTTGAACAAGTTATTTACACAGGCTTCTGACACTCTTGATCGTGATCTGATACTGGAGAGACTGAGTTGTCTTGATATACTTTATATTATTTCAAACTTTTTTGTTCATATCTTAGTTTTTGTCTGATTTTAGTACAACATGCTGGATATTGTTCTGACTAATTCTCTCCATCATCATCAGGAGTGCCTCAGGGGTCTGACTTGGTTCCTTAACTTTTTGTAATTGTCATGAACAACATAGATTTTGGTGTTTTCTCTTGACATATACTGATATTGTAAAGTTATACGTTCCAATTATACTGGGTGAGACTGTGATAACCTTCAAGATAATTTAAATATATTTTATAATAACTTTGTTAATCTCAAATTGGCTCTGGACCCTGATAAATGTCAAGTCAAAAAGATATCAAAAAATTAATTGCATGTACAATTTCACTAATACTCAAATTGAATTCATTAGTATTGTTAAAGGCCTTGGTGTAATATTTTGATTGTCATTTTTTTCATTTAAATCACATATTGATATTTGGCTTTTCTTAGTGTCAATAAAACCTTGGGCTTTTTCATCAGATTGGGTAGAAAGATCTATTAAGATATTGAGAATATTATTCTTTAGTATTGCTAGATCTAAATTTGAATACGCATCAATAATTTGGTCACCAAATTGTAAGGGTCTTTGGAATATTTTGGAACAATGTCAGCATAGATTAGAGACACTAGAATTTATCCCTCTCATGGGGTTGACCATGAATATTTGTTGGATAAATTTCATATCCAAAGTTTAGCTAGTAGAAGGCAGTTGTCTTTGATAAGTTGTTTCTTTAGATCTTAAAGAACTTGACTGATTGCCCCACTATTCATGATCAAATTCCACTATCTGTTCCATGTTATCTTTATCATTACTGACTTTTCAATATTCCCAATTTCCCTATTATTACAACTAACAACAATTTGATACAAAATTGTATTCTTGGCAGAATGATTGTCAATATTGACGAATTTGTTTCTAATGTTGAACTGAGTGTTGATGTATTTGCTGATTCTTTAAATAAATTAATTAACTCTGCTGTTAAATACATTGAGTCACTGCTGTGATGTATTATCAGCATTGATATATTATACATTTCTGTATTTTATTATTAGCCTGTAAATGGGTTATCCTGCTGGCTTGGTAAATTAATAAATGAAATAAATAAAAATAAAATAAATATTAAATTTCTTTTCTCACAAAACAACTTTTTCTTATAAGTTGTTACTCCACCCAGTTTTTCAATTGACATTAGAATGCTCAGAAGTTATAATGAATTTAACATAAAAAAGTAGTAGTGCCTGACTTATTTTTATTGGCATTTCCATTTATCGGTGCATGCCTCTTATTGTGCATCCAGTCTTGGCTATGTGCCCAAAGGTCATCATTCATTCATCTTTGATGCATGACTTCAATTTCTCTCAAATTTCAAGTTTTGCAAGGCCTTCTTTGTTTTATTCCTCCTGGAGGAGACCTTTTGAAGACATTCTTATGCCACCTTGTTTCAGTTATCAACTTAACTGTTCTTCGTCGAACTTCCAAATCCTTGCCTTCTCCTACTACTATTAGATACTGTTATTTTCAAATTTAATTTAACTGTTAAGTTTACTTAATCTTCCCTGTACATAGACCACTACTAACTTTCAGTCATTCATTCTATATCATTTCTATCTTGAGCCACTATTGCCTATTCATATGTGAATAGTAGCGAATGTGTTCCCATAGCCATTTATTAACAAGAAGTATTCTATCCACTACAGACATTTTCTAAATAAATTTTAAAAAGAGTGGGAAATATTCCACATCCTCACCTTTAACCTTTAGTAGTTGTAAATTCATAAGAGATTCTGTTTCCGATTTTTACCACAGCTCAGGTATGCATATACATCTTTTTAAGCAGATGAAAGAGAGATTCTTCTATTTAAAATTGTAGTGCTCTCCAAAATAAAAATTGAATCATAGGCTTTCTCCAAATCAAACCATACAAAGCTCTCCTCCTTTCTGAATTATTTTCTCTGACGTTTCTTGTAATATAAAAGCTTGTTGTTCTGAAAATTTTATGGACACCTTTGCCTCCAATCTATTCATCTCTATTTTACTTAGGAGTCTTCCAACTGATGCCCTTGTAAATTGATAGTTGTTTATATCTTTATTTAAATTGATATGACAAATCATCTAATAAATCTTTTTGTAGACAATTTTAAAATAATAATAATAATAATAATAATAATAATAATAATGATAATAATAACAATAATAACAATAATAACAATAATAACAATAATAACAATAATAACAATAATAACAATAATAACAATAATAACAATAATAACAATAATAATAACAACAACAATAACAATAACAATAAGGGGTCCAAGGGGTGCGATATGCCAGACAAAAACCTCTGGCACCCACCTTCACTCTCACCCCTGTTAAGTTGGAAACCCACTCCAGGGTTGCAGTAACCAGCCCCTTCGATGGAGTGGCCCGGCGAACTGATGAGAGAAGGAGGTCTTGATAGGGCTACTAGAGAGTAACTCAGGGAAATGTCTATCAGGATGGTATAGGTCACCCAACTGGACCAGTACCCAGAGAGGCGGTGGAAGAACCAGTGAAATGGTCAACAGTGACTCTCTTAGCCAACAGCAGCTCTCTTAGCCTAAAAGGTTACAATTGGACCACAGGGGAGGATTTTACTTCATGTGCCTGGCTGATATGCGGGCCCAAGCCATAAATACCAGAGTTTCTTCGACTGGTGTTTATTACCGGGAAACTGGAGAAATCGTTTCCAAAATTAATAAATCCAGGAAGGAAATCAGCCGTTTATCAGCGTACTTTGCAGGGAAAACAAAAGAACCTAAGAAAGTGGGAAATGGGATACGATTAATTGTTAAAAGAATGAAGTTGCGAATGAACTTTAAAGATCTGGATATGAGGTTGAAAGATGAAGAGGGACATCTGTAACAGAGAATTACTGCATTAGATGCTAGAATTTAGCGTTATGATGAAGCAGCAAAAAGACGCCAACAACAGTCAGCCCTCTTTTTCGAATAGAAGAAGTTTTATAGACAGCTGTAGAATGACAATGAAGACCATCAAGGGCAATTTCCAAGTAGCGAATCCCTGGTTCTGTGTTGGACCGATATCTGGGCTAAGCCAAAACAACACAATGAAGGAGTCTACTGGCTGCAGGAGGAAATAGAAGCTTGTAACATTGACGAGATGCCTCCATTTGAAATTTCCCTTGCTGATATGAGTAAGGGAAAGCAGCAGCACATAGAACACAGAATTGGAAGTCGCCTGGTCCGGATGGTATCCAAAATATATTGGGGGAAGTATTTCACTGCCACGCACCTATACCTCACTCGGCTGTTCAATGAAGTTTTGCTAGATCCAACTATATTTCCAAAGTGCTTGTTAACAGGTAGAACGTATATGGTGTCCAATACTTATATGAAACTTTTGGCTGTTTCAGCATACTGGACTGCTTCTGTAATAGCATTTATTGTTGAGAGACCCTTTCTAAACCTAAATTGTCTCGTTGAGAAGTTTATTCCTGTAGTCATGTGTTTCTCTAATCCTAGGAGGAGCAAACTCTCAAATAATTTACTCATCGAATCCAGCAAGGCCCCTTTCTGTGGAATGTGCTACACAATGATCTACTGAACATTGAGCTTCCGAAGAACTCTCAACTCATTGGTTAAGCCGACGATACACTTATAATGTGCCATTGTGAGAACGTGGAGCTACTGGAAATGAAGACCAACAAAACTCTACGCAGGGTGAAAAGAAGGCTGGGTATAAGAAATCTCCAGATGGTGGTAGCAAAAACAGAAGCCGTACTGATTACAAATCGGAGGGCATTCCGGCCCCCGGATATCCGACTAGGAGGCGAGTTTATTAGATGGAATCAGCAAATAACATATCTTGGTGTCGAGGTTGACTCGAGATTAAACTTTGGACCCCATGTCATAAAAATGGCAGATGAGGCAGCAAAGACTAGTGCAAACCTCTTCAGACTTATGCTGAACTCAGGAGGACCCAGTGAAAGTAAGAGTAGATTGATATCTGGCGCAGTACTCTCGAGAATGTACGCTGCCCCAGTGTGGGCTGATGCTCTAAATAAAAGAGTCCATAAGACGCAAATATTCTCAGATTCAGAGAAGGATGGCACTGAGGATAACTGCGGGATATCGTACTGTATCGGACAATCGAGCCTTAGTTCTGGCCAGTACACCTCCTATTGACCTTTTAGCTCAAGAAAGGAAAGCAATGTACCTAAGGCTGAAAGCGGCTAATCAACAAATGCACACTGACAACAAGTAGGTAAATGAAATCAGGCGCAGCTGCGAAGTCATCTTGTGTATAAATGGCAATGCTGATGGGACGTGGAGGAAAAAGGCAGATGGACTTATAGTCTTATTCCCAACATCAAAGAATGGATAAGTAGAAAACACGAGGCAATGGATTACTATTTGTCACAAGCCCTTTCAGGATGCTTCAAAAAGTACCTCTATAGGTTCAAAATTGCTGAAAGCCCATTATGTTCTGAATGCCACGAAGAAGAAGATGACGCTATGCACACTCTATATAATTGCAAAGCCTGGGAGGAAGCTAGGTCTAAATGCTATGACAAACTGCGAGTGGAATTAATCCCTAGAAATACAATCGAAACTATGCTGCAATCTCCAGGAAACTGGAACACAATGAGATATTTCATAAAGAATATTCTTAAACAGATGGTCATGATTGGAAGCAAATAAAGCACTTGCTCACACTCAATTCCACGTGTGACGTTAATGTCTTGCCAGATGGTTACACATGTGGTGCTATATGGGTAAAGAAGAGCGGCGGGGGTTTTAGTCAGTTGACCAAGCCTGGGAGTCCGACAGTACCGGCTTCATGAATCCCAATTTTTAATACAGTTTTATTTATAAAATATAAATTCTTAAAGCACTTATAACACCTTCATGCCAAGCCAATGTCTTTACCTGACTTGCATAGCTATGTGCATAACTATGCTATTTGAGAAACTACAGATTCCTATGTGGGTGCCAATCTAGCACTGACGCCCTAGTGGTGCCAAGTCCTTAGTCAAAGGGATAAAAGGCACTGACTGACTGTGTCAGGACGAGACTAGAAAAAAACTTAACGGAGGATTACTTCAGGTGCTCAATACACAACTAGGGTTTAGAGATATGTTGCGTTGATTAACACATTTAGAGATGTCCATTGATGTTGCCCATGATTAAAAGTTCATCCACTGGAGAGACACTGTTCTCTACCTCTTCAAAAAATTTATCTTTCTTCACGGCCAGGCAGTCATCTATAGGGGCATTTACACCAGTAACTTCACAGGTAATAACAAATTTAATTTATTCTTATTAATCTTTCAAAAAAATTTAACTTTTATTCTTATTACTCTTTCATTTATAGATTCCCAATTTTAAATCATATTTTTTCACATCTTCTTTACTGATAAAGAAACTCCTGACTTTGTTCTCTCTTCCGTTTCTACCCCATTCTGTAGATGGAAATATCCCTTAACCTCTTCTTGTCCTTTTTCCTTCCCATTTCATTTCCGTAAGAACCATCAATTACCATCCTTTGTCCTTAATGTTTCTGACAATCTCTTACAATTTACCTGAAAGGCTCGGCATATTCCATGAACCAAAAGAAAAAGTCTGTTTTCATAGCTATTGTCAATTTATGGTTCCTGAGGCTGTATTTATTCCTGCTATTGTAGCATTTTCTTTTTTCCCAAGGTAGAGTTGTTGACCCATTTGTTTAACCCTCAACATGGAGGACCAGGAGATTTTTTTTCAGCTTCCCTTGCTTTTGTGTTTAACTACAAGAAATAATATTGTATTTAAAAACAATAGTGTAATATATAGTACATTCAATTTTTGCAATATTTTATTTTATGTTAAGATTTAATTGATATTTTTTATCAATTTCAGCTAGCTTTATTGCTTTAAATAGCTATTACAATTTTTTATTTGCTTGTGGGTATTCATTTGTCATACCATGGGCATGTCAATGAAGGGATTATTTAATTGCATGAATTTTTTAACTAAAATAATATTCTTTTCTATTTAATTATATCCTTTCAAAAATGTATTTTTGTTTTAAGGAAGGGTTAAATTGAAGGCATTTAATCAGCAAGAGATTTTTCTTATTTAGATGAAAATAATTTCACTTTCTTAAATCCATTATCCAATCTTAAAATAAATAAATTTTAAAATAAAGAAGCAAGTGGATAAATTATGTTTTTTTCTTTTTACTCATCTTATTTTATAGCCTTTCATTTGAATACTGTTGGAGAGAATACCATTCATAAGTATTCTTTCAAACCTGTCTTTTTATATTTGAAAATTTGTGAATAGGTGCTCAATAATTTTGAATAGGTGTCAGAATAGGTCTTAATAAGCCTGCCAAATTAAGCTAGTTCTTCATTGACTCAATATTTTCTTTTTCTAGGGCTTTTATCTAGCCGACAGCTGGTTACCCTTTACATCCTGATAGGATGCATATTCAACCATACACCAGACACCAACACACTTGCTGGCTCCTCTGATCTGTAGTCAGCAGAATGCAAGGCCCTCTGTGACAACATATACATGAGAGACAATGGACAAACAACTATGCCCTGTGCAGGACTCGAACCTGTGACTCTTCTGATTAAAGCACTGAGTCAGTACACTCTCTTAGCCATCTCAGCCATCCAGGTTGGATTCATTCAGTACACTTGTTTAAAAAAAGTATTGAGTCTTAACTTTCTTGCAATTCACATTCATACTCCTGTATTACTTTGCAATTCACATATGTATTGATATATGACACATTTGCAATTCACATATGATACATATGTATTAGGCAGAGAAGACAAAGGAAGAAATATCATGATTCTTATTATTGTTTTGTAATTTGTTTCAATTTGTTTTATTTAACAAAAAATAAAACTAATAGGAATGCACAGCATACTGAAACATTTCCTGCTCTTTGTGTTATCACTCAACAACTACTCACATTTATTAAAAAGTTCATGATATCATTTAAAGATATAAAATTGAGAGATACATTTTATTGAGAAAGAAATATCTGGCTTTATTATTAAGGTGCAAAACAAGTTTTTGCAATTTTTGAAATTTCTTAGGTTATAATAAAAATTGGAACTTCCCCATTTTTATAGATACATTATCTATTTAAGCAATAATTTGTAAAGAACAATTTTCCAGAAAATTTTGGAAGTGTCCCAGGGACTACCTGTAAAGTACACCACAAAACTAAAATATTGTAATTGTCTTTAGAATGGCTTGACTAGATCTTACTCTAGGTTTATTTGCAAAGTTTCAGCTCAAAAACTTCAAATCTGACAGAGTTACAAATGATCTATCAATACAGACATCCCAGTTTTAGGGTGCAAAATTGTGTTTTTCTCCTTGCTGCTTGCCCTAATCTTAACCGTCTTTGGACCAGTACTAATAAACTTTAATTCTGATGTTTGTGCAAAATTATAGCTCAAAAGAACCTTAAATATACAGATTTTATGAGAATCATATTGTTCAGGTGATTCCAATGTTTTTTTCTCCTTACACTACAGTGTAGGAAGGAAAACAAAAATGCAAAATATGAGACTTTTTGAGATAACCCTTCTCAGTAACTTTATTAAATATTGGATGAATGATTATATACTTATTTTAGTACAACTTACATATTCATACTTACTTTTTTACTTTTGTACAAGATTTTAATTAAAAAACAGTAAATAGAATTTGATATTAATAATAGAATAAATGTAACACAATATAAAGATCAATATGTATTTTAAAGAAGTTTTCCATTTGTATTATAAGATAATTCTTATTTAATTTAACATAAAACTATTCGATGTTAACACAAAAAATTGTATACGTTTATCATAAACTACTTCCCTCTCATGGTAGTTTTGTCACAATTTTTGGGTCCTCCTTCACTCCTAAAAGCAAATATGTTTTTGAATGCCTCCTAGAAAACAATGCTGTAGGGGAAGAATAATGTAAAGTACCCCAGAAATTGTATTCATCAGCAAAACGAGCATGGGCATGTCTGGCGGTGGAGTTTGAGAGGAAGTGGCCCTTCCTTCATAGTATTTTCAACAGTGTTTTCAAGTACATCTAGTAGTTATAATATAATTTCATTTTTTACTAATAACATAATTGACTTATTAAGGTGACTAAATATACCCATCTGTATGCTTTGGAGCACATGTATGACAACACTGCCAATAAGAGTAGTGCAATGGCTCCCTTGCTGAAAGAAAACTTAAGAAACAGCATGGCTCAGAAGCGATTGAACATTGTTATTGCCAGACATAACAAGATTAACTTGACATTCCCAACTAAGCCTATTTAGCAGTCAGATTTATTGTAGCCAGTGCTCATTTTAAGACTACCTGTCCTACCTGACCTACCTGACCTACCTGACCTACATGACCTACCTGACCTACCTGACCTACCTGACCTACCTGACCTACAATCAGCATTAAAAAATTGGGAGTATGTGATATACAGGTTAAGATAAATATAAGAATGTATAGGTTAAGATGACTGAGTATTGCATATGTCAATACAAGGGTGACTATCTTTCTGGTTTGAGTATTTTTAAATGTTTATTATCAAAGTATGTTATTGAATTCGTGAATAGCTGCAACACAATTTGGCCCTTTTTCTTTTTCTCTTTTTCTTTCTTTCTTTTTTTCCTTTTAAGATCACTTTTCAACATTTTGGTCATGTAGCAACCACTGTGATTTTTAAACTGTAGAGGGGATCTGTGAGGAGAACATGTGAGAACAACAAAAACGCACATAAACATCCATGACTGAGGCGGGATTCGATCCCACGATCCTCTGGTCCGAGACCACTACTGCACTACTGCCTTAACAATCTCGGCCATCGGATCGGCTTGGCCTTTTTAAATCTACCCTATGTACCTTATTAACATTCGGCTATGTTTCTAGTCCTGTGTTTTTCACAAATTGAACATTTGGGTATTATACTTTCAATGCCTGTCGTGAGTCCTGGCCAATCAACAGCTTGTCTGGATCTTCTTTTCATTTTTATAATTCCAAAGTGTGACTTGAGCAATAAATTTAGTATATAGAAATGAGAATAAATTTTGTAGTTCATAAAAATTTAATCATTCCCTACCATTAAATTATCGCTCAAAAAAATTATATTTTACTTTCTCTGAAATAAAATTTGACACTCTCCTATACTGTAACTTTGTGTTCAGGCCATCCTTCCTAATGAATTTAATTTTTGAAGTACCAACCCTTCATTTATTGCACTTGAAATTCTTTTATTTTTTCGTCTGTGATATTTAGTTTTTTATTTATCAAATGAACCACTTGGGATAACCTCTCATTTCCCCCCCAGTTATCACCTAAGGAAGATCTTAACAGCTGGTATGCAATATGCATTTCTTTACCTGATTATTAAATAACAAAGTAAATAAATCAATAAACAAATATAGCCTAATTAAAAATTCCATAGAAGTACTAGCATTTAAATTACTTTCTTTGCTGACTCTCCCAAATTTTAGTGATGCCCATGCATGCATTTGTTTTTAACAGATGATAAGACTTCAGCTTTTTATGCTCTAAAATTTCCCATTTAGGTACCCAAAATAGGTTTTTTGAAAGGGGAATATACGCACATTTTCTGAATATAAATGTAGAAGAAAATTACTTTTTAGAATAAATTATACTTTTCTTCCACCTAATTTATTATAGAAACTATATTAATATGAAATTTTTAAGAAAATTAAGACATAATAATAAAGCATTATTATAGAAATAGAGCTATAAAATGGTACCAAAAAAAAACTTATCTTTAAATCTCAGGAATAAAATTATTTTCCATTATTTGCTTCACACTGTATAGTAAAAAACTCTTAGGCCTATAAGTTATGAGACTGAAATCTACCGTGTAACACTTAAAATAAAGTTGGAAGCTGAAGATGATTTTTTAATTCTATACTGGTGTTTAAATCATACCTACTTTAACTTTGGAATAATTGGCACTAAACTTATTGTATCATCCTCTGAGGTTTTACCCATTACAATTTTTTGACGTAGAGTGAAGTCATGATACTCCCGAAAGATGTAAATTAGTAAAGTGCTGCATTGAATTTTGTGACATGTCAGATTGAGGTTAACATAAACGCTCAATTTGAGAGTATTTCTATGAAGTCATCTAGTTGAGTACTATGCTTGATTGTAGTTTCAAGCCATTGCTAGTGGTAAGAAACAATTAAATTGCTTATGATGCTTTTGTAAGAACAGAAAATCCCTCTCCTCAATATGATTCAACAATGAAACAAGATTCCAAATAGGCAATATAAATGTAAAAATCCAAAAATGATGTAATTAACAAACAAATTGGTATTTTTGGGTTCTAATGCTGAAATAGTCATTTAGGCACTATAAACATGGTTCTTTTAATGTCATAAAGTCATGAAATGTTTATTTAATTTAATTTGAATGCTTTCGACAAAAGATTAAAATACGCATTTACTTAAAAATCTGATGTTTGCAGATGATAGATCAACTTGCACAAATTAGAGAGATTAGAGATAGGTACTTTGCTCTATGCCAAATCTTGAGACCAATTGACTAAATTAATTTTATTAAATTATTATGAGCAAATGGCTTAGGGAAGGACAGATGTATTCCTTGTAATGTATTAATTTAAAAAAGAAAGATGGGGGATGTGGTATCAGGAAGTTTCTTGTACTATTATTATTTTGTTGACAAAGCAGGAGGGTATTCTGAAAATCGATCAACTGAAACTACCTTTTTAACCTTTGTAAACAAAATCCTCATGGCTTTGGAGTAAAATGAAATTCCGTGGTATCTTCCTTGATCTGTCAAAAGTCTTTGACACAATAGATCACTGAATTCAGTTGTTAATAATTAGAATCTTATGGAATTCAAGAAATTGCATACAAGAAATTGTGTCAAATTTTATAAGCTAGAATGCAAATACTTGTGTTGCTTTACCAAAAAGACAGGAAAATAAAATATCGTCACTTCGAACAAAGAGCTGTGAACTACTAGGTCCCGCAAGGATCCACACTAGACACTATTCTATTTCTTATATTTGTAATGTTTCTTACATTTCTTATATTTGTAAATGATCTAATATTCCACATCAATAATGGAAAACAGTGAAACTACTATTTGCTGATGATCCTATTATAATATTCAAAGGAAAAATAATTAAAGCCCTACAGGACAAATCCAAATCAACCATTAACAAGTTAATTCAATGGATTGTCCAAAACAAACTAATCATAACTGCAGACAAAATGAACATAATATTTTTTCAACTCTCTCTTAACAAAACAATACTCACCAAATTTGACTCTAGAAAGCAGCAGCATCAAAAGAGCACAGAAAACTAATTTTCTTGTAATCATCATACAAACCTATCTCACATGGAACTCTTTTGGAAATGGAATGGTTTTCTACCTGTGAGTATTGCCAACAAATTAAAAGAAATTTGTTAAAATCTTCAAAATTATTTGAGTAACCAGGAAAACACTAAGTCAGTGCCTGAAAAACTGGATAAATTTTGATTAAAAAAAAAAAAAAAAAATTCAAAGCAAATTTTTTCCTTGCAGAAGAAAGATATTTCTGTCTGTCAGTTCATTTTCACTGCCATGGAGAATGATTTTAAAGAAGAAAAAAGTGGAAAAGTAATAAAAATTTAACTGCTATAAGCTGTATCTTCCCCCTTAAGGGAAGTGAGGAAGACTTCCCACAAGAAGACTTATTGCCACATTTTTGTATTATTATTAAAGAATTAAGTCATAATAGATTTATAGAAGTTCAGTAGTTTGGGGATACAGTGTACCTGAAAGCGTAAAGTTGATTAACACAATTTTGTGTACATTTAATTTCAATTCATTCAGTGACATATTGCACTTTGGTTTATTTAAAGGGTCTTTCATATTAGTTTCTACTAGAAACTTTCTAGATGACTTAAATTGGGCTGTTACTTATTACAGTTGAATT
This sequence comes from Teleogryllus occipitalis, assembly GCA_011170035.1. Classification (NCBI taxonomy): domain Eukaryota; kingdom Metazoa; phylum Arthropoda; class Insecta; order Orthoptera; family Gryllidae; genus Teleogryllus; species Teleogryllus occipitalis. Next base: position 72,460 of record BLKR01000307.1, on the reverse strand, counting down.
ATCTACATAAGAAATTATAAAGAAACCAGAGGAGCTTGGAGCATTGTTAACATACATCAGAAACAGCAATGTACCATCACTGATCCCTGAGGCATACCTGTGATAACTGTCAAAATCTGATTTAACTTTAAATAATATATTTTTAGAATGCCTCAAAATTTTCAAACATTTATGTCCTGTGAGGTATGAATTTAAAAGGTCATTAACTTGACCCCTTTTTCCAAAAGAGTCTAGCTTTGTTAGCAATGTTTTGTGAGACACATTATCAAATGCCTCTGAGAGGTCAATACATATACCTGCTGCTTTTCTGTTTGCTTCCAAATTTCCAAGAATTTCATTAATGAAGTCAACATTAGCAGTTGTAGTGTACAAGTCTTTCCTGGAACTATGTTATGACTTTTTAAGGATATTATTAGCTTCCAGAAAGTCAGTGATTCTCACTAAGAAAACGTTTTCATAGAGTTTGCTAAATATAGAGATGAGGGTTATAGATCTGTAATTCCTTACATCTTGTGTATCTTTCTCCTTAGCTAATAGTCTCAGAATTCAGATATTCAGCAATTCAGGAAATGTAAATGAAGATAGACATGAATTTATTAAATAAACTAAAATATTAAGCAGAGTAAGCTTACATTTTGTAAGAATGATAGAAGTAATTTCATTTATCCTAATGAATAAGTATTTTTAGGGAATTTATTGATTTTTTAATATTTTTTATTGTAGCATTTAATTTATTCGCTTTAGTGTTAAATTCAAGCCTACTGTTTGTGCTATTCAAGCCTAGTCATTGTGCTATTCATAAACTTGTATACTTCTTGAATAGCTTGTCAAAGTAGTCATTCTTAGTATTTGTGAACAGTTAACACACAATTTTTGTTTTCTTTCCATGATCTAAGATTTCCTTAGAAAGTTTTTTTTCTTTTCTTTCTTTACTATTGGTTGGTTATTGACAAGGGAAATTGACAATGGGAAATGGAATTTGTTCCTGAATAAATTAAATCAGTATTTATATTTTGAGTTAAGAGGACAATTAATTATTTCACTAATTTGTATATGGGGTCAGATATATGTAAATCAATGTTATACAAGGAATAATTATCTATTTCAATATTTGTAATGATGACATAGTCTATGGTTGAGCTGGAATGGGTCATTATATGAATTGGTCCTAACGCTTTGTCATGGAGCTTGAAACTTTTTAGCAGATGATTTAATTCCTTTCTCTCAGCATTAATATTCAGATCTCCCAAAATAAGCCTATGGTTGTGACTACTATTTAAACACCTTAAATAGCAGCTCTACAAATTGAAGTAGAAAGTCACTTACATTAGAATTTGGGAATCTGTAAATGCTAATGATTATTAAGTTTCTTATTATTGTTCTTGTGTTTGTAACTGAATTGCTTGATACAGTAACTGAATTGCTTGATACTCATGGCCACTCACCCTGATTTTTCAAGAGGAGGAAAACACTCAATTATTTTACACCTGGCTTGTGTACAGTGGCTGCTGAAGGTCATAAGCTTATCTTGTATTGTAAGAGTGTAAGCTTGAGTTATATTTGTGAGGTGTTAGGTAAGTTCTTCTTTACAAACATGAGGACTTTGTGAATATTTAAAGCAGTGGAACTATGTTAAATTTTTTGAATTGGTCTCTACAGGAATCTCTACTTTTTGTATTTGTTATTGCCTGGATGATTCTCTTTTGTTTATTTAAGGTTTGCTTTGCATCTGGTGCTTGGCCCCAGATTATTTGAGAATTGGGTGAACATTTTAAGAATACTGTTCAGGCTGTTTCAATGGTGCTGTTCATTCTTATTATTATAAAGAGCAAACTTAACTTCACTCAATTTTGAATTAAGATCTTCTATTTGAGATAGGTTTAGATCTTTCATTTAGATCTCAGGATAAATAATATTTTTAATTTTAATCCAAAATTAATATATTGATTATTATTAGTTTTTCTTTTAGGTTTATAATTTTTTATCACAAAAACTATTGAACCAAATGATTTAGCTATGAACTATGATTTAGCATGGTTTTGTAGATAATTCTTGGTTAAATGCATCCTAAAAATTTCATAGCTTTAAAATGATTAGTTTTTGATTTATAAGGGAAACAGATCTTAAAAACTGTAATTTTGGAAAACTGGGGACGAAGTTAAATTTATGAGTTTTGCTTATCTTACTACTCTAACAGATGCATGATGTAGTGTTATCTCTTTTAAATCATAACTTGAAAATATTGTAGATATCGAAATATTTTTTTCACCAAAATATTCCTGAATAATTAATGCACGGGGGGGGGGATTTCAAAAATACATTTTTTTTAGGTTTTAATGTATCTTCCCCCTTAAAACAATTTGTTAAAAAAACACGTCCGAATACGTAAGGACTTATTTGTAATGCCGACCCAGTGAACAATGACAATGCCCCTGCACATTATGCACACCCGCAAAGCAATGTATGTTCGCAAGAGGCCGACGCTCTCGAAGCGTTGCAATCTCGCTTTCTCATCAAAATAAACAAGCATGTGAGAAAGATCTTATCTGCCCTCCCGATGCGCGTGCACTCAAGCGTTTTTTCGACTATTTTGCGTTGTCAATTTATTCAGCTAATAAGGCCAATTCGGCTACGAAAAGAAATCTGCAATATGATCGGCTATGAAGCAGAGACGATGGGGAGGGGTGCTGCTGGTTGAGGACGGTCTTGTGTAGGTCCCCGACTTGCGGCTCGTTCGCGCCATCGTAATGTAATTATTTTAAATATCTTGCTTAAAATTAATCATGATAATATTTTTTACTTTCTCGCACTTACTTCGTAAGAGGAGAAAGTTATATATGTAATCGTGCTCGGAGAACGTCGAATTTTCGGTAGAAAAACTCTTATTGCCGGGCCCTGATAACGAAAATAAAAAAAGGATAAATCCTTTTGCTATATATAGTGAATTACTTCCTCTAACATTTGGTTTACCATCATCCGTGTTTTGTGGGTCCTTGATAACGAAAAATTGATTGACGGCAAAACCTCTGTCCGTCCGCCCGCCCGCCCGCCGGCCGTCTTGGTCAATGCTAAACCGTTCAGCCTATTTTCTCCAAAATTTATATTCCCCGATCGATCTGAAGAACTCAATGCTTTGGGAGTTTCAACAGGATATTTTGATTTTTGAGGGTACTTTACATGAAGCCTCAAAAAGTTTTCAAAATATTCTCAAAAATTACACCATTTTTTAAATTAAACTTTGTCCTCGAAAAGCGAAAAGGGCGCTCAAGAGGTCTCATGTTAGTTGAAATTAAAGATTTTTCGAAAATTGCAAAAGGACAATTTTTTTGGGCGTCCCTGCAACTATAATATTGAAGATAAATATTTTTTTTCTCAATGAAATTTATTCTTTAAAGACAGATCTTGAAATAAAATCATGTACTACAATTTTTCGAAAATGTAATAAGTTTTTGCAAAGTTTTGCGCGAAATAGGCAATTTTTAATCTTTTTAAATGATTTTTTGTCTAAAACGGCATCCAATTTTTTCTTTAAATTTTCTCCTCGTATGTATCAAGGGACGCTAAAAAATATGGCGCTAGTCACATTTTTACGCTGTATTTTTGAAAACTGCAAAATGTTAACGTTTCAAAACTACAAAATTGAAGATAGAGATGTTTGGTTGAGACAGTCTATTCCAAAACATCAGTTCTTTAAAAAAGGTCATAAGCAGGTTTTTGAAAAAATAATAGTTTTTGCGACATTTGGGCTTGAAATTAATGCAATTTATAAAAAAAATTCTCTCAAAAACCGCTCCAAGTTTTTCTTTAATTTTTTTTTTCAACAGGTAGAAGAAGAGACGCAATAAAAAATGGCGCGGACTTTCTGAATTTGAACTCTCTGAATTTCCGAAAATTGCAAATTTAGAAAGTATATGTTGTTGTAGCACTACTAGTTATATTTTATAAGCATCTTTCGTTAGGATTACTTTTCTATATTGTTCTTTTTACAAGGATAAAAATATTAATATGTAACTCGAAACAAGTTGGTGACACTAATTTCAGAAATATTTACAAACAAATTTACAATTCTTTTGTAGGTGAGAAGTTTTGTGAAATAGCATGTGGATTTTCCAAAAGTAAATGATTGGGAGAAAAGACGCATTAAAATTTAATTATTCCTAAATATATTCATTCAATTTCAATGGATTTCGTTCATAAATCCGTTTATTAAAAAGGCCAATACCATGTTTTTGAAAACAAGCATGACTTATTTTATAAAAAGTAATGTAAAGAAAACAACATTTTCGGAGTCTTCTTACAGGTTGATTTTGAAGGTCACTATTGAATAACAGGTATTGTTATAGATGTGAATTGAAGATAGTGTTTTTTTTTTCTGAATAAACTTTATTCTTCAAAGACAGATCTTTAAATAAGGTCATATTCCGTTTGTCAAAAAAATGGTAATTTTCAAGTACTTTTGCGTGAAGTATAGGAACATTTAAAAACAAGATATTATCAAAAATGGCTCCCAACTATTTAGTATTTTCGAATAGAACAAAGCACGCTTGCAAAAATAGAGCAGGTACCATTTTCGGTGAAAATGACAAAAAATGACTTTGCAAAACTAAACTGTTGATTACAGATTTTTTCTCCATGAAATTTGTGCTAAACAGTTAGCTCGTTAAATAAGACCATGTACAATGTTTGAAAATATGAGTATTTTCGTCTTTCCGCCACCTCCATTCCTTTCATTCAGCCTGCTCTTTCGCTCCATCTCCGTTCGCCGCGTCACTCCTCCCTCTTCTTTCACTTCTTCCACTCCTCTAGCTCTTTTCGCTTATTCTACTTCTCCCGTTCCCAGCTGCCCTTCCGCTCCCTCCGCTCCTTCCGCCCCTCCCGTTCCGGCAGCTCAGCTCGCTCCGTCCAGCCCTGTTCGGCCCCGCCCCGCGTCATACGGCAACGCTCAGCAACAAGGAAGTCAACATTGGAAAACAGATGCATTGGGGATTGCATTGAACTGAATAACAGAAAGCATTTTGAGATATCAGTTTTGAATCGCAACCTCGTTATTTTTCATTCTTGGCCTCTCAGAAGTGTTGTGCCAAATTTGAGAACAATCATTCCCGAGGTTCTAAAGTTTTTGTGGCACATACAAACATATGCACTCACTTTTACGTATCAGGAGCACGAAGCGGAGCAATACAATGCGGGGGAGGGGCATAAAAAAAGCACATCTTTTGAACCGTTGGGCTTATCACGGTGAAAGAAAAATTAAGATGGTCCCATCAGTAGTGTCTGCAATATGTTTAAATTTTATGTCAATAGATTATTGTCATGCCAAGTAGTTTTTAGAGTTAAATCGGTTCGTACTGATGGACCGACAGTCAACAATTGATTTGTCGAGTGATTCGTTTTAGTAATTGAGTAAATAAGTTGAAATGGTATTTAAAAGCTGAAAAACATAGACATGCACTTCAGAATTATTACTACGATCATTATATAATTACTATTGTTAACACTGTTGCTATTATTATTATTATTATTATTATTATTATTATTATTATTATTATTACCATTATTACTGTTTTTACTACGATTGTTATTTCACGGGGCAGAGCAAGACAGGACGGGAGATAAAAAAAATCTTCGGAACCGTTGGGGATATTAATGTTAAACAATAACTTAGTCCTAAGGGTCCTCTAACGTGTTTGAATTTCATGTTGATTAATTAGTTTTTGACTTAAAAAGGTAACTCGAGGCACAGAGCGAAGTCACTTGCCTCTCACTAAAGAGCTCCGTTTTTCGGTTCTGGGAAAATCTCATGTGAAAGGGTACTCGTATAGCCGAATAAGAAGGTGAAAAGTGCCCTCATATCAAATCGATAATCGTGACACTCATTTGAAAGAGAATAAAAAATGCTGTAGATTCGCAAAAAATCAGCTTCCTAGGGCAGTCTGTTACAGAGATACAACGAGAAACGTGCTTTTCAGGTTTTATTTTTACTTTCTCATATACATACGTATATACGGAGTCATATACATAGTGTAGAGAAAGTTGTGTAATGCTGCGCGAAAGAACGGCGGATTTGCGGCGGAAAAAAAATTCATTGCCGGGCTCTGGTGGCGAAAAAGTACTTAAACCAGTTGTTAAATTAAGAGAAAAAATCCTCTAACACGTGGTATATCCACAATCCCTGTTTTGTGGGTGCTTGGTGCCGAAAAACCAATTGGAAGCAAAACGACCGTCCGACCGACCGGCCGGCTGTCTGTCGGTCTGTCCGGCCGTCTGTGAACGCTACTAGCGCCTAAACCACAATCTTTCCCAACGATCTTTCCCAATTTGAAGAATCTTCTGTCAATCTAGCTCTAGTTGAAGCTTTGAAATTTTAAAAACATTCTTTAAAATTTGGTGGTTCTTTACATGACGTCCCCCGGACATTTTCAAATTTTTCTAAAAAACGGCAACAAATTTTATCTTTAAATTTCTTGTAACAATATAGTAAAATACATTTAAAAAGGTGAGGTGAGATTTTGAAAAACATTCTTTAAAATTTGGGGGTACTTTATATGAAGACCCCCCAGACATTTTCAAAATTTCCCCAAAAATGGTTCCAAATTTTTTCTTTAAATTTCTTGTAAGAATAGAGTAAAATACATTTATAAAGGTGACATCGGTTCGATTTTTACGGTTAACTTTAAATTTTCGGAAATTGCAAAAGTTTGAATTTTTTCCGACGTCTTCCTACAACTACAAAATTGAAGAAGTGGATTTTTCTTCAAATGAAATTTGTTGTGCATAAATAGTTCTTTCAATTAGGTCATGGAAATTTTGGGAATTTTAGTCGTTTTCATGCAATAGTGCGTGCAGTATTTGCAATTTTAAAGTAGAGGTGCTACAGAATGGCACAGACTTTCTCGAAGTAAAGTTTTCTAATTTCCTTTTTGTGAATTGGTACTGTGCAGTCTTGCCCCTTCTTCTTGCCTGCTGCCATCTATCGCCACCCAAATTACATTTTCTTAAATTTTTTTCAACTTTTCGGTGTCCAAGTAATAGAACCCAAATATTAATTGAAGAATATTAAAGAATACTGAAACCTCATCCTAAATCTAAATTTTTATTGACAAATTTGGAGCCGTTTTTAAGAAAATGGCGTAGTTACTTTAAATGCAAAATTTGAATCTCTTTTTCACCAGAATCTATTGAGTTTTCGAAAACCGTCATTTGAAGGCATTTGAAGCACTTTCATCCATAAATGCAATAATATATACAAATCCATTGAAATGTGCATATTAACGGCGTGAGATATATTAAAAAAAATTGTGTACTTTTTTAGAAAACAAGAGTACACCAAAATGAACTTGATGAATATTGAACAGTAACATTACTAACATCCCTTTCAAAACTTTGAAGAAAAAATTTGGAGTCATTTTTGTGAAAGTGGCGTTTGAGAGTTTCTGAAAATGTGGGATTTGAGTTCATTTTTAGAGAAAACTGTGATGTTTTTGAGAAACTTTATTTGACATTATTTAAAGCACATGTAGTCATAAATATAATACTGTGAAGAAATCGCCTGTAAAGTATTACCGACGTGAGAGACAAGTCAAAAAATTACATTTTTATAATTTTTGAGAAAACAAAAGAATAATGCAATTTGGCGTTTATGTTATCGTATAGGGTTTGTTTAGCACTAACCGTACAAAACATTTAAAGAAAAAATTTGGTACCGTTCTTGAGAAAATATTTTTTTGTAATTTTTTAAAATTACAAATCTTGCACGCACTGTTGCTCGAAGACTACTATTTTTCAAAAAATTCTACATGATCTTTATGAAATAACTATTTACGGACAATACATTTCATTTGAAGGAAAAATTTGTTTTCAATTTTCTAGTTGTAGGAAAACACCGAAAAAATTCAAACTTTTGAAATTTTCGAAAATTCAGAGTTAACAGTGAAAATGGGACCCATGTCACCTTTATAAGGGTATTTTACTCTATTCTTACTGGAAACGTAAAGAAAAAATTTGGAGCCTTTTTGAGAAAATTTTGAAACTGTCTGGGGGGCTTCATGTTAAGTACTCATAAATTTTAAAGAATGTTTTTCAAAATCTCAAAGCTTCAGCTAGAGCCAGATGGACCAGGGTTTCTTTAATTGGGAAAAGATCGTACGTGTGGTTTAGGCATTAGTAGTGTTCACAGACGAACTGCCGGCCGGCCGGACGTTTTGAAAACAAAACACTTTTTCTGTATCAGGGGACCCCAAAACGTGTATTTCCGTTGAAATCTGGAAATCGATTTTCCGCAGCATTAAATAACTTTCTCTATACTATGTACCTACATTAGTCCGTATATACGTATGTATACGAGAAAGTAAAAATATCAGCTTTCGTTAAATTTTTTCTTTAAATTTTTGGTAAGGTTAGTGCCAAACAACCGCTGTGCCGTGACATAAACGCATTGCTGCATTCTTTTGTATTTTCAAAAAATTCAAAAATGAAATTTCTGTGACTTGTCTCTCATGTCTGTAAAATTCACATTAAAGGCGATTTCTTCACATTATTATATTTATGAGCACATGTGCTTCAAATAATGTCAAATAAAGTTTCTCGAAAACTCAACAGTTTTCTGTAAAAAATGAGCACAATATTCCGCATTTTCAGAAACGCTCAAACACCATTTTCTGAAAAATGGCTCCAAATTTTTCCAATAGATAGTGCTAATTTCACTGTTTAATATGACGTAAATTTGTCATTTTGGTGTATTCATTTGTTTTTTCAAAAATTGCACAAATGTAATTTTCTTGAAATACCTTTCACGACGTTAATATGGACATTCCCATCGATTTGTTTGCATTATTACATTTGTGAGTGGTTGTACCTGAAATTACTTCACATGAAGTTTTTCGAAAACTCAACAGATTTCTGTGAAAAATAGTTTAAATCTCGCATTTACGGTAATGCTTAATCGCCATTTTCTTAAAAACGACTGCGAATTTTTTTAATGAAAACTTCTATTTAGGACTATCTATTCTAATTGTTGTGTTACATAATCTAAGTCGTTTATAAATACTCATCACGTTAGTCAAGTTAGTAGGCATTGTGGGTCAGGGACAGGTGCTCCTATAAGTATGAGAACCTAGCAGTGGCGTGCATTCCAGGTAAGCTAGGTATGCTGCGCCTACCCTGGAGAAAAGACAGTTAAATGTAATTATTATATTTTGAAATCACCACTTACGCCATAGAGAATTAAGCTTGGTTTTTAAAATTCTGCCAAGTAAGGGTACACTGTCTCGCGTAGGCGCGCGGCCCTTCATTGAGCATACACCGCAGTTGCTGACAAAGACAGAAAGCGGTTGAAAGAGACGGAGATAGTAGAAGCCGCAACCTGGCCCGAACTGAGCATGACGTTGTTCTCCATCTAAATACATTGGGCAGTTCGCGCATGCGCTCTTTACTTTCTAGAAGCTCCATTTGGTTGAATCATATATATATATATATATATATATATATATATATATATATATATATATATATATATATATATATGGGTTGAATGCAGCCCGCTGGTAAGCGCCGCCACCCGGGCCCACTGCCGCGGCACGCCGCCCAGGCTGGCTCTTGCAGATGTGTTTGCATGCGTACGAGTCGACACACTGGTGTAAGCGCCGCCTGCCACGTAATGCCACGGTCTTTTTCTTGTGGATTAATTTGATCTGTGCGTGTTATTCACAGTGTGCATATTATTTTTGAATGACTTTTATTTTTGTGTGCGCTGTCTTTTTGTGCTACATCACGGTATAATACTGTGCTCTGGCAGAAAATACATTTATAATTGAGGATATTAAAAATATATATACAGTTGTACTTTTGTGGAGAAAAGTGAATTATTCGTTTAGGGAGGCCTGTTCCAGAACCTGTCTTCGGTCAGTTCTTTGCGCAAAGAAAAGGAAAGGAAACATTTCCGCTACATTACCACCTCAAAATATGAAAACACTAGTTGGTTAATAGGAAACAGAAAACTAATAATTTATTTTGCTGGGCCATGATCAGTGTTTTCCCATATTCGTAATGTGAGGAATAAAGAATGCTATAACAATTTGCACAGTCTCCCAAAATCAATCACAAAAATTATCGACAACAGAGTCATTTGTGTCCACTTATTCAGCTGGCCAGTTTTCCAGTGTCAGCATTGAAACTTAAATTGATCAGATGTAACGCAACATAATTACACAGAACGAATACAGTCGTATTAAAATGCCTGATTGACGCGACAATTGTTTTTTCAATGCAGGAATTACCTTTCGGAAGGCATCGTAAAAATGTGTTGGTTAGCATATGCTGCGTTGATCGAACTTCTAAATTTGTTGAGTAAGTATGTTACGACCTTACAACAACACTTAAAATTTGCCAAAACATTTAAAAGGCACTTCTTACAGAATTCAAAATGATTTAATTTTTGCAATTAGTAATTTCTTGAGTAAATCTATTAAAGAAAACATTTCCAAGGCCCAGCATGTTGCAATTGTTTTAGATGAAATATAAATATAGAGAAATAAAGATAAATATAGTAATTGATCAGATGCTATGTCGTGAGAGAGAGGGCAGTGCGAAGGAAGCTTCTTAAGAGTCGTGAGCGTTGCCAAATAAGCAGGAATAATAGTGTCTCTTATACGGGATGCAGCGTTCATTACGTTCCGAAAGATAACTTACGAGTATTTACGACGTGTGAAGCGTTCAAAAGGCAGAGGTTGATAATTGACTTTTGGTTTACTGAAAATTGTGGGAGCGTATGGGTAGGACTGGCGTTATTCCAGACGACGCAATAATAATAATAATAATAATAATAATAATAATAATAATAATAATAATAATAATAATAATAATGTATTTTTGATATAATGATTTAATTTAAAACGCAGAGAACTGAATAAATTTACGTTTTGTTTTCCAAAACAGGCTCCAAATCGCACTCTTGCTATTTACAGAGCTTACTCAGTCAAATTGGTCACCGCACGCCCCTGGAACCTAGGTATTTGATGTTCTAAAACTACGCGTGTTTCATGTGTTATTAAATTCGTGAAGTATTCATTTTTGATTGATTGATTAGTGATTCCAGACGCGTCAACTACCAAAGTCATTAATAAGTGTAGTGCATGTTTTTTGCTCGGGAAGTGGCGGTGATCTTTCCTCGCTGGATGATGAGATCCGGTAGTGCATGTAAGTGTAAATGTGTGTTAGTGAGGGGTAGGATCGGCCAGTAAGATAGGACAAGAAATAGGAAGGAAAGATCGCACGCGATCCGTGGTCCGTTTATTAGGGTCCTGCTCCAACATTCGCTTGGTGTTGATCGGAGAAACTACCGATTACAGCAGCCGGCCGCTAGAATGTCCCCTAAACTCGAACTAGCTCTCTAGCTTGTGTCGAAAATCCTGTCACCGCCAGGTCTCGAACCTAAGACCTCCCGGTCAGGGGCACTGGAGTGACATCAGTTGATGCCCTGAGCCACCTCTCCCTGGCTTTCTCGTTGGCATCTCAGTTGTCTCAGATGGTGGACTGGAAGAGAGTGTAATGGACGAATCCAGAGACACAAGGACGCCCACAATTTATCAGTTTACAATATGTAGGATTAGTGTGACGCCCTTAATAATAATTATTATTAGGGGAGGATGATAATGAAATGCCATTTTTTCTTTTCACTTTAATACAATGCTGTTTAATATAGACATTAATTTTATGTAATGACAAAGGAAAATGACCCGTTTTTATACGTCGTTTTTTGCATTTTTCGTTGATTTCGACTAATAAGTCATTTTTTTACATTTCCCCGTCATTTTCAATGCATTTTAGCTGATTTCATTATTAATTTTTGAAGTGTCCAAGTTACAAACACAAAGGTTCAATAAACAATTTATTGCCAGAAACAGGTACAGAGCTATAGTGCCGGATAACCAGGAGAATTGGTACAGAGACGAAGCCGTGTTGCCGTAAGTCCAGAAGATGTACCAATGTATGCCGAGTCCACCAAGTAACCAGAAAGAAGAGTCCGTTGTCGTAGCGCTGTCGTTGTAGTCTATCGCACTTCACCGTAACCACCACTTAATCACTGTCTCGACGCACTTTCACCGCTGCTCGCTCGCTCACTCACTGACTGCTGCCTCAGCTCCGCGTCGAGGTTTTATAGCCCCCCCGGGCCGTAGGCCCGCCGACTGGCTGTGTAAAAGGGGCGGGGTCGAATCTCGCCCCGCTCGCTCAGGCGTGGCGGCCGCACTCAGCCGCGCACCGCTGGCCCGCGCTTGTTGCTGGCCGCTGCCGCCAGGGGCGGTAACGCCCCCCTGACGTGCTCCCGTGGCGGCACATTCAATCATGTGCGGCCGGTCACGACACCCTCCGCGCCCAATTGCGTCGTATACGGCGCAAAACGCACCCTCCTGGTGCTCCTCCGGGGGCGCAACTGCGCCCTGGGTGTCTCCACTGCGCCTTCTCCTCCTGGCTCGCTGACCTCCTCTGTTGGGGGTTCTACTGTGTCCTGGCCGCTGGTCCCTGCGGCGGCTGTCTCCTGCGGGATGTAAATGGTTTCCCTCATCACTTTTTTATAGAACTCCTGTTGTGATACCTTGGGGAGTGAGTCCACCCTGCTGGGGTTCACCCGGGGTCTCAACTGCCCCTGGTGGTGTGTCACTACCCTACCCTCTGTGCGGACTAGGTATGTCCTGTTCCCTTTTGCTGCCGTTATTATGCCCGGAAGCCAAGCTGGGCATTTCTTAAAAGAGGTACCATATCACCCACCTGGAATCTTGGTTGCGTTCCCACCGACCTGTAAGTATCCACCGGGCTTAGCAGTGACAACAACGTTCTCGGTTGTCTCCCGTGAAGTACTTCGGCAGGGCTCCTGCCGTCCGCGCCTGGCAAGGTGCGGAAGGTGACCAAGACCCGCAGCAGCGCTCTGGACCTGTGCGTACCTGCTGCGCGCGCTTTCGACATGGCTGTCTTGAACGTTCTCACGAACCTCTCCGCTTCCCCATTCGATTGCGGGTGAAACGGCGGTGCACAGACATGCTGGATCCCATTGCTCGCGCAGAAATTCGCGAACTCTTGGGATGTGAATTGGGTTCCGTTGTCTGACACCAACGTGACCGGTAGCCCCTCGGTCACAAAAATTCTTTCTAGCGCATTGATGGTCTGAGTCGACGTGGTGTTAGCCATTTCCACTACGTATGGGTAATTAGACTTGGCGTCTACTACAACCAACCACATCTTGTCCCAAAATGGGCCCGCGAAGTCTACGTGTACCCGTTCCCACGGCTCACTAGGCTCAGGCCAGGGAACCAAATCCTTCCTCGGTGCGCTCTGATTTAACTGGCAGGCCTCACATCTCTTGAGCAACTGTACGATGTCGGAGTTCATCCCCTCCCAGAAGCAGTGACGACGCGCCAGCTGCTTCGTGCGGACCACCCCCCAGTGTCCCTCATGGAGGAGGTCCAGTACGGTCTTCCTTAGTACCTTCGGGATGACGACTCTCGTAAATTCTTCTCCGGCTAAGAGCAACACTCCTGCCTTGCAAGTTAACCTGTCTTTCTTGTTATACCAGGATGCATTGCTCCTCAAGCACCTAAATGGCCAGCCTTCCCTAACATAATTCCTCACTGCCCGCAGCTCTGGATCCTTATCCGTCTCCTGCGCGATTCTTCTGGCTCCCAATGGGAACTCCGACAGTACCAGGTGTTCTTCCGTATCAATCTGGAGGCACTCTTCCTCCAGCTTGTCGAACTCCAGGTCCGGACCTCCTGGCAACCTGGATAAAGCGTCCGCATTGGCGTGCTGCGTTGTGCTCCTGAAGTGGATCTGGTAATTGTAGTCTGACAAGAATAGCGCCCATCTTTGCAGTTTCTTCGCTGTGCTCTCCGGGATCCGTTTTCCAGGGTGAAATAGTTGCACTAGCGGCTTGTGGTCAGTAATTATATGGAATTTACTGCCATATAAATAATCGTTGAACTTTCTCACCGCGAAGATTATTCCTAACGCCTCCTTTTCAATTTGCGAATAATTTCTTTGATGTTTGTTGAGGGATTTTGACGCAAACGCAATAGGCCTCTCCACCCCATTGCTGTCCTTCTGCGATAACACCGCCCCAAGACCATACTCAGAGGCGTCCGCTGCTACCGTGGTGAGCCTACCCGGCACAAAATGATTTAACTTAACTGTTTTCACTAGTTCTTCCTTCAACCGGCTCAGAGCTCTTTCGCAGTCTTGGGACCATACAAATTTCACTCCTTTCTTCCTCAGCTTGTTTAGTGGAGCTGCGATAGTAGAAAAATTCCTAATGAACTTGTTATAATAGTTCACTTTTCCCAATAATGCTTGCAGCTGCTTCACGTCTGCCGGCGGTGGCAGCCGTAGGATGGCTTCTACGTGCTGGCTAGTGGGTGAAATGCCGGTGCTATCCAGCACGTGCCCCAAGAACACTACCTGGTCCTTAAAGAATTCACACTTGGCCTTGTTCACCCTCAAACCATTGTCTTGGAGCACCTTAAATAAACTCTTCAAGTTTTCCTCGTGTTCCTTTTCCGTGCTCCCCGTGACTATGATATCGTCCAGGTAGTTACAACAGCCCCTCAGCTCTGCTGTCAACTGTTCTAGACAGCGCTGGAACAGTGCGGCTGCGGAATTCACGCCGAATGGCAGCCTGTTATATCTGAAGAGTCCTAACGGGGTGTTAATCACCAAAACTTCCTTGGCTTCCTGGTCGAGTGGCAGCTGTAGGTATGCGTCCCGTAGGTCAATCTTTGAGAATTGTCGTCCACCAGACAATTTATAGAACAGATCTTCCGGCTTCGGGATTGGATATTGCTCTACTTCCACCTGTTGGTTCACAGTACTCTTGAAATCACCGCACAATCTAATCGACCCATTGGCTTTCTTTACCACGACCAAAGGTGTGGCCCACTGGCTTGTTGACACTGGAGTGATAACCCCGTCCGCCTGCAGCCGTCTCAGCTCTTCAGCCACTTTATCCCTGAGGGCCCACGGGACTGGTCTCGCTTTGAAGAAGCGTGGCTTGTGCCCCTCCTTCAACTGGATGCTTGCTCGGAAGTGTTTACATTCCCCGAGCCCAGGAGAGAACACTTCTGGAAACTCTTGTTCTAACTTCCCGACGACCTGTGTTTCTTCGTTCTCCGCGACCTGGTTCACTGAGTCAATTACTCCAAACCCGAGCTTATCAAAGGAGTCGAGGCCCAAAATGTTCGTCACGTCGTAGCGGTCCACCACGATCACTTCAATATCAGCCTTCTTCTTCTTGTAAGCTGCCCTTAGCGACACTTTCCCCAACACCTTAATTGGGGTCCTGCCGAAAGCGTACAAACCTTTCTGCACCCTCTGACACCTGGGTGCCCCTAACCGCCGGTAGGTTTCTAAATTGATGAGTGTTACCGCGGCCCCTGTATCTAGCAGGAAATTCACCGGCACTTTTCCCAACTCGATTTTGACCATTAGTTTATCTTGCTTGCTGGTATCGAGCACTTGACTGATCATATCGATTTCCATGTCTTGCTCTTGTTTCTTGTACCGCTCCGCGTGCCTCTTTTTTCCGCAAACCTCCCTAATGTGGCCCACTTTCTTGCACCAAAAACACTGCGCGTTTCTGAACCTACATTGCTCTCTTGCATGTAACCTCTCACAGTTTTTACACGACTTCTTTCTTTGCACACTGTCACTGTCACTTCCACTGCCACTGGCTCTCTTGAACACTGGTTTGCCGCTGGGTCGGGGGTTACGCCTCCACTCACAGTGGTTGCCGCCTTTGTTGCGGTAACCTTTCCCGGCACTGTCACTATACTCACTGGAGTCACTGTCGGTCTCGTATTCTTTTGCCGTCTTTCCGCTGCGTACCGACCCACTGTTTTTGATGTGGTGCAAGTGCGATTCTGCTGCGATCTGGCGAGCTGTCTCACAAGTCATTTCGTACGTCTTACATAGGTTGTGTATTTCTTCTAACGAAGGGTTATCACTTTGTAAGGCTTGAAACCTAATTTTCTCTTCCGGTGTGTGTAGCACTACCATGTCCCTTATTAAAGTCTCAGCGTATGACACTTCCTTATCTGATGGCGGGCACTTGAACTGACAATGCCGCGCCAGCCCGGCTAGCTCTGTAATCCACTCACTGTGTGTTTGCCCCTCACTTTTTCTGCATTGAAAAAATTTGAACCTAGCTGCTACCACATGAGGCACTTTGTTGAAGTAATTGTTGAGCTTCTCTAGCATTTCTGCCCATTTGACACTCGATATTTCTCTCTCTGGGAACAGTTTTTTCACTAGGTTGGTCACCCTGTTACCTACGCAGCTCAAAAAGAACGCCTTTTTCATTTTTGCGTCTCCTACCTTGTAACACAGTAGGTGCTGCTCCAACCTGTGTATGTACTCGGCCCATTCCTCTGCGTCCGGCCGGAAACCAGGGAACTGTGGAGGGGAGCGGGCACTGACCGCCTCCAACAATGCCGCCATCTGCCTATCAGCCTGTTGTTGTTGCAATTCGAGCTGCCTCTGCTGTTGTTGTATCTGTTGTTGCTGTTGCTGCATCTGTGCTTCCGCCAGCTGCCGCTGCTGCTGCATCTGTTGTTGCTGTTGCTGCATCTGTTGCTGCATCAGCGTAATTAAAGTTGTTATTTGTTCGGGCTCCATGTCGTTGTTTTCTCCTCGTCGCCAATTTGAAGTGTCCAAGTTACAAACACAAAGGTTCAATAAACAATTTATTGCCAGAAATAGGTACAGAGCTATAGTGCCGGATAACCAGGAGAATTGGTACAGAGACGAAGCCGTGTTGCCGTAAGTCCAGAAGATGTACCAATGTATGCCGAGTCCACCAAGTAACCAGAAAGAAGAGTCCGTTGTCGTAGCGCTGTCGTTGTAGTCTATCGCACTTCACCGTAACCACCACTTAATCACTGTCTCGACGCACTTTCACCGCTGCTCGCTCGCTCACTCACTGACTGCTGCCTCAGCTCCGCGTCGAGGTTTTATAGCCCCCCCGGGCCGTAGGCCCGCCGACTGGCTGTGTAAAAGGGGCGGGGTCGAATCTCGCCCCGCTCGCTCAGGCGTGGCGGCCGCACTCAGCCGCGCACCGCTGGCCCGCGCTTGTTGCTGGCCGCTGCCGCCAGGGGCGGTAACGCCCCCCTGACGTGCTCCCGTGGCGGCACATTCAATCATGTGCGGCCGGTCACGACAATTTTAATATCATTTTAATGATACTTCAAATAATATTTATGTTATTATGCAACAAATGTTCTCCACAAATTCCTGAATAGCCTATTCGATTTCTTCGCTCAGAAATTGTAATGTCAGCCAATGTGAGTGTGTAATCTAAGGTTCCTGTGACGCCTATCATCACCATTGTCGGTTCAGCCGATTTCGTGGTAACTAAAGCCAGAGATAAATAACAGTTCAAACCAAAAGTTTGCGAGCTCGAACGAATGAAACTCGTACTCGAACGAAAGGAAGATTACATTAGTAATTACATTAGATCATATCCAACAGCTCAAGGAGGAACTCTTGCGCATCGTATCCGACTTCAGCCAATGAGCAGACACCAATTTGCGACACAATATTTGTGGGAATTTTAAATCCAGCTAGATACCGTAATTGTCACCTTAGCTGTAAGACATTGAAACAGATTTATAAAGCATTTCTTTTAAATGTTGCATCTTGCACACCTCAGTGTTAGTTTTGGTTGGTTACTCTTGAAAACTTTGTACCACTTTCAAAATGTTTCTCAACACTTCTCGCTCTCCATGCAACATGGTGGCCAGCGTCTGGTCTGGCTTTTCAAACGAAGTGCTTGTGCTGCGGTCACGTGGTTCGTGACGCAAATTGGTGATGCGCAGAACCAGCTAAAATCGCTGCACCAGACGAACCCACCCATGTTTTTCCAGCATGTAACAGCTTGATAAGTTCATCCGAGCTCATTTTGATAACATATTTTACGTCATTTTTCTTTACTTTTGTGGCATTTTAAAAACATTTAAAGAGCATTTTATTGATCATTTTTGGCGATGTTTTAGGTCATCAACATTCACCCCCTAATTATTATCATCTGAGTGTCATGCTTAGCCACGCATAGTTGCAGCTCTTACCTCCATTTTCAAATACCATTAATGTACGGACATACCATTCTGCCTGTCTGAACATAGTTTGTAGTGGCCGGGTTAAATTCATGGCACGTTCCACAACGTTCCAGGAGTTAGTAACTTGGCGCATTTCGTGAGGAGTCTTGCATTTGATGGCAGCAGCCGTGTTCCTTCTCTGATCCTTGATGTCTCCGTAGGCTTTTCTTCTCGTAAATAATACTTTTGTTAGATTCGCCCCCCCCCTCGATAGCGTTAAGGGTATATTGTAAGGAAATTTTGTGAAAAATCTAATTTTGGGTTTTACCATGGTTTTAAAAGCACGATTTCTGTTCCTTTTAGTCCAGTCATGGTATCCGGTGTATAAGGAAAAAGGTTTTCTCACTAATTCTAAATGTTTTTTTGTGTTTCTAAATTCGAATTTTAGGTTTGCCATCTCGCAAAAGGGTCGATTTCATCAATAAAATTGAAAAAACAACAACAAGAAAATCGCACTTCTTTTCACTATTTCGCTTATATCAAAAAAACTGTGCGCTTTTTGAAATGAACATTCCACACAAAATTAAAGTACACAAAATGTTCTACAAAATCTATAAATTTACAAAGATTACTATTAAAAAGTGAAGAAAAAACCTCACCCACAACATTAAAAATAAGGGGGAACCTGGAGAAGGCGGAAACGAAAAGGAAATTTAATACGGCAGTATTAAACAATTCTGGATAAAACGAAAAAATATTGTTTTCGAATTAAACATTAACTTGTAATTGTGAGAATTTTGATGCGGTGTTGTTGACGTAATTACATGAAGAAATAAAATAAATTATCTCCGTCAACTTTATTAATATAATAAAGTCTAAATAAATACATTAAGTTGACGCAGATGACTTCTTTTATTTCTTCATTGACTTGTAAGTTTGGCGACATCGCACCGAGAGACACTGCTGCTCGTTCATTCGTTTTCTCAGCTCCCCTCATCCAAACATATTTCCAACGCTACTCGTGCTAAAGCTACTGTTTATTTGTATGGCTAGTGTTATAGCACTCTAGTGACGTTCACAAGCCCATGCGAAAGAGAGGTGCAAAGGGCGATCCTTCCACTGTTCTTGTAATGCGTGCTTTGGGTTCTTTACCTAGTCATATTAAACTAAAAACTAATAATCGAAGGAAGAAGATCCCGGAGTTCTTTGAAACTTGGCCTGATTGTTTGTTGGTACCTACCGCATATTATACTAAAAATCCTGTAGTATGGGTGTTGAGCCAGAGGTGGAGGGCCCGTTTAAAGGTGTTTTTCTGTTTTTTGATATATTTCCATAACTATGAACCTTACCAAAACTTGTGTTCCGTACAAAATTAAAGTAAACAAAATATCCTACAAAAATGAACTGTAAGATTTTGTTGTAAAACTAACCCTTTCCAAATTATTGGCTTGAGAAGTCCTTGCTTTTATTTTACCTGGCGCTTTTTACTTTCTCGTATACATACACATATACGGGACTACATATAAGTAGTATAGAGAAAGTTATGTAATGCTGCGGAAAATTGATTTCAAGATTTCATCAGAAATACACATTTTGGGGTCCCCTGATACCGAAAAAGTGTGTTTTTTTCAAAACATCCGTCCGTCTGTCCGCCTGTGAACACTACTAGCGCCTAAACCATCCAAACGACATTTTCCAAATTGAAGAATCCCATGTCCATCTGACTCTAGTTGAAGCTTTGAAATTTCGGAATATATTGTTTAAAATTTGGAGGCACTTTACATGAAGCCCCTCGGACATTTTGAAAATTTTCTCAAAAACGGCTGCAATTTTTTTCTTGTAAGAATAGAGTAAAATACACTAATAAAGGTGTCATAGGACCGATTTTCGCGGTTAACTCTCAATTTTCGAAAATTGCAAAAGTTTATATTATTTTCGGCGTCTTCCTACAACTATAAAATTGTAGACAGAGAGTTTTCCTTCAAATGAAATTTCTTTTTCATAATTAGTTCTTTCGTTAAGGTCAAGTACAGTTTTTGAAAGTTTTAGTAGTTGTCTAGAATTGCGTGTAATATATGTAATTTAAAAAATAACAAAAACACGATTTTCTCAAAACCGCTTCAAATTTATTCTTTAAACCTTTGGCAGGGATAAAGGTAAATACGCTCAATAGGATAACATATACGCCAGATTGCTCTATTCTTTTGTTTTTTCAAAAGTTACAAAAATGTAATTTTTTCGACTTGTCTCTCATGTCGTTAATATTTACATTCGTGGCGATTTGTTAACATGACTGTATTTATGAGTACATGTGTTTTAAATAATGTCATATAAAGTTTCTCAAAAACTCAATAGTTTTCTGTGAAAATGATCTCAAAATTCCGCATTTTCAGAAACGCTCAAACGCCATTTTTGAGAAAATGGCTCCAAATTTTTTCAAACTTTTCCAATGGATAGTGGTGATTGCACTGTTTAATATGACGTTCATTTAGATTTATCGCTTTGGTTTTTCAAAAATTACACATGTATTTTTTTAAATATGCCTCATGCCGTTAATATGCATATTTCCAACGATTTGTATACATTATTTCATTTGTTTGTGGAAGTGATTCAAATGATTTTAAATGAAATTTTTCGAAAACTCAATAGATTCCTGTGAAAAAGAGCATCAAATCTCGAATTTGAAGAAATGCTTAATCGCCATTTTCTTAAAAAAAAGCTTCAAATCTTTCAATGAAAATTTCTATTCAGGACAAGCTTTTACCACTCTTTAATATTGTTGAAGTAATATTTCGGTTCTACTATTAGCAAATCGAAAAGACGAGACAATATAAAAAAAACAATCTTTGGATGACGATAGATGGCAACTGGCCAGAGAATGGGGCAACACCGTAAAGCCAGTCTGTACCAAGGAAATTAGAAAACTTTACACGAGAAAGTCTGTGCCATTCTGTAGCAACTCTAGTTTCAAACTTTCGTTGTCTATTCCTTCATCACATCGCCCATAGTAATTTCTTGAAGATAAGAGAAAATGGAATCTATAAAGTCTGTTTCTTTTTACACAACAAGTCAACCACGGTTTTGTGCCCTACTTAATTTTGAAACGGGGGGGGGGGATTATTCTTTCCCGTCTGCCTTTTTTAAAGTAAGATTTGTCGTAGGTTCTTTAGTTTTAACTTCTGATAGAACCTCATGGCTTACAAATTACTGAAGTAGGTACGTTGGCGATTGAAATAAGTATTTGAGAGAATGCTACCTTGTGGTAAAGAGATATTTCCTTCAATAAACAATATCTTATATTGCAATGCTACTATTGAGATAATACTAATTTGAGCCAAACACGACGAAGTAATATTAATTTTCATAGTATTTGCTAGTTTTTGTTGACCTCTGAACTATGAAAAGAAGGATATTGATGTTCTCGATCATTGGTAAAAAAAGGGCAAAAACGTTGGCTACCGAAATAAATGTCGAATTCTTTTTTCCTACCAATGACCTAAACTCAAGAACATCAAATTCATCCATTTCCTTAACAATAATTTTCCACCTATCAGATCGAATCCCCAAAAATATTCTGATTTCGGGAGCTGGCTCGTTCCACACGTAGTAAGATTTATATATCAATGAGATTTGCCAATACTAACCAAAGAGCACGTGTGATCTCTCTCAGCTCGCGAACAAGTTACTCGGACAAACAATCGTAGTGGAAACCTCACGGCAACCTGAACGCCATGCCAGCTGAGTAGGTGGTCGCTGATAATTCGGATCAGAACAGTTTTATTAATGATGTTAAAGAAACAATTATTTTACTCCATAAAAAAGATTATTTAAAGATGATAGAACTAAATGGGTGAACTATCGATTTAGTGTAATTACTAATTAATTCATTTCGCACTATTTTATTTATTTTACCCACACGAGTCGTTTAATGATATTTTAAATTTTATAATGAATAAGATAATTATTAAGAATTTAATTTATTTGTAAGTAAATTCCAAGAATAAATCGTCTGTAAGAAATTGCTCTCCGAAGAGTGAGGTAACGAATAAATGTATGTTAACGGCACCGGCATTTTACTGCAATTTTAGCCGTTCACTCTTTCCTGTCACTTCTTTCAGCGTCTTCGGTTTCAACAAGAGGTTAGACATTCCGATAAGCTGAGTTGGTGTATGGATGTGCATGTGTGTGGTTTGGTGTTCGAATATATTCTGACGGGGGGATGTAACTGGTATCTTTTATTTGATTATTATGCCTAAATTTCCATTTAATCTTTAATTGAATTATTGCCCGAAGGGTGTACCAAAGCGGCCCCGTCACGAATTTTGTTCCACCTCACGTGGGATTGAGAACATTTTACTACTACGCAGGAATGATAATACTTACTTCAAGTTAACATTTCCATCTGTATTCTTCTGCAAAACATACATATCACATCTAAACATAAAAGTTGATAAGTTAACCAATTCAAAAAAAATACTATCATGAAACCCTCGTTATTATTGTGTACTGTTTTGTTTCCCTCCCCTTGCATGCATGGACATTATCATTCTTAAATCCTAATCCAGAAATTCTTAATTTACTACGAAACTTGATCTTCCTGCAATAGAAAATTTAATATGTCCCCTGTTAAGTCACTTTCCTCTCGTGTACCCTCTGCCTTCGTGAACGTCGTCCAGAATCCATTCCAAGTTCCATTTTTACTGAATCTCGTCCAGACCAATGGCACCTGCTTCCTCCACTCACGTGATTATAATTCTGTATCCATTTATAACATTTCCCTACTGATTACTGGTTAGTAAGCATTAGTAATTCGTAAACACATATACCCGAACGTAAACACGTACCCGAATACTACCGCGTCAGAACGTCATCTGTATCCGCCCCTCACCGCGTCAAAAGATAGTCTGAGATACAATCATGAAGTCTGCCTCGTTTGTTGGTCTTACGCGCTCTTCATCTGTCTTCTTTCCTGCGCGAGATCGTACCCAAATACAATTGTCTTTCGTCCTCGTGCGCAGGACATTCCCTTCCTCGCACATATTCTAATTTCTGATTCGTCACTGGCACCCTAGCACTGTATTTGTTTATTCCTTAGTTATTCATTCATAATAATTTTCCTAATTTACTTTCTCACTCACGGAAATTGCTCATGTGTCCTTTCACTGTTTTTATTTACCAATATATTCTCTATCTTCTCCGCTATCAATCATGTTGCCATTCCCTTGTATTCTTATTACTTATTCGATCCTTTGCTTCTCTTCTGTCACCCATTATTGATGTCATCCTATTTATATATTTATTAGAATTTATCATTTATATTAACACACGCTTGTGATAACTTATCACAATATCTGTGGCGTGAACGAACTTGAGGATACCCCATAGGTGGAGATCATAGATTTTAGCAGTTGCTAAAAATGCGAAATGTTACCAAACGCTGATAAGTAATTGTATGTTTCACGGTCGGTGCAGTATATATCTGAAGGATTTAAATCTGCGATAAAATGAGAAATCAATCATTAAATGCGAAATCACGTACAAAGTGCGAAATTATCGTGAATTAGCAAAATAATTGCCAAATTGCATTTTATGGTTTCCTTCGTGTTCACTCTCTAACTAAGGTTGAGAAATCGACAACACAATGATGTTTAAAACATTCAATTTGAGAGTGGCCGTGTTTATTAATTCATAATTCAGATTTAACTAAAAAAACAAAGTAAAAAATAATAAGAACACTTAAAAACACTGATTCTGAAAGCCTGTGCCCTCAGAGTCATCTCAAGGGGTCTCAGCTTCGTCAGTTCGCTGTACGGAGAAAGTCTTGGGCCTACGCCTACAGCGCACGCGCTACTTCTTACGCTTTTGACGCTTCTTACTTTTTTATATTTGTTAAAGTTTACAAATGGCAAAATATTAAATTAGTTCCTCTTATTTCCTGATTTTAATGGTAAAATAGTTTTTTAAATCTCAGGGTCCTCCCTTAATAATAATTTTCTCAACAAATGCGACAAAATGCTAAATCTTAAATTTTATAATGCTATAAAATGTTATATACTTATGCGGTTTTTAAACATCTAAAGTGCAAAATTCTATTTATCACTATCCACAGGTCAGCCTTCGGCTGGCTGTAGCTGACTATAGTATCAGCATATTTGCGTCTCGCAGGCACAACTACTGCGCGTGCGTTGAAGACACTGAACGCCAGAGCCTTCCTCCTTAGGCGTGTAAGATGGCAATTAAGCGGGAAGTTGAAGATGCAAAGCCTTGATGGTAATGGTGAATTGGAAAATTATCAATAAGCACATTATGAAGTACAGAGAACAGTTTTTGTTTTTCATTAAATGTTCGGGTAGGCTCCACTTTACAGCATAATAGGTAGCTACGCCACTACTTGTAAGGCGTATAAACAAGTAAATGGTAGCCGAATGTCTGTTTATGCAGCAATGTAAATTAACTGTATTCTGAATATGGACTTATTTGGTAAAGTACTGAAACACATTTACGGTAAATTGTTACAAAACTTATTTTCTGGCGTTAATTCATATAATTATCTCTGATATTATTGTGCGAGCTCAATTAGTAACTAATATTTTTTACTAATTGCAAATGACTACTTTTAATTGTTTGACACCACCTTACAAACTGTAATTCTATACTGGACAATCAGGCTACAACAGCCGACAATATTGCCTACAATATTGTGTTTTGTAATTATTTTAATTAATGTTTCACTTTTTAGCGTGCTATGCAATTCATCACCATAATCCTGTAATGGTACTGTTACGTAACATCGAAACGATTATTTTGTATGTGGGAATTTTTTTATTGGAAGCCTCTCAATTAGTAATTCTACTTAATCTGTTTAAAGTTTAATTTTTAAATAGTTGCCAGATCTAACCCTTTTTTAATACAAAATTAAATTAATTTTAAATTCTTTTAGAACTATCAATAAATCCAATGCTATCAAGTCCAATCAACAATTCTACATTATTACGTAATAATTTCGGTTATCGTAAGAAAAGGCGTCTGTATAGCGGAATACAGTCCACATCCATTTATATTTTATTTCATGACCGCACACGACTTGTGTACTTTCAATAACAAGCGAAATACATAAAATTATGTTGCAGCTAGAGTCAGACGAAGAAAGAAAATCGGTTGCCGCGCAGCACTCGGCGATAAGACCCCCCCCCCCACTCACTGGTTGCCACCAAATGCTCTATGTTGAAGCAGGTTGAAGGCTAGGGACAAAAAGTAAAAACGCGCAGTCGTGGAGCCAAGAGCGTGTCATGGTGCAGTACCTGGGAGAGCATCAGATGCCGGAGAGAGCGCTAGTTGGGCGCTCTTTTGTTTCTAAATGATTCCATATACACAGATATTGCCACAGTATCTTGAGTAATGAAAGATATTAAAAGGAAAATGTGTATTCCTAAGATATTGTGAGATCTTTTTCGATTATTTGTGGGTTGTGCAACCGTGCAACCATAGCACGAGTCGCCGCTGACAGACGTTTTGGCGTTAAACCGTTTTGCCGTGGTTTTCGGTATCAAGAACCCACAAAACATGGATAATAACTACGCAACGAGTTAGAAGTAACTTACTATGTACAGGAAAAAGATTTATCCACTTTATTTATTATCAAGCCGCAACAATAAAAGTTTTTCTGTCGAAAATTCGCTGCACGATTACAATACTTTCTCTTCTTACGAAGTAAGTGCGAGAAAGTATAAATTGTGATATTAAAACAAATATTAATTATAAAAAATGTTTTGTTTAAAATGAACGATTTTCTAAACAAAGATCTCCGAATAAATGATTCATAGTTCAAATTTCATTACGGCACTACTTGAAGATTTTGTTATAAAATAATGAACACCAGCGTCGATTGTCTTCAAGAGCCTTAACCGCTATTACACGAACTGCAGTATCCAAAAAAGGGTTGGCCCGAGTCAGGGAAGGGCGCATTGTGACCGATGAAGGTCGGGTACGAGGGCGACATTCACAGACAGGAATGACGAGGCGTGTAGCATTAACGTTTATGGCACTTTCCTATTTGTCTGATTTCGTAGCGACACGAAAGCTTGGTTCTGCCAAACGCTACCCGTTGATTAGTGGTGCTCAGTGTGACTCCAAGTGTTTATTAAACAATTTAACAGCCCGTTCAGAGCTTTATTTAAAATGAAGAAAACAGCAAAAAGGTGGAATACTTCGTGACACTGCAACTCTTTTGAACTTCAAAAGCTCTCCAATCAAATTGGGAAAAGAAAGGCGACTGCGGAAAAGATACAAAAGATTCCGAACTTACTGGTTGGTGATTTAATTTGTGATGGCTTTCGTCATAAAATATCGAAGGTGAGTGTAAACATTCCTGTTGTTATAATAATTTGTAAGAAATGAACTACAACTGATAGGACACAGATGATTGTACTTGAAAGAGAACGAGATTTATTTGTGAAAAACTACATCTTCAAAGTTCAAAAATTCAAGTTTCATTCTTAAATACCAAAGGCGTAGAGAAGTTATTTGCAACATCTGAGAAATGCCATCCAGGGGAAAATTTATAATTCTTGGTGATTATTCAGAGAATTTCTGTTACATATCATAAGAGTTGTTTAGAGCTGTCACTGTAATAATTCAAATCTCACAATATACACTTTTCTTATTTAGTAAAAAAATTCGAAAACGGGCAGTAATGGAACCTTTGTCACTAAATATCAGATCATTTAACTCATGACAACACAGGTGTACACATTTTCTAAAAGAAACTCATCGTTAATTGCAAGAATAGTTTTCTGAAATTTTGAGGTTTAAGGCAGGTGACCCAACGTTCCTAGATCCTACTGCTGTGGGTTCAAAACCCACGTAAGATATGAATGTTTTCAGTTGTGTTTGAAACATGCGAGCATTTCGAAATATAGATTATGCGTTCGTCAATTCCATACCACAATCATTCCATAATCTCTTGGTCTGACAGGCAACTGTGTGCAATATATGTATTAGTTTAATTGTTGCCAAGGAATACCGTAGGCAATTATATAACTAGAGGTGCAACAGGATGGCACAGACTTTCTCGTAGTAAGGTTTTCTGATATCCTTGGTGTGGACTGACTTTAAGGTCTTGCTCCATTCTCTGGCCAGCTGCCATTTATCGTCTCCCAAAGAACATTTTTTTACATTTTCTCAACTTTTTGATTTCCTAGTGGTACAACCGAATTATTGCTTCAAGAGTATCAAAGAAGAGTAAAAACTCGTCATAAATAGAAATTTTTATTGAAAAAATTGAAGCAGCTCTTAAGAAAATGGCGATTAAGCATTACTGTTAATTCGAAATTTGAAGCTCTTTTTCACAGGACTCTATTGAGTTTTCGAAAAACTTCACTAGAAGTTATTTGAAGCATGCACACAAATTGATGGAAATGTCCATATTGACGGCATGAAGGTTTTTTCAAAAAATTACATTTGTGTAATTTCTGAAAAAAAAACACGAATGAATACACACCAAAATGAACTTTGCGTCATATTAAACAGAGCAATGAGCACTATGTATTGAAGAAATTTGAAGGAAAAATTTGGAGCCAGTTTTAAGAAATTGGCGTTTGAGAGTTTCTGAAAATGGGGAGTTTTCAGCTCATTTTCTCAGAAAACTATTGGGGTTTCGAGAAACTTTATTTGACATTATTTAAAGCAGATGTACTCATAAATATAATAATATGAAAAATCGTCTCTAATATAAATATTGCCGACGTGAGAGAAGTAATTTTTTGTTGTATTTTTTGAATAAACAAAAGAATAGAGCAATATGGCGTTTATGTCATCGTATAGGGTTCGTTTGACACTAATCCTACCAAAAAATTAAAAAAATTTGGAGTCGTTTTTGAGAAAATCTTGTTTTTGTTATTTTTTAAAATTGCAAATATTGCACGTACTATTGCACGAAAACTTTTCAAAAACAATCTACATGATCTTTATGAAAGAACTATGAATAACAAATTTCATTTGAAGGAAAAATCTTTGTCTTCAATTTTGTAGTTGTAAGAAGACACCGAAAAAAATTCAAACTTTGCAATTTTCGAAAATTCAATGTTAACCGTGGAAATCGAACCTATGTCACCTTTATAAATGTATTTTACTCTATTCTTACAAGAAATTTAAAGAAAAAATTTGGAACCGTTTTTGGGAAAAGTTTGAAAATGTCTGGGGGTCTTCATATAAAGTACCCCCAAATTTTAAAGAATGTTTTCAAAATTTCAAAGGTTCAACGGACGTTTCGAAGAAAACATTTTTTCGGTATCAGGGGACCCTAAAACGTGTATTTCCGTTGAAATCTCGAAATCGATTTTCCGCAGCATTACATAACTTTCTTTATACTACGTATATTACTCGCGTATATACGTATGTATACGAGAAAGTAATAAGGAGAGTAGCTTTCGTGACAATAACTAATTACTGATAACAGAAAATATTGCCCGGTTATTAACAGAAAAGAATACATAAACTGAAGTTCAATTAACAATAGAAAGTTAAATGAAATTGGAGTATCTACCTCACCAATTCTACTTTTACATATTGGATATTCCAAATGAAATTAAATCAGCTGGTACTTTTAACACCATTAAATCTTGTTCTCACGTTGAATAACAACAGAATTATTGTAAACTTACAGAATAGTCACTAATAATCTCGCAGATGATGCGACTTTAAATATTATTTTAAATTGAAAAAACAACAACAACAAAACCAAACAAACACACACACACAACAGAAACCTTTAGACGTGCCGCTACCGATGTTGATAATATTGATTATCTTTGCTCAAAATTAAAGGGATTGGTAATTCTTTGGATGCGCTGCTTTTCCCAAAGTTTTGTGCTCTTCTGTTATCTATCCCACTGTGTCTTACGAACGGGTGAATCTGAGGCAAGCCAGACCCGATATTGTTTAAAGATGATTCTCTAACGCATTCTCTCTTTCTTTCTCTGTCCGCTTCGTTGCTTCATGTAAAAAATGTCAATGGAAATGCCACTTCCACATCTCTTTCATACTACAATGGAGTGAATCTACAGACGTCTTTCTCGAGAGAACAAATAGAATGAGCAGTGAGAAACTTCATTTTCATATTGAGATTCATATTGAGAATGATTTAGAAAGTCGCTCTCCGTTCTGGCACTATGCCCCGAGTTGGAATAAAACGCCACATAAATACACTGTTTCGGAAATACTTAATGTTGGTAACCAAATCTGGTATAAACTATCTTTAAAGTCTAATGGTCAATAAGAAGTGAAAAAACAACAACTAATGGCGCCTCATTTAACACCAGGTACGCTTTGTACCGGTTACGTAATGTTACAATAATACTTGAACCTGCAAAATGTGTCCCAAAGCTATGATTAGTACGAACTTATGCTTAGCAAGATGTGAGTCAATCTCCAATGAGCCAGGCACATAACATTAACTATCCGAGAAAAAAAAATTGTTGTCGGTTTGAAGAATTTTTTTTTTAAATTGCCTTTATTTCTCGCTAAATTGCACGAAACCTACTCATATTTTCAAAACATTGCACATGCCTTATTTAGATATCAAATTTTGGATAACGAAGGTTGTTAAGAAGAAATATATCTCCAACATTGTAACTGTAGAAAGTCGCCAAAAAATTACAAACTTTTGAATTTTTTTAGAATTGAGAGATTTTTAACTAACATCAAACCGCCACATCTTTTGTAAGGATGTTTTCTTCCATCCGAGGAAAAATAAAAAATTTAGGGTCATTTTTGAGAAAAAATTTAAAAATTCCCGAGGCTTCTTATAAAGTACCCCAGACATCAAAATATGTAAATTTCATAGGGTCTCGAGTTTGGGCAGATAGACTGGGGTATTTTAATTTTAGAGAAAATCCTATTAAGAGTTTAGGTACTAGTGTTGACAGAGGAAAGGACGGACAGATAGTCAAAGGAACAGACAGACGTTTTGCCGTAAACCAATTTTTAGGCATCTAGGATCCGCAAAAGCTGATTATGACGGCGTAATGAATTAATGAAAGTCATTTACTACATAAAGAAGCAAGAATGATACACTCTTTCCGTATCAGACCCACTACACGATTTTTTCTGACGAAACATCGCGACTTCCCGATGAATAATTACGTTTTCTTTACCACGTAAGAAAGAAGTATGTGAAAATATAAAAAGTGGAAGGCAAGTTATAGTGCGTAATAGTAGAAAAGTTCTCAGTATGGCGGCGTGTATCAGAATAGATTTCGTTCGCGTTCTAGTGTAGTGGAATACGAGTGGCATTTATGTAATTATCTAAGAGTATGCACATGTTAATTATGCGCAAATCTCTAGATAGGATACGAAAGAAAGGCACGTGACATCCCCAAGTCGCTGCAAAATATTTCTCTCTCGTTGCCCTGGGGCAAGGAAACCACAACGTCTCCATCAGATATGCCCACCTTGAGGAGGCCTCCCCACCTCTCGGTTCGATGCAGCTAATTAGCTTCCATTGAAAATTGGCTCCATGGGGGCGCGCGCCGCGTCTAAATTCGGGCCACATTAACCCCATCGCTACCCCGCATATCTCGCTCGGGCGAACATCCCATCTCGCTCGCTGCTCACCCAGCGTGCGCAGGCTGCGGCCGGTGATCGAGTGTCGTGGCGTGTGTGGCGGCAGCAGCACGTGTGAGTGCGGCTGCGCGCGCCGCCCCGGCCTCCCGCGCCCGCCCTTCCCGCCCCCGTCGCCCCGGGCGCCGCAATCGCCGCCGCCGATCGATCGTCCGCGGCCTTTGGCCGGCGCGGGGGCGGGGCGGGGCGGGGCGGGGAGGCGCGGGGCGGGGGCGGCGGGGGCTCGCAGCGAGGCCCGGCGCGGCGCCGTCGGAGTGCTCGGCACGCGCCGCTTCGACCCAGACGCCGACGGGCGCCGCTCAGCCGTCGCTTGCGGAGGCGTCCGCGGGCGCCCGGGCCCCTCAGCCAGCAGCCGGCGGCCGGCGGCGGAGCGTCCGCCGCCGCGGCGGGCGGGCGAGCTGCGGCGTCGCCAGGCGCGCCAACATCGCCGCATGCGCCCGCAGCAGCGCAGCCAACCGGGCGGTGCGCGGAGTCCAGCGTCGGCGGTCGGCGCGAGGGGCGGCCGGGCGATGGGCGAGCAGCTGGAGCGACCGGAGCGGCTGGAGCAGCGGCGGAGGCGGCGGCGGCGCAGCGGCGGCGGCGCCCGGCTCCCGGCGCCCGCGCCCGCGCCGCCCAGCGCCCTGAGCTGAGCTGAGCGCCCGCGCCCGCGCCCGCCCGCCCGTCCGCCCGCCCGCCCGCGCCGGCTTCCCGGCCGCGGCCCGCGCAGCCATGAGAGCGGTCGCCGTGTCCGTGTGGATTTTCATCAACTTGGTGTTCGTGGGCATGTGCGGGTACATTTACCTCCTGTGGTCGCAGTACTGGCGTTACGTGGAGCGTCAGAACGGCCAGCTGGGGAACGTGTTCAACCCCAGCCGCAGCTACGGCTACAGCGCGTACAGCAGCAGCGGCGGTAGCGCGGCGGCGGCGGCGGCGGGCGCGAGCGCCAGCGGACAGATCTACTACTACTACCACGGCTCGTCGGCGGAGGCGGCTGCGGCGGCGGCCGCGGCGGCGGCGGCGCTGGGCGGCGCGGCGGCGGCGGGGCCGAGCGGCGAGCGCGCGGGCGGCGGCGGCGGGGGCGGCGGGCGCGCGCGCCGCGACAACCACACGCTGCCCAAGCACCACCTGCGCGAGCGGCCGGCGCGGGGGTGGGCGACGGGCGCGGGGGCGGGCGCGGCGGCGCGGCGGCGCAGCGCCAGCCAGCCGCGCTTCCCGCAGCCCCAGCCCCAGCCCCACTCGCAGGCCGACGGCTGGGCGCCCCGCTGCGACGCCGGCGACTCGGCCGAGTGCGGGCCCTCGGGCCGCGCCTCGCCGCAGCCGCCGCTGGACGAGAAGCTCGCCGCCAAGTGCGTAACGCCCGGCGCCGCCAGCGTCACGCCCCCGCCCCCGCCCACACCCCCGCCCCCTTCCTCCCTCCCTCCGCCCCTCGCGCGCGCTGCGTCTGTACGCCGCTCTAACAATTTAAGCGGCTATATTTTACGGGCCCGGGGCACGAGCTCCCTTGCTTTGTTGCCGGGGTCGTAGATTTCACTCAGCAACTAATTAGTTGGACCGCCAGCGAGTTGCGTTTGCAGGATCATTATTTTCTTTGCCTTCAAGGAGAATGCTTTCTTCACAATTAATTTTCTTGTATTCGAGCACCGAACATACGGTTCAATTTTTATCACAATTGCTTAAAAATTATTGAGAAATAGTACCTTGCTGTAAGTTTCATCCAGTATCATTAGTAACTAAGACCTATTGCCCCTTTTTATTAGTCTGGTAGGTTTTAAACATTACATCTAATTTAAAGAGCGAAAGGCAAAAAATACTCCCTGATGAACAACTGTTGGTGAGAAACGTATAAGTGTTTCGCTCTTTAAAACCAAACTTTATAGTAGGTCTCCTGCGATTAAAAATCTCAGAAACTATTCCATGAAAACTCCATAATCACAGGCATGTCAATGACAGTTTGAATGCAGTGATTTGTTATTTTATGCAATCGCAAGCTCCTATTTTTAGAGGAATAAATCACGAGGAAATGCTGCTGTCGAAAGGGATTAGCTGAATAAGATATGCAAAAATGATCCATATACATAAACATTTTTATGTTGAAAATCATATTTGATGTTTATAGAAAACAAGTTTCTCACCGGATTTGAATCAATTTGCCCGGAGTACTTCATACAAATAAAAAAAATCGTTTCTTACATTCATTTTAATTTTTGTAACCACATTGAACCTACGAGTATCGACTTTAACCGTTCTTGCGATCTTCTAAAGATGGTAAGGATTTTTTGAGATTTTTTCCAGGCGTTAATATCTGATTTTGATCCTTACAATAAACAAAAAAGAAGGGGAAAATAGAAAAAACTTTTTTCTTGGTTTTTTAATTTTGGGTAACTGTAGAGAATTTACAGGGGTACAATTTGTATTTAGCCCTTTTTATGATCTGTGTCAGAACACAAGATATTCTTAAAAGGAAAGGAATAAAGTAACTTTATTATATTTTCCCCTTCTTTTTTGTTGATTGTAAGGGTGAAAATATGATATAAACATCTTAACAAATTTTGGAACATCTTTATCATCTATAGAAAATAATTAAACTTATATAATAATCTAAAAACGCGTTTCTTTCATTTGTACGATGTACTTCGGGTAAATTGATTTAAATACGACGAAAACCTTGTTTTTTACACTTCAAATTCGATTTTCAAGACGAAATTTTTTATCCTCTTCGGGCACTTTTGCCTGTCTTCTTCCGCTACCCTCTTTGACGCAACCATGATTTATATTCCTAGGGCTACATATTTTCAGAAGAGCATGACTATCGACGCACAAATCTTATCTGTATCTAATAATTTAATATACGCTTTAGGGTTTTCCTTTTCAAATACAGGGATCTTTTGTGTCGGTATGGATCTCATTATTTGGCGAGTGAGGGTAGTCTCAAGTATTATTCTCTTCCAAAAGCGTGTGAGTGGATATATTTCACAGAATCACAAGTTGTTTTTCAAACTTTTTTCAATTTCACAGAAAAACCATTCACTTTTATTTCGACTCAAATCAACTGAGCAGTATGATCCAATACTTCGTTATAAATGTTGAAAAGTCTAAGGTTTAACGAAGTTTATTTTAACAATCTGTTGTCTTAACTGTCCCCCAGTATTCACTTTTAATTTCAACATGACTATTGAGATAATATTTGTGTACTTATATAATTTTGAGCGCGTAGCGTTTTTCATCACTTCATATTTGTACTAACTACAACATAACAGCTCTCCAAAATGCTGTATGTTTATTGCTTCTTTGGTAAAAAATCTTGCAATATGTCCTTAACCAAATTTTTAAGGAATTAGAGAGATAGGGAAAATTTACCGTGAAAAGTAGGAGTGGATGATTAATATCCAATACTAGTGGACTTGCAATGCTTTGCTTTTGCAATGTATTACACTTCATACGCTACTCGTCATGTGATTGTTAATCAGGTTGTATGCTACGCTCTGGAAATATTTTAATATATGAAAGACTTTCTTGCGAGTATGGATTTGTTTTTTGCTTTGGATACGGTTTTCAAGTATCATATTGTTAAAACGTTCTCTCTCAACTTTGGGCATGCATTCGTTATGAGACTATCTTGGAGAAATTTGATTTTCTTGTTCGAGATAACGTTCAAGTAATAATTCTGGCCGATATTTCACAATCGCAGGGACAGAATATGCAGCCAAGACGCGCTTAATACTTGAGGGT
Source organism: Teleogryllus occipitalis (assembly GCA_011170035.1). Taxonomy (NCBI): domain Eukaryota; kingdom Metazoa; phylum Arthropoda; class Insecta; order Orthoptera; family Gryllidae; genus Teleogryllus; species Teleogryllus occipitalis. The sequence goes on along the minus strand of BLKR01000307.1, from coordinate 38,063 downwards.
GCGGCGGGTTGCGTAGAGCTCCTGTTCAAGGCGCTTGCCTCATCATAAACGTATACAATCATCAACGCGCGTCTATGCGTGACGAACATACGCACATTCCCATTGTACAATGCATATATTCTTCGCCCAAGTGCAAGCAGGAAACTGACAACCTTTTATCACAATCGGATAAACGGTACAGCAGCGCATAAAATACCAACAAAGAAATAATCATTGATTTTTATACATTAGGATTTAATATCCAACATTAAAAAACAAGAAAAATGTATTATACTGTTTTAGTGCGGTGGCGCAGCCGGAATTTTCAGAACTATCGGAAGTTACACAGACTAAAATTTCAAAATAATGTTTACTTTATCGTAAATGTATGTATTCATAATATAGAGACAAGTACATTCATAATATAGAGAAAATTATGTAATGCTGTGGAAACTCGATGTCCAGATTTTAACGGAAATACATTTTTGGAGTTTCCTGATATCGAAAAAGTGTTTTTCAATCACGTATTTATGCCAATCTGCCCGAATGTCCGATTTTCTGGTTGCCTGTCCGTGTGTGTGTGAAGAAACGCCTAAACCAGACTGTTTTTTTCCAAATGAATATTCCCTGATCGATCTGGCTGGATTTGAGGCCCTGTGAATTACAAACGTATCATACAATTTTGGAGAGTCATTTTCTTGAGGCCTCAACAAAATTTTCTCAAAAATGGCTTCATACTTTTTCGGGGCGGGGGAGGGGGTAAAGCAAAGTACCCTCACTAAAACCGCGTGGGACATATTTTCATTAAAAGCGGAGAATTTTCGAAAATTGCAAAAGTGCGTTTTTTTGGGACCTCTCGTAAAACAGTGTTATTGAAGATCTATATTTTTCTGAATGAAAATTCTTCTTCATAATCCAATATTTAATTAATATCATGGACGTTTTTTTTATAAAATACGTTTCATACAAATATTACAGATATGGAAACTAACCATTGTGTATATTGAGACAATATGTAATCATTTGAATATAAAAAATCTATACATATTTTTAAATATTAGAAAAGTGTTCGTAATTGAATACGATGTTCATAGATTTTAAAACGAAAGTACATATGTTTACATTGTTCCTATGGAAACGTATGGTGTCAATGGTCATAGCGATACATAGATTCAATGTTAGAAAGTACATTATAGCCCATGCAAGAATCAAGAAAGTCAGTTTTATGATTATTATTATTATTATTATTATTATTATTATTATTATTATTATTATTATTATTATTATTATTATTGAACTATTATTGTGATACATATGCATTGTACGTTTACATACACAAGTACTTGCAGTACATCAAATGACTTGGACTCATGGGGAAAGGGGTTGAGACAGGTGCGCCCAAGTGCATGGACGCTAAGGCTATAGGTTAGAAACGCGTTTAGGGGATGCACGTTTTCAGTTGTGTCTGCAGCGTGGGCGGAAATCCCAATCTATTGTGTATTTCATCTACACTACACTAATCCTTTCATAACCCCTTTTCCTGACCGGTAACTGTGTGGGAGATCCGAGTGCAAACTGTTCGCGTAATTGAGAAACTGGCTGCCTCCATCCAGAACAATGGAGAGATGGGGCCAAGGGCCACCACTCGCGCATGTGTGTGCACAGGTTCAAGGTGCGCGAGGGGCTCTTCACTGCGAATTGTCTCCAGGAGAGCGGAAGTTACCGCGGGAAGCCCTCGTAGGAGCCTTAGACGCTGATAGATTACAGCCTGGAAGGCGATGGACTAAAACGGAAAAGTTTAGCCTAACTTAAACGAAATGGGGACTAACTGGTTCGTAAGAGTTTGTGCCATTTCTAGAACCACTAGTTACTTTCTCATATACTATCTTAGTCTACCTTAGTACTCTCTTATTCTCTCAGAATATAGAAAAATTATTGTATAGAGTAAGTGTACATAGTTTGGAGTAAAATTGTTGTAAAAGGGGCCGATTTTTCAACAAGTTTTGTGGGTTCGTTATACCGAAAGAAATATGATTTTTCTTGCTCTTTAATGTAGTACATTGGGTGGCCAAATAATTATACTCAAGAGGAAATTTTCATTATTTTTCTAATTTTATTGTTTAATAGATTTATTGTTTTAACAATTGATTATTATTTTAATGTTTATGAATTTTGTAACTTAATTGGCATTAGCATTACTATCCAACAAGCCATTTAAACACATCCTCAGCAATTTAGCAGGCGCGCGTCTGCAGATTGCAGTAAGTTGTAAATGTTTCGTTCTGTTCAGAATTGTTACACTGGAAAGCAAGTGTATTTCATGAAATCATACCGAGTGGATCTCTACTATTTGCTCAGCGATGTAATGTTATTATTGGATATTATAATTGCAAGAAGTATCTTAATAACAAAAAACCTTTCAGTAGCGACGTGAAAAATTTTGGATTTCACACCACAAAGAACAAATTGCCACATTGATTCGACATTGTAAGTATATACAATGAGAAATCCAACATTTGAAAGGAGTTTCGCAGTCAACAGTTCGAAATATAAAAAAATGCAGGCGAATGTAGCCTTAGAAAGTAAAAAAGCTGAAAAATGTGCCCGGAAAAATCACTTCTCCAAGAACTGAACGTGAAGTAATGTGCATTGTATTGGAGAACGTTGGAAAGAGCAAAAAGTTGTAAAAAGAATTTTTAAAGAAGCCGGAGAGTATTTATTCGAGCTAAGTCTAAGAAGTTTCGTAGAAATGGATTTCAAATGACGACGGTCCCTGAGAAAACCCAATCTCACACCTGAAATTATTAAAAATGAAAATAGTTATATCTTGCCAAAAATACCAGAATTAGACCGAAGAATACTGTTTGTAACTTGTTTAAAAAATAAATACTGTAAAAGAGAGCAAAAACGTCCAAAAACATTACGGTGCCTCTCACGCGAGTCGTCAAACCAGATCTTGCAAAACAAGTCATTTAGGCACACACGTAATGACAATACCTGCATAGTGGAACAAATAAAACATCGTCTTTACCGTAAGATTTGATCAGTTATAGTCGTCAACGCACAGTAAGGCTCTACTTTGCGCATGGAACCATGCGTCACGACCAATACATCAAGGTGCAAAGAAAACCTTCGTCGGTGAAAGAATAATTCCTACAATGGTCAGTGAAACAATGATTTTGTGTTCATGCACCAATCAACGCAGAATTACAAAGAATTAAAAAAATTATTTAAAGTAACATATTTTCTCACAAATTCTCACTTATTCTCTCTCAATTTCTCACTTATTTCAATAATACCATTAAAACTTTAGAATGACCTAAAAACTCTTCCAATTTGAATCCGGTAGACATTGTTTGGGAGGAAATAAAAAAGACCTATCAAGGAATACAATGATTGCGACCAAGAAAGAACTAATAAAACACAAGTCCATAAAATGCATATCAAGAATGTCACGGGGCAACAAATATGTTAAGAATTCCAGAGAAGAAATTGCAAAATAATAAAGAGTTGATTTCCCATGTTGTAAATATTTTATTATCGTGTTAAACAATCATTTTATTATTTTATCCCTTCCCCAATTGCACTACTAATAAATAAAATCAACTACTATGCTCTTTTACGTAAGATTTGTTAATCCATTGACGAAAAAACTAATTATTCAAAAATACACAGAAAAAGTAGTTTTGGCAATTCGTGCACTAGCGCCTAAGCACTATTCAGGATTTTCATCAAAATTGATATTCCCCGATTTACCGGTCTGATTTGTCACAGACCCTTGAATTTGAAACGGATGTTTTATTTTCTAGAGGTATTTTATATGAAACCACAACGGCATTTTCGAAATTTTCCCAAAAATTAATTCAAGTTGTTTTGAAATTGGGCGAGAAGATTACGTAACATACGTTTGTAAAGATGGCCCCATTTTCAGGAAAATCTCTGGCGCAAATGCAAATTTTACTGAAATCTCAATATTTTCGAAAATTACAAGTACTTTTTCGACATCCATCTAAAACTATTACTAAAGGTACTTTTTCCAAAATGTAATATTTTTCAAATTAGATATTTAATTTATGTCATTTATAATTTTTTAAAATGTGAGTATTTTTCACGTAATTTTCAGTGAAATGGTGACATTTTAAAATAGATATAGACAAGATTTTCTCAAGAACGGCTCTAATTTTTTCCTTAGAACTTTTTAAGCGAATAGTCCTAAGTATACTGAAATTATACGAAAGTATTTTTTAAATTTATCACGACATTAATGCTTACATCTCGTTTTTTGTAATTTATTGATTTTTAAATACAAGTGCTTCAAATTATTTCTTATGAAGATTCTCAGTATCTCCAAAGTTTCCCACTGAAAATGAACTCAAAATTGCGTTTTTTCAAAAAAAGGCAATAGTTACAACATAAACTTATAGGAAAATGCAAACTGATTTTGCATCTTTGCTTCATTTTAGGCATTTGTTACTTTATTGCTCAAACATAATATTAATGGAAATTTAGGTCTCCGATTGTTCGAATGAGTTAAAAAGTTTAAAAGGGGAGAGGAGGAATCCTTGGACGCACCATGTACAAGTGTTCCAGAGCAGGAGAAAACAACAAGAAGAACCGGCATTCTTGTCTACTACATTTTGTGTCCCTATACGTTTTTGAGAAATGTAGTTTCAAAGATATAAGCAATTATTTTTTGGTTCCATGTTTCATTTCCATTTTAACCAACAGTTCTGGGATCTTTATTTCTAAATACGTTTTACACATTCGAAAGTCGCGTTCTTGTATCGTGAGTAGCTATTGCGAGGGAGCGGGTCGAAGCAAGACGTTTTTCCGAGATAGTAAGAATGAAACATTCAAGAATGTAACGCACTACATTCTCGCAAGTTACTGTACTGATGTGAATCCAGGAGCATTGTTATTGTGTCAGATTAATAAATAAATAAATATCTTTATTGGTGGCGAGGATAGAAAGAAATACAAAGCAGTGAGATGTTAACCCCGTAGCATCACATTTCAATGTCTTTCATTTATTTTCGGAATCAGCTAACTGCTCCGAAGAGAGTTGGATACAAAGCCTTCCAGAAAATGTTGAAAACCCATTAAACTAAGAGTTTTAATATGACGGGTGCACTGACACGTTCACGCGCCTGCGCTCCGGTACTTCCTTCCTCTCCCTACTTACATCGCACTCAGCACACTTCAACGCACGCGAGGAATGCTGCACGACGCGCTATCTCATTGATTTTCAAGTACACCTTCAACGAACGACCATTTGACATGCTTTGACGCGAACTGCTTAAAATCTTGTCTTTTGTATTAACAAAATTAGTGGATCCACCATGACCCTTAAAACTAGGGGAAAACAAAGTCATCATTTGCAAAGCGTTGAATTGGCATGGGGCCTCGTTAATTGTCATGCGAAGTCTCCTGATTTTACCTCGTTTTTTGTTCCGACACTAATTAAAATAAGAAGTCTACAGGATCTCAGTATGCAATGTAGTACAAGACGATGCTGAACATTTGCACGCTGCTGTGGCAAGTATATTAACGAAGTTGTCGTACTAAACTGCAGAAAATATAGCTGCTCGCGCACTGACCTTCTAGTTGCATAAAGAGAGAACATAAGTATCGCAATGTAAGTATCCAGGCAAGTTGAGTTGATAGGCCAGGATACGGAAGAAATCAACAGATTTCCTCGTGGTTGATAGGAACATTATGCATTCATATCAGCAACGAATTTCACTTCTAGTTTGAACTAGAGACTCAATACATTCTCTAGGCGTGAAATTTGCAATTGTGTGATATTATTTGTGTTTCTTCTTGCTAAGTTATCAGCTATTCAGTTTCCAACAATCCCATAGTGTGAAGGGACTTACTGAAAACATATTTGTTTTTCGTTTTAAAGTTCACATAATGATTTTCCAAATTCAAATGCTCTTAAATTAAAGCGATGATATAAAAATATGGATTGTTAGGCCGTTTATGTGCCACACCAAATAACAGAAGGCAGAAATAAAATGTACAGTTAACTCACTAACAGATACATTCATTAATTCTTTATTGATTCTCATTTATCATATTGTTCATTTTAATTTATTCTGTGGGCAATTGAGGATTTTGATTCCAACGCCTAGAACAAATATACAAGTACTGAGATGGCGATAAGAATGTGGCTGTATATAATTGTTCAGGACCGAGATTGTCCCAAGGGCTACGTCGACGCGAGTTTGAGTAGTATGCGGAGCCTTTTCACTATGAATTGTCTTCAGGTGGTAGTACCGCGGGAAGGAATATGGAGAAATATTCCTTCCCTACGGAGGGTGACGAAACACAGAAATGACAATAGGAACAGCGACTCTTAAGAATACGAGAAAGTCTGTATTATTTGAAGCACTACTATATTTTACTTTAAAAGATCAACATTTAATTAATAATACTGCGTACGTCCGATGACTATTAAATCCTCTAAAATTTCGATAATTGCATAAAGGGGGTAGCGGTATAGGCAAATCTGTCCCTGGGGATAAAATCTTTTTATGTTGAAAATCGTAATTGTAGTGAAAAACACCAAGATTTTCGCCAGATTTAAATAAATTTACCCTGAGTACTTCGTACAAACCAAAAAAACCTGTTTTTTTGCTTCTTATATAAGTTTAAATTTTTTAACAAATTGTTAAAAAAACTGCGATTTCCTTTCGGTATAAAAACGCGAGACAAAACGAATACGAGAAGGAACATTAATTAGTTCAATGTTTGAAAAGCACAAGAAACAATATTTTTAAGTAGCAACGGTTCTCTGTGAAAAAAGCATTTTATAATCATTCTATTTCCATATATCTTTAGTTGTGTAAGACGGATCATCGTAACTTGATTGAGGTGCTGGTTCTGATATCAATAGACATTCTGATAGTTCTGGCAGCCATTTCTGCTTCTTACAGATTTCTGAATCTTGCTACACGGAAGTAGATGATAAACAATCTACACCCTTCAATTTGTCTAACGTAGATGTGACGTGTGTGAAATTATGTCGTAGGTGTGGATGGCAGGGTTTTTGCATCTGATGACATTCCACCAGATAACGCGAATATCAAATATTGCGCCTTACAGATCTGCACACCTGCACATTGCGATGTAGAACCAAATGGCTTGTTTCCAAAGTCTGCTGCCTAAATCAAAAACATTGGTGAGTGCATCATGTAGTGGGAACTTAACGTATTTTTGAACATCATTACAAATAATGTTTAACATTATTTGTAACATTGCTCTATTTTTTATAAACTCATTATTTTTAATTAAAATCTTAATTCATTCAATATTCAAATTAAAATAGGTTATAATATTATTTTTACAACCTTGATTTTCATTATCTTTTCTAATAAACATAAAACAAAAAAATACGAAAATTAATCAACAAAACCTAACTTTAAGAAAATAAATAAGAAACTATTAAATATGTTTTATTTAAATGGAGCTGTCGGGTGTAAATTATAAGATAAAAGGTTGAAATTTTGGGAAACTGTAGAGAATTTACAGGGATACAATTTGTATTTAGGCCTTTTTATGATCTGCGTCAGAGCATGACATATTCTTAAAAACGAAGAAAAAAAGTCTTTTTTTTCTATTTTCCCCTTCTTTTTTGTTGATTGTAATGATCAAAATTGGATATAAATGCCTAAAAATTCTCAAAACATCTTTATAATCTATATTAACTCGCAAGGATAATTTAAGCCAATATTCATCAATGTGGTTAAAAAATTTAAACTTATATAAGAAGCTAAAAAACACGTTTTTTTATTTGTACGAAGTACTAAGGGTAAATTGATTTAAATACGACACAAAACTTGTTTTTTTACACTTCAATTACGATTTTCAACATAATTTTTTTTTATCCACGGAGATAGATTTGCATATCTTATTTCACTACCGCCTTATTTTTCTTTTTGAAGCATCGGGAGCATTATTCGACTGCAGACAGCCACGTGTCCTAGTATGTTCTTCACGAAACCTATGTATGTATTTCGAATTCCAACCAATGCAAATAATTTGGTGGTTAGCAGCACTTTTTCGGATTCATGAAGTATTACACGATTACGTTACAGATAATATGAGAAAATATGTGCTGTTGTAGCACCACACGTTAAGAATATTTTATGATTTATAAAAAGTAAAGAAAAGAAAAACAATAACACCAAAGAATTTGTTGTTGCTACTTCTTTCTGTAAATATTGAAAACACTACTTAGATTCAAACCACTTCCGGAGCTTGGAGCTACGACAATAATGCTATCATCGATTCTTGCGGAACATCACTATTAACTCAAAACCATTTCATGTTAGACTGGCATTAAGGCCCACAAATCCTAATTTACGTCTCTTTAATTGAACTTCTTACTTTCTGCACACTTAAAAACTTTCTTATGACAAAAGTTTCTACGTCATTATTTTACCCGTAGATAACATCAATATTTCTGAACAAACATTATAAATGTTTTAAGAGCTTCCTCTTTTTAATCTCTGAAATTAATTTCTTCCCAATCTTTATAACCTTTTAAACACAATTTTCACATTATCTTTTTTTTACTTTTTTATGCTCGAAAGATCGATCGGGAAATATCAATTTGGGGAAAAATCATCCGAACGGTTTAGGCACAAGTTTTGACCCCAAAGAGGTAAATGGGCAGACAGGCAGAAAGACGTTTTGCCGTAAACTAATTTTTGGGTATCAAAATATGTGTATACAAAAAATCTGAATTCTGACAAAAAAGCGTATTACAGAAAGTAATTTGCTACATATGGGAGCAAGATTTATCCACTTTATCGATATCAGGGATCCAAAATTCAAGCTGTTTTGTTGAAAAATTGACACTTTCCTCTGCGTTATTTTCCTGTTTACCACTAAAAGAACGTAATTCTTAGTCATTATTAGGGGACGAATTTTGATGATCTAAAACATGGTCAAAAATTATCAATAAAATGCTCGTAGAATGATTTTAAAATGTTCTAAAAGCAAAGAAAAATGACGTAAAAATTGTGGTCAAAACCAGTTCAGATGTACAACTTAAACTGTTGGATATGTTACTGATGTAATCAAGGCTTCTTCTATTCGTTCAAGTGAACTCAGCTTTCAAACTTTTTGTTTGGACTGTTCTTTACAAGAAAATCTGTCTTTAGTTATCTCGGAATCAGCTCAATCGCCAATGACGCTGACAGGTGTCACAGGAAACTTAGATTACATACTCACAATGGCTGACATTACAACTTCTGAGCGAAGAAATCGAATGGGTTATCCGGTATTCAGGAATTCTGTGGAGAACGTTTGTTGCATCTTGTAAATATTATTTGAAGTAAGTACCATTAAAATTACATTAAAATCCATTATATCAGCGAAAAATGCATTAAAAATGACGGAAAAGTAAAAAAATGCCTTATTAGCTGAAATCGATAAAAAAAGCAAAAAGTGACGAATAAAAAAGGGTAATTTCCTTTTTTCATAACATGAAATGAATTTCTACACTAAACGGCATTGTTCATGAGTGAAAAAAATGACATTTCAATGGAATCCGCCCCTAGTCATTATTAAAATGTGCTCGTGCAACCCGAAACACAAAGTACCGTGCAATACTGTACCTGTATAAATCAGAAACAATGTTCTAGGATTAATCAAAAATTCTTCTCAAAAATTTAAAAAGGGCTATTTTTGGATATTTCTGAATTGAAGGGAGGCTCTTTTGAAGACTTCTATTAAAAGTCGGAGATTTCCATTCTTTTGGGCCATGAAACTAATCAGAATTTCCCGGTTCATCTGCCACGCGAGCCGCTGCAGTATTCGGGTAACGTTAAATAAAATATTTCATAATAACAAACAACTTAACTTAATTATTTTAAATTTAGAGATTAATTATCATATTAACACGCGCGGGAACATATGGTGAACGTGTAAGGAACACTTGTGGGAACAAGTGGGGGATATGTGAGAAGATGCTGTGAATCATGTGGTGAACATGTGAGGAAACGCAGGTCACATGAGGGGATAATGAAGGAGATATGTGGGGTTCATGCAGGGAAACGTGCGGAAGAATATGCGGGTTTGCACGAGGTTACAGATGGCGAACATGGGAAATAATATGGGGAACATGCGGGAAATAAGTATAGGAATGTGTGATGAGCATGCAAGGCAAACGCGAGGAAACATGCGGAAGGCAAGTAGAACCTGAATTATGTTTCTTAAGTAGTATTCTACAAAATGAGAACCTTTTGAACATTCTGTTAAATTTATGGAAATTTTTCTCTTCTAGGTACCCCCACTCATTAGCATGTGTACGTGCCAGAAATGAGCAGACTCTCAAAATCTATATAAAATTAAATTGGCGTGTCAATAAGCCCGTCCTATCGGACCTGTAATGTTTTACCGTACGGTTAAGGGGGTCTCCGCTTGAAGCTAAGATACAATGTGAAGTTATTTTCACCTTCACAAAGGGCCAAATTTACAAAGGGCAGAATGTTTGCACTGGTCCAGACTAATATAAAATAATAGCAAACATTATTTATGGTAGCTTTAAAATGCAATTATGAGTAATTAATTTTAAGTTGACAATCTCGTCGTTACACTTCGACATCAAATTGTATTCCTCCTAGTACTTGTCATTTTATATTAATAGTACTGGTTATATTATAACTATTCCACTGGTTACGGAAACACGCAAGAAAAAATGTAATGTCCATCATTTCACTTAAACGGCTGGCGTTGAGCGTTTAATATCTGAGAAAGTCTTTTATTTGATAATGTTAGAGCGCAAAACGAAGCTCGTAAACGAAAAAGAAAACGCAATTAATTTGCATTTAGCACTCGATTAAAACAAAGTGCTGTTCATGATGCCTTCTTTATACGATAACACTCTTGTCCCTGAAAATGAGTTTTATTTTCATTTCTTGGCCATCAAGTAAAATAGAGGATTATTATGCTATATCTCTAATCAAAGAGATGAAAAGAGCAGTATTTTGAAACTCTAGTGTCTAATAATTACTTTATTTTTTACTAAAAACAAGTAAACATGAAATAAAATGTTTTCGGGTAAATTGTATCAGTTGCACCACCATAAGTGCAATGTCCAAGTGGGGCCTGTAAGAATGTTTGAAGATACATTTACAAGTATCAGTTCCTTTCGGGAATTCGTTTTCCAAAGTTATTTCTGCGAATTTACATGTTCTGCATACAGGAAATATAAATATGAAACATCCTTAGGGAACTGTTTACACTATCTTTTCACTTTCTCAACACAGGATAAAAGAGAAAGTTATGTAACGCTGCGCGAAAAAACGTCGAATTTCCGACAGAAAAACTCTTATTACAGGGACTTCGGGTCGCAAAAGTGGGTAAATCCAGTTGCTAAATTTGAAAAATAAACCTCTAATACGTGTTATATCCAGAATCCATATTTTTTGGGTCCTTGATCGCGAAAAATCGAATGGCAGCAAAACGTCTGTCCGTCTGTGAACAACGTTAGCGGCTATACCGTTCGGTCGATTTTCTCCAAAATTGATATTTCCCAATCGCGGTCCCTTGAATTTTAAACCGATATTTTAATTTTGGTGGGTACTTTACGACAAGGCCCTGGAACATTTTCAAAATTTAAAAAAAGGCTCATTGTTTTTTATTGAATTATGTTGTTGGATAGTGTGAAAGGCATTTTAGAGAATGGTGCAGGTCTCACGTTCGTTGAAAACCTTAATTTTTCGAAAATTGCAAAAATTCAAAAAATGTTTGGCGTCTTCCTATAAATAAAATATTCAAGATCGAGATTTTTCTCTTATTGAAATCTGTTCCTTAAAGGTAGATTTTGAAATAAGGTCATGTACAATTGTTCCAAAATTTGAGTACTTTTCGCGTAATTTTGCATGAAAGAACGGGCGAGAATATACGTGCTGTTTTAGCACCAGTAGTTTAAGTAATGTCTATAATGCTTGAATTTTTAAATAATGTTAAATATTGTTTCAATCCAACAGGTAAATTCCAAGAAAATGTCAAGATAAATTAAATAAATACAGTAGAACTCCGGTATTCCGAACTAATTGGGGTGTGATCCGTTCGGATTATCCAAAAAAATGTATCGTACATATATAAGTACATCTATAGGGTTACCAGATACAATGCAATGTAGCGTGCGAGGTAAGAAAATAGCAAAGAAGCGTAGAGATCACATCATCACATCGCATCATGAAGCAGATTAAATTCCTTACCTCAAAAGAAGACTACCGATTTTGCACGTTCCTCTAAGTGAAAATTACTGCTAATTAAACGTGACAAATACCGTAGTTTCCAGAACAATAAATATTTCATTTCGACTTGTATTTCAATAATTAGTTATTCAGGTCTACAGGAATTATATCATCCTTTCTTTACACTACAACTATGAATTTTACTTTTTTCTTCTATCTCGAATTTTGTTCGGATTATCCGAAATTTCGGATTTGTGGGGTTCGGTTTAGCGGGGTTCGACTGTAAATATAATTGATAAAGCAAGTTCCGGGGTTTTAGAAGCTCATTTTGGTCTTCTTCAAAAGACGTAAAGCAGCTGCCCACTTATGTTTGCCCACAGACCTTTTCCGGACTTGTCCGTGAGCCCAGGAATCCCAGTGTGGTTGCAAGGCAGCCGTTCCAAACCGCTTCCGCGACCTACTGACGTTCTCAGGAATTATTCGCTGTCCAGGATATTCTTTATCTGCGGCCCAACGAATACATCGGCTTTGACATTTATCTCAAACAATCTAGGAAATAAGTCTTGAAAATATTTAAATGGCATCTTATCATATAAAATGTTTTACCTAGATACCATTTAATGCCAGTAGCAACTTTCTAGTAGTAGAGTTTCTACTCTAGATTTCTAAATTTTCATTATTGTAATGGATTCTAATATTTATAATTTTAGTACTTTTGTAGTAGAATGTTCTACATTCTCGTCTTCGCAAATGTTTGAAGTTTCATTGTTAAGTGAATTAAATTAATTCACTTAAGGGGCTGCTAATTAAGGGACAACTAATTATTAATCCACTTATTTAATTAATTCACTTAAAATAATTAACTTAATTAAGGATCCATTTTTTACTTTCTCACTCCTTACTTCGCCGTACCCGTCCGTCGGAAAACAGCGAATTTTCAACAGAAAAACTCTCGTTGCCGGGTCCTGGTAATGAAAAAGTGGATAAATCTTGTACATATATTTAGTAAATTACTTGCTCTAACACATTGTGTAGTCACAACTCATAGCTTGTGGGTTCTTGATTCCCAAAAATTGGTTAACAACAAAATGTCTCTGTTGGGTTGTGGCCCAAATTAGCGCCAAAACCGTTTAGCCGCTTTTTTCCAAAATTGATATTCATCAGTCAATTCATAGATACTAAAGGTCTTCTGAGTTTGAAAGGATTTTTTTGGGAGGGGAGGGTACTTTACATAAAGCCTCAACAACAATTTTTAAATTTTGTTAAAAATGACTTCAATTTTTTTTATTAGCGTTGACCTCGGAGAGCACAAAAAACGCTTAAGAGCGTTCTTAATAATGCTTAAGATCGCAGGTCTCATTTTCTTTGAAGTCCCTGATTTTTCGAAAAATCCAAAAATATTTTCGGCACCTTCCCACAACTACAATATTGAAGATAGATATTTTTTAATGGAATCTGTTCTTTAAAGACAGCTGTTTTAATAAGGCCACGTGCACTTTTTCGAAAACATGAGTAGTTTTTCTCGAATTTTGTGAAATTTACGCATTTATTTTTTAAACAATTACTTTCTTAAAAACTATTCCAATGTTCATCCATAAAATTTGTCTTCGAATTTATCAAAGGGCGGAAAAAATTGGTGCTGGTCTCATTTCTGAGAAAAACTCTGTTTTCGAAAACGTTAACAATTCAAAACTACAAAATTGAAGAAAGAGATGTTTGCCTTAATCAAAATATGTTCTAAAATATCAGATTAAAAAAGGATCATGCACAATTTTTTGAAAAATGTCGTTTTTGCACAATTTATGCTTGAAAATAATGCAATTTATAATATACACATTTTCTCAAATATCGCTTAAAATTTTTTCTTGAAATTTTTACGGGTAATCAAGGGGCGAGTAAAGGAATAGCACAGGTCTCATTTTCGTTAAACTCACTGAATTTTTGAAACTTACTCATTTACAAATAACACGAGAAAGTATATGCTCTTGTAGCTCCACTAGTTTATTTACTTCATAAGTGTCAGTAAATGAATATGCAGTCCCTGATAACGTAGTATATGATGATCCTTAAGAGAAAATGCCGATTCAATATCTATCACACAAACGTGCACCTGTCGTTACACAAACACACACACACACACACACACACACACACACACACACACACACCTTACCATACAAAAGTATCATATGTGAATTTTATGGTTTAATCGTTTGTTTAATTACTGTTTTATCCCGTATGGAAGGAAGAGAGGATGGTTTCTTCCAACGTAGAAATTACAATAGTTTGTTTGGCTTAGAGCTTACAATATTCGAACTTAACATTTTGCCTAAGTTAAGCAGCTTTCATAAACGTATCCACGGGCGGCGATCCACACCGTTCGTACGTGCACGAATACTAAGGAGAATGTTACTCGCCCTAAGGCGGGAATCTAGCCTTTTAGACGGTATCCTCCCCTCGTTCGGGTAAAACTAAGGCACTGTTGGGCTGGCATCCGGACACGCCGGATTGCGACAGTTCTCCCCAAAACACTTGGCAGTGCCACCTCGCCACCTCAAGGCTACCAACCATCCTCTTCGTCGGTATCAGGGAACACCGAAAAGTGAATTTCCATTAAATGTTGCCATCGATTTTGTGCAGCATTATATTACATTATCTGTAGTATTCATATATGTAGGTATACCAGAAATAAAAGACGTAAGGTGACGTTTTCGGAATCAAATATTCCCAAAATGTGCATTTTGACTACACTTCGTATGCGTAAAATTACTTACTACGTATAAAAGCAAGAAAATTCCACCTTTTTGGTATCTAGAACCCACAAAATGTGTTTTTCTGTAAAAAAAAATCGACCCTTTTTCTGCTGCAGAATTATCAGCATATCAAAATTATCAGCATATAATGGCTTCCTCTATAGAACGTATACGAGGAAGTAAAATAGTGTACGTGAAATGGTTTAATGATCTAAAATTCAGGGATTTATTGCACTCAGATAGCAATGTATATATATTTAATAATGTAGTTGTTGGGGATATAAAAATTTAACTTTTGCAGTTCTAGAAATTCCAGAATTTTTCTATCAAATTAACAAGGAAATTTTGTTCTAAACGAGCAAAAAATAAAATAAAAATGGATTTGTTTCAGAAGAGTTTCACAGCGAAGTGTTGTTTAATTTTATTGTAAATTCAACTTTCAAAAATTGTCAAAATTTGAATTTTCAATGTCTTGTGATCTGTCGAGTGAAAGGAATCGATGTTTCTTAAAAAATGTCTTTCTTGTCTGATTTTTCAGTTGACGGCGAAGGATCTTTAGTGTGAAAAAAAGTTACCTGTGGTAGCACTTTGCACTGACTGAAATTTCTCATAGAAATACCGTTTTTGTTGCAATTTTCTTTTTTTCACGTGTGTATCTCCTATTACAATTAAACTCTTGTTTATCTTCTCTATATTCATTTCGCAGACACTTGACGAACTATCTGAAAAGCTTAAATTGTCATTTCCCTGATTTCCACTGTTTTCGCTATATTCACTGGACTTTCCACTACCTTCGTTAATGCCACGGGAGCCATTGGTATCGACGCTCTCTTCACTAACAAAAGGCTTTTTGGAAGCCAACTCCCTTTTCTCCGACATGAATCACAACTTCGCCAATCTAATGGCTCCTCGAATCAAGTTTCACTAGTAAATCGTGGTTTACGCGACTTTGAGACTTTCTTGTCTTAAAATCGTGATCAGAATTAATCATTCTGATCACGATTTTAAGAGGATTCGAGAAGATCTGTCGTATCTCATACGGTGATCGTCACTCATGTTGCAGTGTACGCACGATTCACAGAACAAACTCTAGCCCTCTTCTCTTTAAAAAAAATTGTATTGCGATTGGTGTTCAGAAAAGTTTACTCATGTCCCTTGACAAGTGGTCTATTGTATTTCACGAGTAAGGTCTGGATGGCACCCCATCCTTAGGATGCCAAAGGACTCAGCAGTAAAATTCGTTTCGCTGACACGACGAAAAGCATTAGTTCGAGTAGAATTCGTTTCGATGTCACCCATCCCTTCTGGAGACAGAGTGAACATATGAGTTACAAATATTTCTTGAAACCCTAATGAGGCAGAAGTCATTCTTTTCGGCACTTCCATCAAAGACTGATCACACTCAATTCGTTAGTGCAAGGGCAAGCGCGCGCCCACATACAGTAGATTTTTAAGATCTGTACGTGTTCAGTGCTCACTTTTTTCGAATTTTCTGTAGAAAGTAGAATAAAAAATACGCCTATATTTTTTTAAAAATTTATATCAGCAAATCCATACATAAATTTTCAATTTTTAAAAATTATTACAATTTTATTGAAATACTTATTTTTTGAGGAAATAAGTTACAGAGGAATAAAATCCGCTTATCAAAGTATTAAAGGAAACAAACCAGGAATTTTTATGTTTTGTATATTCGGAATGGATAATCAATCATATTTTGCGGAATACGCGTATATTCTACAATTTAGTATAGTCATAACTATACAAATAATCAATTTTCAGATAAATAAAGAAACATGTGTTTTTTTATGTCCAGATTTAATAAAAAATATCATACATTTAAAAAAACCTGCCAATTCTTGTGTGATTTGAAGTGGAATGGCTCATTTTTTATTCTTTTTATTATTACTCATCCATTCTGGGGGCAGAGTGAACATCTGAAATACTAAACACTCTTGAAACCCTAATTAGACACACGGTCATTCTTTTTATAGTTCATCGGCACTTGAATGAAAGACTGACCGAACTCAGTTTGTTAGTGCATGAGTAGGCAGAGCGCGCCCTAATACTTAAAATTGATTTTTTAGAACAGCATGTGTAAAGTGCCCACTTTTTTCGTAGTGTATTTTATAGAAAATTGAACGAGGAATACGCTTATATGTTTTCAAAATTTGTATCTCATCGAGTACTTTCGGAACAACAATTGATCATATTTTGTGAAATACGCGAAAATTACAAAATTTAATATTGGCATAACTACACAAATAATCAATTTTCAGGCAAATAAAAAACACGTGTCTCTTTTTTTATGTCCAGATTAAAAACAAATATATCGTACATTTAAAAAAAGTCGTGTCAACTCTTGTGCGATTTGACGTGGAATTGATCATGAAGTCCAGGGAAAGCCATTAGAAATAAATACACATAACTTGAAACCATCCAAGAATAAAAATTTGCACAGTTAAGTCTGACTTGAAAAAAATACTAGCCGTGGGAAAAAATTAAAGAAGTAGAAAGGCATGCTTCTGAAAATCAAAATAGGGGGAATAAAAATATTTTAAAAAAGTTATTAGAAAGATTCGAGAGACAAAAAAAGGCCGATCCGAAGAAAAGAAAGAGCATAAAAATTCTCACCACACTACCTGCTTCATAGTTTAGATGTTCCACAATTCAAATGAAGAATGAAATGCGTTTTTAGTTTCCTTCTTTCTATAAGGTTGAGGAATCTAAAATTTGCAAGGAATTTTTAATGCAGAAATAGTTTTCAAAGATATTGTATGTCATTTTATAGTTCCCTGTTGCGCAATTTCTCACAGAAATATGATTTGTAAGGAAATACCCAGGCTCTTTCCCAACTTCCTTATCCGCCCAACTTACTCCTTCGTAAGGACAAGAACATTCATGGACTAGTGTGGTGTCTGCACCATCCGGTTTTAGATTTTGTGGTCTTTCTCCAATTTGCATGGAGCTCTTGAAGCTCGTAGAGGATAAACAAATTTATTTTTAGTGAATTGAAGAACAAAACCGCCACCATCACCACCACCACCACCACCACCACCACCACCACCACCACCAACAACAACAACAACAACAACAATAACAACAACAACAACAACAATAATAATAATAATAATAATAATAATAATAATAATAATAATACCAACAACAGGAAATGAAAAAATGAAAACATGACGACTGAAAAATAGATGAATGTTTGAACAAAAGCTAACTGCGGAACTTGCATGTTCAACTGAGTGTGAATAACGGTGAAATTTTGCAACCAACTTTCTAGATTTGTTCAATAATTTAAAACGTGAGTCAATACGATCCTTGCCTGGCAGTCTGTCTGTACTGACACAATGGACTCTGACTGGGCCAAGTCCTACCACAGGGTGTCCAACTTGCAATGCCTCAAGGGCCACAACTAAAACCCTATTTATGGTTGCGGGCCATATTTACATTACTTGGGCGATCCACCCCTGACTAGCCCGTTTTGTTGATCTCAGCAATTTGCCCGGATGCTCTGAAACAGTGGGGGGGGGGAATGGAACCATGCGCGATATCAGGCCGCACCATGCAACACATTGGGATGATTTTGAATTTCTCAATTTTCTAGAAAAATAATTTTTAAATCTAAACTTAGCCTATTTTTAAGGGGTGGCTGTACCGCGACAAGGCGTGTGTGCTAGGCGCAAAATTTCCTCGCCCGACATGGATGCAATGGACTTTCCCTTTTGACTAATAACCTTTCACGGGTCACAGTAAATGGCTCCGCGGACAGCTAGTTGGACAACCCGAGCAGCGTCCCGACCTTGCGGCCATGAGTTAACCTTGCCTGGCAGTTCTAGTCATAAAATTTAGTTTCTTAAATTGTTAATCATTTAAAACTTTCTAAAAATAAAAATAAAAATATTCAAGGGGTCAGGCATAAAAGTACGTATGAATCTTGCTACAAATGAAAACAATAATAATAATAATAATAATAATAATAATAATAATAATAATAATAATAAGTATTAGTATTATTATCTTTATTCACATTGTTTAGTTATCATGCAATTTAATTGAAGTATATTATCCTTATTAAGAACTAAATGTAGAAATCCGGCCTTGCCCATGCATTTATCATCATCTATTAGATAGCTGGCGAACCTGGCTTGTGTCTGTAAATGAAATTTAAAACCTATATTACACGCACACACTTACTAATAAATAAGTTCAATACACACGTCAACTGCGCAGTTTCAGTATTTAAATATAATGAAATAATATTTGTATCTTTTCCTGTGTTCATTTAAACAGGCAATGCTTTCTTTTGAATGTTCAATGTAGAGAAATAATGCATTATCCTGTTCCTGTTTGGTCTCTCACCGCATATGCATTATTTGCAATTTGGACTCTTATTTGCCATTAGCTAACATCGTAAACGTTAATGTGTATTTGGATAAATGGACCGAAAGCAGGATACAATACACACATGTTTATTCCGCACAACATGAAATTCAGGAGGCTGTGGTTGAGTGTGACACAGAGAGAGGTCGGAGGCTGTGAACGAGGGCGAAGGTCGTGGCCGCAGAAGTACCGAAAGAAAGTCGTATTGATGTCCGTAGTACACGAGAAAAGAACACGAAGTTGGAGCACAAACTGGCGTATGGGAGAAATCTAGCGTAGTACCACTGTTCCATGTTCCAAATGAGAAAAACCAATATTCGTTTGTCAAGACTTGTCATTACAAAGGGCTTGAAACTATGATGCACTCTCTTCATTTTCTCTCTTCGTTCCCTCTTCACTCTCTCTTCACTCTATCCTTTTTCACTTTCTCCCTCTTGCCGCTCTCATCTTTACTCTCTCTCCCTATTCGCTCCCTTGTCTCTCCACTCCCACATTCTCTGATTTCACTCGTTCTCTTCGCTGTGTTCTCTGACGCTTGAACTGGACAGGGTTATAAGGGCGTCCTCTGGCCTATGAGGTGTCAGTGGGTACCTTTGGTCCGCTGTACGAACGAAGGGCTTTGGCGCTGCGTATAACTGATGAGCCCTGTCGATAATAGCCCGGCAATAAAGTGTGCCCATACTTCCGCTTTCGAAAGTTATGAAGTATTTAAATCCGGTTTATGTCTATACAACTTTATTACGTACAAAATATTTCTCCCGACTTTAACGGAATAAATATGATTTAGAAAAAAATAACACTAGTCTGTGAATCTCGACAATCGGCAGGACGAAAAATAAACGTGTTATGGTATGAGGGAAAATTAAAATAAATAAAATAAATAAGACAAAATTAAACTACTTGTATTATCAGCTAAACATGTAAAACTATTAACAGATATTATATGAAATTAATTAATGAGTCTTACAATGGTTACCCAAAGTTATGCGGTTTCTTCTTATGTAATTACACAATTATAAATTGTTAAAAAAATATAATTTTCTTGACGTGAACATGTAAATTGTTCCGTCAACGCAATACGTTTTCACAAATGACAGTCAACAGAGGGAATTTTCGTTAAAAATAGTCGTTTCAATATCATTTCTACCAATATTCTTCATTAATTGATTCTTCTTTTACACATTTTGCTATTATATATCAAGACAACCTTTCCACGAACAAAGTTTCAGTATGGTTTCACATGCATCTATGTGCAATCTAAATTTCGCCAACTTTTTTGATCACGAGTTTTCCTATCATGCTGTTTGTACTTTTGAATCACATTTTTATAATCTTCCTTCTTGATACACCTTTTGCTACCTTTTCTTTCTGCAATTCAATGTGAGATTCCATTTCAGTGTCTATAGACAGTGCAACATCCACTCTCTTCTCTCGGTTTATTTGCCTCCTGTATTGATTTGAATAATGAATAGCTTGGATAGTCCTGATATACTCAAGAGCAATTTTGATAAAATAGAATTCTACTCTGTTACAATCAGCTTCCTAAAGGCCCCATTCATCTGAACCACTCAGCAACGTTTCCGAGTGGCAGCGCTGCTGACTGCAAATCTTTGGTTTAAATGGAGGTTTTCACACAAGCGACGCAATGGCGCTGCTGTGGCGATTAGTAGCGTACTCCCGCCACCACCACCGCAGTGACGCTTCCACACCACCACCAACCGAACACAGTTCTAGATGGCAGCCTTCACATTAAGCCACTCGGATGCGCCACTGCGCTTATCTGTTCACGTGTTGACTGGCATGCGGCAGCCGGCACACATTTGTGATTCACTTTCACTTCCTTTCCCACGCTTAGCGGCTCAGTGGCGCCCATTGAGGCCCCTGCGCTTGGGCGGCGTTACTTTGTGGCTCCGTATGGAAGCGACCAAGGAGAAGATTCATTGAATGTGGATACTTCTACAACACTTCGTACAAAATATAGGCTGTTCTAAAAATACGACATCTTGCACTTCCGTGTCACGATCTAGAAATTTCGACAAGTTATTACATAAATTTTGCGGAACTAATCTCCGAACTCCGATAGCCATCGGTATGACTTGTTTTTACTTCCCATACCCGGCTGACCTCTATTTTCAAACACTTGTACTTAAGACTTTTCTTTGCATCCTTGGTTACAGCGTTTTGATTGAATAGAACCGCAACAAATACAGGTAGACCCGATGTTTTTAAAATATCGAATAATATCCAGTTTGTTTGATGCTACCGCACAAACAGTATGAAATGGTTGGTTTTACAGTATTGTTTACAACAAACATACAACTGAGGGATATTGTTTATATCCCCAAGTTGTATGGTTTTGGTGTATGTTCTACCAATTGGAACATATATTTGGAATTTTGTGGGTGCTGCAGGTCTGACTGACGAGTTTTATCTAGGAGTGGAGCTTGCAAAGTAATCAGATGCGTGTAACGGAATTCGTTATTTGGAATTTTTGTACTACAAAAAAGAGTTGAACGTTAGAGGTTTTATTATTAATATTAATAATACTATTATAATTATTAATATCAATATAATAATAATTATTAATATTTTCTAAAAAACGTTCTTAAAATGACAATTGAGGCGTTCGAGTGTAAATTATTGTATCTGATATTTCACGTTTTGTAGGAAAGAGCAACGTCATTGTTTACACGAGATGCAGATGGTACAACGTACGAACGAATTATTATTTCTCTTGGTTGTCTTCCTTGAGTCTACTTGAAATAGAGAGAGCTACTGGTTAAAATCCCGTAATCTTTATTTCGCCCAAAACGTCAGATACTGGTATCTACGTCGGGACGTCTCTATCAACAGACCTGCATCGGTGCATCGGTGGCATCTAGTTACAGAATAGAAACTATTAAGAAAGGAAACTTGACAGAAATTCCTTTGGTCTACAGAGAGGCAGCGACATTGCGCCGGTCATCATATTAAAACCGAGTAATCACAATACTTGCACATACGACACAATAGACAGAGAATACTCAACCTCCACGAAATATGTTTCACTACTGAAGCTTTAAGAAAAAAGGAAATTGTATTATAAATCTAGTCGTGAAAGAAAGCAACAAAAAAGTATTTCAATGAGAATACCTGGTGGATTTATAGACCAGGAAATAATAAAGAAACCAATGGACAGGAAATAGTAAATACAGCGTCGTATACCTTTCTTATTACTAACACTCATTCATTATTAACTGTAAAATATTTACAAATTTAATATCCACAAAGAAACAAACACAACCATGTGCAACAACCGGTCATACAATATTCACGAACAAAACACTGAAAAAAAGAAACAAAACAAAAAAACAACAAAAAACAACACTTTTATACAATGAGAACACAGCAGCGAATACACAGCATCAGCGGCGATCAGCCAAAGCCACCTAAGTGATCCAAGTGTCGTTGGGCCGGCAGTATACTCGGTTTCAATATGGCGTCCACAGCATTAACTTGTCGCGCGGCGTGTAGGGAGCGCTTCGCGGCGCTGGTACGAGCGTTGGTGCGCGCGGTGCGCAGGGTGGCGTCGTACAAGGCGCAGCTGGTGGTGCAGCTGCGGCGCGTGCTGCTGGACGAGGGCAGCGTGTTCCGCGCGGGCGGGCGCGGCGCCGCCGCCAACCCCTACCACGTCAACTACGCCGGGCCGCGGGGCTCGTACGCGGGCCGCACGGCGCGCGAGCTGGTGTGCGAGCTGCACCAGGCGGCGGCCGGCGTGCGCACCCTGCGCCCGCAGGACCAGCCCTTCCGCCGCCTGGGGCTGGGCGCGCGCTTCCCCGCCGCGCCGCTGCTCCCGCCCGGCCCCGGCCCCGCCCCCGCGCCCGCCACGGCCGCGCGCCCGCCGACGCGCCGCCAGCGCGCGTGCGCCGTCGTCAGCAACGCCGGCGCGCTCGCAGGCTCCGGCCTCGGCGCCTTCATCGGTGAGTCACCTCCCCCTCTCTCGACTTCATCCTCATTCTCCTCTTTGTGCATTCTTAAATCTACCTTCTGTCTTACATTTTCGAATTTCGTCCTTCAATTCTTTTTCTCATCTTTTCTGGCGAGATATGCTCATCTTTGTACTTTTTCTTTCATTTTTCGTCTTCATCCTCTTTTTAATTCTTCTCCTCTATTCCCACCCTTCAATCTATCTTCTTTGCCATATATTTTCTAATTTCGTCCTTCAATTCTTTTTCTCGTCTTTTTTAGCGAGATATGCTCATCTTTGTGCTTTTTATTTCATTTTTCGTCTTCATTCTGATTTTAATTTTTTTTTCCCATCCTTCTATCTATCTTCTTTGTCTTTTATTTTCTAATTTCGTCCTTCAATTTTTTTCTAGCGTCGTAAGCTCATCTTTGTGCTTTTCCTTCCATTTTTGGTCTTCATTTTCATTTTAATTCATATTCTATTTCCCCATCCTTCAATCTATCTTCTTGGTCTCACATTTTCTAATTTCGTCTTTCAATTCTTTTTCTCACTTTTTTCTAGCGTCGTAAGCTCGGCTTCTTTTTTCTTTGTGAACATCTTCTATACGGGGCGGATCAAGAAATTATTTCAGGCGAGACAATCGGCCCCCTTATTTTTTTAAATACAAAATATTAGAAAATTCAAAACTTGAAATAAGAAGAAAGTATGACAATCAACGGAATATACTTTTGTACGTGATGCCGTCAATGTTCAAAGTTCATAAAAAAGGACAGAAGTCCATCATTGTTAAATTTTGATTTTTTGATGTAATATTGAATCAGAAGGGAATTTATGTCGATACCCACTAAGAAATATTTCAAAACCTGTCATGTTTAAAACAGTAAATAAAATATACATTTTTTACAAAAATGAACGCATGCTCATCTCATGATCTTCTATTTATTTCACTAAAAAATTTCCTGTAGCAAAGAGAATATTAAGAAGGCGAATGCATTAAATTTAATTTTCAAGAAAACAATTAAAGGGTGAGGTGAGCAAATGTTTAATAAAATGCTCTGAACAATTTAAATTTGAACTGGAAAAGAAAAGGGGGGACTTAAGTTACAAATACAGACCTTGCTCATTCAGCTGCCAGAAGTTGCTTTAAAATAACGAGTAGGGTAATGAAGAGAGATGTTAGAAATCTTTTTATGAAACAATTCAGGGAACACTATATGAAAAGAAGAAGACTGAGTGGTTTAAAACGCATTAGGAACTGAAGAATTGGTCACTGAAATTAGACAAAATGCGTTATTTATTGGTTGTAATTGTTTACATAATGTGGCTGAAGATATAAAGTACTGGCCATTATAATGTGGGAAATTAATAAAGCGTTTCTTATAATTACTTTATTTTAATATGATATCCACGTAATTCCTTTTTTCTATTTTTCCTTTCCATTTTTCTCCAAAAGGTCTCGTGTTTAATTTTATCATATCAAGCGGACCCTTGACCTGAGCAGTATGACAAAAAGACACATGTCCATTAAATTACCAATTTTCTGGAAAACATCTTTGGAATTTAGGAAAACATCTTTGGAAACTAACGCAGTCTATCTTTCACAATACTAACAGGATGTAAAATTACATTTTTCATTTACTGAAATCCAATATTTTTACCATGAGAAAAGAAAAAAGTGTGCCTGTGACCTTTTGTTCTGAACTTCCACAAAGTAAATATAATCAATTAAAAAATGTTAGCTTTTGTTGAGGGGCATGGCATTCTGCTTTCCCCTGGACCTGTCACTAATTCCAACGAAGTGATCATATGTGGGTTTATTTCCTGTTGTTATGAAATAACTGTGTGATGATTTGTACACATTAACACATATTAACAACCAATAATAATCAGTTCGTCATACTGTATTTTAGTGCAGCATTTGAACCACAAATAGTATTTTTACATTGATTTTGAACACTGCTTGTAGTACATTACTGGTATATTTATGAAACCATTATTTGTTGTTGCATATAAATGCCGATTCTAATATTGTAGTACGTATAAGTGAATGAACTGAAGCAAAAATACTTTTCTTACGTCTTATTTCTATGAAACCAAAATGTTTGTCATTTGCTGTTTGATGACTGCCATGATGTAATAGGTCAAGCAATAAAAGCAAGCTGACAAGAGATACAATTCAATTCGTCAAATTAAAGATACATTATTTTATTTTTAAATGTGAAGTTAAAAATGTTGCTAAAATATTTTATTTTTTTTACCATTGGGCCTAAGTATGTCACATGATACACAACACCAACTAATGATTCATGTCACGTCTCTACATAAACTACTCATCTTTACATTTATATGAATCAGCATCATGCTGAGTGAAATGGAACACCTACATGGCCTGTATAGAATGACCCTCTGAAAGGACGTGAAATTTTTTTATACCATGATTTTCTTGTTATATTGTAATAAGTATATTTGGGATTTATACTCATATAAACATCTTACGGACTCTCTTCTCTTAATACGGACTTACTTCACTATCTTTTCATTCATTACTTGATAATTTTAAATTAAGTATTCAGAGAAAATTTTTTAAGAAATATAGTAGTTATTCGTTCTGATAAAATCAGTAATGTAGTACATGGTTTTCGAATAGGTGATTTTGCATAGTTAACAGTTTGCAATATGTTGGGGTGAATCTTAAACATTTAAATTAATTTTATAACAGTAGTTCTGAGGGTTACCGATAAATCGTCATGCTAGCTAAGAAAATGTTATTGTACTACTGTAAAATTTTCTTTGGCAATCTCGTTTTAACTCTACACTCAGAACAGTGTTTCCGAACTTTTTTTTGTTTATTTAAGGTCGCATCAACATCTAGGTCATTAGCGATCACTATTGGAGTTAACGTTATGTTAACTGCGATGATGAAACGATAAGGTGATAATAAAGGGTGAAAGGACGAACACAAATACAACCACGCCCGAGGCAGGACTTGAACCCGCGACCCTTTGGTCCGAGAACACTACGACACTATTGTTTTACCGATCTCTCCGAATCTTTCTAAACCTAAAAATTTTCTCTTTGAAAACCACTCCTTTACAAATCTTATTAGACCTTTGTTTTTATCTTCCAAACTTCACTGTTTCATTAACGAAAACGTTTTCTCGTTTTAGTTTTAAACATTGACGAGAATGTGTCGTGAACGAATCTGTCAAATATGAAACAATGTACACCTACACAACAATTTTCTTTACTGCAGTGCCTTATAGAAAAGCACAGATTTGAATTCATTTTCTCATAGTTTTCCCAACTTTCATTACCACTACAAAATAATACATTCACTTCATCATCCATCATGTTATAATTTCATGCTCCATCATCCATTGTGTTATAATTTCAAAATGTTTTACTTAGTATGTATGTATAACAAGAATCAAGAGAATTGAAGAAATATACACTCGTCAAACTAACATACGATTTATCATTGTGAGTTACTTTCGATTAGGATTCAGGGATTTGGGAATCTGGAAATTTTATCAAATTTCATACGATTATCTGTCGTATTTACATTGAGAAATCATTACTGCATAAAATCAACTCTGCATGAGATCAACAAAATTAAAAACAAACTAGTGGTGCTGCAGAATGGCACTGACTTTCTCGTAGTACAGTTTTCTAATTTCCTTGGTGTGGACTGGCTATACGGTTTTGCCCCGTCCTCTTACCAGCTGCCAAAAGTACTTTTTTTGACATTTTTTCAACTTTTCGGTTTCCTAATAGTAAAACCGGAATATTAAAAGACTATGAAAGAAGAGTAAAACCTGGTCCTAAAAGAATATTTTCATTGAAAAATTTAGAGCCGCTTTTAAGAAAATGGCGTTTAAGCGTTACTTGTAAACGTGAATTTTGAAGCTCTTTTTCACAGAAAAAATTTGAGTTTTCGAAAAACTTCATTAAAAGTCATTTGAAGCACTTTCACTCACAAATGCAATAATGTATACAAATTGATCGAAATATGCATATTAACGGCGTGAGAGATATTTAAAAAAATTACTTCTACGTAATTTTAAAAAAATTAAAGAATATCCCAAAATGAACGTCATATTCAACTTTACGTTATATTAAACCTCTATTGGAAAAGTTTGAAGAAAAATTTGGAGCCATTTTTGTGAAAATTGCTTTTGAGCGTTTCTGAAAATGCGGAATTCTGAGCTCATTTTCACAGAAAACTGTTGAGTATCTAGAAATGTTTTCAGACGTTATTTAAAGCACATGTACTCATTAACACAATAATGTAAACAACTTGCCGGGAATATAAATATCAACAACGTGAAAGACAAGTCAAAAAAACGCATTTTTATAATTTTTGGAATAAACAAAAGATAGAGCAAAATGGCATTTATGTAATCTTATAACGTGCATTTAGCACTATCCCTTCCAAAAGTTTAAAGAGAAAATTAGGAACCGTTTTTGAGAAAAATCTTGTTTATGTTATTTTTTAAAAATGCACATATTGCACACAATATTGCGAGAAAACTACTAAAATTTTCAAAATAAATGAACATGACCTTAATCAAATAACTAATTATGGACAACAAATTTCATTGGAAGGAAAAATCTCAATTTTATAGTTGTAGGAAGATGCTGAAAGAAATTCAAACTTTCATAATTTTCGAAAATTGAGAGTTAACCGTGTAAATCGGACCTAGTGTATTTTGTGTAAGTATTTTGTATATCTTTATAAGTGTATTTTGATTTATTCTTACAAGAAATTTAAAGAAAATTTTGTACCGGTTTTTGAGAAAAATTTGAAAACTTTCGTGGGTCTTCATGTACAGTACCGCCAATGTTTAAAGAATGTTTTTCAAAATCTCAAAGTTTTGACTCGAGACAGATGGACAGAGATTTCTTTAATTTGGAAAAGATCGTACGCATGGTTTAGGCGCTAGTAGCGTTCATAGACGGACAGACAGACGGAAGGACAAACGGACGGACAGGCATTTTGAAAAAATCACTTTTTCGGTATCGGGGCACCCCAAAATGTGTATTTCCGTTGAAATATCGAAATTAATTACTGTGAAGAAGAGTTTCAAATTTCGCATTTACAGTAATGCCAAATCGCCATTTTCTTGAAAACGGTTTCAAATTTTTCAATGAAAATTTCTATTTAGGACGAGGTATAACTCTTCTTTAATATTCTTGAAGTAGAATTTCGGTTCTACTATTAGGAATCCGAAGAGTTGAGAAAGTGTCGAAAAAAATTTACATTGGGCAACGATAAATGGCAGCTAGCAAGAGGATGGGGCAAGACCGTAAAACCAGTCCACACCAAGGAAATAAGAAAACTTTTCTACGGGAAAGTCTGTGCCATTCTGCAGGAGCACTAATTAATATTGGTATTATATTCGAATTCACGACCTAGTTGATTAATCCATTTTGTTTTCCTTTCTCATTTGTTCGATTCACCCAGCATGTTTAGCAATATCCGTCCTCTGGGTGAAACCACACTCATCCGTTCTCAGACTACTAGATTACGTGGATCTGAAGACGTATATTGAAAATAACGTTAATTCAAACATGCATGTAAATAAAATATACATTGTTTCAATATTTGGGAAAGATCCAGAGATAAGAGTGGCTCTATTAATTTAAAAATATACCAATTTTGTCTCACTCGAGAGACAAAAATCAACGTAATTCTATAAGAAAATAAAGTATCATATAGGCGTAATGTACATCAATTAGAATGTCACAAAATCTTATGTTTATGAATGACGAAATACTTACAGAAAATATAAAAATGTAATGAAATAGAATTCTTTTGTAATGTCCAGAAATAAATTTCATATCCTTGAGTTTACTTTGGAATTCGAGAATGAGTATGTAGCGAGTTGAATGACGCATTTTTTGAATGTTGAAAAATTGTGCAAGGACGTATATGCACAATACAATGATAATATTAGTTCTGAGCAATAGCTCTGAGTAGATATCTACTGAGTACTGAATACGTAGGCAATCTACACTATGCTTATCGGCGACTAATTTCCTTCTTCGAAACATTGAGGAACTAGTACGCGGAAAAGAACAAAGAAATCTCGTGCGAGAAGCAATCAACTAAATCAACCAAAAATAAGTAAAACATAAAATATGGAATTTAAACGGCATCAAAAAACTTTTTTAAACCAGTCAATGATGTATTATTGAAATTTAATATATAAGCATCTGTGAAAATTACATTATTCTAGAAAAAAAATTTCAGCAGAAACCACATTTTTAATATACTACGAGTCAATTATTAATGTGTTCAGTATGATAAATCTACATGTAGAGTAGTAGACAAATGGAACTTACAATGTATTTCTTTATTAATATTTATTGCATAATATTATACGATATTATTTGAATGGCCTTGTTACGTTCATTGAATGAACAGACATACCCATTATGTCACTGATCATTTTCTGGAGGTCTTCCTTCTTCATCATACAGAAATAATCGATCAATGTGGTTCAATAGGAAGTCTCAACATAATCTATAATCTCTATTGCTCTAATAATTTCCCAGATTTACTTTCTAACATCTTCATATACTTAATTGTTGACGGTTTTGTGTGCAAGGCCTATTTACTTGTCTGTTCCTTCGTCTGCTGGATCATAATAAAGAAAGACCTAAGTGATCGCAAACATCAGTCACTTGTACTTTGATATGAGTGCAGACGTCGAAAAAATACATATTTTTATTTCTGTTTTGATCATATAAGTACTGACAAATTAAAAATCAAAAACTAGAGGACTCATTTAACAGGTTCCATTCCAAACTTTTTGGATCCAAACACATTCGTACAACTTTTCATTGTAATGTCATTTATTATTAATCATGCCAACAAATCCCCCGACTCTCCTTGAAGAACTTGGAATAAGTTTTCAACTTTCACACGTCTTTTATTGTTATAATATTAATAGTGACAGGTGCTATGAATATAAAATGCATTTATATTGTACGAAATAAACTTATTTTGACTGATTTGTGTTTCGCATGTTCACAGACAAACATGATCTGGTGCTGCGCTTCAATCATGCTCCAACTATCAACTACGAGCATGACGTCGGGACAAAGACGACCATCCGAATTGTAAACTCGCAAGTAGTTTCGAAACCAGAGTTTGACTTCCTGAATTCACCCCTCTATGAAGACGTGGCCTTGTTGGTATGGGATCCTAGCAACTACTCGGCCACACTGGAAGAGGTATTGTAACTGTAATTAACCCAGACCATCACAGTCCTTAATCCACTAGGACGTGAATTCGAACATAATACAAATATTAACCAGTGGTGCTAGCAGAATGGCACATACTTTCTCGTAGTAAAGTTTGCTAATTTCCTTGGTGTGGACTGGCTTCCTCACACCCTTTGCTTTGACGGAAGATATTCAATTAAAAACTAATACGAAAGTGTTTATGAAATCTTATTTACAATAATCTACAGTTTTATTCTGGATTTTCATGAATTTACAACCGCCGAGTAATTAAATAAATGAGTTTTGTCATGGGAAATTGGTCGATTTAGTTTGCCAGAATTTCGGAACACTATTGTTCTTGCACAGTCCTGTAGATTACACAACAACTTTTCATAACTAAACTGAGTACCTAATGATTTTACAAAACCACATACTTTCTATATTGTTTGTAACTACTGCATAATATTATAATATTGCAACTCGTACCCGACTAATTCGTCAACCGTCTCATTAAAAACTCTTCAGCAAACGAAGTGAGGAAGATTTGAAGGTTCGAAATTTCACAAGTTTTAATGAACAATATACCTTATAAACTGTTAATAGCGCATTTGGTTCCCTTCGAGAAAAGCATTTACAGAAAGAAAAAAACATTTAAATTTTGTTCTGACTGTACTGTGTATAAATCTATCTCTCTTGCATGAATGCTTACAAACTTGATCAACAGTCTTTCACTAGATAAAAAAAAAACTTTTTGAGGCAACGTTTAGTGAAGAGCTGTGAAATCCTCTGCATTTCTTGAGAAGCGTTCAGAGCCCACGAGAATCAACTCATATTAGCAAACTTGAGAGAAAAATAGGCATAAAATTCTTTTACAGACTATTTAACGGTAGGGTACCATCGCCCTTTCGGAAACACCAATAGGGGAAGGGGGACGGTTGATCTCAGAATAAATTGCAATATAACAGTAAGAATTTTTTTCTTTTAAAACTAATGATACATGTTTTTAGAATCATATTACTATCATTTTCAGTAGGTTTGTGTTCACTCTTTTCAGCTTTTGATGTACAGCAAGGGCATAGTTATTTCAAAAGTTTACTTTCTTGACTTACGAAGTTTTTTGTACTTGCGGTCGTTTCCGCTGAGACCCATC
This sequence comes from Teleogryllus occipitalis, assembly GCA_011170035.1. Classification (NCBI taxonomy): domain Eukaryota; kingdom Metazoa; phylum Arthropoda; class Insecta; order Orthoptera; family Gryllidae; genus Teleogryllus; species Teleogryllus occipitalis. The sequence continues at coordinate 6,398 of BLKR01000307.1, read as the reverse complement.
TGACCACATCCAATTTTTAAACTTTCACTTCAGTATTCACTTTAGTATCGACAGATACTGAAGTGGGATTCCTCGTGTTTAGGGTCAGGTCTAGCTGTAAGAGAACGCTGGAGTTGCTAGGAAGGGATTACGCATGGCGACAGTTTCGAATTTTCTTGTAAACAACCGAAACGCGTTGACAATCAAAACTTTCACTAAAGGTTAAGGCAAAGGTAGAAAAACTAAACAGAGATAGAGGAAAATACGTTGGGGTCCGTCGTTGATCACTTTCCCGCATTGAAATGAAACCGTTAATTATAGGGGAGATTTTACCCTTTTGGAAAAGACAGAATAATAGAAGTTACTTCGTATGATAATGCACTGACACGAGTTTCGGACAGTTATTTTAAATGTGAAGTATGTCCAAAACGACCTAAGGTGCACTTGATTTCCTTTTACACTGGCCGCCTTTTGTGTACTTGCATTGCGAGTTCCAAGTGCCTCTGTTGCAGTGGTACGCCAACCCAGACTTCGACCTGTTCACGCCGTACTTCCTGCACCGCGAGCTGCACCCGGAGCGCAACTTCCACGTGCTGGACCCGCGCTCGCTGTGGGCGCTGTGGGAGTTCATCCAGAGCCACATCCCCATCCGCATCCGCAAGAACCCGCCCTCCTCGGGCTTCCTCGGTACGTCTCTTACGAACATTCACACGTTCACTGCCTGCGCCGGTGGCCAACATGCTTAACCACGCTCAGTGAAGTCACGGGAGCTAAGCAGTTCGAGACACCGTGGGTCTCTGGATATTAACGGCGCTGACCCTTTGGGCCATGGGAATAAATGGCAATAACTTACAACTTGACGCATGACTGACAATCAAGGAGAATTACTCCACGTTCAACGCCAATAAAAAAAGACTTGGAACGTTGTTACGCAAGTAACAGAATTTTAAAAAGTTAAATACAGCTTATAATTAAATTTTTAGGTCGATTCGCCCGAAATAGCTTAGATTAGAAAATATGATGCTAATGTGGACTCAATACGACTGTCGTACTCATCTGTAGGTGTCTAGAAATACATTTTACAAACGTATAGGGTATGAAGAGGGAACGAAGAAGATTACTTCTTGACAATCAATGAACTTTTGGTGGAAAATCCCTTATAACAAAGTTACACTTCTGACTTTTGCACCTAATTTGTAGGCAACTCATCTTGCACAGATTTCAGACAGGTAAACAAAACATCTTTACCCAACAATGCACATGCTTATTGAAAAATAAAGATTATCTTCAACTCCTTACATACTGTAGAAGTTTGCCACATTTATTATGTGACATCCTGTACGATTAAAATTGTGTAAAATAGGTCTTTACTGAATATATGATAATAAAAGAGTACGGGACATTGTTTATATCATATGTGCGAATTTACCTTTAGTTTGCCTATAATATCTATAAAGTTACACCCACTATTATGAATCGACATTCATTTAATGATATATTCTAATCATCTATGTTATGATTTAAGTCTGACTATGGACAGAATTCATACATGAAGATAGTTATGAAATATAACTATGAGTTTTTATCACTCGGCTGTCGATGTCAACTGAAGAATAGCGGACGTCTGTTACTTTCTGACAAGGAAGTTAAACGAGTGTAGCTAGCATTTCAATATACTCACGTAAATGTATGAGCAACTTTCTAATGTAGCTGCAAATGTCGCACCAGAAAATGCGGAAAACGATTAGAAGAAGATTGTCTCTGAAGTCAATTAAATTGCAAACGCAGACTTCCGCGCCCGTTGTCAATAGATACTTGTCTGCACGGGAGACGCTGTGTCTTAGGCATAGTTGCCAACTCTGGTCATCAATGCATCTAGAATGAGTGATTAGAAATCCTGAGGAAGACCGTGAAATGGAGATCTTCAAGGGCACATTTCTTGCTAACGGGTACAGTGCAAACGCTGCCAACCAGGATGCACGGCAGGCAGCTACTGCCTCTAGCATTGCGGATAACATCGCTGCACCTACGGATGCTTACCGCTATATGGATATTTTGCCATGGGTCACAGACAAAATTCACAAGCTATTTAATCACTTCGACATCAAGACAGGTTACAAAGTCCATAAAAAATTGAGTACAATGCAGTGCGCGTTAAAGATCGCATTCGACCTCTTCTGGTGTCAAGAGTATGTGAGATTCCTCGCAGCTGCGGCCACAGTTACATCGGCGAGACGGGGAAAACCATTGATAAACGCCTCCGGTAGTGCGTTCGTCATTACAAGTAAAATAATATAAAAATATAGGCGGAAACCCTCCATGCATGGCAAAATGGCCATGCCATTTTTTATAACACTCTCCTTCTGGCAAAGGGAAGACCGCTGGGGGCCGAGGAGGTCAAAACAGGCGTTGGAAATAATCAAGCATCCCCAAAATTTGAATGCTGACTACGGTCTGCGTCTCAATGAGGCCAGGAAACATCTATTTTACTACGACGCCGGTCCTTGATGTTCGATCACGGACGGTCCCCTTCTTTCACTCAGCCTAGGGGGGCCGTTGCCCAATAGGCCAATCCTTTCTCCGCATCGTCCGATCGTTGGAACAACCAGCAGCCGGGTGAAAGAAAACCTTATTCTGAATAAAACGGTGTGCAGTACACTTCCATGCATTTTGCCCTGAAGAAGGTAGCTGTATAACGACCGAAACGTTGGAAACGGTGTCTAGGACGCCCCGTCTCCTGGACAGCTAAGTACTAATTAAATTGCAGTTACCCAACAAAGCAGCTCCAAATCAAAAACTTGCATCATTGAACACTACCATCGAATAACCGCGTGATGCACCTACCTTGAACATCATTTGGGTTCTCTGGTCGAAACTGTACGACCTTTCTTTTTCTCAAGAGAGTCTGCCAATGGTATTGCCCATTTCGACTATTATTTGGAACTCGAAAAGATGGAGCACCACCATATCGTAATTTTGCAGTTCGTGACTTCATTATGCAACATAACCTGATAATTTAATAAACTATTCCACCCATGAGTTATTAGTTTCAATCCGGACAATAGCTTTTTATAGTAAGATGGTGTTAAAGCAATTATGGATGCCTAAAATCGAAAAGTTAACGTGTACTTTTTGCTATCGACATACCGCAGATGACGTTCAACTATTTTGCGATATTCCTTCCATGACAGAAACTGCAGTAAACAATATAGCGTCTGAAACAACCCACCTAGAAATATTTTTGGTTATTTTCAACACTATGCTCATTCTATTTAATCGATTAATAATTTTTATTCAACAATTTTCGATCGATCGATAATTTCCAAACTATTGGTAAAATTACTTACGAAAGGAAGCGCGAAGATATTGAAGAAATTGAAAACAATTGTAATAAGTAGTAACACATTCATAAATGACCCCTCCTGCTTTCCTGAAATGGTTTGCTACTATTTTTCCTGTGCAGATCAAAATAGCTGGCAAACTTTATCCTGCAGGGTTGCGAGAACTGCATGCGAGGGTTAAAGAACTTACGGCTCCATTGAGACAAGTTGGAATAAACAGGATTACTGCAGTGCATTCTTTGCGTTTCACATAGATCGCGCATCAAATGCTATAACGAGAGCATTGTCAAAAAAGTTCTCATTGCGTTTTTTTGTGTCCTATATTCGTATAAAGTCAAATACATTATCTTTCGTACCATTACATTAGAGAAAAAATGATAGTGTTAAATCTTCATAGGTAACTAGTCATGGATGTAACATTCTTCATACGTACCAATACAGTAGGACCCGGATCTGGCGGACCCGTTTCACTCAAAATCAAAGCATAAGAAGCGTCATCCTTATAATAGAAGTTCTGGTTTTGAGACTACACCGAATGATTTTATACTTATAACTTTGTTTTTGTAGTTCATTATACT